>OY744527.1:67022588-67582588 GCA_963556195.1 Sepiola atlantica | reverse complement strand
TGGCGGAAGGAATTAGGAGACAATGTAACAATGACTAATTTCTGTAAACAAAATCCGTCATGAACTTACCATTAAAAGGGCCGATGAGCCCTCAAACTCAACCAAACAAAACAATAATGCAAATAAACGTGTACTATTTCATTAGTCTAAATACTTTTAATATAAGTATACTAGGTTTTATAAAATAACTAGTTTGCCTTCATGGTTAATATTATAAAATTCAGGAAAATATCGGAACACACTCAGCGACTTTCTATTAATTTAGTAAAGGAGAACATTGTAAACGGTTCTTAGTCGTAAACAATTATATTTGCCGTTGCAGGTCAATAGTTTATAAACAAAGTACTTTTATTGATTTCCTATCGCGTGTTTTCTGCATGTTTTGAGTTTGTGAAGCACCAATAACATTCACTGTTTTTACTCTTCCAATAAAATACATCATTTTGAGATAATTGGGGAAAATGCACTAACATCTTAAGAGGAACATCGCTTATTTACGAAAACAACAGACGTTTTTCATCTGAAAACATATACAAATGTATAACACAAAAACGCACGCAAATGTACATATATAGTGAGAAATGCAAAGCGGTAATTATGGATTGTTGACTATGTTTTTAAATTCTATCTATCAATCTATCTATCTATCTATTTATCTATCTATCTATCTATTTATCTATCTATCTATCTATCTATCTATCTCTCTCTCTCTCTCTCTCTCTCTCTGTCTCTCTCTCTCTCTCTATATATATATATATAGGTATATATATATATATCAATTTAAACAAACACTCTAAGCAAATAACGCGTCCAAACGAGAGTGACAGGTAACTGCACATTTCCGAAACAGATGACAACAGAAGCTGAAGAGAGCCAGATGGCTAAGTCCTTCTGTGCTTGAAACCGACGGTACGAATGGTTTACTAATTCTTCTGGACCAAAATAAATAAATATATATATATATATATATATATATATATATATATATATATATATATATATATATATATATATATATCGACTAGTGCCCGCTTCTAGGTACATATCGATCTTAATTTTCCTATATTACGTGACAGTTTCCGTGAACCGGGTTCGCGCCTCCCGGCCGTCTAAAATTGTTACTTTCCTGCACTGATGAGAGCAATACGCTTGAAACGCTAGCGTCTGTAGGTATTAATAATTTAATATTTATTCATAAATATTATACTAAGCCATTTTAAGAAATTAAAGTTGAGCAGTCTCGGGGATGTTAAAAAAAGACTGTCTAAAAGCTCTAATGCAAAGTTCCGAATACGTTTGTCGAACACTCTCGACTAGTCTTCTATCTGTTCCCGCTTCTAGGTACATATAGATCTTAATTTCCTTATATTACGTGACAGTTTCCGTTGGCCGAGTGGATATGGCGACTGTTCGCAGATTTTAAATTGACTCTGTGAACCGGGTTCGCGCCTCCCGACCGTCTGAAATTATTACTTTCCTGCACTGATGTAAGCAATAAGCTTGAAACGCTAGCGTCTGTAGGTATTAATGATTTAATATTTATTTATTAATGTTATATATATATATATATATATATATATATATATATATATATAGAATAAACTCTAATATGAATACACTGATCATTAGGAATTTTGGAATATATATTCTATTTAAGCAACATTGTGAGTAACATAGACCTATTATAATTTTGTAAGTGTCGGTATTTATGGAAGTTTATATATAAAATGTTAAGTATTCTTTTTATTATTTATGGATCGATCGTTATCAATTATGGAATATATATTCTCATTACTCCGGTGAGTAACATGAGTGCATTATTCATATTTCTAAACATTACTATTATAAAAAATATATATATATGAAAAAAGAGATGAAAACAAAGTCATTTATATGTTAAGAAACGTTTCGTCTTTTTTTCAAGACTTTCTTAATATGATCATTTGAATAAATAACATACAAGTACAATATGTAAGATATGTTATTCGTTAATAAAATACTGTTACACCAGAGCAATGACGTGATAAGTTTTATTGAACATGTATGTTAATTCTTTAAATCAAGTTTGTTGTGAAAATCGTTGAATAAAAGCAAAACATTGATGAATATATAAATAACATTGTTTTTGTTTTTTTGCATTTTCCATCAGATTGAAATATTATTCTAATAGTTCTCACTATATTTATATATATATATATATATATATATATATATATATATATATATATATACATATATATATACATATATACATATATATATATACATATATATACATATATATATATACATATATATATATATATATATATATATATATATATTCATAATTTTCTGATTATTTTATTACGTGCAGGGACAACATACGTCGGTTCAAAACACAATTTTGATCGATCTACTACATCAAACTTACAGGAAAACGAACATGAAAAATCAAACAACTGCACACATAAAAATCACACTCCACACGCACATACATATGTATGGAAACCCGCAACAACATTCCATCTTCCAAGTTCACGCTAAATATACCCCATCTCATTTTGTATGTGATTAATTGGACTCTATGCATATATTTACAATCCCCCGACATGATAAGGATAGTTATTCGTAAGATACATGCCAAGGAATATACAAGCATGACGTCGAAGGGAATACTTTGGTGTTAGTTCTTTATAGCACAATTATGATTTAGGAAATACTGATCTAATAGATGCAAAAAGTATGTTATATTTAATTAAATAAATCAAGATATATATCTATGTTTCGTGTACAAACATGTTACTCAATAAGTTGCGTTCCTGATACATCGAAACAGCCACTAATTAAAACATCCATATGGTTTTAAAAATACTGACCTTCATATAGCACTTTTCGATATTTGTTCTTAATCGTATTGTTTTGTACAAATTACCGTATGTTTGTGGCGATATGTGGAAAATTTCTAAAATATGGAAGCGTTTTAATCCCATGCGTTGATAAAATATTGTTTCCTAATTAGTGAAAGTAGTGTTCAAGCTAATCAATCGCTTGGTATGTTTCATTAGGTCTTTGCTCGGTGATAAATAACTGTTAAGAGGTAGTATGCTGACTTTTAACGCGGTCGTATAGACACAGATGATGTAAAACGGCAGTTGTCTCGGAAAACATTTGAGAAAGTCCACAAACTTATTTTGGCCGATCATAAATTTGAGCCAAATAATTAAATATATTAGAAAGCAGTGTTTTCACCATTTTGCATGAACGTTTGTCAATGAGAAGGCTTTGTTCAAAGTATGCGCTGCAATATTCTAACAAGCGGCGACATACTACAATAAAGATATTCGGAAGAGTGGCTATAAGAAAACATCTCATCTATGCCTGTCTAACGCACCAGATTACGGAGGCCTGATAGAAAAATAGAAATGTGATTTAGTTCACACCTTCTCTTTTATTCGATGTAGGTAAACACTTTCTCTACTATTTGAACACGCATTTCCCTACCATCCAGCAATTCTCAGCTTAGCAGAAACACGTTTAAAACTAGTTACGCCTGCTTATTCTCCGTAAGATCTTTACTATCCAGAAGAAATCCATATCGGCATGTCATACCGAAATATTTGAGCAGTGTTGATGAACTAAGACAAACGAAGCATCACCTATATAGTAACTCGATTATACAACCAAAGCATTCAAACACCCTACACACAATTAAATGAAGCAATAGCGAACAACAACAATCCATACAGCCAATATTCAAAACATGTCTCTCTGCACTACTGCAAAATTAAGACATCAACTACTCACTAATAAACTTTAAAAACGTCGTCAGGTTTTCTTTCCAATATGCCTTTTAAGAAAAGGTTTCTTCTTACAAGATTGTCATTAAGAAGTCATACTTCACACACGGCGCAACATCGATCTCACAGGACATATCCAAATAATAGATCATATCTATCCTTTACAATACCAGTAAAAAGTAATCAACAATCTACCAATATATTATAAACAGTATTCATTAATAAAATAGTTATACTATATAGCATTAAATATTAAAACACACGATTGTGTAGAGAAATATCTAAGAGAGCTTATTATAAAAATGTTGTCTTCACTTAGATTCGAATGGTTTTAGTTTTTAACGAAACCATAATATGTCATATTTTTTCTAATTTTATCGTCTTTTTAGATTTTTTGATTAGTTATACATTTTCGTACTATTCTCAGTTAAGACTAAACACTTGTGTATGTTTTACCTTGGTTAAATCAAATATGGCGTCGATATTCGAATAAACGTGGGTTTAGAAATATCGATCTAAAGCAATCTTTCATAAGTGAGGTTCCATTTTTGTATGTTTGTCAGTTTTTTTCTGATGAAGTTATTGCCCTAAAAAGATTCAATACATACTTGTAATAGCTTGATTGTCTTGACAAATTGATAGACAGCTGTCAAAAATAAATCTGTTTACTAAAATATAAAGATATCGCTACTCGAACCTGCTCTTTTTCTACTGTATATTAACAAATTCTATTAAATTTATATATATTGAGATTAAACACTGAAAGATGGCTTACATATTTCTCTCTATATTTAGAAATATCGCTACTTCGCATAAGGTATTGTTCTTTATTGCATATAATTGCACGATATCGGTAGCTAGATATGTACGCAAATATCAAGGCATTATCATTTCTCTTGTTTCGTGGCTCGATATATCACGTAAAATCGTTTCTGGATAACTGTATCTATCTATCTCGCTTTGTATATATATATATATATATATATATATATATATATATATATATATATATATATATATATATATATATTATATATATATACAGAATTAGACGAGTATATATATATCAGTATATGTCTCGCTAAAAGTAATACATATCTGTGAAAGCTTAGATAATCCAGCTATTTACTAGGAGACACCATATTACAATTTTATTAAGAGATAGATAAAATGAAGTAAAAAAAATATCCAATCTCTGGAAGTATTTTTCTACGTCTTTGGAAGCCACGTGAATTTAATCATGTTTTGTAGCATGATTCTATCGAAATCTTATTCACATGTTTTATTCATGCGAACAGCAGACCTTGATAGGATTTTACAGAAACGTCATGTAACTTGACTAAGCCTATTTTTCAAAAAAATACTTTTTAGTTATTTCATATATATATATATATATATATATATTATAATTCAGAAGACTACACAATGTATGGCATTATCAATATTATGTAATCATGTTTTCAAAATTAGACATCATCAAAAATCTATGTACACATATATTTAACAAATCTTTAATAAAAATCAGTCTCCAGCGGCAAATAACACAGAGAAAAACACTTATCATTTTATTACAGGTCAAGGTTAACAATAGAATACATAAAACATAATTACCTATTAATATTCAGAAAAATATTCCTCATTGTATACGGATTTTCATAGCTTATGGCTTGTTATAAAAATCATATTGTAGAGACAAAATGTTCATATTAAAAATATACAAATTTGTTGATTAGTAATTCTAACAGTTGGCATTAGTTTGATCATTTATGTTTTAATAAATAATGTACAATCTCTTTCTAAAGAAATGAGTTTACATATATATATATATATATATATATATATATATATATATATATCGGGCACTCTGAGTGTGTTTAATAACAAGCAGTACAAATAGCTTCATGCAAGATCCAAACAAAAAGTTTGTTGATCACTTTAACTGCTCGTGTAAATTAGCCGCCGACTCGCTATTTACAAAGTTAAATTCCTCTTTAATTATAAGCTATGGTCGAGGGGTTAACGCTCTTGACTCCGAATCAGTGGCGATTTGTGATCGAAGTTCGAGCCCGCCGACTGTTGAGAATCAACTTCTAGCACTGAAGATTGCGTTAGCATGAAACATCGATGTCTGTAGGTAATAAATAATTAATATTTATTTATAAATATTATATATATATATATATATATATATATATATATATATATATATATATATATATATATATGTGCACAATTTTAAAATAAACTTAAATAATATTGACGAATTAGCCATAATTGCTGAAAACAGGGATAACTTTATTACCCAAACTAAAAAAAATAGGTAGAGGGGATCAGGAATCTCCTTCTTCAGATTGAATAAAAGGATGCATGCCCCCGTCCCTAAAAAAAAACTCAGAAAAATCAATTTGATTAAAAACATTGGTACATCGGGTGTTGTTGATCTGCCTTAATTCAAAAATAGATGTAGGAATTAAAAGAATAAAATAAATCCCTTCTTTATTTTTCGACCAACGTGAGAACAGTGTTTAGGACTCGAAGTGCTCCCCCCTCTTTTCGTAAGGATATTATCCCTACCATTCAATGAATCTAGTTGTTTACGATTTTTGTGACCAATCCGAATCTGAATACCTTGGGGATACCATTCAGTGATTAGAGGTCAACATTTCCCAACACATGCCTATCCTGATATTAAGCACAGACAGTGACCAACATACGGGCGTTCACAAGCCCATGAATTAGCCATTGGAAGCAATTTATTGGAGTGCCAATTGTGCACTCGAGAAAATTCCGATAAGATGTTTGTTATCAGGCACAGGGCTTGTTAAAGAAATTATCGCAATATTTTCGAAGCGGTTCCAATTCATTAACGACAACGCTCTCTATGTAAGCACAAAGAGTAAACCCACACTGTAGAACTGGTGGGTGTAAGTTGAAATAGTTAACTCATATACACATTTTAACATCTCATTCGCCAATTCTTTTCATGGTTCATTTGATCACGGTCTAATACGTATTTTAAACGATCATTTAGTCGACGATTACCTTGAAAAAGAGTCGACCGAAATACGTCTCAGTAGAAATATCATCTTTCTTATCGACTATTCATTAATTTATTTTCTTTTAACCATGTTACTAAGGTAAATAGGGAAATATCTTTTTTTCTAAACTGCAGAAAAATATTCCAAATCTCTTCTACTCGTGTTGTTTAGTTGTGGTAATAAAAATCTTCATATACTTCGAAAATATTATTAAAAGTGATATATATATATATATATATATATATATATATATATATAGATATTTGAAGATGAGATAAATTAGATGAACATTTCGGTTGTGTACATAATAGTCTATTTCGACCTTATTTTGATCTCCTCAGATGTACCTTCAACCACGATTCATGTCTGAATTGTGGTTGAAGGTACATCTGAGGAGACCAAAATAAGGTCGAAATAGACTATCATTTACACATCCGAAATGCGCATCTAATTCATCTAATCTTAAAATTTATACTTAAATTTATACTTAATTGGATATCGAGCTCTCTTATTGGATTCCTACCGAAACCATTCGAACCAGTATACTATATATATATATATATATATATATATATATATATATATATATATATATATATATATATGTATATATATATATATATGTATATATATATATGTATATATATATGTATATATCTATATATGTATATATATATATATATATATATATATATATATATATATATATATATATATATATATATATATATATGGGAAGAGAAGGATGAAAGTAATCCGACGTGATGGGAAAATGAAAAAGGAAAACCAAAAAATGGATGTTTTTTATGTGTACATCAACGTTTCGTCTTTATTTATAAGACTTCATCAGGATGATAAAATAGAGAAAAAATGTCATGCAAGTACAGATACATGTAGGGTAGACATATTGGGAAAAATAGAATGAAATAGTGGCCAACTGCTGGGTGGACGTCCGTATTTGTTGGAGAAATAAAAATGAATGTAGAAAAGAATGAGTGGGGAAAAAATGGAAGGATGGGGTGAGCCAGGACTACTGTGGCTGGTGGTAAGAGAAAGAGGTGGGGGATGAGCAGGGGTAAAGTGGATGGCAGAGAGGGAGGTGAGGAAGAGGGGGGAAGGAGGTGTTTGACCAGATGGCTGTGGTTCAAGATTGAAGGGGAAAAAGTAAGTTGGAATGTTTGTGTATGGGGGGTGTATGCAGGGAAAGGAGGATGGGTAGAGAGGGAGGGGGGCTGTGATTTTGGTGGATGGGTGAAAGTTATGGTCTTAGAGAGCGTTTTGAGAAAATGAGGGAATTTAAGAAGAGGTATGGGAGAAAATAGTTGAGTGGGGGAGAGGGAGGATTTGTTGTGATAGGGTGTGAAATATTTGAAATATTTGGAAAATGATAGCAATGAGTGAGGGATTGGGGGGAGGAGGGCGGTGATTGAAAGGGTGGTTATGGAATATTTGAAATATTTGGAACATGAGAAAGTTTATTTGGACTGCAGAATTAAAAGTGTGAGGAAAAAGTAAGGAGAAAATGAAGATTCAAGGAGAAAAAGAAAGGGAAAAGTAAATGGGAGAGTGTTATAGAGGTTGGAGATGAAAAAAGTTAACCATGATCAGGCAAGAATCTTTGTTCTGTGGGGATGATCTTGCTTATTAAGGGTGATAGGTTAAAGAAACCATTACGTTGCTTGATGGTGGTGGAGGCGGTGATGAGGGCAGTTTCTAATAATCTTCGCCGAGATTTGTTGTGGATATATTTAGTGATTTTGGCTTGTTCAAATTTGAACGCATGATCATGTTCTAGTGCATGGGAGAAAAGTGCACTAAGAGGGTTTTTTTATGTCCCTTTTGTGTTCATTTAATCGTTTCTTTCATGTTCCAAATATTTCAAATATTCCATACGCACCCTTTCAATCACCGCCCTCCTCCCCCCAATCCCTCACTCATTGCTATCATTTTCCAAATATTTCAAATATTTCACACCCTATCACAACAAATCCTCCCTCTCCCCCACTCAACTATTTTCTCCCATACCCCTTCTTAAATTCCCTCATTTTCTCAAAACGCTCTCTAAGACCATAACTTTCGCCCATCCACCAAAATCACAGCCCCCCTTCCTCTCTACCCATCCTCCTTTCCCTGCATACACCCCCCATACACAAACATTCCAACTTACTTTTTCCCCTTCAATCTTGAACCGCAGCCATCTGGTCAAACACCTCCCTCCCCTCTGTTCCTGACCTCCCTCTCTGCCATCCACTTTACCCCTGCTCATCCCCCACCTCTTTCTCTTACCACCAGCCACAGTAGTCCTGGCTCACCCCATCCTGCTATTTTTCCCCACTCATTCTTTTCTACATTCATTTCTATTTCTCCAACAAATACGGACGTCCACCCAGCAGTTGGCCACTATTTCATTCTATTTTTCCCAATGTGTCTACCCTACATGTATCTGTACTTGCATGACATTTTTTCTCTATTTTATCATCCTGATGAAGTCTTATGAATAAAGACGAAACGTTGATGTACACATAAAAATCATCCATTTTTTGGTTTTCCTTTTTCATTTTCCCATATATATATATATATATATATATATATATATATGGGAAGAGAAGTATGAAGGTAATCCGACGTGATGGTAAAATGAAAAAGGAAAACCAAAAACTGGATGTTTTTTATGTGTACATCAACGTTTCGTCTTTATTTATAAGACGTCATCAGGATGATGATATAGGGAAAAGATATCATGCAAGCACAGATACATGTAGGGTAGACATGTTGGGAAGAAAAATAAAATAAAATGAAAAATAATGGCAGCGTCTTGCTGGACGTCCGTACTTGTTAGAGAATGAAAATGAGTGGGAGAAAAAAGGGGAAGGGTGGAGGGAGCAAGGACTACTGTGGCTGGCGATGAGAGAAAGAGGTGGGGGATGAGCAGGGGTAAAATGGATGGCAGAGAGAGATTGGAGGAAGAGGGGGAGGGGGTGTTTGACCAGATGGCTGTGGTCGAGATTGAAGGGGAAGAGTGAGTTGGAATGTTTGTGTGTGGGGTGTATGCAGGGAAAATGGGGATGGGTAGAGAGGGAGGGGGGGGCTGTGATTTTGGTGGATGGGCGAAAGTTGTGGTCTTAGAGAGCGTTTGGAGAAAATGAGGGAATTTAAGAAGAGGTATGGGAGAAAATAGATGAGAGCCAAAATCACTAAACACATCCACAACAAATCTCGGCGAAGATTATTGGAAACTGCCCTCATCACATCCTCCACTACCATCAAGCAGCGAAATGGTTTCTTTAACCTATCACCCTTAATAAGCAAGATCATCCTCACAGAACAAAGTCTTTTGCCTGATCATGGCTAACTTTTATTTTCATCTCTAACCTTATGACACTCTTCCATTCACCCACACCCTTCCTTCTTCTCCCTCAATCTTCTCTTATTTTCCCTCACTTTTTTCCCTCACATTTTTAATACTACAGTCCAAATAAACTTTCTCATGTTCCAAATATTTCAAATATTCCTCACCCACCCTTTCAATCACCCCCCTCCCCCACCCACTCTAATCCCTCACTCATTGCTATCATTTTCCAAATATTTCAAATATTTCACACCCTATCACGACAAATCCTCCCTCTTCCCCCTCTCATCTATTTTCTCCCATACCTCTTCTTAAATTCCCTCATTTTCTCCAAACGCTCTCTAAGACCACAACTTTCGCCCATCCACTAAAATCACAGCCCCCCTCCCTCTCTACCCATCCCCATTTTCCCTGCATACACCCCCCACACACAAACATTCCAACTCACTCTTCCCCTTCAATCTCGACCACAGCCATCTGGTCAAACACCCCATCCCCCTCTTCCTCCAATCTCTCTCTGCCATCCATTTTACCCCTGCTCATCCCCACCTCTTTCTCTCATCGCCAGCCACAGTAGTCCTTGCTCCCTCCACCCTTCCCCTTTTTTCTCCCACTCATTTTCATTCTCTAACAAGTACGGACGTCCAGCAAGACGCTGCCATTATTTTTCATTTTATTTTATTTTTCTTCCCAACATGTCTACCCTACATGTATCTGTGCTTGCATGATATCTTTTCCCTATATCATCATCCTGATGAAGTCTTATAAATAAAGACGAAACGTTGATGTACACATAAAAAACATCCAGTTTTTGGTTTTCCTTTTTCATTTTACCATATATATATATATATATATATATATATATATATATATATATATATATATATACTTACTGAAACTAGCCGGGATAGCCAGCGAGTAAAAGGGAAATGACTAGCATATATACGTAGCAAAATCGTTTTTTGTGACTTCACGTAACTAAATAAAAATGTATAAATAATGCGGAGACACAAACACAACACAAAGATTATCATAGCTTTCTAGATCAGTTTTATTAAAACAATATGTTATTAGTGTAAATTTAGTGTTGGGTTTTTTCTACTCTTTTTCCTATTTTCTTTTCTTTTCTTCTTCTGTGTAGCTAATTTTATGATGATAGTTATAGAACAATAGGAAAGAGGTAGTGTCCGTTGAGAAAGGGTGAGTGAGAAGAGTAGTAGTATTCATTAATATGATGTAAACGGGAGTAATAGATAAGCGTAGTTGACCGAGATATTCTGTTGACACATGACCTTAGATTTGCTTTGATGTTTACTTTTTGCTATTAACTTTTGATGATTTTTTCTGCTGCCAATTTCAATGTCTGGGGTTTCGCTTTTTCTTTTAATGCAGTCTTGGAATAACTAAAATCATTGAAACGCGGATTAATTAGCGTTGACTGTACCAGTGTTTTTGTATTTGTGTGTGTATATATATATATATATATATATATATATATATATATATTGGTTTTTTGACGTGGTTGTTTATACATCTGAGGAGACCTAATTAAGGGGTCGAAATAAGTTATAACGTGTACAACCTTAATGTGTGTATAGTTTTTTTCTTTTTATAATTCTGTTTTGCTGTGTTTAAATTACATTGAGCTCTGTTATTCAGATTCTCAACACAAAATTGAAATCTACACTATAAATATATATATATATATATATATATATATATATATATATGGGGTAAAGTACACGATAAGTCATGAAAATGAAATGGCGTGGTAGACAAAATGTGTGAAAAAAGAGACAAAAAAACAGGTTAAAAGGTATTTTTACCTCTTTTCCGTGTGTCTCTTTTTTGCACACACACACATACATCCACACACACACACACACACATATATATATATATATATATATATATATTCTTGAAATAGCTCCAGACAAAACATGAAGCAACGTGATGTAGGGAAGTAAAAAATACTACTTTAAAGTAAAAAACTATCCAGCTAAAAGTTTTAGATGGATACAATACGACCAAGAAAACAGCAGTTTTCCCCCATTTGTCAGAAACATCGCTCATAGAATGTGAAAAAAATAAGTGAAGCGAGAGTTACGAGACTGCCAAAAGTAAACCCAAGTTTCTACTTACTACTATTTTATGATATAATACATATATATATATATATATATATATATATATATATATATATATATATATATATGTGTGTGTGTGGGTGGGTTGTGGGTGTTTGCGTGCGTGCGTGCGTGTGTGTGTGTGTGTGTGTGTTGACTTTTTGTAGATGTATGTTCGTAGAAAATTGTTGCCGTTTTGTTTCGCTTTAACATCTGCTGTTTACGACAATAGTCAAAGCTTTTTCAAGTAGGTTTACGTACTTTCGCCACTTATATCAGGGGAATAAACAAACAATTTTATTGATGATCCACAGACTCCCAACATGCTGAAGATACATACAGATTAATCAATAAAGTTATTTTTCCGATAAATTACTGACCCGAAACAGCTAACGGAAGTGTTTACTACAAATAACGCTGTACATGTTATCTTTAGATATAGATTTTTAAAAAGTCAGTTTTTTTACGACATTTACTCGTATAGCTATAAATTTACATGAAAATAAATGTGGTTAAATTAATTAAAATAATATGAAATCGAATATACTTTACATTATGTAGCCAACTGGTGTAGAGTTAATAGTATTCGTTTGAGAATCTACTAGGATAGGCGGTAGTGGCTTCAAGAAGTAAACAATTATGGGACGGAGCAGTAAATAGAGTATATAAGTTAGGGAAATTAGTGGTCGATGATACCTCTTGGATTAAAATGTAGTTAAATGAACTAAAATATTTGGCGATTGTTAATATACTGATAAGAAGCAGGTTCATGATAGTTAAGAAGAATACAATGTCTAAGGAGAGAAATATATCAGTTGGAGAAAAGGAAAGAGAGAGACAGAGAGAAAAAGACAAAAAAGAAAAGTCATACAGAAAACAATTTACAGTATTTTGCTTATTTCAGATGACAAGGTAATATTTATATTCACCAGAGCAGAACCTTCTGTCGGAGCACATTACGTTGTAGTACTTGTAAAAGGGATGCAACATTGTGGCGTTTGCACGTAGATTGCGGCTTGGTGGAAAATGTAGGACCTATTAAATTTGAGACTATTATTGAACCTTTCTCAGAGGGAAAGACTATTGGATGGTTCACCTGCCAAGATGTGACAACAATACTGCATGCATTGGGCGAATGATGGCTTTTCAGAGATATAGGTTACTAGCTGGTTTCTTTACAACAGCCTTGGCAGTATATTCTATGTATATGTAGAAATTTATGTTACCTATGAATCTAAAGCCGAGTAGTTTGAATGTTTGACTCTGCGTAGGGTGTTATTACCCATGATAGTGGACGGTTGAACATATTTGTGTAGTCTTAAATAGATCGATTTAGTCTTATTAGCATTACACGTTACAATCCATTCATGTCTCCATTCAACTACAGACTGTGGACATTTTCTAATAATTTGATATTTGCGCGACCGTTATATTCACATATCGAGAGTAGATAGTAGTGTAATTAGCAAATATACCTATCTCGGACACAGTTTTCTCAGGCAAGTCATTTATGAAAATAAAGAATAAACATGTCCAAGCATCAACCACTACACTCGAATTAATTTCATGATGTTTGAATGTACGGCCACTGAGGAAAAAGTGAAATTTTCTTTTTGATAGGAAGGCTATAATTATATTAAATATTAGTACTAATAAACTTTTATGACAAGGCTTTATGCCAGACCTGGTCAAATGCTTTTGATACATAAATCGCTACCACCCTAGCTTCAGCTGTTATATTTAATGTATGATATATTCGTTCAGAGATAATCGTTAGGATATTCGCAGTAGAACCTGATTGACTAAATCAAACCAAATGATCAGACAGAAATTCAAGATTAGCAAGCTGGTGGGATATCAATTGATTGGTTGCGAATTCAAAGATTTTGAGGGTCAGTTCTATCACCAGAGTTTAATAAGACTAGTACAATAGAGGATATTTTCAATCCATAAGGGAATCAATATTTGGTAAGGTATTTGTTGTAAAATTTGGAAAGGACAGAAGCGAGCTCAGCAAATAATTTTTGTATTACTATAACTTTGGAGGGGTCAAGATTTTTTATGACATTCCGGACATGGTAAGAAGCGATGGGTAGATCATCAACTGTACCTTCAGTGCGTAATTAACATTTTTGGTAAAAGATTGATTGGGACGTCCAGAGTCGCCTTCAAGGCACGCCGCTGGGAATTAGTTGTGCCTTAGTAGTTACCGCGCAAATGAACTATCTGTGGTTAGATAGCGGGGAATTGTTGGTTGCCTATTATTCACCACACTATTATAGATTTAACAGAAATAATAAGTACCTAATCCCTGTTACTCAATGCGTTTTCTGGTCATTTCGGTATACTTTTTCTTAGCTGCTTCTATTACAATCTTACAATGATTTCTTTATACTATACATTTCTGTCTATTTGTAGTTAGGATGATGACAGTTGCATTGGCAGTATGTTTACTGTTTTTTTTTATCAATAGCAGCTGCACAGTTCCAGATGAACCACTTGGGAGAGTGGAGCTTGCTATGCAATTTTCGCGTGAGTACATGTGGTTCAATGCCTACTTTAACCCATTCGGTCACCTAATTTGCGCACTGAACCAAAGAAAAATTGTAGATAAAATCTAAGTAACTAACACTATGTTGTAAGTTAAATCTAAAGCACATGTAGATTTGATCATCTGATCCTAGACCAGTTTCTGTAGTCTAAGAGACGGTGCTCCGAATATAAAATCCGACTATGTGTATATGTTCTCCAAAGTCCTTACGGTACAGTGGGAGGTAGATAGTTATGTTAAACGATTAAGGGAGATTGAGGAATGCAGATTAGTTTCAGGTAATGCTAGAATATCTGAGGAGTTTATTAGAACGAATGATTGTTCGCCACTGATCTTGATTTGTAGCCATCGGTTATGTGTGCATGCACGTCTCAAGGAAGGAGGTGAATGTGTTGTTTGGGTGTGGGCGTCTTGTTAGCATTTCTTGCCTTTGCTTTTTGGTGTTATTTTTATTTATTTTAAATACTTGATCGGTCAAAGTGGGTGTTTTTCTATGTCAGTAAGCTAACATAAGCAAACTTTAGCCGGAATTTCATCCATGAGGTTCATGTCTCGGGAAAGCCAACCGGGGATAAGTGGAGGGCCCCTTTAAATGCACGACATGGCATTACAGTTACACCGATATTATACAACTGTTGATAGCGCATCACTCGTAGCGTTTATTAAGGGCATCGGATCCTGCACTACCAGTCGGAAACAGATTTCACATTTGAGACTTAGTGACACAACATTTTCTCCAAGTCGCCCAGATAGAGAGAATAAGAGACAGCATTCATTTTCTAGCCAGGAAACAAGGCCAAGCACTGGATGGCTGTGAGGTGTCCCTGTAACGATGCCTTTGTGGCGGACTAATACTCAGAGAACGAATAGAAAATCGAGCGATATTCTTTAAGCAATATCAGGTTTGCAAACCGGATATTTTTCCAGTCTCCAGCTCTAGGAAGGTTGTCGACCAGAACTAAGGATACTTCTCTCTTTAAGAGATTCGTGGCCAAGACGTATGAAGTCAATAGCACTGGTTTTATATCAGAGTGTCCTTGTCTTAGATTTTTAATCTCGCGTTTGTGTACTATGCCAGGTTTTTCAGTCTCGCAGATAACAACAAAGATGGATATATATATATATATATATATATATATATATATATATATATATATATATAATTTAAAATTAAGAGTTTGCATGTCACCTTTCAGAGACAACAGACACTTGAAAATAGCTTTTCCTCTCCTAATAATTATAAATACTACGAACAACCATTTCTCCGGACAATTAGGTGAATGTAAAACACATAAAAGTGGAAGCTTCTTTATTATGTATAAATCAAAGACACAAAGAATAAAAAAAATACTGAAGAAAATATGAAAATAAATTAATTGAAATAAGATAATAGTTTTAAAAACTTAGTGGAAAAAGCTTTAATACAGCAACAAATTGTTAACAATTCTCAATAACACATTATTAAGAAATATAAAAATTTTATAATTGATGTTTTCTACTTTATTATTTGCCCTAAATTATGTGTTTCATGTCATCAAAAGAAGGAAATACAAAAGTTTCTTTCCACCTATCAAAACAGTTTCTTATGAACTAATATTCTATAATTTGCATTGTCATATTTTTATATAATTGTTCTGTCAATAGTAACACATCTACTGTCGCTGTGTTGCTGAGAACAGATACTACCCTTTTAATCATTTATTTGTACAAAATATTAAATCTTCTGCATAATTTGTTTACAATTATTCGGAAGGCCATCAAAAGTGTGCGAGAAATGTGGGTCGTCGGTTATCCTTCATTATTTGTTATGAAATGTATATGCTACCCTTAACCCAAGTTATCTCAATCACCAAAATACCAGATACACTCTAGGGCCCGTATTACTTAATATTATCCAAATGTGTTATGGTAGCAAGAACACCCAAGGAACTATTAAAAAAATCACGTGTTGGCTTGGTAGTTTTCAATGAATGAAAAGTAAAAGCTGATTTAATCATTGTTGTATTATCTTTTAATGGGGGTGAGTAGTGTAGTATCGGTTCTGTTGTAATAAGACTTTCCTCTCAGGAATCCCCTATTGCTTTTTGAAGGGTGTGGGATAATCCTTCCATTTGTTACACTCTCCTTGGAGGGAGGGTTACTGTAGTATTGTTCTGTTTTAATGATACAACTTTCTTAGGTACTACCTTCTACTTGTAGTGGAAAGGGATTAATCGCAGGTATTATTACCGACTTGCAGGGGGTATTGTAGTATCTGTTCTGTGATCATGATACCAACATACCAGGCACCACCACCTCCTTTTTGGGAGAACCTCAACGGCTTTTACTCCTCCTTTGGGAATTGGTTGCAGTATATTTTCATTTGTCATGACGATTCAACCCAGGCATAATTTTCTCTTTAGGGCTGAGGAAGTATAGCATATGTTCGTTACTCACGATACCATTCTCCCAGATGTCTTACTCCTTTTAAGTGTAGTGTTCTATCTATTCCGTTGTCAGGATAGCATCCTCTTAGTCATCCTTTGGTAGTCAGTTTGTTTGTCTATCATGATATCATCGTTCTAGCCTCAATAAATATGTGACCTTAGGGAGCATATATTTGTAGGTTATATTTGGGTTTATAGGGAGGTGTGTGTGTGATACAAACAGAAATATAACCTTCACTCGCACCATTCGTAATCTGTACCTATCACAAATAACATACATTATTAGATATCTCATTATATTAATTTTAACATCGTTTTGATCATTAAAATATATTAAATATATTAAGTATTACTAGTTCTATATGTAGAAATATATTTATTGAATACCCTTAAATGAAAAGAAAAAAAAATATATGACCGAGATCTAAACCTAATCGATCACACAGCACCTTTGATAGGCTTATAAACGTTATTATATATAACCTAACATAATTAATTGAGTACAAGTATCCAACACAAACCCATACAGGCGCCATCCATGATAATAGCGAGCCTATATTGATCGATTCACTAATTTTGATAACCCCTAGGTAATAATAGCCACTCCATTAACACCACATAGCTAATAAATGGCAATTATAACAATAGTTACTCACGCAAATATAAACGCTATCACAAAAATATTAAAAGTAATAAAAATATAACACTTACCCCCTTAAATAACAGAAATCCACCACCCAAATCTAACCAAATCCCCGACTAATAAACTATACAACACACCATCACCCCTAAATATGAAAACATCATTGAAGCAGAAGAAAAATACAGCATTTATTATCCACAATTAAATTATTAAAAATAATACTTAGTTACGATTAATACCCATACAGACATACAGTCCGCCCTTATAAACTCGGAACTTTCTTCAATAAAACATCTGAGTGAATTAACCGGAAGATGTTACCGTGATCTCTGGACTTTATTTTTCGATTTGTGTCATTTCGTGAGTCGCTGATGGTTTCAATGGGCTCTAACGACATTTGTAACAACAATAAGAGTCAATCTATTCTACTGAAACCATAGTAACGTATAGTTTTTAAATAAATAATTTATATATATATATATATATATATATATATATACACGAGTGGCGTTCAATAAGTAATGCCCCTAACCAACTTCCAGTTTTTTGATCTAGATGAAATTTTGCATGTGTAATGATTTATATATGTATGGTTTATCTTGCTCTGAACTAATTGTGGTTTCTGATTTACAGGTGTTTGAACTAAGTCAGGTGTGAAATGGAGCCAGTTGAGTGTCGCACAGAGATCTGGTTTTTGTATTTGAAAGGATGCACACCAAAGGAGACTCTTGATAAAATAGAATAAACTCATGTTGATGATGTCCCATGATCTTGTAATTCTTGCCATTTCGGAAGATCGACGTATTACTATTCGCCAAATAGACCAAGAGGTCAAGATTAGTACATGGTCCGTGAGAACTATCATTCATGACCATTTGCATAGTGATAAGGTGTCTGCCAGATGGATTCCGAGATTGCTCACACCTTTCCAGAAGCAAGAACGCGTCGAGTGCTCCTGGATTAATTTTGAGATGTGCCAAGAAGATGAGTTAAAGTTTTTCAAAAGACTGGTTACACATAGTGAAACTTGGGTACATCACTATGATCCACAGACCAAATCCCAATCAATGCAAGTGAAGCACTTGAACTAACCACCTCCAAAGAAGGACAGGGTTCAGCCCTCCGCTAGCAAGGTCATGCTAACAGTCTTCTGGAACCAGGACGGAGTAGTGATGACAGATTTCCTGGCAAAGGGTACCACAATTGCAGGAGTCTATTACGCTTCACTTTTGATGAAATTAAGAGAAGCTATCAAAATCAAGAGGCGGGACAAGATTAGCAAAGGTATCCTCCTCCTGCAGGACAACGTTCCGGTCCACAAATATCGCCAGATCAGAAACACGGACGTGTGGCTATGCAATCCTCCCCCATCCCTTTTACTCTCCTGACTTGTCACCTTCTGACTTTCATCTCTTACCAGCCATGAAGTTGTTTTTGAAAGGAATGCGTTTCCCAGATGATGCAGCTTTTATTTCTGAAGTTACAACGTGGTTACAGGACCAACCTAGATTGTTCTACACAAAACGGTGTGAAGAGCTGTATCAAACGATGGGGGAAATGCATACCTCTGGGTGGTTCCTATGTAAATAAAGACTAATAACTGTGCCAAGTGTACTTATTCTACTAATATGGGAAATGGGTCAGGGGGATTACCTATTTAACACCCCTCGTATATATATATATATATATATATATAAATATATATATATATATATATATATAAATATATATATATATATATATATATATATATATATATATATATATATATATATCCAAAGACGTATATAGGAAATAAATATAACATTAGTTTTAAATTCTAATATTTTTTTTTATTTGAGGTGTTAGGCACACTTTTGTTGACACACTCCGAAATTAAATATTTAAAAACAATCATGTTGCCAAAAGTATATATTCCATTATTCGTAATGATAAGTTCAATAGTTTAAGATTTTATCTCGGATATACTTATTATTGGCACCCACGGGCGTGCACAGATCCTTTTAAAGATGTATTACTGGATATAACTAAAAATTGATGTAGAGAAATTGTTTTCAGTATTACATTGTTTTAATGTAACTTTAAAAAGTTATTTATGGGCGGATGCAAGTTTTGGTTGGGAAACCTCTTAAATGGTAAACTTTACAAAAAACGTAATGCTTCCAGGTTTTCACTGTGTCGCTAATGAATACAAATTCCCAAATTTATAATGATCGCTTCATAAAACTAGATAAATAAAAGTAAAATAAATATATATGTACTTCTTTTAATTTACAAAATAAATACTGTGCAAATATTACTCACTGTATTTTTATAGAATATATATTCCAAAATTCATGATGATTTGTTAATTAGTTAACGCAATGTAAAGTTTCTTTTTTGAGTGGTCTGGGCGAACTGCCTATAAGGTAAAGATTAAAAAAATGTGCCCATGTTACTCACCAAGTAGCCGATAATATATACTCTAACATTCATAAGGTGCATAAAATATACAAAATAAAAAATAAAATATTTGTATATATGCTCACCTTAATAGTAACATCTACAAATTATAATGTGTCTATGTTACTCACCGTATTTCAGAAATACCTGTATACACACAAACACATACACACACGCGAGCATATATATATATATATATATATATATATATATATATATTTGTACATATATTTTAAAGGAATATTACAAAAAATGTTCAATTTAAAAGCTCGATGAATGTTAACATTTAACGACAGAGAATATAAGTAAATAATGCTATGTTAAATTCATTATGTCTTGCCGGGATTCAAAATAATTCAATGTTACTTGACAATTGTTTCTGCCCACAAAACCAACAGGTTATACACATATAATTGCCAAGATCTTTCGTTCTTACAGCTCATTAGATGATCAACATATCAATTCAGGTAAAACACTATCAAGCAAAAAACAAAGACAAACATTTCTTTTACATGCATTTCACATAGAAACCAGTTTCTTAAAAGAAACACAGATTCTTATAATAGAAAATCGGCCATTTTATATTTATAACACAAAGCCATGAAAAATGCGTTTAACAGTACAAACTATGAATATTGGATAATCTGATGTTTAAATGAATGTATAAAGAAACGTTGTTTCTTAATTATCACAAAAGATAAGGATATCGCTATGTTAAGATACAAAGTTATTTCAACCTTGGAAATACATAAGTTAGGTATTCAAAGAACAGGCGTAAAGCAATGTTTTAATTTGTCACTTATTAACGACACACCATATATCTACTCTTAATTGCGTGTAATGTTCCATCATTTAATTATCAATCGAAAGTATTAATTCACATTACCTATGATAAATAAATAGCTAAAATAATAAACATTAAAATAAAGCATAATAAAAAAGGATAATGATAAAAATTGTTACGACTTTAAATAAAAACAAGATTCGAGTGAATTATTTGATCTAAAGGCAGTAATTAACCAGTTCATGATTTGAGAGTTGTCTCCCTTGTCATAATAAAAAATAGGTGATAAGTCGTATGGAATTAATTCCTTTAACCGAATAGATACAAAAATCTTATCAATGAGTATATATGTTCAAAGCTATATGTTATAATTAAGATTAATTAATGGTTACCGTAGTTTATAAGACTTGTTAAAGCTTATATAATGGTACATCCTTTACCCTACTTTCTAGTGATGACACTATTATAGTTAATTTTCCCCAAATATCGTATTAGGCACCCTTGGAACAATGAACACAACAAAATACCATGCATTTTCTGATCTTTTTTCCTCGTCAAGATAGCTTCTTTATGTGAATAATCCGAGATATTGATTTATAACGATATATATCAACTTGTGTACATATTATGCACACATAAGGTATTTAGTAACTGAACAGTTTAGATAAATAAATTAGTTGTTTGAAGATGACTTTGTTCTACTTCTAATTAATGCATTAAACAATGTGGCGAACACCTAAAACTCTTTCGGAAGCAACCTACAAACCTCCGAACATGTCTGCGTACGAAATTTATCAACAAATAGACTTCACCCCATCACCGCCAATAAGAAAAAAACTATATAATTATATTAAAAATAATAATGTTCCAAATTTAATTGCTATTTACGGTCATGGAAGATAACTAATTAACTTAATTAATTTAGTAATCAATTATCTAACCTAAGACACACCCAATTCAAATGTCTAAATTAACAATCGAAATATTACGTGTTTTCTTATTCTTATACATAAAGATATATGTATATAAAGGTATAATCACGTTCATATACCGGGTGTCCCTATATCATCTAAATTAAGGCTGACCACTACTAAATTGGGATACTGGGTGTTATATGTGGGTAGATGACAATACATTCACAGTTCATCCCTTGTAAATATATTTGCGGACTGAGAATCGCAAGTAGACGATTCACTCTACGTTATGTCTACATTTCTCAGACCATCTCGCCTGTAGACAGAATAAATGCACATGTAAGATGTTAAAATACTAAAGCAGCATAATAATGTTTGTATATAGTTAAATAGATAGATATTCTGTAATAGATTTCATTGATTTTTATTCCTTGCTTATTTGTCGACGATTCATTATAAAAATGTGCACACACTTTTGTATTTTAGATTGTAAGGTAAATAGAAACTTTCCCAAATATATGTCCTTGCCTTGAATATTCTATTTTTCGTTTCTGTATTGTGTTTTCGTTTCATGTTAATCTTCTTGAGATATTACCAGTACATGAATACATTCAATCTTGTAACATACCAAATATTCAATCAAAGTTATTTTATTAGCACATTTATTCATTAAGTATTCTGGTAATTGATTACATATATGACTAATTTTGTCATATAAGTCATTTTGATATATATATATATATATATATATATATATATATATATATATATATATATATATATATATATATATATATATACATGAGAGTAATCCGACGTAATGTAAGACGGGAAAGGATAAACAAAGAGATATTTTTATATATTCATCAACGTTTCGTCTTTATTGTAAGACTTCTTCAGGATGATTATGAAATGTGTCTTTAAATTATCATCCTGAGAAAGTCTTACAATAAAGACGAAACGTTCATGAATATATAAAATATCTCTTGTTTTTTTTTTCATCTCCTATATATATATATATATATATATATATATATATATATATATATATATATATATATAATTTATTCAATTACTTTATGTTACATATTTAAGAAATGTACCACAGTTTCATCCAAAAGGCCAGATTTAGACATATTTAGTAACTCTCTGTGCCCAGTGGAATCGTCTGCATGCTCTCTTATATGATCGAGCATTTTATTTTATTTATTTTCATATAAACCTGACACACTCACACTATATATATATATATATATATATATATATATATATATATATATATATATATATATATATATATATATATATATATATATATATATATATATATATATATACTGCTAACCATGGATTTCTGGCCTGGTCTGAATCGAAACATACAACAGTCAATGTGTAAGAACAGTTTTCTTATACTTCAAGTAGATTATATTAGGCTCAATATCAGTGTTGTGATATTTTCTTTTGTTCACTATAACGGCATAATTCACAATATTTTTACACTTTATTTCAATATGGCTAACTGGGTGTCAAATTACAATGTTACATGTTGTCCATGAAAATCTCTTTGAGGTATTTTACTTCACTCTTCAAATGATGTTGTCATTCTTTCTAAGTGCTATTATGAAATTATCATTTTTATCAGTTATATATATATATATATAATAATGGTAATAATCCAGGTGAAAAATATCCACAGGGTGGTAATCCAGAGAATTTTAACCGGGTTTATATATATATACATAATTTTCAGTTATATATATATATATATATATATATATATATATATATATATAATTTTCAATTTATTTTTTCTTTGTTTTTCTCACAATCCTTTCTTCTATTTTCATCGTTTGATTGCTATTAGTGCTACACGCTATTTTTTCATCTATTATTTTTTCTGTCTACGCCGACGCTGTTATTCTTTCTATTTCGGCTACAGTGAAAACCTCCAGCTAAATCTCTACTGGGGAAAAAAGTACGAAATGGTCTCATAACACATATCCCACTTCTGACATCATATATTGTTTGCTTTTATAAAAAATGTCAGTTTCAAACAACTTTTGAACAACTGTGCCCCCTTCTAAGAGTTCGTATTCTGGTATTGGATAAACCTTACTAAATCGGTAGCTTTCAACTTTATTTATACGGAATATTAATTCAACTATTAGACGATAGATTTGAGGCAAACACAATAATTATATAAAGCAATTATTCTTTGTATCTCGATGGAATTTATTTATCGATGAATTGTTTTTTTTGCTCGCCTTTAATGTTTTCTTTCCTTTCAACTTCTGTCATTTTAATGTTCTGTTTTGTCTTATTTTTGTTTCTAAAGTTGTCCATTCTACTCATGTTTGCCTCTCTTATTTTTATATATTCTTTAGCCGTTTTTATCCTATATCTTACCCTGTTCTTACTGAAAATAGTTATTGTAAATTGTTATTCTTTCTCTCTTTGTTTGGTTTACTTGATTTATCTTTATGTGTACTCATTTGGGTGGTACTTTCTCTAAATTTCATTTGTTCTTATTCCGCTTGTTTCGTCTCCTGTTTATTGTTATTCAATATTTTATTTATTAATATTCTTCTATCAATAATGCCCATTGATATTATTCCATTTTTCGTCTGATATTCCTTTTTAATTGATGGTTTATTTATATTACAAATTATTTATTTCCATATTTGCTTTCAATTTGATTCTATAGTGTACTTTCTATGTAATCTGTGTTCGTTTCTTCGCTTTGTTTCCGTTCCACGCTGTTCCCTTGAAGTTATCCATTCTCCCTTTTTATCATCATCTTTTTATTTCGTGTCTTATCATTTATTTGTCATTGCCTTTTTTACTCTTCTTTGATTTTCGTTATATTGACCTTTAACTTTCTTTGTTTTTCAACCTCTACGTTATACTAATATTTCCTTATATTATTTATTTTCTGTGTTTGTCATTTTTGTCACACTCGCCCTTTTTTATCTTTTTATTTATTTTGATTATCGTAAAAAATATTCTTTTTCTTTTTGCTTCGTTTTTTTTTATTATGTTATTTCTACTTACTTTTCTTTTTTTGATTAGCTTTTACGACATCCCTTTTCTATCTTTCTTTTCTTTCCTTTTGAACTCGTTTATTGTAAACTCATTTAGTTTTTCTTTCGATTTTTCTACTTATTTTATTTGTTTTCTACCTTTTAGTTTTTATTTATGTAGGCATCTCATTCATTTCTTTGTATTTTACTTTCTCTATTTATTATTTTACTTATGTTTCTATATGTTTTTTCTTTCTACTTATTTCTCTTTTTTAATTTTGATTATGATTTATTCAATTTTCTATATCATTTTAATTTGTCTCCATTTGTTTAATCATATTTCATTATTGGTTATAGTTTCTTCTCTATTTATTTAACTTTCCTTACGATTTGTTTACTTTCTATAAGATTTTAATTTTCGTTATTTTTGTATATATTTTCTTTTAATCTCTCTTCATCAAATAACTTTTTTCTCATTTTCTTTCTTGTTTTCTTTCTATTAATGTCTTTGGTTTTGCCGTAACTACTTACTTTTTTATTTTTATGTAATTTGTTCACGTGTTGTCTTCATACTATTTTTTACTTTTTAATATATTAACTTTTAATCGTTTTTCTTTCGAGAATATTATTTTTCCACTCTATCTTTCCTTACTTTTTTTAACCCATTTTCATACTATACTTTTCTTTTTACATGTGTATGGGAAATATTCAACGTAACAAGGGATATACGAAGTCTTAATATAAAAGAGTAAATCACAAAAAACCATGTCATGTAGAAGAATCAATATTTCGATTTCAGTTTATTGACAGCTTATTTATGAATGCTTTCCTTCTCTGCGAACAATTCTTTATTCCCATCATTTCTTCTTCAAGTCTTTCGTTTGTTTCTTTGGGTTTCGCCTTTTTGCTGCATTTTTCTGTGCTTTATGTTTCGTTTTTTTATTATTCTTGTTTTTAGTTATCTTATTTGTTCTTTTTTTTGTTTTTTCTGTCTTTCTCTTCTTTCTGTAGATTTTTTAAATATTTTTCTTCCTCTATTTAAATTACTTTTTTCTTTCTTTATTCATTTTTTGTCCATGCTGATTGTGTTCTCATTTTCCGCCTGTTTGTCAACGTTTCATGCCTCAACGCTTACAATGATTAAGCCACCGAACAACACTTCCATGTCTGCGATAGGCATTGCCCTCTCATGGCGAATTGTATAAAGAATTCGATTTACCGTTATGATTCGTCTTTTGGATCGTTACGTTCTTCCAGTATCAGGCGGTCTGATGAGTCGATCGCCAAGATTATTCGGTAGATATAATGTCATTCAATGGGTCAAAATACATTCTAAGTCGAAATTGTAGATATTTCCTTCTGAAATGATTGGTTAACATTGGTTCGTTTGCCATCATACTCTTATATTTACGTGAATGAACGAATTAATTTGAATAAATAGTACATTTATTGATTTATTTATCGACGTTTACTAAGATAATAAGTAATACTGCTTAAAATATGTTGTGAGAATGAAGGAGATATCGAATACACATTTGTTTTAATTATATCTTGTAATATACGGCGTAATCTCGTTGATATACCGAAGTTAAGCGACGTTGAGCCTAGCCAGTACTAAGATAGGTGCCCATTTAGGAATTAAACGTGCTGTATATGGTAGGGGTCCATGCTTATCTAACCATTGTTTGTAGTCATCTTAGAATCTCCTTGCCTCTGTAATCAAAGAGTGCTGATTCAGGGGATGTGTGGTCTCGGATTGCGCAACCTTTGCGTCACAATTGACACCCAAAAAAAACATTCTTACAGAACATATATATCGCCTCTCGAGACTGAAAAGACACCAATATCGTCCGTAGCCATTGAAAAATGGTCTTAAATTCGTTTATTATAAATTCCATTAAGATCAATTTGCTTAAAGCATGTTAGTAACTGAAAAACACTTGTTTTTTCATCAGTAATAAAACAAAGACTGTCGAACTTATCCCATATTTCATTTATTCAACAGAGGTTTACAGAAACACAATATTACCACCTCGCATGCCGTTATAAAACACATAGCATATAGTTGAGAACATATACTGAAATCATGTATGTCACCTACTTAATCTATAACATATAAGAATATATGAATCCAAATCATATCTATTTTGTGGCATACACGTATGCACTTCTTAATTTGTTTCGTTTGTTTGAATAACACTAAACAGGTGAAATTTATGCCGATGTACGTTTACCGCTAATTAGAATATTATTCTCTTGGTAACCGGTCGGACGAATGTAAACCCTAAAAATACGCGCTATAATTTCTATTTCGGGTTAAACGATGGGTTAAAATGCCGTAATGTTAATCATAGTATATAGTGATCTAGCGATCTGGTTTTGAATCCTAGCTTATAAAAACACCTCACGCATCTAGCGACGCTAAAGAGCCGTGATACGAAAATACAGCTGCTTATGGATAACCATAGATTTGTTTATCTAAAGTTAGGCATATGTATATGTTTATATATTTCAAGATTAGTAAGTAAATATGTTTTCATAGATATGCGTACTTAGTGAGTGTTATTTACTAGATCATACTACGAGATCAGTTTTTGGTATGATATACGAAAGACGATAGTGGATTGTTCAATTTATTCATATGAGATAAAGTTATGCGGATTTGAACTGAACAGTGAATTGTGGTCACAGTGTACGGATGTACTTGCATGTTTATATCCTTTGTATGTCCTCTTACAATCTAGACAGAAGTAACACTTTGTTACTTAGATTGATCCAAATAGATTCATTAATAAGGATCCAGTTACATCATTGTAATTCCGCTTCCTTCAATGGCGAATTCTGACAATATTGTAGAACACCTTCAGCCCCGCATCTATGCAGACATCAGCCTTTTAAAGCCCCATCGATGGGCTATGCAGCATCTATTATCCAGCCGTGTAATTTCTATAAGAAATATTTAAGAAACTAGAAAGTTGTTTCACATGTTCGCCTTTCCAAGCCTTTTAACTCTAAAGGAACTTCACAAACGAAAAAACAAACAGGAATGTGAGCCGAGATGTTCCTGAACGACAACGACAATAGAAAATCATTGTAGTGCTTTATGGTGCAGTTACGATTGTATTACACACCTATAAGATATGGTGATAAATAAAATGAAGCGATCATATAACGGCAATTAACAAGCAACAGGAAGAAACTCAAAGAAAGCATACGTTAATTGCATCAAGCCAAGCCAAAAGACATATGGGAATAAAGACAAAGGCATCATAAATACACAAGGGACAGAAGGAAAAACGATCAGATTTTTATCAAATTTAAATTAAAAAATAAAGTCCCAATTTTTGATCCTCGGATTGTGTAAACTCACACCATTGTTATCATTAGTCCAACGTTTCATCTGTTCTGTAATGTCAGAATACATGCATGAAATAGAAAACTATCGTTTAGAGATGATTCATTAACAAAATATATGTCTAAAAAAAATTCATATACAAATATTTAAAACATAAAAACTAAAAAAACAGGTTTGCGTGAATACAGTTAGAACGAAATGCCGCGCCTCGGAAAGATCAAGTTTATCACCGGAAGAACATAGAATTATTAAAAGAAAAAATTAAACAGAAAGTGGAATTTCAATGTTTTTTAAATGATTTTTAAATACTGAGTGTAAAAACAGACACACACAGTTCGTAAATAAGGGAAAATGTCTATTCTGATATGATTCTATTTACATATATACATATGTGTAATATCGTAAGTATAACAATAAGTAAATAGGAAACCCAAGGCAAGAATTGAAAGGAATGGGAATTGTATTAAGAATACTTGATTACAATAAGTTGGTCGCTATTAACGGCTCTAGGCAAACGTGCTAAGCGGTTTGCTAAGTGGTTCTCCTTGGTTAGAAAAAAGGTGACCTCACGAATCCATCTTGTCAGTATGGGTGAATCCGGATCAGTTCACAACAATATATATATATATATATATTTTGGTAGATTATCTGCACAGACGGAGTTTTACTCTGGTGTTTATTATTTTTGTCAAAGGGAAGTTTTTTTTTCCCGAAAACTTAAATACATGATTTTTAATAATCATCCGGACAACACACAAACAGCTAACACCACACATGCTGTTATGTAAGATTTTATGAAAGAATAAATAGTAAGTCCCATTTCGATTTCGATATATTATTTTTGTTCCTCCCAGCTTACATCGTACCCTGGACTTTGCATTGCCCTCAGCCTTTTAAAAACATACTACTATATATATATATATATATATATATATATATATATAGCATTCTAATTATAGTGGTGGCCGTAGATTATATTAAATTATTAACTTCAGAAGAAAAGTATGATACAACAATGAAACAAGAGTAGTGGTACGTCAATCTTGACTGGGGTTTACTCAATACTTATAAACATATACTTCTATTATTTATTTTAAATGGAAGAGTCAAAACACCTCCTCTCAATCTTTATTTTAACCTATAAATATAAGGAAATTTGAGCCAATTTTAATCCTATTAATTAAATACTAACGCCCCAATAATAAAGTTCTCGGTCCATAAATATGCTGTTTAATTACCACGTTTCTTATTTAGTATTTCTTTACCACATGTGTTTGTTCGGCCACCTGCATTGATGGGTGTGCCTGTATTATATATCCTCCGCATATGTTAAACATAAATGAAAAAAAAGATTGCAAGATTTACATCGATGCTAATATACTTTTTAAAGTTGCGTTCACCAGAACAACTCATTGGGGTTTTGCAGACAGGCAAATATGTTGCTTCAGTATACGTCTGTTTGTTTGTTTGCTAACGAAGTCTTTGATATCCAAAAACATGTAACATCACGTGGCACCAAACAGATTTTGTAACTCGAGATTTTGCAAAATCGACTGAGACAAAAAGCCTTACGCAATTTAAAGGCTCTATTATAAACGAATTGTTTATTTTGACGATATTAAATCTACGATGTAGCGAGATAAGGTCATGGGGTTGACAAGTTCAAGTCGGGGATTTCGACGGGCGAGCGTGTTGATAGTGAAGGGTTGACAGCTAATCAACACCTGCACTTATTACAAGCTAAATCATATTTTAACGATAGAATACGTAACATACGCCTAAGTTACGAATATGCGTCCAACTCTGAGAGGGAGTGGATAAATAATAGACGGGGAACACCAATGGGAAACTATCAGGTATGAAATATGTGTTTCAACCGGGCAATACCAATGATCCTTCCTTTTATATATATATATGAATATCCATAACTATGTAACATTACGTGGCAGGTATGATCCTTTGTACCCATCAATAGATGCATATTTTTTACCTGACCAGTTGGCTTTTTTTTCAATAAAAAATCAGTTGTTTTGTGACACGTCGTACGTAGTTGCTCAGTCGGTAGACACTTCTAATTGTAAAGGTAATCGTAGTACTGATTTTGCCTCAGAAGTTTCCGTGCCCTTTTCTTTTCCCTTTCTAGCTTTAACACTTGTTGTGGACCTGTTTAGCGCCCTGAATGAAAACACGAACACGAGGTTTAGTGAAAACACGTACATTGAAGAAAAAGTATAATGCAACAGAGAAGCAAGAGTAGTGGTACGTCAATCTTGACTGCCAGTATAGTCTGGAGTTTGCTCAATACTGATAAGCACATGCTTCCATTATTTATTGTGAATAGAATAGTCTAAAGTACGTTATAGGTACGATATGATATACCCCCCCCCTCAAGCTTTACCTCCTCAGGTGTATTAATATTATTTCCTTTTTTGGATGTATTACGATAAGATCCGAATACTTCCGTTTCCTTTCATATTGCCGCTTTTCTGGGGTTGCTTGGGGTATATGTATGTAGAAAATATCGTATATGATGTCCATTACTTCTTCCTCTAGCCGAAGAGTTCTGTAAGTGTCATACATCAGTCATTTCCTCATTTGATTTAGGGGTCTCGTATGAGAGAACTGAGGTCCTTGGATTCTAAACCCTATTTCCAATTCTCTTTTATATCGTACCCAGTTCGCAGCAAGACGCGTTATTTTAAACATTTTGAAATATACTCCGTTCCTTGGGATGCATCTTTCCTTTGGTAAAATAGACGTTCGACCTTGATTGATCTGTTTAGACAGTAACTTGTTAAATACTGATCTCACTTTTCGCGCAAACATGTTTGCATGGGATAATGAGGAAAGTGTGTTAACTTTTGCGTGATCCTGTGCACTTGTAAAAACTGCTACAGACCCGTTTCGGTTGGAGTACCGCGAACTTTCTTCATGGCTCTTGTGTGTCCACAAAACGCTCTATTGGCCGTGTGCCCTAGGATAATACGGACGCGTCGTTATGTGTTGATCTGGAAAAACTCACCGAACTCTTTGAAGTCGGGGGACGTAAATTGCGTTCCCTTTTCACTAACAAAAGAATCGACCACCCGAAAACGGGCGAACAGTTCGTGCACGAAGTTTTGTTACCTCCGTAGTGGGATTTTACATCGTAACACTTCGGTCCATTTGGAAAAACTATCGATTGCACTTAGCTAGTAAAATACCTCGAAAAAGCCCTCAAAATCTGCGTGTATCCTTGACCAAAGTCGGTCCGTCTTTGGCCACGGCTTATATTTGATATGAAGTGCCTTTGGCACTTTTCACTTATATACGATGTTTTCAATAGCCCTGATCAATTTTAGGCTAGTACTCGAAGTTTCGCATCAAACGTTTAATCCTATTTGTACCCGGATGACAAATATAAAAATCCTTCATGATTCTCATCGATATTTCGTTTTACAATGACGTCTCCTCGTTGTACAAGTGTACATAGTCGCATGATGCAAAACTGTCTGCAAAATATTGGCCTTTATTTACCATTTTAGTTTTTGTACTGGTGACAAATTTATCATTGGAGGCTTACTTTTTAATTTCATGTAGAGTCACCGGGAGCTTTTTTACCGTGTTGCATAACCTAACTTCAATCCTCCCTTCCGCTCGAAGGGAAGCAATCACAGTGCATTATAGTGACTCTTTCTGTATCAGCACCAGCCTATGCAATCCATTCGCGTGATAGATCTTTTTTGATAGTAAATACTCCATGTTAAAATTAGAATTCAGTAAAATAATTCCCCATCTCCGAAGTCTATTCGTCGTATACGCAGTCATACCTTTTTTCGAACTGCAAGTGGTGATTAACGGTTTATGATCCGTTTGTAATGTGAACAATCTACCATGTATATTAGTTACAGCAAATATTATTCCTCAAGCCTCCTACTTAATTTTGGAGTACTGCTTCTCTGCAGGAAGAAGGGTATTTGATGCATGCGCGATGGGTGTATGCGTTTCATCCGGCATTACGTGAAGAATGCTCGCTTCGTATGAATTAGCATTGCTAGGCACTATTATGTCTAAATTTGGGTTATAATGCGTAAAGAATAAATCTGATGTCAGCATTTAAATAGTTTTGTAAAATGCCTCATGCCATTCGGGCGTCTCTCCCTAACCGTAACCTTTTTTTAGTTCATCCAGTGGAGCACGGAGGTAATGCATCTTTGAGATGAAAGTCTGGTAGTAATTGATCAGTCCCAGGAAGCTATGTAGTGCTTACTTGCGGTGACCCGTTCTAGGTCCGGCCTTCTGCCGTCCTTGTCTATTACAGGACCCAGATATTTGATTTTTTTTTTAAAGACAAATCACATTTTTCCTGTTTAACTAAAGACACATAGTCCCGGATTCGCGAAAACACTTTGCTGACATGTTCCCCGTGCTGTTCTATGTATTTACTGTTGATTAGGATGTCGTCAACGTATGCAATAGCTAAACAAGTATGGGCAGCATGGTATCCACCAATTGCTGAAAATTTGCAAGAGCAACTTTGACCCCGAAAGCTAGCTTTTTAAACTTGTATAAACCGCAATGCGTATTTAAACACAGCAGTTTAGAACTATCTGCTTCTGCAGGTATTTGGCTTACGCTTCACTGACATCTATTTTTGAAAAAAGAATCTGCTTCTATTTTATTTGGTAAAACCTCCGGGCTATGCAGTGGTTTGTTATAATCATGTAGTGCTGTATTTAATTCCGTTGAAAAATCTCCACACACGCTGATTTATTTTGATTTAATCTACATATGCCGTGTGTGATGCCCACTGATTTATTCCACTTTCGATAAGATGCCGGTCGTCACTAGTCGGTCCAATCTCTCATTTATTTTGTCTACTAAATCAAAAGGCACATTTTTTCTTTTCATTAATACGAGCTAAAAGTTCTCGTTCAGTTGAAATTCAGCTGCCATCTTTGTGTATAAACCAAAGCCGCCAGACGAAAAACAGATTCAGGACAAGTTTTTTTTCAAATCAAGCTTTAGTTTTTCTGATTCGGTTATCCGACTATCTATTATTTTGCAAAACGTATTTATTGGTTACTCACATAAATTGAAAGCTTGCATCTAATCAGTACCAAAAATGTTATTAGTGTCTGTTAACACAAGCATTTGTGACTGTTTGTGGTAGTTTCTTTTAGGGTCACATTTGTACTAATATCACCTTGAAATTTAATTATTTCACCAGTTACTGCTAATCTGTTGGTTCTTAAGAGGGTAGAGTTACTCTTCCACGTATTATTGACACGCCCGAGCATGACTGTAATAATATTTTCCTATTTTTATCTAAGATTCTTACGTGCACATATTTTTTATATATTTATGCAGTCCTGCTCATTTGTAGTTGTGGCTTAAACCCCAGTTTTATTTCCGCTATTTGTTCTACAATGCGAACTTTTGTGTTCGACTTTGTTACAGTCGGAAAGGCCTTAAAACAGTCCATAAACGAATGCAGGCTACCACAGCGAAAACAAGGGCTCAGCGGCAATTCACCCTGTTTTTACAGAGCGGGTTTGCCTGTGCAGATGTGTGTAAATCCCTATTTTGATTTTGAATTGTTTTTGAGGGAGACCTGAATTTCGATTTTTACGTACTTTTTTAATTTACTTTTATAATGTGTTCAGTGCTTGACCATTCGATGTCCTTCGAATCATGCTTAACACTTATACAGCTAGCAGTCTTCAGCTAATTTTTGTGGTGGTCAGTTCGGTTCATTTTTTAATTGATTTAGAACCTTCCGTGTACGAAAATTAAGTATAGATACTCATATCTTCTAAAATACGAAGCAAAGTTTATATCCTCGTCTGGTGAATCAGTTGAATTTTCAATTGCGCTCCAAACGGCATTCTGCGATAACTCATTATCATTTCGTTACTTTGGCCCCAAATCGATATTGTTTGCATTCATACTCTAATCTTTTCGTCAGATTCGTTCTTTTGTTCTAGTAGAAGACTTTGAAATCTTTTGTCATTATCCTGTAGTTTTTCAGTTAGTTCTAGAAGTCGTTCTTCTGTTTTCTGTTTCTGTTGCATTTAATACTTAACCAGTTGTGTTATAGTATCTTTAAAGTCTTTTATATTTAAGATGTGTCTTTTTAGAATACGGCTTATAGAATGTTATTTCTTTTTAAATTACGCTTGCTTAACGTAAAGTTAGTTGTAAAAAGGATATCAAACCTTTTTCCTTTTTTCTCGAAAAAATATCACATTTTTTAGTACGTTTTTCACGTAGCTGTATAAGTTATGGTCAGTAGTTTAGTCAACAGATAAATAATAAAAATACCATTTTCTTTTTTTTGTCTTTCGGCAGTCGTAAACCTGTTGAAGAGAAAAGAGAAACTCATGTATTCCCTTCTTGTTAAATATTAATAACAGTGTTGGTATGAAGAAAACATCACTGACCTTTCATCAGATGAGAGAAAAACAGTTGGTCTTTCGTGATTTTTCACCTGGTAAAATCCAGTTTTTAAAATAAATTCCTATTAATTTAATCAGATAAAAAAGTAAATAAATTTGAAAATAAACACCCACGCCGTGTTTACATACGACAGGCTCTGAGAGGAATAACTCAATATTTATCAGGCTAGAAGAGTTATTTCTCTTATCTTCCATGTAGAATACAAGATCTAAATATTGCAAATTAATCGATTAAACATATAAATTGTACGATCATTACTTAAGAGTAATGATCGTAAAATTTATATGGTTTTCTATAAACCAAAAGAGACCCCACCTACTTAGAGTTTATCAAAACTAACATGTACTAATCTGTTAGTATCTGTATAAAATGCAATGCTAATTTGATACGATGAACTAATATATATATATATATATATATATATATATATATATATACATATATATATATACATATATATATAATGGCGTACCAGTGTACTTCTCTCACATGTGAGTTTTCTATTTTCTTTGTTTTTTTTTGTGTTCGCCCAACAATAACGCACTGTATGGTGTAGGTTTTTTTCAAGAGATTTGAATCCAATAACATTTTATTCTTTATGGATTTTGTCTGATGATTTTGTAGTGTTGCAGAGACGATATTGACATAAACACGCTGTTTTGCTCACGGCAAATAAAACGGACCGTAAAATAATCTCACAGAATTGTTATGTCTGTATGGAAATGTGAAAAAATAAAATTAAAAAAAAACTAAAGCATGATTATAAGAATATAAAATGAACCTGACTTATATATGCTCTGTTATTACTGACTGAAAATATCGAGCTGAATATTTTAAAGAGACTGCAAATTAAAAAGTAATATAGTATATGATAAAACGTATATTGTCATTATAAATTCATTATATATATATATATATATATATATATATATATATATATATATATATATATATATATATATATACAGAGAGAGGGAGATACAGATAAACATTAATGAACCATTTTAATAACGAATGACTGTAGGATATGCTTTTATTTAGTTTGATAAACACATACAATTAGAGATGAATAGTGCTGACCATTGAACTATGTTGCACTAGTCTACTTGCCATGCCAGCAATATGACCGTATCTTAATCTATCAGGAAAAACCCTGATCCACACTGGTCAATAAATATGATCGACTATCATACAAAAAATAGTTTGGTAAAGTCTATATATACGAGAGTGGACCATTTATCAGTAGTTGGAAAGTTACCAAGACGTGAGACAGTCTGACGGCCAACCGTTGCTTTTCGACAGCAGACACAAGTGTTTGTCCAGTAACGAATATCCGATTTCATACGAGTCCAAACGAAGCTTTTTAAAAGAAGTCTGATAGAACCATTTTGTTTCTAAACAAGATAAATCATTAAGTTGGAGAAAGTAGGGAAAAACATTTTTTATGTTGTGTTTTTTTCTCTTTTTGCAAAGAAAATGAAGTTATATATGTGAAGAATTATCAGATCTCGAACAAACTGACGCTGATCTAAATCGATTTGTTCTAGATCTGAAAAATTGTCATGTTTTTATATTTACGAGTCAACATCTATTGTAGGTTAATGAGATTGTCAGTTGAATGACAGACACTTTAAACGACGAATGGATCGATAAAAGTTGATTACTTAAGAGGACGGCTAGATAGATATTTGACGATCATGTTGTAACATACAGGGATGTAATCCTGTGGGAATGTGTTATAAATATGTAGAGGTCTGTGAAAGAAACGCTGGTCATAGAAATTACATTTTATTTTACGTACACAGAGGAAGAATGGAATATGACCCAGAGATTGGCGCTCAGTCGTGTACTTTAAATTAAAAATACGATATGAAAAAGACTAGCAACGTCTCTGCTGTCGCAAAGAGAATAAATCATTCAATACACTTTCAGAGCTAATAGACAGTTCTCCACGTAGCAGATTCCCACATATCGTAGCGATAATCAACCTTATAAGATATATGACTTATATACGTAAAGGATTACACCATGAGTCAGGTACCCTTTGGAGCGGTAGGCTGATCCACCACTTTTTCAGCAGCTTCAGCAATAATTGGATATAGTTTTATTCTATTTCCCATCCAGTGTGGCTCAGCCCAAGAGGCTTAGCAACGGAACACTCTTAATCTAGACAGCAATTGATTTCGACTGGAGAACAACAGATCAGAGAGTTTATGGTGAAAGGAGATACGCTTAGTTTTAGAGGTGTTGAAAGTAACAAGCTACGTTTAACTATTACATACACATAGAGATCCCTTTATAACCAATGTTATCTGAAGTGCTACCATAGAAAGTTGACTCGTCTTCATTGATGTCAACAAATGATCTTCGAATATGATTTAAAAGATTATTACTGATAATAAGGATGAAACTTGGGCTTAAAATAGCTTTCACTGATACGTAACCGGCATACTTTTTGCTTCGGACTTCAGCCCATAAACATTTACTTTTATATATCTAAGAATATGATGGTTGAGAAGAAATTAGCTGTGAATAAACACCCTTTTGTACCCGACCCTATCAAGACTCTTTAACATGTCGAAAGCTATTGGATGAGAAACAACGCTGCAAGAGAAAGCATCACTGATCCTATTCCAACAATTTATGATGGAAAAGACACTGATTGATGTGTACCAGACATTACAAATACTATTTCTAGATAGTGTGTAGACCGACAGAACTTTCCAAAGAGATAGGAAGCATTTCTGCGATTTAATAGCTTTGTGAGGGTAGAAGCAAGCTCCGGTAACGGAAACCTAATAACTGGAATATCGTCAGGGCCGGTTGTTATTCTAACATGGATGTCTTTAATAAGCTTGGCAACATGATGGACATACATATTTAAGCTAGTTTTAGTAATAGAGAGACATTCCGGACGTAGGGTGCCCATATTGCAAAATGTGTCATTTGATGCAAGGTTCTTTAAAGAAATATAGGTTTTGTAAGATGATGAAGAATTCACCCCTGGTTAATTGATAATTGTTGAGATAAAGTATTACATCAGCTCAGTACTTCAGTTGTTTATTGTCCCAAAAGTTTCAAGAACCAATCTTCTATACTAGTCGGGGTTTAATAGAGTGCTCATTGGACTCTTTTACGTTTCCTCTATGGTTGTAGCACGTTTAAACTTCAGTTTTGCTTTCAGTCCGTCCTATCCATCGATGGCATGGCAAATGGAATAGTTGTATATGTGAGAAATGACAGCGACAACCATAGGAGTGAGCAATAAATAGCTGTTTGGTCTCTGTTAGAATGTTTAAGAATGTATTACACGCTTAATACCAGCTATTTCCCAATTATATATATATATATATATATATATATATATATATATATATATATATATAGTCATCCACATACAGACTGTTTGCTGTTTCACAGCTCATCAGTGCGGCTAGACTAGTTAGTACCTCAAGCCGGGATTAAAACTCAACCGTCGTGCTGACAGTCGGCGCTGCTAACCCCTGCGATATATATATATATATATATATATATATATATATATATATATATATACATATGCATATATATATATATATTTATATATATATATATATATATATATATATATATATATATATATATATATATATATATATATATATTAGAAGCGAGACAGTTGATATTGTTTCTGAAAACATGAATGCGGAGCCATATAATTGCTCCAGGATATAAAACTTTCCCAACTAGCTCATGAGAAGTATACACCGTGAAGGGAATCCGAAACTTTCTGGAACTTGGATTCGATCTTTATGGAGACAACTGAGTTATCCGATGTCACAAGAAGAGATGGAAAAGTAGATGTGCACTGTTATATCTCCTCTGAGACATCTTATAACTCAGCTGTCTCAATTAAGATTAAATCTAAGTTTTAGTAGATGTTGTCAATTTTCAGGGCAAATGTTTATCAGAATCGGTTCATCATCGATTTAAGACAGATCATAAGCAACGTGGAACGTTATGACAAATATTTATTTCGTCATCTGTCAAATAAATGAGTCATACTATATTGCGTACATCAAAGTCAATACATATATCAATGTTAGCAGAAAACTACACGGACAAAATATTGTCGATGTTTTCAATGATTAGCTCAATGACAATTGCTATACTGTTGTGTGGTCAATAAAGGGACATATGAAAAGGGTGCTGTCACCCAGAGACAACGCGGAAACTAATAGTGAGTCTTCATTTTCAACTCAGTCTTCATTTTCAGTTTGTCTGCCACATGCAAAACTGTCCAGACTTAAGCAAAAGATCCATGTCTAGAATAATAGAATGGTATTGAAGTCATCTACAAAGATTGACTGTTTTATGGCAAATTCACACAGAAACAACAAGTCAGACTCGGTTTCATGTTAATTGATTTAAAACTTTGGAAGGTTGGAATGTAAACCGCTAATGTTGGAAAATGAAACATGGTAGTTGAGGTATTGGATTTAGGTGTGTTTTTATGATACAGAACTGTTCATTATATAAATATATAGAAGAAACGAGTAGAGGATGCCAAAGCTGAACCCAGAGATAATTAAATTTGTAAATTATTGATGACAAAAACGCGGTAACAATTTTTACTGATATTGAATCTTGAGCCCCTATTGAATGACCCAAATTCAATTTTTAAAATGGCACGAGAGCAGCCCCTGTATGAACACCTGCTGATAGAACAGATTACTTGGAAGTTGTCTTAAGTCCCAGGTGTTTTGGAGTATAATACAGATACCGTAATCTCAGATAAATCGTATATGTTACCCCAGCACCCTTATTTTCACATTTTAGCAAAGAAAGAACAAATAACTAAAGTCTATCTCACACTAAAGAATAATAAACCCGTAAACAATCTATTATTTTCCCTTTGTCAGAAACATTCATGAATATGGCAAAGTAAGAGGAAGGGAACATTACAGTTATAATGTAGTTTCTTATTATATTATTTCTCTAGCTACGTTTCTTAGGATTTGGTTCCTGTTGATTCTAGAGTTTATGTTAGGCATTATATCTATTTTTTTGAGATGTTGTCTACGTCCTTCGTCGTTGGATATTTAATAGTTGTATAGTCGAAGTTGTTAGTTCTAGTCATAAAATAATAAATGGTTGAGAATTAGGAAAATATCGCTTCGAATTTCCAGTGACATATGGTGGCCTCATAGATCAGAATATAACTGGTGCAATCAAACATATATGAATGGAAAATAATCCAGTACGGAGCCTGCTGTTGCGGGATAACCGCAGGGAGCAATATATATATATATATATATATATATATATATATATACATATCATATTAAAATTGAATAAGCGGAAGACCTAAAAAGCTCAACGTTTCGCCCAAATGTTATATGGGCTTTGTCAAAAGCGAATGAAAAGATTGACAAAAGACGTTCGCTCGTTCTTGACAAATCCGATATAAGATTTGGGCGAAACGTTGAGCTTTTTAGGTCTTCCGCTTATTCCATTTTAATTTCATACCGTCGGGTTATTGTATCCTTTCATCTATTCATACATATATATATATATATATATATATATATATATATATATATATATATATATATATATATATATATGGGAAGAGAAGGATGAAGGTAATCCGACGTGATGGTAAAATGAAAAAGGAAAACCAAAAACTGGATGTTTTTTATGTGTACATCAACGTTTCGTCTTTATTTATAAGACTTCATTAGGATGATGATATAGGGAAAAGATATGATGCAAGCACAGATACATGTAGGGTAGACATGTTGGGAAGAAAAATAAAATAAAATGAAAAATAATGGCAGCGTCTTGCTGGACGTCCGTACTTGTTAGAGAATGAAAATGAGTGACGAAAATGAGTGGGAGAAAAAGGGGAAGGGTGGAGGGAGCAAAGGACTACTGTGGCTGGCGATGAGAGAAAAAGGTGGGGGATGAGCAGGGGTAAAATGGATGGCAGAGAGAGATTGGAGGAAGAGGGGGAGGGGGTGTTTGACCAGATGGCTGTGGTCAAGATTGAAGGGGAAGAGTGAGTTGGAATTTTTGTGTGTGGGGGGTGTATGCAGGGAAAATGGGGATGGGTAGAGAGGGAGGGGGGGGGGGCTGTGATTTTGGTGGATGGGCGAAAGTTATGGTCTTAGAGAGCGTTTTGAGAAAATGAGGGAATTTAAGAAGAGGTATGGGAGAAAATAGATGAGAGGGGGAAGAGGGAGGATTTGTCGTGATAGGGTGTGAAATATTTGAAATATTTGGAAAATGATAGCAATGAGTGAGGGATTGGAGTGGGTGGGGGAGGGGGTGATTGAAAGGGTGGGTGAGGAATATTTGAAATATTTGGAACATGAGAAAGTTTATTTGGACTGTAGTATTAAAAATGTGAGGGAAAAAAGTAAGGGAAAAAAAGAAGATTCAGGGAGAAGAAGGAAGGGTGTGGGTGAATGGAAGAGTGTCATAAGGTTAGAGATGAAAATAAAAGTTAGCCATGATCAGGCAAAAGACTTTGTTCTGTGAGGATGATCTTGCTTATTAAGGGTGATAGGTTAAAGAAACCATTTCGTTGCTTGATGGTGGTGGAGGATGTGATGAGGGCAGTTTCCAATAATCCTCGCCGAGATTTGTTGTGGATGTGTCAAACACCCCCCCCCTCTTCCTCCAATCTCTCTCTGCCATCCATTTTACCCCTGCTCATCCCCCACCTTTTTCTCTCATCGCCAGCCACAGTAGTCCTTGCTCCCTCCACCCTTCCCCTTTTTCTCCCACTCATTTTCGTCACTCATTTTCATTCTCTAACAAGTACGGACGTCCAGCAAGACGCTGCCATTATTTTTCATTTTATTTTATTTTTCTTCCCAACATGTCTACCCTACATGTATCTGTGCTTGCATGATATCTTTTCCCTATATCATCAACCTGATGAAGTCTTATAAATAAAGACGAAACGTTGATGTACACATAAAAAACATCCAGTTTTTGGTTTTCCTTTTTCATATATATATATATATATTTGTATTTTTATTATCATTTACAATTTTTGATATTCTAGATGTAAATATTTAATAACATGAAGTAGTTTTATAGCTTAAAAGAGCAATGCTATACAATATTTACATTTAATTTTAAACCACAAAAAATGTAATAATAGGCAAATCCACATCTTTTCAGAAAATTGTTTTTGTTATTTTCGGCAACCACTTCTTTCAGCTGATACCAGGAATGATAAAATATGCATAAACTACTCTTAGAATTCCAGTGGACCTATTCACTGGTATGACTATCGTCAGTGCCGTATATAAACGAAAGAATAGTCAATGAAAAGCCATGGCAGGTAAAGCCTTAATTTCAAACCATACTAAAGTATCGTTCATATATATATATATATATATATATATAGTCTCGGAGGTTTCTCAACCATTAAAACTATATAAAAAACAAAAGAAAAAACAAACTTATAGTCTCAAGTCTCCAGTGGAAAATCACTCATGTAAGTCAATTTATTTTTTACAGTTATTATATTAGTTAGTTTCTAACACTATTTTTAGGGATCATCAGTTGTTTACCATATATATATATATATATATATATATATATATATATATATATATATATATATATATAGATAGATAGATAGATAGATAGATACACACATATATATATATACATATATACATATATACATATATACAAACATACATATATATATATATATATATATATATATATATTGTCTCCTTAGTTTGGTGACCTGTTGAACACTGTTAAAATGGCTAGGTATACTGCCCAGTTAATATGATATACACATTATTTATTTCTCGGCTTTTCATATAGCTGTTGAAGTTGACTCTTTGTTTACAGCGTCCGAATTTAAGTGTATAGTGACTCGTGCCCGGGGTACGAATTGTGCAACCGGCTGAAGAGTTATCCTTCACTCCGATGATTACATTAGGATGAAACGTATACGTATGTGAATGATAATTAAATATGTATTATCAAAGAATTATATATATATACATATATTATATATATATACATATATATATATACATATATATATATATATATATATATATATATATATATATATAGAGAGAGAGAGAGAGAGGGGGGGAGAGAGTTGATATATTATTGTAATACATAAACTAATTACATTAAACAGTAAGTCGCCGTTTTGTTTATAAAATCTGTCTTGTATTCTTTTGATTGTTTTTAAAAGAATGGTTAGGAACTTTTAAAATATAATGAGTTTTATATTTTGTGTCCTAATAAGAATTTTCGTCGATTTCGATTGCCTTCATCACCCAAATACTAAATGCGAAAATACAGTAGGAGTATGCCCCTTAGGTAGAATCGCGTACATGAATTTAGTTGCAATAGTTTAAAAATAATATAAACTGTTTTCTCGTCCATGTACAGTTAGAAATACATCAAATAATGCATGTGTTGCATAGCCACCCAAAGGGGCGCTGCACCTAAGGGGGATTTGTTATATAGTACTACTCCTGCCTGGACCGTGGCAGTTCTCTTAAACCAGTCAAACAACTGGTTACGGTTCCAAAACGGCATTAATTACATAACATTTGTTAATTAAAACTTCTCCGAACCGAAAACAATACGAAAAGTCTATGAGAAGAGTATTAAGAGGTTTCAATCTTTTTTAAATTCTTTCCGTAAGGCACTTTCAAGCGACATTTTCTTAGGGCGATTTTAAGCCTTTAAACTGTCAACATATTACACATTAATTCTCGTTAAAACATCTGCTCTTTAAAGAATTCAAATTACGGATTTCAAACATTGCCGTTTTTTTTTAATTCTTACTCATTAAACACAGTTCATTTAACATTGTTCGTTTGGCATATCTTTCGATTTTTAGTTCTTTCTGTTTTACAGGTTAGGACCCAAAATGTTAAACACAAAAACGTTACCTTACATTTTCTTTTGTCGCCTGGTCGTGATCGCCGTTAGTATCGTCGCTTTCGTTATGTCTCCTTGGCTGTGATCGGTGTTGATGATATTCGATCTGTGGATACATTTTATGAAGACAGAGGAAAAACGCGGAGACGATTTTCCTCAGAGAGATTCAATCTTTTATTCCTCTTCATTGTAGGGGTTTCGTCCATTCGTTCCTCGATTCACCCATTCATTCTTCTCGTTGGAGGATATGCGACGATGCACGTGAAATTACTGCTGGATCTCCAAGGGATCCAGCCATCACGACGAGCGATTACATTCTCGATTCTGCACTCCCACTTCTTGAGCACTTCAGATAGGTCGACCGGCTCAGCTTGCTGTAAAACTTGTTACTGATTTTTAAATCTTAGTTTCTTCTAAAGAATGAGTGACGTCACAGATGTACACGTGTGACAGTTATGCAAAAACATTTTCGTTCACTCATGTTCTCTGACCTTCTCTGAGCCGACGCCGTCTGCGCCGGCGTCGACCCCTGGAACTTTGTTATGGTTTTACAAAACATGATCTGACTCACAGCGGTTCTCTTCGGTGCATGTCAGCGTGACCTGCACCGAGCTCGACAAAGTTCACCCCTTCTCATAATAAAAACTAGTTGACCTACACACTTTGAGGTATACGGGACCCTCATAATATAACACATGTGTACCTTGTAACGTATTATTGCAAGAAATTAAAAACAAAAGACACTTAATTACAAATAACTTTAACTTTTTTTGTTATTGAATCTATCTGGTATTGTGTTCCCATTTTGTTAAATGTATTGTTTACCTCTTTATTTCCATTAAGGCTTAAGAATGTATGTTGATTGCTATTATCTTTATCAGTCAAATACGAAATATAAAAAGTTAGGATGTGTAAAGAAACTTTAGAAAAAAAACTAGTTGAGATTATGTTTTAAACACATTCAACTTTACGTGTGTGTACATAACGTTCACATAACGAGCCAAATCGTGGTACTCGTAAAGAGAAGTCTTGTTTCTCTGCTGACGTCACAATAGTTGGTGCTAGCCGTCGCCATGCGATACTTCCAAATACCTGAAATGAACTTCTATTTTAATGGGGTTAGTAGAGGTTAGGCTTAGGGTTATGGTTAATGTTTGTTATGTTGACACATGATCAAGATCACAGAGTAAAACAAAAACACAATATAAAGAATGCTTGATCTGGAGCACTTTAAACTGTAAGTTATTTCTCTTTTTGGGTAGAAAAATAATAATATTACTAAAAATTATAAATTACAGAAAAATGATAATATTACTGAGAAAAAATTAGGCAGCAAAAATCATTTCAAGCATTCAACTAAATTGAAACAGATTTTGTATAATTTGGAGTTTGTAAAAGTGTATTTCTGCCCTAGAAACTTTATTGTTTATCTATATTGAAATTATTTGTTTAAATGTGTTCTTTATGTTTCGTCTGTAAATTATTTATCACATTTTTTTCATTTTAAACTAATTTATTTATCGTTATTTTTATTGTAAACTAACTTATTTTTTTAGATGAGGGTTGATACTTTGTAGAATTTTGTATATTCGGACTACTGTTCTCATCTTGGGTATTTTATAACAACATTCCTACTTTTTTCAGGTGCACCTTGTCGAACTCGAGAATCTTTCTATCGAACTCGGGAATCAAGGACCCGTTACGGATTGCATATAGTACTAAGTAAAATTCAGTTCTAAGTGACAGTCATCTGAAGGTTGAAGGTTCAATCCTCAGTGAGGGCGATACGAAGTATTGCGAATTAGTGAAGACTTCGAAATTCCGTCCAGATTCCCGAATTGTACAGAAAAAATCCCGAGTTCGACAAGGTACACCTGTAGAAAGTCAGAGGTTACATCGGCCGAAGCGTTGTGATAAAAACACCCAACATGAGAACAGTAGTACGAATGTACAACATTCTACTAACGTATTTATTGTTTTATTTCATTTTAAACTAAGTTATTTATAATTTGTTTTTATTTTTAACGGTTATATTATAACGGTTCGCTCTCAAAATAACTGCCAAGTGTCATAAACTAGTTTTAGCTGATATGCCAAGCGGTTACAGGGCAAATTAATCAACCGTTTTAATTTATTTTATTTTTGCGGATTTCTTTTTTGGCCTAAATTTATATTTGGCAAATATTAATAACCAAATAATAAAATCAAACTCTTTATTAAAAATGCTGCCATTCACAATAAGGGGTATAAGAAGGGTTAATGAGATAGTATGTTTTTGTGATAAACAAATAATAGAAACACAGGATGCTAATTAAAGATTAAATTGAAATATATTTCAAATTAAACATTAATAATGGCGTGTTGAGTATATAATATTACCGAAGAAATTGTTTTTAAAAACACAATTTAATCCGTAAAAAAACAGAAAACAAATTACTATATAAAATGAAATTGGAAACAATCAGACAGTAAATTAATACAATCGATCAAATTACCCTTTCACCGCTTGATTAATAAGAAGAAATAAAAACAATCGATGAAATTTGTCAGCGAGTTTGGGAGCTAACCGCTGCAATATATACTTTAAAAATAACTTATCGTTTGTTTTAATTTTTAGTAATTATTCTTCGTCTGTTTTCTTTTAAACACTATTATTCGTTTGTTTTTAAAATGTGTTTGTTTATGTAATTACTGTTTGTTTGTTCCCTAATTCATAATTGATTCTGACTTTTCAGCATGTCTCGCTTACTTAACCAAGGTGTATGACGCCATTCTAGATCGGACAGGCCTTTTTAACGTAGGTCGTGGCCAAATTGACACACACTATATGTTTCATGTTGTAATTGTCTGAAACAAAAATAAACATTTTTTAAAGAAGAGAATAAGCTTTAATAAACTAAAAACAACTAATAAACTACACAAGACATTTGTTAGAAGTGAATAAATGGATGATGAAGATACAAACTAAACTGATATAAAACCAGAAGAAATAAAGAAATGCGAAATAAATCGAAGAATTTCCTGAAGTAAGAAAATGTGACGCTGTTAAACATCGTCGAAACCATAACGTAACATTGAATAGATGCTATCTCATTCTGTAAAATCACAGCATACGTAAATACCTTTAGGCGACATTTTGTAATATTTTTCTCTCATTATATCAGACATTTACAAATATACGCATCTGTCGCTTGATGTAAACATTAAATAAGTATTTTCCTGTGCGTTTAACATAATTTTAAAAGAAATAGCTTCTTTTGATAATTTTTTATTCACGTATAAATAAATACAATAAATGCAGGCAACTGTAGTATTCATTGATATCTAATATTTACAAATGTAGATTTTTCTTTCTAAATTTGATCAAATTCAATTATTTATTCTAAAAGAGTAAAATATAGATTAAACTCATGAAATAGTTTTAAAATAATTTCATTTCGATACGAAAATAGATAGTCGTTTATTTATTTCGAAAAAAATAACAGAACAAACAATTGAAATGATAAATAAAATAGAAAATATACAGTAATCAAACATTTTGTAGTGAATATTTTTCGACTGATAGCAACCGGAAGTGGGTAACAATCGTCTGAAAGATTCCCATCTTAAATATGTAGTACGACTGTACAATTTTAATAGTTATATTTCTTCAACGATTTTTATCACCTAAATATTTAATTATTTTTGTGTAATTATTTTTATTGGTGATTGTAGCCTTCGTTGTTTTTTTGCTTACTATTATTCCGATTGTCTCGCTTTCCTAAGTGATTAAGAATTCAGAACATTACATTATTAGTCGCTCTTAACTTCATAGGACGTATGTATTCCGTTAATATATATATATTTTATTTATTTTATACGTACATAAAAGTAATCCATGGACACGTGTTTCTGGCTCACAGCCGAAATGATTGTAAGCAAAATAAAAACGAACGCTACAATCACCAATAAACATAATTACATAAACATACATTAAATATTTAGGTGATAAAAATCGTACATACTACTAGACAGAGCGTCTTAACTAATTTACTAATATATTTGTTTGATTTATTAATTTATTAATGATAAGTTAATAAACTGCAGACAAAAAATATAAACAGTACAAATTTAGAATCAGTGACACATTTGATTAACAACCCCATTACCCCACCCCCATTACTCGCCCATACCGCCAATTACGGCTGATCTGGGGACACGCACGCATACACATTTACACACAAAATTACAGTTGACTTGAAAATACGCTTGTTCGCTCGAGTCTAAAATAACTGTCGATTTTTTTGACACCTAAACTTGCATGTTTACCTTCCCTCTCCAACCTCTCCACTCTCGGCCTGAATTAACAGACATTTTCATTTCTCTATCTGTCTACCTATCTATCTTTCTATCTGTATATCTATCCATCTCCACCTTACTCCCTTCATTATATGTCCCTCTTTCCACTTTATTTTATTTTATTTATTTATTTATTTGTTTAGTTTGTTTTAGAATTTAGATTTTAACTTTTTTATTTTTAACAGTCCTAAACCACGTGACTTCCTAAATTTTGAAACGTAAAATTTCTTTTCTTCTTTTTCCTTTAGGTGTAACGTGACAGCAAGTGTCTTAAATATATGGCAGTACATCAGTTTGTCGAACACGAGTTGTTATATAATCTATTAAATATTAAATAGGCAAACTCACTGTACAATTTATTGCGTTAACTTATTTTAATATACATCCTATAAAATGTATGAACATGTATAAAAAAGTACGATTGTTTCTTATTGGTTGAAAAGAATCATTTAGAATGGGTATTTTATTTTGTCATCAACTAATAAAAAGGGTGGATATGCCGTAAAGCAGAGTACTATTATATTCATTATAATCTTTATTTCCTTCATTAATTTAACAACTGGATTAAAAACCTTTTCCTAATATTTCCAGCACAGTTGAAATCAATGTAAATATCTGATTCTAGCAAAATATGTGTTCTTACATTTATTGTATTCTCGCCTTGTACATCATGCCATTCCCTAATATTGGCAATGCCATATCTGCTAATGACTGGAAACATGTTACATATCTTTTTATTCGAATATACTTCTGAATGTAAGGGTATATATGTCTAGATACTATTCTTTATCTGGGTAAAGCGACGGCAGATAACTGTAAAGTTCGTTCGAAAACCATACACAAATGTTACTGTTTATTGGTTAGGTTACGACAAATTGTTGATTCGAATGAAATCAAGTTGTAGCAACATTGTTGGCGAAACCGCACGTCATAGAATGCTTAGTAATAGGAGCTCTTTTAATGACAATAATTAAAAAATTAGTAGAACCTTAAAATTAAAGTCATCTCTTTTTTTGGTATCAATAGAACTTATTCACAAATAACCTTTTATACTCACAATATAACACATATCCAATGGTTGAGATTGGATAATATTTTCATGAAAATCCCATCACTTTTTAATATAGAAAGTTTCCGGAAATACACATAAAAGCCTCTTTAAGAAGATAACAAAAAAACTACATCTAAATTCAAATATCTGATGGTTAAAAAATGAAAAAAATGCTCAACATATTAATTACATTCAGTTATATTAAATTCATAAAAACTGCTTCCGGTGGGGATTTGGATGATCAGCAGATTAGGAGGATGAAGAAGTTAACTTCATTCATTGCTAATTTCCAGCTTCGCTTCCTGGTTTCATTCCTAAAAACATATAAAGCAATCCATTATCAGTTTTAAATCCTAGGATTTTCTATTTTTATCAATTTTTGAAAATCCATTTCAATTCATCATTTTGTTGCATTGCCTCGAGGTTGATGAAAGAAGGTTAAATTTGAATTCATAAAATCGTAAATGTCTTTTATTTTCTATTTACATTTTTAAAAAATAATTATGAATTAATTTAAATTAACAAATTTTGCCGAACATCTGGTCTTTATAAGTGGTTTACATCCAGTTTAATTAGATACAGGTCAGCGCGAGAAAATGTTGGCAGTATTAAAATATTTGCGATAAGAAACATCTGATGCCAAGCTGTCCGTCTGTAACAAACATTCGAAATATAAAAAAAAAAACAATATCCCATTGAACGACACTAGTTATTATATATCTAGTATAAAAACATCTATGAATCTTTCGGATGCAAATAATTAATATTATATGAATTCATATATAACGAGTTGGTATGCCTTTTATAGGGAAGCATATTCACCGATCTGGTAACTCAGAATATTAAAAACAAATTCTAAATTGCGGGTGCATCGATGAGGGTAAACCGTGTCTTTCAGAAAGTAAACTAACGTATGTTCACTGGAAAATGACGTAATACTAGTAAGTAGCAAGAAAGATCTGTCAAACAGTCAGATTGTCGATAATCAATCATAACTTTTCTTTAAAAATAGCATCATCAAACTTAAAAAACGCATTTTAAAAATAAAAAAGAAAAGAGTTCGATTTATACTGCAACTGAACTTTTTTTTTAAAATACAGAATAAATAGTGAATTGTTTAAAATTACAATAAAATCAACCTATTATTTGTTGTGTAGAAATTAGTGTTGGTTACAATTTATGTAAAATTACGGATGTTTACACACAGAAAACAATAAAATACTACCAGAACTAAATTATGAATTGAGGCAATAAAAAACAAACTCACATAAACAATGAATAATTTTTTTAAATATAAGCGAAAAATATATAATTTTGAATAAAAACCAAAGATAACTTAGTTTTAAAATTAAATGAAACAATAAATTACTCAAAAAAGCAAATTAAATTACTCAAAAAAACAATAAAGTTACTAATAAGAATGTGTTGGATAAATTAGTTGCTGTTTGAAATTGTCTTTATCTGCTAAATTTGTTCAAGTGTAATATTATCATTTACCTATTTATTCACAAATAAACTCATCAAGACAGGTAGAAGATTAACTTATTTTGCCTTTGGTAGCATTTATTTGTCATATTTTTTAACCTTTTGGTTCTGTTGACTTTATCCCTTCAAATAACACGTAAGTAGAGTGCAGACAGTGAAGTCGGATAACTGTTAATACTAACCACTGTGACGTCAGCACAAAACAAAGACTCAATGGAAAGGGCTTCTCCCTTTTACGAAGGTCATGGGTAACCTGGATATCTGACACGCATAAATATTAAGTTTATTAATAACAATAAACACTATGCTGTAGTATTTTTTTTACCATCGAAAGCTTTGAATGAGTTTTCTTCTGATACGATATATATATATATATATATATATATATATATATATACATATATATATATGTATATATATATATATATATATATATATATATATATATATATATGTATATATATATATATATATATATATATATATATATATATATATATATATATATATATATATATATATGTAAATTATAACTAAAAGGTAAACTTTTAGAGAGTTGGACCTATTGTGAAATAAGGAAAGCTCAATATACTGGATAGAGCAAAAATATGGTGAGTCAATGAAAATTGATGAGACCTGCAAGTGGAAGCAAATCGATATCTTCAGTTGTTCAAAACAAGGAGCAGTTTAGTTAATAAAAAACATTTATTTTTCTCCTCTTTCGTTCCTTAAACCAGGCTTTTCAAAGATTACAATCTTATATATATATATATATATATATATATATATATATATATATATATATATATATATATATATATATACGAGAAAGGAAGGATGAAACTAATCCGACGTGATGGGAAATGAAAAAGGAAAAACCATCATCATTATAATAATAATTATTATTATTATTATTATTATTATTATTATTATTATTATTATTATTATTATTATTATTATTTCTATTTTTTTATTTATTTTTTATTTATTTTTTTATTAATACTAAGAGTAGTATCACTACTTAACCTCCCCTATATATTTATCTTATTATTGGTATACTATAATTACAATTAACAAATATTATCACAACGCGAATTATTACTGATGTTAATATTGTTATAGGAGTCATAACTAGTAATATTATTGGATAATGACGACTACCTAATACAGAAATTAAATGAGATTATAAAACATTTCTTATACGATAACCGCCAAAGATATGCGACAATATTTTCATTTCTGTTTTTACTTCTGTAATTTTGGTTTCTTTACTATTTATTCTTATTATATAGAATAATTTCAAACCCACCTCACTCTCTGCCCCAGATAAAATTAATGTCACAATGACCCAGACACTAAATACCACCCAGCCCAATTTCTTACAATATTACCTGTTTGAACCTCCCCCCTCCTCCTTTCCTTGCAATACGCGAACCCCGCCTCCACCCTCAATTTCCTGTTGTTGTTGTTGTTGTTGAATTATACAAATCTGAGCAGTATGGTTCCTAAATGCCTGATGATTGATGCTTATTTTAAGCGTTAATGAAACAGTATATATTTTGTAGCAACTGGAATAAACCATCAACTAAATATACTTTGCTCTGAATTTTTATTGAGCACTCTCATGAACCCGGTTTAAACTTCCTTCGGATTTATACCCCTTGGATATTTGTAACAAGCGAATATATATATATATATATATATATATATATATATATATATATATATATATATATATAAGAATAATAGTATTATTTTTTTTGAAGGCGATAACAATGCGTTGTTAAAGTGACACACACGACACGTGGAATCGTAAAAACAAAACAAAGTGACAATATTGAAAAGTCAATCATTTTCAAATTTTTTATTTTATTTACCAGTGTATCGTGACCGTGGTGTTGGGTTGGAGTGGTTCCTTTTCATTATTATTATTTTTTTTTTAATTTTCGAGGGTATCCCTCATCCTCAGAATAAAATAAATACTACCACTCGTTGGAGTGTTTTTTTTGTTTTTTTTTGCCAAAAGCCGGGGCCGGAAATGTTGGTTTGTTTTTGGTTTGTCCGCAGAAGTTTGTTTATTTATTTTTTTATAAATTATTATTTGCTATTTTCACCGTTGCTGTTTATTTTGTTAGTAAATATACTGCGTAATTTATTTATTTATTTTTTTATATAACGTTGTTTGTTTTGTTAATAATATACTGAATAATCATTATCTCGGTGGTAGAGGCAGATAACTCGTGTGAGTCAAGCTTTGTTTGTGGGAGTTATGTCCCTTAGGGTTTTAATAATTTCGTTCTATAAATGTGTTTACCGTGTGTGTGTAGTAGCAGATGTGATTAGGTGGGTGAGGAATCCTGGGTATGGAGGTGGGGCGTCGTTAATAGAGCCTTTGGTATATATATATGTTTGTGTGTGAGTGTGTGTGTTGGTGTATGTATATATGTGTATATATATATACGTATATGTAAAATACATACATGCATACATATTTATTTTATTTATTTATTAATTTCTTTATTTTATTTCTTTATTTCTTTATTTATTTCTTTACTTTTATTTTTTAATTTTTTTTATTTTTTATTTTTCGATTCTATATTATTATTTATCTATATTATTAGGTTTTGTTATGTGCAGTCGTGGTATATAATGGTCGGGATTTCAAGTTAATAAGTAAGGCGGGCAACAAGTGCAACCACGTGTCCGAGTTAGCAGCAGGTGCAAGTGGCTGTGTGTGCACCAGTGTCAGTAATTGGGCTAATAATATGGGCCTAACTAACTTAATTTAGTGTTGTTATCGTTAATAGTATGTCCGCATAGTATCATAGATGTTTGTTAGCAAATGTGTATGATGGTGCTTGTCGTGTGTGGTTATATTAAGAAGTTAGAGTTTAGCTCGGCTCTGTTGTTCAATTTAGGGGATAGCTTTCTAATTAATGTAGATTCTTTAAGTCTGAGATTGCCCTGGTCTCTTTCGCTAGCTAGTATATTGACTCGTATGTCTTTGGTGGGGTTGTGGCCATGTGTTATATGTTTTTGGAAGGATGATGCCTTGGTGGTTACGTGTTCTTTTATTCGTATATGCAAAGGTCTCACTGTACTGCCGATGTAGAATTCATTGCAGACCGCACATTGTATGTATATATATATATATATATATATATATATATATATAATATATATATATATATATATATACCTTATAGTTGAATTCTAATGACTACAGAAAAAAATCAATTCAAAATCATGATATTCATATTCACTTAAATTTCTTTAATTTTCACTTTTCGGCGGATACCTGTATTTTTTCTTCATGCTTCCGACCAACAAATCTATTTCTTTCTTTCATTTTTTCAATCGTTTTATATTTTCTAAAATTGAAACATGTTTTGACGAGCGTTTCACAGCAAGGTCAAAGAGTAATATATAGACTTCACTCTAACTTTACTGAACATTAGAGCACGGAGTTCATTTACAAGTAATAAGAAAATATATTATTCCAAAAAGAAGAAATTTGAAAATTGGTAGAATTCAAGAAGAGTTGACCGCCCAGAAGGCCCGAGAAAAACTTGAGAAAAACTCACGTGAAGAATTGTGATAAAATTCAATGCACGGCAACAGAAACAATACTCAATACTCAAGGCTCCACCTATATATGTATATATATGTATATATATCAATAAGTATATATATATATATATATATATATATATATATATATATATATATATATATATACATGATTATTTTTATTTACACAGACATGTACACAATCTGCGACACTAGCATATCGATGTTATTGATCAACAGCTATTATATCTCATCAGGGAGAGTTAGAATCCGATATTAACCATAGATCATATTCGGAAAGAATGAAATGGAGAAAAAAGAAGAATAAATAAAATAAATTTAACATTTCAAAATCTGGAAAGTCATGTGGTTGGGACCGTTAAGAATCAAAATGTGAAAATCCAAATAAAAATTTAAAAAATAATTAAAAATATTAATATAAAAGATAATATATAAAAAATATGAAATATAAAATAAAATAAAATAAAATAAAGTGAAAAGAAGGAGATATAATGAAAAAGTGTTGAATAAAAAGATGGATGGATAGATAGATAGATATATAGAAAAAAAGTCAAGTGAAATCATTTGCGATCCAGACAGAACTGGGGGAAGGATGTACATACAACATAACGTGTCAAAAAACATCGAGTTTTTTTTTTCTTCTTCCAACTACGGCTAGTAGGTACAGAAATCATTAGCAGCACATATTTCTATCTATCTATCTATCTATCTATCTATCTATCTATCTATCTATCTATCTATCTATCTATCTATCTATCTATGCCGGTGTCCCAGATTTTGTACATGTCTGTGTAAATAAAAATAATCATATATTGAAGCTCTATTTGATATTGAGCACTTTTTATGAACTGATATTGAGTCAAAGTATAACATAACTCTGATCTTTCAATTATATATATATATATATATATATATATATATATATATATATATATATATATATATATATATATACACAGTAAGGTATCTGCATATGTTTATATATTGCTATTATTTGTATTTCAATTTTCATTTTGTAATTTATTTTCATTTCATTTATTTTTATTTTTATTTTCACATTTTTTACAAGTTTACATTCTATTCCACTACGTGTATCTAATTTATACTATTTTGGCCACCACGTGTTTTTAATTTAATTCATTTAATCCTTCCATGCTTTCATTTATGTTTATTCCTACGCCCTATTGTGTTGCACCTGTTTGCATATAACTCCATCAACTTCCTTATAAGCCCTCTTACTCTTTCTTTTCTTTTAATCTACCAGTTTCTTTTCTCCTCACGTACCCAACCTACTAAACATACCATCTATTGTCTCCTCATCTCACAACTGTTTTTCCGATGCTAGATTTTTTCCGTCAATGTATAAAATGTCAATTTCTGTAAATAAAGCTAATTTTACTACACGAATATGATCGAACATATGGACAAGTATGATGTTATGTATCCTTATTTCTAGTAGCGATTTGCCTTCTATTAATCAATTTTCAATTTTGTCTAAAATTTAATTTAATATTTACTCATTCATACAACTATATATAGGACTTACTCCTCAACTAATTAACCGATCATTATGAATACTGGAACAGAGAGGATAGACATAAGTGAGTGTGATATGGGTTACATGTGAGTTATACTACGTTTAATGTAGTTTTACAAAAATAGAATGATAAAGGGCGGAACACCACTGTATAAATGCAGATACCTCCGATTTTTATTAAATCTAAACAATAGGTTTTTAACATAAATTCATAAACATTCCCCAAATTTCACCTTGGGTTGGATTATTTTAAAAGGAGTGTTTAGCCAAAACCTACCATATAAACATCCAGATACATTAGACGTACAATAAATAGTATTTATAGTTATTAGACGCTAGTTAATCACGTTTCCTTGACATTTCAATTAATATTAAGACCTCGTATAATTAAGCCTTACATTTTAGACGTAAGATTTATCATCATTATATCTTTATTTTTATCTATTAAACTGTTCTGTTCAGGTAATTTATTTTAGCCGACGTGTATTCATATAATATCAATATGATGTTAGGTATGTGTATATATTTATATATTTCGATGTATAGGATTAACTTTTAACTTAATTAACTGATCATTACGATTGCGTAATACAGCAGTCAGACGTAAGGGTTGGTAGTATGGACTATATTTTTTTTTAATTTTGATTTTTTTAAAGAGGGGGTGAGTCCTTCTTGAAAATTAAGATTACTTCGAATTGTTTGTGAAGCTATTAGACCTCAATTAAGTAATATTCTACACATTTAAGTTACATTCGAGTACTTTAAAGTGTTTTTGTGGTCAAAGATAATACAACACGCAACAACATCAAATCATGACCTCAACTAGCAACAATAATAACAAATAAATGTCCGTACCCTTTCTCTGAACTGAAAAGCAAACTGAGCTACAGTGAACAACATTAATTTCCTAAGAAAACCTCTATCTGTGAGATACAACACTGCGAGGTTACTTCCCAGCTGACTACGAAATTGTCGTCTTCAAGTCTAATGTGAGTTAATTCGTGTTGATTCGTCCTCATGGATAATCAAGCCCTCTTAAATAATATTCTGCCTATTCCACTCACCGTTTCCAATACTCTCGTTACTGTCTAACTGATAATCTTATTAACCCATATCTACAAGTGTTTTGGTAAGAGGTGACTACATAGTAAACACAAGATGAACAAGTAACACTTATTTTCAAAGCGGTGCGCCGACTCACCTCTGCTCTTCTCCAAATTATATCACATGATTTTCACTCATTCAGAACTGTATTGGTAATTTGAGCATTCTTAAAATTCTTGTAATTAAAAAATAGTCATACATATTATTTTACTACAGTTAAATCGCATCTTTTGTTGTTTGGCATAATTTTATTTAATTTTAAAAAAAACATTCCTAATAAATTATAAATGTTTATGTTAACGGTTTTGATTTTTTTTTATTATCTTCTGCATTTCGAACACACGCGCAGGGGAGTTTCGTTTGGGTCGGTATGTATCATTAGTCAAACTAGTCAAGAAGGTATAACTAAACTGCTATTCTTATGTTCCAGAATCTGGAAAAACGCATGCAGAATAGACTATCAGAACGTTTGGAAATTTGACGGTAGGGGTAATTATTTAGGCCTTTGATATAAATACGTAAAAAACAAAAAGAAATAGATTAACAGTAAATGCACACAATGAAATGCTAAAAATATACTCTCATAAGCAACAATTCCAGTGTAAGTAGTAGTGCTAGCAGATCTGAACGCGAGAGTAAAACTCATTTCCACTTTCCTGTATGAATAATAATGTTGGGAGAAGCTGTCTTATCGAGAAAATGTAAAAGGAGACGAAACAAAGGAATATATTCTGAAAACATGCATATGGAATTAGCGTAGGTGTCTTGCGGAACTGATATCTCCATATAAATAAATATATCAACACGTATATATGTATATATATATATATATATATATATATATATATATAAATGTGATACTAGGAAGGCAATGCAATGCAGACATGTGACGTATAGACACAAGATGAAGCAGAATAAGACATATACTAGTGGAATAGGTTAAATAGTTTCACCTTTAATACAATGTATACATAGACACACACACACACACACATATATATATATATATATCTTTTATTATTTTTTTACATGCACACATATATCTTTCTATTTACACAATCTTAAAATGTTATGTAATACGTACATCGAAATGGTCTAGTGGAAACTCCGTATGATATTATAACATTTCGGGAACTCTTTACTTCTTCAGATCTGTGTTCAACACAAGTTCAAATGTGTATATGAAGGTGGCAGTGAGGACGCAGCCCCGCAGCAAATAAACGTGAAATGTAAAATATAATCAGATTTTAAAAGATTTTATGAATATATTTTATTTATTTATTTGTCATTTTATTTTAAATTCATTAATTTATTTATTCATATTTATTTGTGTTCCCTCACACTCTTACAATTAATCTCTCTCACAAAATCTAAACATTTTTTCTTGTTTTATAATTTTTCATGACGTTTTTTTCAATTTAAATCTTAATTTAAACCAAGTCTATTGTTCGTATAAATTAATGTGTTTGTTTATATTGCCATTAAACATTGGATTAGCTGTTGCTCGTTATGTATTATTGTGTATATGAATATTTAATGTATTCATTGTTTTTTTATTTTATTTATGTATATCTTATTAATTAATTTTATTCAAGCTAGCATTATTTGTGAATTCATCGCCCGTATCTGTGTAATGCTAATTAAAACAATGGAATGGAATTAATTTAGCTCAGTCTGTTTACTAATTCTTAAGCCGCTTTCAAATTTAGTTATTCCTTTATTATGTTAGATTTAATATTATTATTCTCATATAACGAATGTATTTCCCTTTTTAGATTAATGTTATATGGTGTTATTCTCGTCGGGGTGGTTTCGGTATTTTTTTTCTCTTTTAACTTTTGTTGTAGTTTTTATAATTATTATTATTATCATTATTATTATTATTATTACTATTATTATTATTATTATTATTATTATTATTATTATTATTATTATTATTATTATTATTATTATTATTATTATTATTATTATTATTATTGTTGTTGTTACACCGGCCGTTCTTACACAGGAGAAACAACACCGGTTGTCACTATAAATAGTGCGATTCACCAGAGACACAGAGAAGATAAAGCACAGTCTTGTAACTGTCTAGCCAAGTGCTAGTCACTTTCTTACTTTGTTAATACACTTGTTAAACCAACCCTCGACTTGACTTCCTTTATTTATTATTTACTGTTGGACAACTTCACAACAATTCTTATAATTATTATTATAATTTCTTTATTTATTTATTCATCATGATTTATTCATTTATTTTATTTTATTTTTATTTCTACTATTCGGTATTTAATGTCGATTAATTGTAAATGTTGTAAATTGAATGTTCACGCGTTGGCAGTCTCAATATTTTTGATTATTACTTCCTTATATTGATTTAATAATTTCGTAATTTTTGCTATATTACTATTTATTATTATTAATATCATTATTATCATATATTATTATAGGTGATGTTTTGTTGTTAGGTTAGCTTATTATTATTAGTTTAAAGACATTATTATTATTTTATTTTATTTATTTACTTATTTATTTTATATATTTATTTTCTTATTTATTTTATATATTTTATTTATTTATTGTTTTAATACATTTATTTTTTTCTCTGTTAATCTGTGTCGAGTGAGTAATTTGACCTATGCTGCTTTATTAATTGATTATTTTTATAAGGTGATGTTTTCTGTAAGATTATTAATCTTTAGTATTAATTTAAGGGTTTAATTAAGATCAAATAAATACAAATAGAGCGAGATGTGTAACTATTAAAGTAGAGATGATGATCCTAATTCGAGTCGGTGGTTTATCTGGGGACATACATTTGCTATCAGTATCGATTCCTTTATTCTCAGTTGCCAACGTTTCTCTACGTTGCCACGATATCAATGCTGAATGATTTGATTGTGTTGCCACATGCGTGGATGTGTTTGTGAAAGAAAGAGGTGCGTGTGTGTAGCTGTTCTTTGATTCTAATATGTAGAGGCTTCACCATACTACCGATGTAGATTTTGTTGCATACAGTGTATGTGCGGTGGAATTTGTCTGTGGTATTCATGTAGCAGTTCGCTAGCGTACATGGAGTATTGTTGTAATTAGTGTTCCGTGTTGTTAATTATTGTCGTAGAGAAAGACAGGTGTGTTTGTTGAATGAAGAGGTGTTCCCTACGTATAGCTTTGCGGATAGCTGTAGTGATCATGTCGTTTAAATGTGGTAACTTCAGTAAGCAGGTTTTGGAAGAGCGTGTTGCATCCGTCTCCGGGGTTTCCTGAGGTGTTCAATTGTGGGTAGGGGTATCCATTCGCCTCTAGTAGCTATTCGAATTTGTCGCTGCAGGTGGTTTTGTCAGCCTCAATGCTGCATTTCTTACGGATTCAAGTTAGCTCGTTCCCAGCATAGCCTATATTAGCCTTGCGAGGGAAGGCAGATATTTAATATATGACTATGTCTCTACGTGTAGGCTTCCTGTAGAATTTAGTGGTTATGGTACCTTCTTCATATATGTGGAAGCTGAAATCTAGAAGTGACAAGAATGCAAAGCTGTCAAGGTGTTCTATTGTAAATTCTATGTGTGGTTCAGTGTCATTGAATGCGTTGATAATTATGTTAGCCTCCTCCCGGGACGACGAAAAGATGAGCATGTCGCCTACGTATCGTGTGAAGAAGATGGGGGAGTGACAGGAGTTGAGGGCATGGCGTTCTAATTTATCCATGAATGCGATGGCGAACAGTCCCGAGAGAATGGACCCCATACACATCCTTGTTATTTGTTTATATGTGTTTTGTCTGTATATTAAATATGTATTGTCAATTATTATGTTTAGGATGTCATGTATATCAGTGGTGGTGAGGCTAAAGCAATAGAGGTCGCTGGATTAAATGCAGTCAGTAATTGTGTCTACTGCTGTGTATGTTGGTGCAAATGTGTAGAGGGCGACGACGTCAATGCTTAAAGACTATCAGTTGTGTTTACGTTGTTCTGGTGGTAGTAGATGTAATCCCTGAATGACTGCATCCGATCAACTGACATGTCTGGGGAAGGTTCGAAGTACGGGTTTAAGTTAATGGTAGATGAGCAAGTAGATTTTGTATAGTAGTCCTTCAATGCTGGATACTATAGATCTAATTAGTGTGCTGGTGCCAGTCTTGTGAGTCTTGATGAGGTGATAGAATGTAGTACGTTTACTGTTTTGTGTAATGAGGTTGTGTCTATAGTTCTCAGAGATGTTTTTTGTTTTGCAAATGTTGGTCCAGGTTGTATTAATCTGGTTATCAATTTGTTTGGAAGTAATGCTGGAAACGGGTGTATAGAGCGCGTCATTCCTAAGGTACGCGAATGCCCGTGTGTCGTATGTGTCGCAAGAGATAACACATAATGCTTCCAATTTGTCAGAGGGTAGGCATACAAGGTCTTTATCTTTAACTGTTGAAGTGTGGGTCGTTGTGACCTTGTCAAATTAGATATACTGTTTGTCTTTTATTGTTCAATAATAGAGAGTGTGCTATGTTTTAAGCGTGTGAGTTTGAGGTCTAGCAAGCGGTTGTTGCGTGGTGGATGTAGTGTGTAATCAAGTTTGTATACACAGAATTTGGCGGTTTTGTAGTCATGTGCGGTGTGATTGATGGTGGACAGCTACTTGAGGTGGTCAACTGTCCTGCAAAATTATGCCTCCATGTTAAGCTTGATATTGTTGTTGATTCTTGGATTGGTGATGAATTTGGGTCCAAGGCTAAGAAGCTCTTTTTCATCTCGTGATAAGGATTATGTTAAGTCTGTGACGAGGTGGGGTATTGTATGCTAGTTGTTGCGCTATGGGGAGGGTTATCTTTGAGTGTGTTGTAGTTACGATAGATGAGCCATTTGGATTTGTTTTTGAGTTTTAGTTTTTCGGTATGAACAGTGTTTTCATAGCATAGGTCTATTGCTGTCGTTGTCACTAGGCGTTTGTGCTCGTCAGCTTTGGTAGTAGTCATTTTGCTGATGTGTTGATGTAATATGTGGTGTAAGTGTTGGAGGAGTTTTCTTTACGGCAGAACCTGTGTATGGAGTCACGTGAGGTATTCAGTTTAGGTAGGCAGAAGCATTGTGGGTAGATGTATGTTTTATATGGTGCTGGGCATGATGTTGTATTTAAGGCAGTGTTTAAGGAAGTTAATCTGGCAGCCGCCTTTGGCACGCTTTTCCGATAGTTGAAACAGTTTTTTGTTGTGGCAAACTCTGTCCGGCTCAGATCAAAGGTTTATGTGTTTGCTTGAAGCATTGTTTATTTTTATATTGAAATATAATACATGAAAGGTAATAACATGCGGGGGGTGGCAGAAAGACAAAAGTTGAAGCAAAATGCAAAGTTTAATTTAAACGAACAATAGATTTGGTTTAAATTTCGATTTATTGTTTTTAAAAAGATCCTAAAAAATGAAAAAAAAAATAACAAATATTTAGATTTGATAGAATAATTAATTGAAAAGGTGTGATGGGAAAAAATAAATAAATAAATAAATTAACAAACTAATAAAAACAATAATTAAATTAAATATTTTAAAAAACTTTAAAAATCTGATTAGATTGCAAATTCCACAAGTATTTGCGCAGGGACTGTGTCCTAATTGCTTCCTTCATATGCACAATTAAACTTGAGTGGGACACAGACCTGAAGAAGGAAAGAGTTTCCGAAATATTATAATATCGTACGGAGTTTCTACCAGACTATTTTGATGCAGGCATCACATAACATTGTAACATCGTGAAAATAGACAGATATATGCGTGTATATAAAAAATATGAATGTATGAATGATATATATATATATATATATATTTATATATATATATATATATATGTATACATTGTATTAAGGGTCAAACTCTTAACCCGTTACATGATAATATGTATTATTTTGCTCGAACTTGTATCTACCCGTAATACGCCTGCATTGTATTACCTTTTTATCATCATATTTCTATAAATAAATAAACAGTGCTTCAACCAAACTACATGAACCTCTTATATATATATATATATATATATATATATATATATATATATATATATATATATATTTATATATATATATATATATATTCTTACATTGTAACAACGAGCGAGAAGCATACCGTTGTGCCTTCTTATTTTTTAATTTTTTCACATGTTTTGCCGTTATTTAATATGTTTTTAATGTTCACATTTTTTGTAGACGTTCGTTGATGTGAACAAAACCGGTAATATATATATATATATATATATATATATATATATATATATATATATGCATATATATATATAAATATATATATATATATATATGCATATATATATATATATAAATATATATATATATATATATATATATATATATATATATACATATATATATATATATAATTGTAATATGTATATACGTATACATATGAATACAAATAAGAAATGAAAACATACATTATATAAAATGATGTAGAGAACGGGAGAGATGCATTCGGACATAGGGACTGAGGAATAGATAGAACAGAGGAGAAAGACGGAAGGCCACAGATCTGGTTATTTATGAATAACAATATAAATGTTTATGTATGCTTTTGCTCTTTATTTTAAACTGGTTGACAGATGTCAGGTTCTATTTCTTATGTTTCAAAGCGAATATAGTTTTCGAGTAGACCACTGCCATCCATATATCATTCAAAATCGAATAAAGTTGTTAGCCAAGCCAAACTATTTTAGTCGAGAATTAGAATAGTTAAAAACTATTCGGATGACAACTGATCTTTAAACACGACCAATGAATGTTCCTTTCAATCTCTGCAGAAGATTATCTCCCTCTCTGATCCTCTATATCTCTCCCTCTTTTTCCCCACCCTCTGTTTCTGTCTCATTTTTCCTTCATGCTCTGTCTCTCTATCCATTTGAGAGTGTAAATATAGCTATCATTGAATAATGAGGTATAGCCTCTTTGACCGGAATTACTTCGACCGCCACCGAAACATACCTTCGTAGACGGATTAACATAAAAAATCAACGGACCAAAAATAGATATGGAAATCCCGGCTCTAGATCCATCTGCCGCTCGTCGACATTTCCGTAACGAAAAACAGACTAATTGCTTCCGGAAATGAGTCATCCAATTTCCAACGGTATCATATGCGTGTGATACACCTCGCTTACGTTCATCGACATTGTTTTCATGTTTGCAAACTGCTATCTTCACCTCTGTTATTTTGACGTTAAGGGTTTTTCTTTATTTGTTCTCTGCGATGTATATTTGTTACTAACGAGTCACGATTTATCAAGGTGAAAAGTCACTTGATGATAAGTGTTATGAGATTTAAGTTTGGGGAATATTATGAATGGAAATATGTTTGAATGTTTATGGCAAGTATTTATTTACATTTGATTCGAAAATGACGATGTTGTAATCTGCAAGTATATATCTCTTTCAATCTCTCTCTTTCTCTCTATCACTTTCTCTCTCTCTCTTTCTCTCTCTCTTTATATATATATATATATATATATATATATATATATATATATATATACACAGAAGTTGTGTGTATAAGTGTGTGTATTTTGTCGCATCACAGTTAAGCGGTTGATCTAAGAGCAAAACTAACCGTAGATTTGGATCAGCACCTTCAATTGTCTGTCCTTGTCGATGTCAGATTTTCTTGAACTGTTTTACAACTCATCATTTAAAATTGAAAGTTCGTAAACTAACATTATAAACAAATATTCTCGACAATTTTAGCGTTCCCTTTTCCAGCCAAATGAACAAAATAAATTACGTGAACTAACATAAGAAAGAACTTTCGGACATCTGACTGAACATATACTTATAATAATCATTTGTACTTTTCATGTCAACTCATCGTACGAATTTGGCGTATTATTTACTTTGAAGAGAAAACATTTACCTATTTTGTATTAAGAATTAATATTTGATAAACGTCTTATTAATATTTCTTTTTATTTATCTTTCTTTAACCATTTAACATCTATTCAGAGAGGTAAAACATATTTTTACTTTTGGTTCCCTATGCCGAACTCTTAAAACATATTTTCGTTTAATCGGTGGCCGTAGGGATCAAAACATTCGCTTTCATGAGATCGTGAGTTCGAATCTCACACTAGACAATTTTCTTTTGTTTTTTATGCTATAACGTTCCAGATATTTTCCTATCGACCGTCATCAAACACTTGAATATTTTTTATTTTTGAAAAGGATGATAAATATTTAATAGATGGTCTTAATTTAAAATGTGGACAAATAAATTCAGAAAACCTAGTGAATATCGACATAGATAGGTACTTAATCTAGTAGACATATTGTTGTACTTTATATTTCTTACTTGATTTGGATGGTTTTTGTAAACGTGGTTGTGTTCATGTTCACACAGCTTCGACTATTTACTGCACGGTCTTCTGAAACCAGGTACTTTTGTTCATTTACACCAGGGGCGGGCAACCTTTTCAGAGCGAGGATCAGATGAGACTTCTGGAAGGAGATCGCGGGCCGGAGTGAAAAACGAAATCTCAGAATTACTATATTTTGTTTACATGAATAAATTGTAGAAAAATTGCATTGAACACTCTACAAATATGATATTTTTTCTCAAGAGACTTCTGTGTGTGATGTTATAAAAGGCGCCGACGTAGAGCTATTTCGGAATCATAAAATATAATGACGGGGGAGGAGTAGCAAGTTGATCCAGCATTCGTTTTGACACACCTCACATAAGTTCTTTTTTTATGGCCTTTCCCCGTCTCCTCTTTGCCTCTCTCTTTCTCTTTTTCCATTTTTATCTCAGGGCAAGGATTTGAAATAAATAGTTAAAGAAAAATGAAATATACATGCATCATCGCTCGCTGATATTTATACATTTTTATCCCACTGTAAATCTTAATCGAAACCTATCTTTGTCACAAAATGATATGAATTTTACTGGGAGGTCCGCGGGCCGGATTACAATAATTAAGCATAGCAGGGTGGCGGGCCGGACGCTAAGCCTTTACGGGCCGGATGTGGCCCGCGGGCCGGGGGTTGCCCGCCCCTGATTTACACTATACAGCAAAACTTCTACACACGATTGCCTCTACATACGACGTGAAATTCAATCTAATTATCGACTCCACAACCGATGGAAAGTCACACATATGACGTCGAAGTTTAATGGTGAGCCCGCTATGTGTCAGCACTCACGAGGAGTGGAGAATTCAGTTAAAAGTTCCGCTTCGGTCCAGAACGAATTAAATTCGGATGTACAATTTTGACTGTATACATGTTTCCTCTTGTTGCCTTTAGGAGCCTTGTCTTCATGTTCACGACGTTCCGGTCGTTGTATTACATACATAATTGCAGTTATTTATATATGTTTTTTTAAAACTTTTTTTCTTTTTGGGTTGTTTTTATATTCGCAAACATTCGGCGCTTGTACTCTTCGACAATCTTCAGGTGCACGTTGTTCTTAGCAGAAACAAATAGATATTTCTAAATAACTATTTTATTTAATAAATTTAAAAAACTGATCTCATTCCGCGATTCAGAGAGGGCAATATACTTATTAAGTAACGTATTCATTGTGAAGTTTCTGTAAGCTAAAAAAGTATTGTTGACACAACATTTAAATATCATAAAAGTAGAGGGAAAGTAACTTGTCTAACCCCTGAGATGAGTTATTGGGTAATAATAAAATGGAGTGCAGACATTTTTCAAACTGGACCGAACTGTCTCAATGTTTCAAACCTATATTTCACAAATACATCCTTTTATTTTGTACACCATTTATAGATATGTTTCGATTGAACGCTTCTAATAGAGTTTATTCGTCTATCTATATACTTTATTCAACCATTATTTATATTATTAAGAGTGATGTATGATCCAGCCGTCTCCGGCTGTTTATTATTGTAGTCAGTAAACTTCTAGGGTTAAGCCATGATAGTTTGAGGGGCGATATGTGTCGAATGTAATAAGTAGTACTTAAGATGAAGAGGGTAACAGTCTGAAACATGAAAATACTGTAAAAACAAAATATATATGATATTACATATAGCAAATAAAACCTGCTTTTCTCATATATTGTAAGGCCAAAATACAGGCTAAATCTTCCTTAGATTTGAAATGAAGTCATGGCTTAAAAATGTTATCATAATTCCATAAGGTATCGATCATTTCGTGGATTAATTGCAAATTATATCTGATTTAAACATCATCAACTGTCCTTGTATTTTGTTTGAATCACCGCTATTAGTATATCTGATTTCTGTCACTCTCGCTTCCCTGACTCTCTCTTTCTTCCACCCTGTTTCACTATCTCCCTCTCTACCTCTTTGTTTACTAAAAGTTAACAATAATAAATATAAAAAATGATAACAAGATTTAAATTGTAAATCATATACAAAAAGAGAATAACAGAACAAGCATTAATACGATATAACTCGTACCTGAAAGAATAAAGGAGAAGAGAGAGAAATATGAAGTACAGCGGTATATAGTGAGTAGAAAGCGACTAATTCGGGAGTTTGCCTTTCCACTTTTATATATTAAAGTGTATTTGCAAACCACCAATTTTCTGATGTAAACTATTTAACAGAACATATCGCATATATATATATATATATATATATATATATATATATATTATTTTTAGTTATTCTTCCTATTGGCGATAGAAACATAGCAGTTTTCTTCGTATTTTTCTATTTCCTAAGCGGTAGAGAATATAAAACTAATATATATATATATATATATATACATATATATATATATATATATACATATATGTATATATACATATGTGTATATATATATACACATATATATATATATATATATATATATATATATATATATATATATATACATATATATATATATATATATATATATATATATATATATATATATATATATATATATATATATATATATATATATATTATGTTTCTAGCGCCAGTAAAAACAATAACGAAAAATTAAAATCGTACATATTTCGGCAAGGTTTTTGTGGTTTTGTGGTAAAATGCAACACTCCAGACAGTAATATTATAGGTTCGATCCTTAGGAATGTTGATAGCGGTTTATAGCTAAAAACACGTGTGCATGGATTTATTTCATGTACGCCAAATATCCTTAATCTATGGATTTTCAAAGATAAACTCTTCTCATCAGAGGATAGGAAAACGGATAATGTAGTTGTAAATATTATCGGCAACATTTAACTCTGAAAATTTCATATGAAGTAAAACAAAATAGAAATGAAGAATAAAAATTAAGGTTAAAGGTGAAGAGTCTTATTTTGAGGTGAGAGCGTACACTCACTGCTGGAATTGTTCGTTTCGTAGGGTTCGGAAATACATCCTAACCCTACGAAACGAAAAATTCCAGCACCAAACTGATACTAATGCACCAAACTGATACTAATGCACATACAGGATGAAATGGAAGTTACTAATTACCGTGGGACCACCAGCATCTTACAAAAATATTTGGATTCCTGAACAATTTGAGTATGGCTTTCTTTTTCAAGCATTCATTTCCAAATAACAGCTGCTTTTATTCTATTTTGTCCTGACGTGTTTTTAGATAACATCCACCCTGATTTAACGCTCTCACCTCAACATAAGATTCTTCACCTTTGCCACTTATTTTTGTTCTTTATTTCTATTTTGTTTTACTTCATATACAATTTTCAAAGTTAAATGTTGCCGATAATATTTACAACTACATTATCGGCTTCCCCATCCTCTGATGAGAAGAGTTTATCTTTGAAAATCCATGGATTAGGGATATGAGACTCCTTGCTTTGGACGTTCGATGTTTTACAAAATATTGTATCTTACAAATTTTTTATTCTCATCTTTCACCTCTAAAATGAATTGCTCTATTAAATATATTGAGCTTTACACTATCACGATAGATTATTATTATTAAACGATAATTCAATTATCGTTATTTCATTCAATATTTTAATATAAATATAATATATATATATATAAATATATATATATATATATATATATATATATATATATATATATATATATACATATGTATATATATATATATATATATATATATATATATATATATATATATATATATATATATATATATATCGTATTCCACGGACAGTAGTTCGCTGTATTACAACTCTACAGTATAACTAGACAAGCAAGTACTTGCAGCTGAGATTTTGACTCGATTGTCGGCGTTTTACACCATTTGGCTATCATCTGAAGGCTTCGGAGAGAAAACAAATTTCCTTGATAAACATTGTGAAGTCCCTCATATAAAATATGACACTGGGTGAGTGGACGACGAGTCCTCTTCTGGCGGGTAACATAAGCTTTGAAATTTGATTTACTTTTACGCTCCCGTGAGGTTATTTTGTGTTCTCTCGTCCCTCAGCAATTTTGATTGACTAGCGCTTACGATTATTTGAGCAAATGTCCGCAGCTATGCTTACCATATGCTTCACTGAGAAGCTGTGACTTATGAGTCTTTCTATATTTTGGAGTTGATTTCACTGTGATGAATATTTCATTGGATATTTATCATTTAGGGCTTTTGTTTGGCTACCGATTATCTGATAATTCTATATAGAATCTGTCTGTTTCATTGAAGTGCCGCCATTCGGTTGACGTAACCAATCAAGCGGAGCTCGGCAGAGATAATTGGACTTCAGTGCTTATCAGTCCGACACGATCTAGGACATCTGAATTGTGCCGCGTATATTGCCAGCTGATACAGTTGATGTAACTAACCTGACGTGTTTGGAATAGTTTGAACGGATGTATGATTTATATATATAAAAGTGCAAGTAGATGAACAGCTAAGAAAAGGAATGAGTTCAAATACAGTTCCAGTGTCCTTCGACCGGCAGACAAAACTTTTACAAATGCGCGTTAATCAAGGTTTTAATGTCAACACATGTTCTCAAAGTTGCAAGATCAACCCAAGATCAAGAGTTGATCTTGAAGTTTCGTAGTTTGCGTTGACATTAAAACGCTAGTCAACTCGTGTTGACACACTTATGTTTATATAAATATATTTGTTTTTACGCTCAAATTTTAATTGAGCACTTTTGAAAAATATTGTTTTTAAGACATTTTATGAAATTACTTACATATATATATATAAATATATATATATATATATATATATATATATATATATATATATATATATATATATACATATATATATATATATATATATATTTAAATCCCTCGATACAGCCTTTGTAAACAGGGGTGAAACCGGTCGGCTGGGGTTTTTTCATGTGTTCATTTTAATTATTAACTATAAAACTAGTATTCCTTTCATGGTTGCGATAATAAAAATTTTTAGTCTCCAAATTAATATTTTATTCGAGAAAGACAGTGCTTCAAATAATTCACGACTGCTCAGTGCAACAGTAGCTGCATTTAATATCTATTCAGACTACGCAGAGTACTTTTTTTTGTTCTCATTCATTTCCTAAATTCCTATTTGTCATTATCTTTCAGCGGGGGAAACAAATATACTCATAAAAAATACATTTAATCCCCGAAAAAATAGTTTCCTTGTCGTCGTCTGTAGGAATTTGTATCTTTGGTTGTTGGAATCTTCTGATTTATTTCCTTTTAGCTTATTCTACTTGTCAACTTTCTCCTTCATTAAAGAAAAGGACATCCTCAGTCAACCGTATGCCGTCAATAATAGCAATGCAACAGGAGTTATCCAGTTTTACTATATTTATTAATTAATACAGTTGTTTTTTATTTGTTTCATTTGGTTTTACTTGTAATATTTAAACACACCTTTAATATTTCATCAATATAGTCAAGCTAATTTGATTATTATATTGACAATATGAAACATTGTTAGGTATATATATATATATATATATATATATATATATATATATATATAAAACAAATGACAGGAAATCAATATGCTTGGCTCGAGTTACTATAATCTAATATAGAATACAGGAAGTATGGCTGTTTCTATTTGAATGTTACTAACCTCGTTTTATTTGTATAGAACATAAACCGGAGAAACATTCTTGCTGAAACAATCCATCATTATTAGCTTAAACTATCCGACATTTTGATAAGCATAAAAAACTTAGTTTCATAAAGGAATTTAAATAGAATACAGAATTATTGCCTATTATAAACCATACTTTGTATAACATTCAATAAATGCACGAACTCTTCTGTGCAAAATTGCGGGTTAATACATTTCCTTCCACTGGTTGAATGACGACACTATATCTGATTCTATTTTAATATTTGAAATACACGATTTCATAAGCCACGACATCATCCATTTAGCTAACAACGTGGTCCACGTCATTGTCTGAAGAGTTTCACAGCGAAAGAGAAACTTTCAGTTCCTGCCATGTTTTCAAAGTTCACCTTTTGTTGCATATGTCTATTCCAGTCGCAACGCGAAATAATATTTATGCGGAACAGTGTTTGTAGAATACGTCCGGACTGGAATATCATTTTTTTACTTTAAATATACATACTTATTTCTCATGATACACTTTTCTCATCGTTTTCTGACAGGTATTGAGACGGCCTGAAGGATACAAAGAACTGTACAATGGCTGCCAAACGAAAATATATGTAAAAACTCTCACATTCAGCAAATGTAGCCACTCCACGTCAATCCTATTACTTATATCTTGGTGATATTAGCCTGTGAATATATGTTACTGACCAAAATATTTACAAGGCTTATATAAATACGATGCAGTTTTTTGCGGACTTGCCAACAAATGATAAAGATATGAGAAATACATCCGTTGCTCTAAAAATACCAAACTTTTTACATCTTACAGTCTTCGTCAATACTAATAGTACATGTTTAATTTGCAAGCTTCCTTTCGGTTTCTGCACTTTATAACAAATGTTGTTACAGTTTTATTTGCAATAAAATGTAGCCTTTACTGGATTAATATTCGTACTATATAGTTTCTCTAATCTTTTATACAAAGTGATTCCTCTATGCATCATAACACTTTTATCTCTAAAAATGTTTTACTACGATCGGGTCCCTTTACTTTCTTTTTGGGGCACTCTTGAAAACATGTCGACACCTACATTTCATTCAGAAGAGTTAATTAAGAAGACGATCTTTCTACATTTGTAAAGTTGCCCTTTACTAATAATAGTATTAACAGAATTCGTAAGATTCTCCGTTAGTTTGTTGAACAGATGTGATTTCCCGTCGCGGCTGGTAGGTGCTACGGCTTCATTTGTTTTTTGTGAGTGTCGTTCTCGTAGTTCATAGTTCTCCGATGTTTTTTGGATTGTTTATAGTTATAGTATTTTATAATTGTTAATCTGCGTTTGGCCTCCTTTCTTTGTCATTGCCGTATTATTTGTAAAATTGACCACCAAGGTGACCAACACCTGAAACACATCTACCCGACGTTGTTCTAGAATCATTTATTGGCATGTTTGTTTCATATTTTCCATTTGTTTGCGGTTTGTTTAAATCGTATTTAGAAAAGTGAATATAATCATCAAGGTATCGTTTGGCCATTTAATCATGAATTGAACGAAATTGTTGTTATATAATAAATAATTTTATACATTTATAAAAATCTCTATAAAATTATTGGATCAAAATAGAGTTCAAACGTTCGATCTTTTAATTAGAAGAGGATTTGCTAAGCATTTTATTCACACCAAACACGATTAAATGCCACTGGGACGTAATGGGCTACTGTGAATAAATGGGGCCAGATTAGCAGAGGCATCCTAAGTACGCAGTGAGATGTTTTTACATATTACATTTTTCAAATTTTGCATCTTGGTAAAGTCGGGAAACTAAGAGGCAAGTAGAGTATTACAAGAACAAGCAATTCAGGAAAAAATAATAGAATAGAAAGATATCCGGCATCTGGAGAAATTTACAATAAGGAGGTTAAATATTTCTGATTGTCAGGTTTTATAACGATAAATGATTTTTTTTATTCGACTGATAAAATGCGTCCACATTCCTTTATAATTTCTACAATTTACAAAATAATTTATTCAGTTGTTTTTATATCAAGTAACAATTACAATGCGTGACTTATTTACGAAGAAATTGAAATAGACTAATGGTGGATGTAATTTAATACTTAACCTATTTTTAAATAAAGTTATAAATAGTACATTTAACTACTTTACGCAATTTCTTATCTTTTGGTTCGCTTCAAAGTGTTTCAACGGGGCAGTCAAAAGTTGTATTAGTAGATGGAGCTACAACACTGATTCAACTATCCGTGAATATTGACAGGAGGACCATAGGATGCAACACTGCTTTGTCTGCCCCCTATTGCCTTGAACGATATTGCAGAGTACAACAATAAAGGACTGCGTAAAAAGGATGGAAACTGTCGTATGACGACCACATGTTTAAAGACAAACAAGGAAATAGAAGACGCAATTTTTTTTTTATTTCAATCAATAATCTAATAAAATAAAAATGTGTAAGTCACGCAGATATACATTGACACGAGCAGTGATGATACTTTGATAATATAGAGATGCTAGTTTGATAGTATTCATATGTGAGTTTGCAAGTATGTGTATGTGAAGTGGCAATGTGATTCGTTTGTTTGAGTCAAAACACAGGTTGTTATAGAATAGATGAACGGTGATGTGGCAATCATGTGAACTCTTCATTCCTATTTACCGATACTTGTGTCAATTGAGAGTAAACTGTCTTAATGCGTCAACATATGGGCGTATAAAGCCAATACACTATGTTGCATCGTTGTGTCTTGTTCACAAGTAATTCAATAGAATGTACCCTGAGCAACATTCAACAATTGTGACTCGTCAACGTAAATACCCCCGACAACACCGACAATAAGCATACTCCCTCACTTTCACTGTAGAGGTCGTCGTAAAGGTGTATGCTATGATAGCTAGTTTTCTCAAACAACTTGCATTTGGAATCCCCTCCCTGCTCTTTGTTTCCTTCACTCTACAATCATGCAGCAATTTAGATGTAATGTGTACGGACATCTCGTTGCACAACTCCCCGTTAGCATGCCCTTATGAATCTGGACCCTAATTCACAGTTGCCTTGTTTGGGGTCATCATAAGTAAAAATAGAAACAAACTAGAAAGAATCTAGTAAATAGTGGCTTCTCAAACTATGTAATCGACCAACAAAGTCTACTGTTTAAAATAATCTCCACGATAATAATAATAAATCCAATTCTCTACATAACACAACTATTAAACCATTTAATCGCAACCAGTTCCATCACAATTATAAAATAGATGAACAAGTTCAGAGAAATATTATTAATAATAACGTATTCTCTACTGCCCCACATAAAAAAGTAAAACCGATCATTTTCTACAATAAAGTAAAAACCGCTAACCTTATAATCACAAATAATTATCCCCCCTCGATTAGAATTTTGGATAAGACAAACCTTGTTTATGAGTTCAAATGTCCTTTGGGAGACTGGGCCTCCGACAACCAAAACACATATACATAGGTTTGACCACCACGACTTTGTCGAGAAGATTGACGATGCATTTGTCTGATACTAGTGCCATAGCCCAACACTTAACTAATGACCATTCCAGGTCCCGATCGGAATTCAGAGAACTCTTAGTAAAAAATACCAAAATCTTATAATATACTACTAACAACCAACAACCCAATATATTAGAAAGCCCTATGTATAAAAACCAAAAAAAAAACCTAATTAACAGAATTAACTTTAATATCAGTAATATTATACTAAAATGTCAATAATTCGAACTATAGTTTCATACTTATTACATCATTCCCGCCAAAACCATCTATAATACTTACACATGGGGTGTACCTGATTATCCTCATTCCCCTGAAGATCGGCCCGGATGGGTGTGACAGTACTTGGGCCACAAATCAAAACTATGGCAACTTCATCGGCCAATTACCCTCTGAAACTAAGATTTTATTCAGACCATTGAAAGGATCTATCAAAGGCTATTCAGACATAAGTGGTCTGTTATATTCAACAATACACACACACACACACACACACACATATATATATATATATATATATATATATATATATATATATATATATATATATATGATGGACTCTCCCGTCGATTTCGACGTATGAGTGCCCCGCCAGAGGCTGCCCGCGCGTGAATTTGTAATTGAAAGGGTTGCGCAATCCCCAACAACCGCTCTCCTGAGTCTGGATTGCTTGATTCCAATGGTAAGTAGTAATACAAGACGACTGGAAACAATGCCGAGATAAGCAGAGAGCATATACAGCACCTGATATTCCCAAATTGTCATCAATTTAGTACTGGCCAGGCTCGACGCCGCTTCACTTCGGTGATCTAACGGGAACCGGTGTGTCAACGTGATTGTGCCGTGTATATATATATATATATATATATATATATATATATATATATATATATATATATATATATATATATATATATATATATTGCAATACGGTAATAAGAAGGCTGAAAGCAATGCAGGGAGCCGGATTAATGAGAAGCTGGAAAGAACAAAAAATCAACAATCGTAATTGAGATATTACAATTATCGATTTTTTAAGATCTTACATTATACATGTGCCCGGATGATTGGAAATAATTCGATATTTAGGGTAACGCCTCCTCTTATGAAATAATATACACAAAAGAAAAGTTCACCTGTCAGGAATTCGGCAAGATGGATGAGAGAAAGTAGTAGTGAAATTAAACAAAATGTAGCAAGGCTTTGTCGGGGTAATCATATCTGAACACTTTATATGACATTGTCCGAAATAACGGTTTACATAACAGGATTTTCCGTATTTCTACAGTATTCGTACATTATTCGTGTGTTCATCTTAGCGATGTTTCATTCTGAATAGAAACGTATAACCGTCTCATTTTTGCCACCTGGCATTTGTTGCCTCGTGGATTGAAGCAAATAAGTTAAACTAATCGCCTTTTTAGTACATCTATTTAATTATTTATTAAATATACTTCAGAAATGTGTAAGCGATTAGTGGTTTTCGTTATACTAGTATAGGAATGTTAATTTCTTCTTTTTAAGATTGTATAACAGGAACAGCGTTCCTTACTCAAGGGAGGCGCGATAGCGCTATATCGCTTAATAGACTTAAAAAACGACATATGCAAGAAATATCATTTCTTTGATCAGTCATAACTCAAAAACCAATAAACCAAATTAGTTAAAACTTTGCACAACATTTTCATTTGATAGGTTCTATAAGTGTGTAGAATTTCAGCATCATTAGTCAAGGCAACCCAGAGATCCAGAAAGGTCAGGAGTGATTTTGTGTATACCGTGTGTACGTACGTACGTACGTACATACGTGTGTTCCACCCTGTATCTCATCAACTATTTGATGGATTCAGCTGATTTTTGGCAGATATAGTGGTTATAGGGTCTAGTTGATGGCATTTAAATTTCAGTTTACCATATACCTTAGTTTTCCAGAAAATTAAAAAAAAAACTTTAAGAATTACCATTGTGTTGTGGCATAGGCTTTTACAAAAGTAGTGACATTCCATGATAAATGCTAGTATACTGAAATCATTAAAATGGGTTAAAATGAAAATTCATATACACTTAATGTACAAAAGCAAGGAAATTCACAAATTGTTACACTTTTATTGTCATTAAGGATATGAGTACATATCAACCAAACCATTTCATGATCACATTACTACAGTATAAATCTCTATGCATGAGTGGATGAAGTGTGTGAGGTGCGCTGAAGAAAAATTCCTACCAGTAAAATACATAGCTCTGTTGTGCTCGCGTACCCTTAATGACAATAAAAGTGTAACAATTTGGGAATTTCTTTGCTTTTGTACATTTAGTGTATATGAATTTTCATCTTAACCCTATTAAGGGCATATGATTTCAGTATACTGGCATTTATTATGGAATGTAAACTTGACTTAAGTTAATTCCTGACTATTTCACAATGCCTCTCTCCTTTAACACGTTATATTGTACAACCAATCATCTTCACACTTCACCATCTAAACATGTAACTCGCCAGTAGACAATCATCGCATAGACGTATCCCTAAGGAGTTCACCTGATTCCTTATACGTGACATTTGTTGGCAGAGACACAATGTAGCTGCACTTTTGTCATGCATCTCTGCGGAATAATATGTGCAATTTAGTAGTTTTCCCATGGAACTCTCATCCGACATCGCAGTCATAAAAAATAAATATGATAACGCTTCAGAAGATTAATTAATTCTGACTGATAATTTGTAATGTTTGTATCGCTCTTTGTTGTAATTCTATAATCAAATTATCTGTGAGACAATTTTGATAACAAAAACGAGATTCAATCTCATCATTATTCAAGAAATGAATGTCCATTCGTCCGTATGCGACAGTCCGACTTCGTAAAAAACAACGCAAAAACCTTCCCCAGCGTCGGTGCTGCGGTGGCTTTGCTTTGCAAGAAGTACTTATGCTAATCATGGCGACGGACACAACTGTGCGATTGGCGAAATACATACGGTAACACTCTTTGCAATTGGCGATGCTGATTTCAAATTATAACCTTTCTATTATATTTTAGTATTTACTTATAATGTTGGAAACAGTATATACCTATAATTATTACACTCATCTGTGAAAAACACCGTTTCTAATAATATTGTGTTTTGAATTTTTTCCACTGAAAACGACAAATTTGCGTAAAACACACACAACGAATGTTGTAGAAAATGACTTTTCTATGTGGAAAATAACAGAATGACCCAAAGTTGTACATATTTATATTTTGTGGCAGGTCTAAAACAATATAAGAACATATAACAAAGTGTACTTTATTTTATGGTCAAATATATTTTGCTAAAATTGCATACACAAAGTTGTTGCTTGGATATCCGAAATTAAAACAATTTAACTAGAATTAAGTTATACAGAGACATAATTTATTAATCTTAAATAAATCTGCTTTCTGAAATGATTATGTAAATCAGATATGATATTTACGCGCCATACACACATACATCAGTTTGGATAATGTTATGTACAGACACATTGATCCGGTGTATATTAGGAGCCAAGTTTATGTAGCGATAAGAATAATTCTATCTTTTTAATGTAGCCCAACATGCAATGTTCACTTTTGTTCATTTTTTGTAGTTTTGCAAAACAAAGTTGAATATGCATCTATTTCTGATATCATACGTAAAGCTGAACCGAGTGAAACTAGGCGAACCGAACTTCTTTCTTTTATTCGTACGTTGGTGGTCAAATATAACGATGGTTTGTACGTCTGTTTACCAACAAACGATTTTCTCTTGTTTTTATTTTCGTTAGAGCTCGTTCTGCCTTAGGTCTCGTAATATTTATCGTATCAAAACTTCGACGAATAAAGTATTATTGATATTCTGATTAAGGAATTACATTTGTTGCTTCCGTTTAAAATAAGAACACATATACATAGATGAGTGTGCTGCTCTGGTGCCCCCTCGACGTAAATTCACTAGACTAACTCGACATTCTACTAAATATCATTCATTCACTGTGGAGGTCCCCAGATGCCGGAGAGCATTCTACTCAAATAGCTTCTTTCCTCGTGCTGCTGGCCTCTGGAACTCCCTCCCTGCCCCCTGTTTCCCCGACAGTACTGACATGCAGAAATTTAAAACTAATGTAAACAGACATCTCGCTGCTCAGATCCCAATTTAAGCTGAACCACCAATCCTTCTCCCCTTTTCCTTTTTCTCAGTAGCCCCTTACGTTTACAGTGGCGTCCTGCCTTGTTTGGGGTGAATCATGTAAAAAGAAAATATATATATATATATATTCTTGATATCATTCGCTCTACCACTGAGGCCATGAGGTGACAATTTTACAACGGTCCATTCTCGCTTACTTTGCATTAAGGATAATAATGATGAATTTTTTAAAGATATATTTAATGTGGTCTGCTGGTGTCTCTTCTACCGCTAACACGCATCGCGCTTGATAACAGGCATCTCTTTATGTTCTATATTGAGCGAGACATTTGAGGAGATGTCATGCGGTCATCGTTGTGAGAGATGGATGACACGGTAAGTTGCCAACGAACAGTGTCTGATACATATGCGTATTGAAGAAATCTCCGAGGAGAGAATTACATAGAACTAAAATCACAAATTTTGGACATTGGCTCGCGTCACAATAAAATCCTATACATAATTAATGGAAATACTTGTGTAGCTTGTATTTCTGGAATTCCTAGTATATTGAGAGGGTTGTAAATTATTGCATTATTCGCGTGGATAAGTAAAAAGAAGGTGTCTGTTTTTAAAAGAAGTGGTCAGCGTATATTATTTAGTTTTATTGCTTCTATCAAATATTTGTAGGACATCAAGCTGAGTTGAGGACACATAGTTTTACAAGAGATATGGCGGCAAAAACGTATGTAGAAAGTTGTTACAATAAAACATTCATCTGCAATGATGTCAGCCTCCTCCTTAATTCCATTAGGTATTATTAAATATAATAGCAAATGGTTACACTATATACTAGATCAAAATATGAGATATGCGACTCGACAATTTTAACAAACTCTACTTTGAATATCAGGGTCAAATATTACTGATTACATTTAAGTAACTCTTTTTGTGCCTCACATATCAGTACAAACCAATTGTCTGTACACATCAAGTCCCATTCGGTATACCACCTCAAAAGGTTAGAGACATGGTTACTCAGTCTTTGCGAAGTGAGAGAGGGACATTTTGATAGGGCTTAATGTTCATTGTACAAAGTTGCATTAAAAAAAATATCATACATTTTATTTTAGTAGCTTATTCTTCAACCAATGGTCTGGTGAAAGTCGTACAAATAGATCAACTATACTTTCTAGTCTAAATATAATGTTATTATTCAGTTTGCATGTGTGTTGATGTGTGTGGTCTTCTTTGATAAAGTGTTTGCATATATATATATATATATATATATATATATATATATATATATATAAATATAAATAAAAGGAGGTTGTAGTTTGCTTGAAGCATTGCTGGTAAATATAATGGTAGGTTTGTAATTCGAGGCATTCCATCTCGGTTTTTTCGACGATTCGGTCTTTAATTTTTGGTCTTCCGATAATGAAAGTTTTTCTTTCGAAAATTTAAGATTACCTTATTCCGGAACGCTTAATTGCCTGACAGTAACCTTTTTACTGTTCTGGTGTTTAATCTGTTTTACGTCAAATATTAATAAATTGATTTGAGATTTCATTCTTGTTTTTTCTATTCGTTTGTTTTTGTTAACCTTTCCATATTCCGGTCCTATATCACATTGCTCTAGCCTCGGATTACAAACCTACACTTATATATATATATATATATATATATATATATATATATATATATATATATATATATTATTTAAGGTTGACTGGTGTATACAACAATTAATGAATACTAAAGCTGCATTTCGACCCTAAAAGTTAAATAAGCGACGTTGCTTAAACTCTCGACTATTTGGTTACAAAGGATATGCATATTTACATGTATTTCTCGGAAATAGATTCGCATTGTTAAGTTATGTTTCAACAACCTCTCGAGGGTGGAATATTTTATTGCATATAACTGCGATTAGATAATAGGAAGCCTACATAAAAACAAAATCCAACCATCTCCAACTTAATAATGAAAATAATGATTAAAATTATAAATACTAACAGGGTTATTCCAGGGAAATTTCTACGACTCAAATAGAACAACGCACGAAGTATATTTGATAAGTAATGTCCACTTGAATAGTTAACGAAATAGCAAATCTAAAAAGAAAACCCTAAAGACAGATAATCTTGTTTAATCCTCCGTCTTAGCAGGTATTTAACATTATTATAGGACAATGTTTCTTAAACTAGTAGATACGCATGACGAAACAGACAAAAACATTATTTAACGGTAAAGAATTACACGCCTACAAATCATTCAAACAAGCAAAAATTGATAAACAAAATGTAAGGCAATGAGACAAATAACAACTCTCACATGTCCAATTGCAGAATGAAAATAAACAGGTGTTATAGAATAACAATTACATAAAATAAGTTATGTATATATATATATATATATATATATATATATATATATATATAAAAAGATATTTAATATATATATATATATATATAAATAATTTTTGTTAATTAATATTTTTCGTACATAAAATAAAATCATTGATATGTGTTTCTGGCCATGAACCGCCATAAGCGTGGCTACCCTAGGCAGGGATAAACCATCGATATCACAGACTAGGTCGCTTTCTCTGCTATTGTTTTTACTAGCGTTATAACACCGGTGCGTTTATTATATTTCGCTCCCTGAGCGGTTAAGAATATGCGGAGTACTACATTCAATCGCCTATAATCGGACGTGTAATCAATTATATATATATATATATATATATATATATATATATATATATATATATATATATATATAATTGATTACACGTCCGGGACTCATCAGCATTCACTTCGATTCGAAACCCAGGACTACAAGTATTTTTCAACTCAAATCCGACGTCTCTAACCGCTCGGCCAATTTTAAACACCGAATAAACGATGATAATTTTAACACTTTATCGGCGGCTTAACGTCTAAGCATTCTACTTCTTTTAAGATGCATTATAAAGCAAGTGACGTCATGCTGTGTTAATACTACCATTACAGTGCTGTACTTTTTCGAGGATCGACGAATAATAAATATTTGTTATTGTTTATTATCTATGTACGTATACGTTTCGTCATTTTTAAATCGGGACTCATCAGCATAGAGATATGACTATTCACTACCGGTCATGCGATTCGCAACCCCGGACTACAAGTATTTTTCAACTCAAATTTCACGTCTCTAATCGCTATATATTAAAATATTATTAATTTTTCATAATATATATATATATAACAAGGATATATGAACTGGAATTTCTATTCGGTAGAGGAATACAATGGTATTATTACCAACAAACAAGAATTTAAAAATCAATTTTGAGTGAAAATAATCTTACAACTGTTGTCTCATGGGTAGTGATACACTGTAAACTATAGTAAACTATATAACTAATATAAGCAACTGTTATAAAAAAATTGTCTTAGCGACTTCGAAAATTGCTCTGTCTTGCTGAAGTTCAATTTGCTATCATATGTTATTATAAATCTGTTATTCTATTAATCGAGAATGAAATAAGTCATAGAATAGCCAATTACAACGGTCCAAATATGCTGTTTAGGCTAAGGGAGCATTCTGTATTCAGGTGGAAAATAAGGAGTACTTACCAGAAAATAGAAAAATAGAAACAAATTAAATACTTATTGTGTTACAAAAATATAGGTGTTCTATTATGATTCTTGGATAAACATGTGCGACAGTAGTAGAATATCTGAGCGGGGGAGTGAAGAATATCTATTGACTTTTATATTACAGGAATTTGTCTAGCCTTACACAATATAGAGTTTACTGAAAACGAACGAAACTAACGCATATTTTCCGAAATAACTAATCGAGAATTGTGGAATAGCCGTCCCGGAATGGGATGTAGCAGTTCTCGCTTGAACAACTGGTCATTTTTAACACCAAAAAGGCATATTTTGCATACCTTACTATTTTGCTGTTCTCTCCTTTTTCCTTTTTCCTTTTTCTTTTTCCCTTGTCTTCGCCGAAGCCACGTGCTGTTAGTTTTATTATTATCATTATTGGACCCCTTACGTTCTGTGATAACCCAAGTTCAACGCTTTCTTGTAAGAAAGGCCCAAGTCACAGCAACGAAATTCAACATGTTACATAACCGTCCTGGAATGGACCGTGACAGTTATCGCTTAAACAACTGGTCATTTTTACACCAAAAATGCATATGTTGCATACATTTTAATTTCTCGTACCGTCTCTTCCTCGTCGCCTGGAGGAGTGTCGTCTCGATGTTGTCTAGTTTCTCGTATCTTTTCTTCTTCCTCGCGTGGAGGGGTGTGTCTCGATGTAGTCTGCTGGGTCTGCAACACAACCTTCACTATTCACAATTCACGAGACAAACAATCTTTTAAACTTTTGATTATGTTTTATTCAGGCGTCAAATTTCTGTCGGCTATGGAGATGCTGCACTAACGTCGAGAGAGAGAGAGAGAGAGAGAGAGAGAGACCAACTTACTATTCTATCGTAGTTAATTCCTAGCTTAAGTCCTTAGCTATTCCAATAGGGAGGAAGAAGAAATTCATGCCTGTACTCTTTTAGAGAATTATATCCCCTAATCATGGTGAAGACTACATAGAGAAATCGTCCGTTCGGCCCGCTTCCAAAACCCAGACTCAAATCTCTGCTTCAAACACAAAACCCCGTGACGTCACAGAACACCCATGCGCTGGTTCACCATGACCATTTGTCTGAGGTCTCGTCAACGTTGTGGCCCCGTCAACGCCTGTGAGCTCCGACTATGAGAACCAGTTTATTTGCACTCGACTGTACGGATCAGCCCGCACACAATCGCGTAAACCAAACCAAACCAAACGATCTCTCCACATACGTCCACTTCAATATGTGTCCGGCATGACAGGGCCATTATCCAACAGAATTGGCTGAAATCACTGCCGAAGCAGATACGCAAACGCACCATTTAGATATAAAGTCATACTCTTCAATGAAATAGAAAACAAAACATTTTACTTCATGTACAAGATATTATCGCACCTTTATATATGAGATTATATTTTGATTATGTTTATTTATTTATTGTTTTCTATGTGAACTAATTAAATAACATACTTTAATAGTTTACGTATTTAAGCTACTTATGTGCAGGGGTGTAATTTACTTTTCATTTGTGTGCGAGGGTGATGTTAAAAGAAATACACTATATACTTATATATTGACTTGCCATAGTATATTAATATTATCCCCTAACCACATCATCATATATGTACATTTCTAGGGGAAAAAGTAACATCTTAAAAATTCAGAAAACACATAAACATAAATACAGAGTTTAAGTTACCTACTAGAATTTGACGTTTTACTAATCTAATAGACACTATCCTTGAGTGTCAGCGGTCTCTCTGTACAAGGGGTTGCCCAGAAAACCTGAATTAAGATATTTAACCATACAAGTAAAACCTTACCAAATATTTAAGAAACATAGTTTTCAAAGTTAAAATATGACTATACACTGGTTCATACGATGAATAGTGCACCTTCTCTTAGTGAGGTTACCTAAGTAACAGCAATTAGCTGGATACACCACCAGACTAGATAAGTTCTTGTCCTACGGAGAGGGAAATTAATGTTTTCAACTTCTTTACTAACTCAACATTTGACAGGTATAAGATAAGTTTAATGGAGCACTCGGATATCTATGTATTTCATTTAGAGATTAAGTGTTATGCCAAGGAAAGAGCCCCTTGATTTGTGAGAACTACTACTGAAATACAACAAATATATATATATATATATATATATATATATATATATATATATATATATATATATATACTACCCTACTCATATCGATATTCATAATTATACATACATATGAAAATAAGTACTCTGGCTAATTTTTATTGTTTTTGTGTAATAAAGCTATATCTGAAATTATATGCAGCCCTTCGTATGTTACCGTTCTACTGTGTTTATAAGAATCTGGTACATTTGCTTTACATGTTATATATATATATATATATATTTATATATATATATATATATATATATATATATCGATGGAGAGAGACAGATAGACAGAGAGAAAGTGAGATTAATGTTCCTTTTCTCAACCGGCCCTTTCCATTGCCTTGAGATGTATTTTACCATTTTGTTCGAGTGAAATCTACTTATATATATATATATATATATATATATATATATATATATATATATATATATATATATATATATATAACTATCCATAACCTGTTTGGTCATATTGTGCATACACATTATTAAATATACAATTCCTTAATGTAAACATAAATCAACCGCAATCAGGATTAACTGCTGCTTTTAAACAAATTACACCTGCTGCTTATTGCAAGCAAACATAGGCGTAAGCAACATTCTCCATAATAGTACGTTAGAACACTAACATTCACATTAGATTCTGTTAATGCATTTTAAAGGTAAATATTAATATATACTCATGATAATCAAAAGTTTTCTATCGATTCTCTTTTTCTTCTTCCTCTCAATCATCCCCCCTCTCTCTTTATTTATATGTTCGTTCAATATTTCGTTGACCTCTTTCCATCTCTCCTCGTCGCCATTCTCTTTTTTCTCTTCATCTCTTTTACTTATATACCTCATTTCTACATATTTAATTCTTTTATTATTGTTCACCTTGCAATGTGTAATCTAGTATGCACATCGATACACACAATCGACAGTTTTACTGGCATATATATATATATATATATATATATATATATATATATATATATATCGTAAATAAAAAATGAAAACATTTTTCAAATATATTCATCAATTTTTTACACGATTACTTTTTTCAAGAAATAACATTACAATGCAAATTTAATGGTGTGTGTTTTATGTGAAAAGAGGTGTATTAATCGACACATAGTCGTTAACATTTTAAAAATGTAGTTCGATTATGACGTGAAAGTAATTGTTTGTTGTATTATTCAAACGAACAATAACAGTTAAAATTAAAAATGCTAGGTCCATTGATGAAGTGTAATTAGTCTGAAGTTTTGTTAGGAATGTGGTGTAACATAGCTAGTCTAGATCTGAATTCAAGTTAGTTCGGTTAGTATTAGTTTGCTGATTAAAAGGGATGAAGTGTAGAAGATTGTTAATGCTGTTAGACTTAATAATAATTGCGGATTTCAAAACTTTTTGCCAAAATGTATTTCAGCTGTTAAAAGAATGATCATGTTATAATGCATAAAAATGATGCAATCCTCATTTCAAAATCATTTTTCATTTACAAAAACTTTTATTTTGTTTCCCTTGAGTTTCACCAATATATATATCTGCTGGCAATTCTATAGGACAGTATATATATATATATATATATATATATATATATATATATATATATATATATATATATATATATATATATATATGTATATATATATATAGTGTATTTAGAAGGTTGTAAACCATTGTATTATAAGCGTAAGTGGGTAGAAGATGTATGTTTATAAGAGACATGTTCAGTACATATGATTTTTGTTTATTGCTTCTGCAAAAAAATTGTGGTGCTATTTTATTTGAACTTAATATGACATATGTGGTATATTGAAGTGTTTTGAGTGATTATTTAATGTATGTTAATTATTATTCAATATATTGAAGGCTACAGAATGTTTGTGATCGTAGGAACAAACCGATTATGCGTTATGTTTTGATTTTGTTATGACAGTCTGAGTTAAAATGTATGTAGTCATGTTGTTGGTAGGTCTGCGGTAATATATATATATATATATATATATATATATATATATATATATATATATATATATATATAGATAGATAGATAGATAGATAGATAGATAAATAGATAGATAGATAGATAGATAAATAGTGTGAAAAAAAGATATAAATGTTTTGTGGCAGCCGTGATGATTGTGCACCAGAAAATCTTGACACCTCCAAAGCTTGTGGGCCTGATCTTATACCAGTAATACTAATAAAGAAATGCTCTGCTGAGCTGGCCCCTGCCTTCTGCAAACTATACAACACATGCTTTACTGAATTTTGTTTCCCTGATAGTTGGAAAATTGCCTCTGTGGTACCAGTCTTCAAGAATTCTGGAGATAGAACTGATCCTCTAAACTACCGCCTAATCAGTTTACTCCCGATCTTTGCTAAAATCATTGAATCATTAATCAATCTAGAAATAGTCAGCCACCTAGTTAATGCTAAACTTCTTTCTGATCATCAATATGGATTCAGAAAAACACGACCTACTGCAGATATCCTAACGGTCATCTCTGAACGCATATACCATATACTGGACAAGGCAGGTGGCGCTAGGGCGGTAGCGCTCGATATATCCAAGGCCTTTGACAAGGTCTAGCATGAAGGGCTTCTCATAAAACTGCACTCCTATGGTATTACTGGACAAATATTTAATATAATTAAATCCTTCCTTACAAAACGAAAGATCCAGGTTGTATTCAATGCCGTTCTTCTAAGCAATATAGCATAAATGCTGGTGTACCTCAGGGATAAATTCCTTGACCTCTACTGTTCCTGATTTTCATAAATGACATCCCTGATGTAATTGCGACTGAGATAGGAACATTTGCTCTCGACACCACGCTCTATCCTCGTCATGTGGGCAACACCGACACGCACATATCTGAGGCAATGGCTGAATCCTTAGAAAATTACCTCCCGTCTTTAGTGGAATGGGGTCAAAAATGGATGGTAACTTTTAATTCCGCAAAGACAAAGCTACTTTCCGTCAATATCTACAAGAAACATCTTTAACCACTGATTGTCATGGAAAATGGCACACTTCTTGAGAGCTCATCATTCAAACTCCTCAGCCAAACTTTTACATATAACATGCATTGGAATAAATACATTGAAAACATTGTCAGGGCTGCTGCAAAGAAGGCGGGCTACCTCTACCGTGCCAGTAAACTTCTTACATTTGACATAATACTATATCTCTACACACCCATGATCTACCCATGCATGGAGTATTGTTGCCACATCTGGACTGGTGCCCCATCCGCTAGTCTCCCCCTCTGAGACAAGGTCTAAAAAACTGTTGCCAACTTGATAGGTCCTTCACTATCCACCAAGCTCCAGCTCCTGTCTCATCGCCGCAATGTAGCTTCCTTGTGCCTGTTTTACAAGTACTTCAATGGATTGTGCTCTGATGAGCTTGCTGCTCTAGTACCCTCACGACGTAAATTCATTAGACAAACCCGACAATCTGCCAAATACCTTCCATACACTGTGGAGGTCACTAGATGCCGAAATGCTTTCTACTCCAATATGCTTTCTACTGACATGCAGAAATTTAAAACTAATGTAAACAGACATCTCTCTGCGCAGCTCCTAATTTAGGTTGACCCCCAACCTTCACCCTTTTTTCTCAGTAACCCGTTACGTCTACAATGGCGGTCTGCCTTGTTTGGTGTGAACTATGATAAAAACAAATTTTATGGAAATAAAAGGATACGTTGAAACAATACGTAAGCATTGCTATCAGTATTATGCTCCATTCAAAGAAATAGACTGAACTCAGTTGATGTGGGGAGGGCTGAAGATAGTCTTGGCGCAATAGACTAGACAATTTCACATTAAACGACTTTGTGTCAACGATGAATACGTATTAATGAAATATTAATATATGTGTATAAACATAATAGCAGTTAGACTACTACTTATTTATTATGTTTACGGCATACATAACGTTGAAAATAACGGTTATCCTCGGAGGTAAGCAACGTTTAACCTAGTTAACTGTCATGTGGATTTTAATTTATAATACTAGAATCCGCAGGTTTCGAATTGGGACTAAATTTGTTTGCTGTCACGCCATCTTCGGCAAAGCATTGTGAAATAGAGGAGGGCACTAAACTCTACGAATCTGATTAGTATGATTTGCTTTTTTAATAATAGCTTTTGAACATCTTGCATTTCTATTTGTCATTGGACTGTTGTAGTTCTGTCTCAAGAGAAGCGCATCATAGGATTGCACAACCGCTTTTGTAGATTCATCTAATTGTGTATGATATATTTCATATCGTATTGCATTACTCCCTAAATAGGAATCCTGTCATAAATATTAATAATATTGATACAGGGTGGGCCAAAATAAGGGTCCTATCTTTAAATTTGAATAACTTGAATTTGAATAACTTCCACAAAATAAAAGTTAAACTCACCAAACTTTATGTGTGTGTAGACTGACCCTTCCGAGATTTTTTGAAATAAACAAAACAAATTTTAGCCGAAAAACACTTCTTAAAACTTACAAAAACTAAAGTATTGTTTTTTACACTGTTTTGAGTTTTTTAAGCAAAACTAATGTTTTCTAAATGAGGGTACGTTCCTTAGGGCTAATACGGCTCATGCTTGCTTCGGAAGGGGTCCTTTACTTATTCTAAAAAAAAATCAAAAAAAAATCAATAAATAAAAAAGTTATGAATTTTTAAAAATAGGACCCTTATTTTTGCCCACCCTGTATAATGCTCATAAATTATTTCAAAATATTACATAGTTTTTCAAAAATATAACATATTTCAGGTTGTAGAGGTACATTCAATCTCCATTATAATAATATTAGAGATCTGTTTACACATCTGCGTTTAATTATGTACGCAGTTTTTACAGTGTAAAACGGTCGAGTAAATCAAGGCTGTATTCGTTCTTATCTGGATCCTTTTTGATCTAGACATCTGGCAACCTATAATTTCATACATGTTCGTTCCTCCTTACCGGATTAACATATATAACAGCTATCCCTACTCGTTGTTGGGTCTGTCACGCTTAATCCTGAAATAATATATTCATCGTTAGCACGAATATTATAATAGATGCACATATTTTTACATCCGCAAGTCAGTATGTCACGCCTAAGTTCTAAATAATATTTTCGTCATTTTATTGTTGTCAGGTTCACAATACAATTCAAGTTGCTATGTCACGCGTAACTTTGAAATAGCACTTATTTTGGTCTGTCGTACTTTACGTCGAACTATTGTATTCGTTACTCTTTAAGTTATTGATGCATTTTCCATCATTAAACGCGCATATTAAATGAACCTATCTTATCCGTTCTTTAGTGTTTATGTGTTCAGATTTTTTCACTTGTTACCAAAATAATAGCCGACCGTTATTGGAATGCAAAATGTGCCAATCGATAACTTTCGCTACGAAGACCCTTTAAGATTCGTATTTCAACAGCGGCACAAACTGTTGGGTTTATGCTCGATTTATGAGACACTCCATCATCATCATAAGCATCGTCGCTCGCCACTAAAGTTGATCCAACCTAATCCATTACTGAGCGGGGAACTGAGGGATAAGATCTTTGGGGTGCATGCTTTCAGATCACTATCTCTGACTTATTACTATTTTCATTAATACCTGAATGATTTATGAGTACCAAGCAATTTTAATTGCCATTTATTTCTGTGATGTCACTGCGGCGTCACTGAATTTAAATAGTCAACAACTTTCCTGGAACAATGCGAAAAACTTCCTTTACGCGTTTCTTCACTGTCTTTTAAAAAAGTCTCTTCTTTCTCTAGCTTTTTTTGTTCATTTGCTTTTCACACTTGAGGATGATTCGACGAAGTATCGAAAACGTTCGTTATTTTAATAGAAAAGGGCCATCAGAAAAATAGAAAAAAAAGGTATAATTAAACAGACGAATTCTGTTATTTTTACCAATGTTTTCAATGCTGAGTACAGCTGTGGGCCAGAAACACGTGCCCATAGATTACTTTCATGTACGTATAAACTTAATTAAAAATAAATAGATAGATAGATAGATAGATAGAAATAACAATATATATATATATATATATATATAAATATATATATATATATATATATATATATATATATATATATATATATATATATATATAGGAATAGAGAGAGCAAGCGATTATTTTAGTTAGTCGATAGACTTGAGAAGCCCCATGGCTTTAGTGATAAAAATATGCCCCTTTGTGTTCCATTAAGCTGCAACCGCTTCATGACTGTCATTTCAGTTTAAGCCCCAACTCTTAGCAGTGAAAAGGATATCATGACCTTTTACCTCGATCACAAAAGCGGATAATGCTTTCCTCTCGGAGACTTCAACGGCATAGTGGGGACAGATGATGAAACATGGACTGCATTAGGAAAATATAGAATGGGGAGAAAGAATTACAATGGTATTCACATTCTCCAGTTCTGCACTGAATTTGGTCTCGTAATCTGCAACACTTTCGCGCATCAAAAGACTACCCATAAGCCAACTTGGATCCAACATACGGTCGGAGCATGGGAACCTCCTCGATTATATCATTACCCGAAGGCGAGACCTTCAAGATGTGTGAACTGTAAAGATTTAGCATGGTGCAAAGTGCAAGTTTGTGCGTGGTAACCTGAAGCTCCATGTCATGCGTAAATCTCACTCCCGGGGAGTAAATGTTCCCAAGCCAATTGATCTATCGAGGATGTAGAACATGAGTTCACGTGACGAATCTTCAAGACGCGCTACAGAATGTAGTTTGATCGAATATGGAACCATTACCGGACTGTATTTTACAAGGCCAGCGTCGAGGTTCTTGGTCTTAAGAAGCAGAATCATCTTGACTGGTTCGTGACAATGACAACTAGATTAACAAGCTTATGACGAAATACAACAGGTTGTGCCAGGTATATCTCAATGCACCCGAAAAAGACCGTGGCTGTCCACAGCAAGATTCAAAGATTGCAAAATCGGCACTTTAACGTTATATTCTTAAAATGAAAGAACAAATGGTGGCTGGATATTTCTGATAAAACACAGAAGGATATCATAGAACATATATGAAAACAATTTACCATTATATAAGGTATGTTTTCGAACCACAATCCTCATCTATGGTCCCACGCAGGTCCAAATATGGGTATCCTCTTCCATAAAACTTCCGAGGACACAATGACACGGTGTACTGAGCATTTCACGGATCTATTTCATAATCGGTCAGTGGTTGATGATGAGGTCATCAATAGTTTCCCGCAAAAGGCTATCAACCATGTGATGCTGGATCAATCTACCTTCCTTAAAATTCAAAATACTATCACATGAATTAATATCGGTAAGGCACCTGACCTTGATGACATCTCTGTTTAGGTTATCTCTTTTAGGGGGTGACAGGATCGCTTAATAAGTCAACTGTTTAATATCTGACATATGGATAGGGACCCCTGTACCTCAAAACAGGATAGACGCGAATTTGATTACACAATGGAAAATTAACTTGATTTTTTTGTGGCAATTATAGAGGAATACAACCTTTTTAAGCGGTGGGTAAGGTATTTTGAAACATCTTGCTTTACCGGCTTACTGTGTAGGTGTGCCCCTCTGTCATTCCGGAATGCCAAAGCAGTTGTAGATAACATCGTGACACGATGGACATGCTCTTCTCTCTGCCCGACAACTTCAGGTAAAGTTCAACGAGTAGCACTCTATCAAGCTTTCGTGGATTCGACACCGTTAATAGAGAAACATTACGGATACTCCTCGGTAAAATTTGATGCCTACCAGGATTCATAAAAATCTTTCAAAAACTTCACCGGGACATGGAGACGCACATTCATTTCAGTGGGGCACTCTCTAAACCAATACTTATTGAAAACGATGTTAAACAGGGTGGCATTCTCATACTGACGTTGTTTTCTTTATAGTGTGCAACGACCCTCTCCCACCCCTTTAAGAACTGTAACGTCTGTGTTCTAATACGTTTCCGAACAACTGGTAGGAACTTTAACCTAGCCCGATTCAATGCAAAGTCTAAGACCTTCAAAACCCTTGTACGGAAGCTCCTCTATGCTCCGATATGTAGATCCCAACATCTACGTCAAAGGAGCTAGATATACTCATTTGTATATTTTGGTAGCACTCTCTACCGAGATGGATACCTCAACTCTGAGATACCTCTCGAAATTGAAAAGGCTAGCAAAGCTTTTGTAAAGTTTGAAAAGCAAGTGCGGTCAGCCAGAGACATTGCAATCAAAATTAAACTCTGGGTATACGAATCATTTGTCTTGTATGTTCTCTTGTATTCTTCGAAGACGTCGACCACTATCGTAGACACGTAAATGTTCTGGGGATGTTCCACCAAACGTGTCTAAGGAGAATCCTAAATAAGTGACAGTCGTGTACACCAGACACCATTGTTCTAGAGCAAGCTAGAGAGCCGAGCATAGAAGTGTTTATTATACGTAGTCAGATGCGCTGTGCATAACACTTAGTCAGGATGGGAGATTACAGGTGCCTTAAGAAACATTTGTATGGAAAACTGATGTATGGAAAACATCTGAGACACAAATCTATCTTACTTTTTAAGGATTTAATAAAGAAACCCTGAACACTTTTGATATGCACGTGGAGTACGTGAGGGGATGTCTCTGGAGCGATCTGCCCGGTGCAGGTGTATCTATGTTGGCTGTGGCAGATTTGAGGCAAAGCGTACAGAAGACTATTGTTAGACGTACTTTGCGGAAGCAATCAATGTCAAATGTCCCATACACATTTAAACCTTAGAAGGTGTGTGGTTTATGTGGCAGTGCCTGTCTGTCAAGAGCTAGTCTATTGAGTCACATTAGATCCCATGGTAGGAGCCTTATAAACAAGTCTACAACAAAGGTTTAGTATTACTACATACACACGAAAACCAGTGACATTGTATGTTATATCTGCAGCAAGATTTCTAAAAATAAGTCGGGACTGCGAGACCATCAGCGTGCCCACAACCGGACATTGTAATCTTGGGCAAATGGCCTTCTTCAATAAAAAAGTGCTAATCACACACACGCACACACACACACACGCATATATATATATGTATATATATATATATATATATATATATAAAGAGGTGTACTAAAAGCGAACTTTTAGGAAAGGTAAAACCCTATTGTGAAGAGTATGCAGCTCAATATCCAGGATAGAGCAGGTAGAAATGAAGGAGAGTGGAAAGGAATTAGAGAAAGCAAAAGCCAAATCAAAATTCAATTCAAAAGTTCAAAGCAAGGTACATTCCGCAAAAAAGGCAATTTATTCAAGTTAAATTTTCCTTAAGCCAGGCTTTTCAAAGATCAAAATCTTATCATCAGAGGAAGTCGCTGGGATAGATAAGTTGGCAATGGCCAAGATTTAAAATTTGAAAAAATGAAATAAAATAAAAGTTGTAGGGAAGGAAACGTAGGGCAAAACTGTGCCAGGGTGCAAGCAAATGTCCGATTGCCAAAAGGTCCGGTGTCGAAGAGTCCAATGGAGAGGATACGATGTAGATAGGTCGGTCGTTAGAGGCACGAGAAGTAATGAGAGAGGTTTCAAAGTTAAATTCCAAGAAGCCACAACTTCAAGTACGGCGAAAATAGAAAATCCAGGAAGGGTAAAAAGTCCAATAAGAGGTACATTCGAAGATGCAGGCAGGCGTCAGAGGAGATTAAGATGTAAAATATTCGCCATTAAAGAGACTTCCCGGGCAGAGATGACAAAGGAAAGTGTTTTAAAGTGGAAAAAGGGGCAAAATATGTGTATCGAGGCAGCATTTTTTCTTTAAGACACGTATTATTAAAAATAACCGACAATTTTTGTCTGGCTATTTTAGTGTTGATCCCTTCAATTTTACGGATTAAAATCTTAATCTCGGAAGGAAATTGGCTGATGAAACTGCCATAGTGTAAATGTTGGTCCAGAGTACTTTCTGACCCGTCTGGGTCCATCGTCAGTGGAATAATGACAAACAGGTAAAGACCTGGAGTGAGATTTATAATTAATTATGGCGGGAAAATTTAACTATGTTTATTAGGTATTATAAGCATTTAAGAATATTAGTGCTAGTGTTAAAATTAATCTTGTTAATAGCAGGTTTTTTAGTTTTAATGAGTAGAGCTTCTAGTATGTGGAGTTTTTGAGTATAGCTAGACACCTTACTAATGAACATTCCTGTCCCCGCTCTCAAATCCGACAACTTCTCGTAGACAATACTAAAATCCTAGAACATAATACTAATACTCAAAAACTCAGTTTGATGCAGATAGTTTTATTAAAATCAAAATAAAAATAAAAACAATATTTCTTTTCTTCATCTTGACTTTTTTATCTGATAATTTCGCTTGATTCCGTCAGAGCTTTAGACAAATAAAAGGAATTAACCTTCTTTTTTCCGTAACAATCCTTCCTGGTCTTGTAGAACTGACGTCGGATGTTGTGTCGACTTAACGGTGTAAATGTCTCTATTAAATTAACTTACATCGCCCTTGGTCGCTGGTAGGTGTACATTTGAGAAAGTTCATTGTTTTAAGTATCTTTAAACTTTTAAACTTAAACACATGGTTTTTGAAGGCATTTTGCCTCTTTCTTTAAGTTAAACATTTTAAAGATGCTTAAAAAAATGAACTCTCCCAAAGTTATATCTACCAGCGACTATGCGCGATTTAAGTTCAATTTGGTAAACTTTTGATTACTCAAGGATCACATACAGAAATCATTTAAGACAACGCTCCAAAATTCAATGTTATTTTAAAACCACATACGCGACCTGTCTAAAAAGTAGCCGACCTTTATTGCTTTCGTGCGAAATAGCCGGCGCTATTCTACACAGTGAAAGAAGACACGTTAATGCGCATGTGTGAATTTTATCACCACCTTCCTACGCGTTAGTCACTGCCTGTAGGTCGCTGAGTGAAGTTCTACACAACGTGTTCGTCGGATAACCGATTCTCTCAAGATGACTGAACGTATTGACCAAAGGTACTGCAACACATTTTGTCAAAAACTTGGTGATACTCAAAGCAAAATAATTCGTCAGATTCAACAGGTCTTTGGACAAGATGTGATGGGCGTAACACAAATTCAGGCGTGGTTCAACCGATTCAAATGTGAGAGCACATCAGCGGAAGTGTTATCAGCGTTCTGGCAGGCTACACACTGCTAGGACTGCAGCTGTTGTTGAAAGGGTGCGAAATATTGTGATAAAAAATCGTCGTCTAACCGTACGGGAGATCGTTCAAGAAGTCAGAGTGAGTAAAGATTCCGCACATTTAATTTTGCGTGATGATTAGAACATGCACAGAGTGGCTGCAAAATTCAAGCCCAAGTTGTTGTCCCAGGAAGAAAAAGACCTCCGTTTTCAAGTTACACAGGACCTTCTCGAAATCGAATACACTTATCCTCGGTTTCGAAACACCGCGATAACTGGAGATGAGTCATAAGTGTAAGGGTACAACTCAGTAACAAAAATCAAGGTGTTGCTGGCTGTCTTCATTGATATCCGTAGAATTGTGCATCACGAATACGCACCGGAATGGCAAACAGTGACAATGGAGTACTACCAAGATGTTCTCCGGCGTCTTCGTGACGCAGTTCGAGGTAAAAGACCAGACAGGTGGACAACAAAAAACTGGCAACTGCATCACGACAACGCCCCCGCACATTCATTCCAATTGATCAAACATTACTTGGCCAATCATGGAATTCCAGTTCTTTGCCAACCTCCTTACTCTCCGAACATGTCTCCTTGCGACTTCTGGTTGTTTCGAAAATTAAAGACGCCATGAAAAGTTCCTATTTTGATACTAGAGAAGAGATGATGAGGAACGCGACGGAGGAGATGAGCACCATTCCAAAAGAAGACTTCCAGATGTGTTTCCGAATGTAGATTGATTGGTGGGCTTAGTGTGTGTAAGAACAAGGGGCCTACTTTAGAGGGTATTAAGGTCCACACCCCCTCAGGTATTTTAAATATTTTTTCTGGACTAAAGTCGGATACTTTTTAGACACCCTTTCGTATATTCAGTCAATAATGGCGACAAAACCTCCTACTTAGCAACTATATATTTCTTGATCAATAAGTAAACAGATTTGTCATCTGTTAGCAACAATATACATATGAAAATACATAAGAACAGCAGATGAAAGTTTAAAATATTTAAAATACAGAATGATACACGACAGATGAAACCATGTGAAACCTAATTAATTCAGGGAACAACAATCAAAATATTCTTTTAAAAAACACAGAATATATTAAATGTTGTTCCAGCGAATAACTCATTTTTTAAATGATGTTACATTAAGTTCTCTAGTCGTACACTATTTATCTATAACAAAAAGAAAATCTATATAAAGATAAATATATGCATATATATACATATATATACATATATATATATATATATTTGTATATATATATGTGTGTGTGTGTATGTGTGTATGTATATGCGTGTGTGAATTATATATGTATACATATATAACTAAACAATCGCTTGGTAAAAATTGCTGTTAGTGTGTCCTATAAGAATTAAACGGTATCTGCAAATAAACCTAAGCTCAATAATTTGAAGTTTAATAAGACAGAGCTATTATTCATCGTACGGAGTTAAACTATGTTTCCATCAAGTTTCAGAAATAAAAAGAATTGTCCAAGACTTACTACATGTGTTTGGAATAAAGTATTTCGTACCATAATGCAATGCTAAAATGACATATGTGGGATATTTCTTTAAATTAATCTTTATTTATTTATACATGTTAAATCATTTTCAGAAAAAACTTTGACTAATAGATTTTTTAAAAAAGTTAATACAGACATTAGAAAATTAAGAAATTAACCTCACCTTAACTAATTAGCCAACTTAGCTTTACGCATTAGAAATCTGTAAACCAATCAACACAACACAGTTTATTTATAGATCAAAATTAGAAGGTCATTGCCAACAACTAATCGCATTATATTTAATGCTTACCAATCTTTGATAAACCCATGTAACATAACATTATTCACTAATTTCCTTAATTAATTAATCTAAATTTACTTTAAATTACATTCTACGGTAGCTCATATAACTTACATCAGTCGAGCACGCAACTTACAGGAGCCATGTAAATCAAATATCTCCTTATTCCATTCTCAAACCTTCAATGAAATATAAATACTAGTCAAATAGTAGTAACCTACCCTTCATGATAGGACAAATTAAACCGCTAATAGAAATATCTCTCTCCTGATAGATAAATATTTAGTTGATTTTTCAATTAAATACAAATAGTAGACAAAAAATCGTTTCCACTCCTTTCTTGTTGTTTTTTAATAATGAACGTCTAAATAAAGGATTGTTTCTCCCTGAAAGAACTTTACCATTAATTTGTATCTCTGGCTCAACAAAAAATGTCTATGACTAGAAACGTTTCTGATAAGAGATTAATCCTGACAAAATAAAACACTCAATATAACAGGTAAAAAGGGTTTTGCAATGTAAAACTATTCGGTACCTTTGTCAAACGAAATGTATTCGTTTGTCAATATTCTTGCTTAATGAAAATATTACATACGAAATAATCGCTACACCAATTCATAAGGTTTGTAGCTTTTGTAATAAAAGTTTGGGGTCTGGAATAAAACAGGGACTCTTATTTAAAGACCTTTATTAAGAAGAACTTTTTCCAAAACACTTATAATAATTCAAGGACAATAGTGCATTTGAGAAACTGGATTAAAACATGATTTAAATAAGTATTATATATATATATATATATATATATATATATATATATTGTGTATATTTAGACAACATTTTCTCATTTATGTGAACATTGTTAAAAATAACAGACGAATTCTGTTATTTTTAACAATTTTTCCATTTATATATATGTATATATATATATATATATATATATATGTATATATATATATATATATATATATAAAAAACACATTCATATATTTATACACACATTTTTGGCTACATGAGTGCATACAAGTTAGAGTTGGGATCTCTTTCGAAGTCCAACCTCATTGAGCCATCTTACGACTGATATGGTCTTAGTTGTAAACTTGCCCGCTTAGGTTTGATATTGAAAGAGTTCGGAACCGAAACATGTATGCACACATGTAGCCAAACATGTTTTTATACATGAAAAGAATTTATACTCTAATACATCTCGACTAATAATTGAACACTTTATTTTATAAAGAGAGGGGTTCCATTAGATTAACATCTAGGACACAATAATTCCCTTTACTATATATATATATATATAAACCCTGTGTATCGCTTTATTGCAGGTCAATATTTTTTTAATTTTGAAATTGCTATGAAACGCAGAGAAGTGAAATTTCGTACAATGGAAGAGCATAACAAAGTGCCTTATTTCCCTGATTTTTGTGGAATTTGAAAAAATATTTTGAAAGTTATGCTAATTTTTCTATTTTCTGGTAATTTTAAGTGTGTATCACTTTATTGCAAGTGTCTAAAAATGTATATTTTCGGTAATAAAACAATATTCTAACTTCATATTTCTATTTATATGAAATAAAGAACATATCCAGTAACAATATTAACCAAAAACAAGAACGAATTTAACATTATTTTGTTTAAGGAAATATTTATTTATCAACATAACTCCCATGCTTCAAAATCACTTTGAATAGCCTCTTGTCAACTGATGATGTCAATCGGCGGATTTGAGATGATGTGATGCTATAGGAAACTTCCAAAATCTTCCTCCAAAGTTCATCCTTCGACGAAAATTGAACACCTCCTTCATAAACTTTCATCGTTATTATTGACCAGAGCTGCTCAATTGGATTTATATCTGGAGAACAAGATGGCTATGTCATCAAATTTTCTCCACTAATGACTAATGACTTAAGGTAGGATGCCGTAGCCTTGGCTGAGTGGGATGGCGCATTGTCGTGCATAAAAATCAATTTGCGGTGACGCGCCAATGGAAGGTCATCAAGCCATGGTGACAAATGCTCATTTAAAAATAAAATATAAGACTGGCTTGTCAGTTTGACACCTTCTGGCACTCGAAATGGTCCAATTAGTTCATCGCAGATTATTCCAGCTGTTGACGACGGAATCGATGAGGGGTAGGGAATCCAAGAGGACTCCAAACTTTGGCCCACCCATCTGGTCCATCAAGGGTTGCTCTGGCCTCATCGGTGAAAAGAACATTTTCAAAGCTGGTTTTCATGTATTTCTGAGCCCAAGCCAAACGTTTTTCCTTATGAGTTTGGTTTAAAACCGGTCTTGCTATGGGCTTAATGCTTCTTGCAATTTCGTTTAAGACATTGCAGCGTGTCTTTCTGGACAAGGAAGATATTCCAGCCTTGTCAAATATAGCAGCACTGTTGCTGCCCGGCTGCTTGATAAGTTGACGGCGAATCTTTCTAACATCACGAGTAGAAACTGACTTTCTTGTGTTTTTGTCTTTCCTTGGTTTGATGTTTGGATTTTCAACAAATGAAGACAATGTTCTTCGATCTCTTCCAAGCTCCTTGGCTAGATCTACGAGAGATAAACCTTCTGCAAGGCCTGCAACAACACGTCCTTTTCACTAGCTGTCAATCGACCCTTTCTAGGCATTTTGGGAGACCTGCAATAAAGTGATACACACTTTAAATTAACAGAAAATAGAAAAATTAGCATAATTTTCAAAATATTTGTTCAAATTCCACAAAAATAAGGGAAATAAGGCACCTTGTTATGCTCTTCCAGTGTACCAAATTTCACTTCTCTGCGTTTCATAGCAATTTCAAAATTTAAAAAATATTGACCTGCAATAAAGCGATACACAGGGTTTATATATATATATATATATTTTAAAATCATACTTCAAAGATATAAATACTATCTAATATATTTAATTAGTAAACTACAAGGATAAAGGCAAAGTTGAATATATTTGATAGGGCATTGCTAATAATGGATTGAATAAAAAAATTAATTGAGAAACTAATCAAGCTTGAAGTTTAATTAATTTCTCTATTTATTCTTTCATTCAATTTATTATTCATATATATATATATATATATATATATATATATATATATATATATATGGTGTGTATATGATAAATTGAATGAAATAATAAAATGAGAAATTAATCAAATTTAAATTTTGATTAATTTCTCATTTTATTCTTTCATTCAATACATTATACATATATATATGTGCATATATATACATATATATATATATATATACATACATACATACATACATACATACATACATACACATTTTGTCTTTAACCACACCTTAATGTTTACTGTTAAAATATCTTATATTTTTATTTAAATTTTAATGTTGTCTTCCTCTATTGTCTTCTATTAGAAAGGCCATTTGCGTTATAGTTTTACTCGCACCTAAAAATCTAAAGATGGAGAGGATTTTTTCTTTAATCAGCGAGGGCTTACTATTACCTTCTATAGTACCCAGGCGCGATGCTACTTCACTCACCGAGAATTGATCCGTAGATTTTTGTTAGATTATTCATCTAAGACACGGTGACTGATATACACCCCGCGCTCTACATCGTCTATAAGTTATCTTGGCCCGGCTTCTCACTAAAACACGACTTTCTAGTAGGAAAGCGTGTGGTTCGCGTCTAACAAGCGCACAACATAGCCGTCTACATGTACAGATATCCTTACATCAGATTCAATGGTAAGATCCAACTAACCAAGTATCAAACAGTGTATATAGCTATATATGAATAAAAAGCAGTAGCCTAGTATGTAATATGTGTAGCGATACTTGTAAAACACGTCGGGTCTGCTGAGTCGTCTACGTACCCGCAACCGGGTATTGTAATCTTGTAGGGATGGCCTGCACATTAATAAATTGGCAATCACCATATATATATATATATATATATATATATATATATATATATATATATATATATGAATGTGTGTGTGTAGATTATACTATTTATTGCTAATACTTACATACGTAGTACCATAAAATAAAGTTCATCAACATTTGTTTCCCTAAGTTTTTGTAAATAACACAAGAAAGATTATTAACATATAGGTTAGTTCTGGTGTAGGTTATGTTTTAATATATGTGTAAATTGTTTAAAATAGTCGTACCTTTTACTTGACTGAACAAGTCATCCATGCCTCTTTTTTGTATCTATGTATGACTCTCGACCCTTATACTCTATGTTGATTCAACGATTCTCAAATATATTGATGCCACTTTTATATATTGAGAGAATAAACGTCTTTTTTCTTCTCAGCGTTGCTATATAATTCACACACATCTGTAAATTAGATCGCAAAATAATAATTATCATTACTTCTTTATAAAAATAAACAAAAATGTTTCTTCTCGATTATAATATTAATAATAATAATTATAATGATTATATTGAAGTAAATATACAATTTATATGTAATATACTAGATGACTATGTAAACAGAATACATATCGGAAGTCGTCCTATTCCAATTGACCAGCGATATGTCTATTTCTCTATGTATAACATTATGCAGAGGTATACATTTATACGGTATTTACATGATTCAGTTCTAAACTACTTTACCGATTATTATGCTTTTGTGGTCGCGGCTGTTCGACGTAAATGATCGTACTCTGGGATGTATTTAGTTTAATTGAGAAGTCTTTCGTGACAATTCAGATACATTCGAGTTTTGTAAAATGTAACCTAGGCATTGGAGATAAATTAAAAAATTATGACTCCAATTTCAGTATCGATAGGGTATTTACGACATTAAAAATCCAAATATATAAGAGCTGCATTTATTTGATCCATAGTAATTAGAGACCAATTGAGTAAGACTAACTGAATTTTAATTTCTTCTCAAGACTCCTAGAGCTTAAGCATTTAATTTGGTACATTTCCTAGAATAAACATCATGAAATAAATTTTGAACTAAATTAGAATAAAGATTCTAGACATAAATTCATCATCATTATATCTTGATTTTCATTTTCATTTTTCGTAAGTGAACATAGGAGTGTTGCAGAATAGTTCTATGTGGTAAAATGAACGTTGTCATCTCTTCCCGTATATATATATATATATATATATATATATATATATATATATATATATATATATATATAAATACGTACAAAACAACACTGCCATGACGATGTTTCGATTACTAACCTGTAAATCTACGATCTCCTGAGGCAATTAATTCATTCTGTCTTTTAGTTGTCCATATTGAAGAAAGCTTGCAATATATATATATATATATATATATATATATATATATATATATATATATATATATATATATATATATATTTATAAATATATATAGTTATGTGTCAGCTTATGTTTGAAAGAAGTCAATAAAGTACTCGATCACAAACATATGAGAGCTAAATTTAAATAATTTATTTAGCTTTTTAAATGAATTATTTGTATATATATATATATATATATATATATATATATATATATATTGCAATGCAATGATATATGCAGAATGCATAGATAACACTCCGCTGAGATAAACTTTCGTTGACTTACTTTGTGCACTTAGCTCAACTCTCCGAGCACATTATGTTTCAATTTTGAATTTGCAAACAAAGTTCAAGTTTATCTCAAAGGAGTTTGATTGACGATGCCTGAACTTAGGATATATAGTTAAGTTATTGTTTCATTAGAGTAAACGTAAACATGCTTAGAAGTAAATTACAGTGAAATAAATATGATTTAAAATTGAACATTTGAACTCTAGAATTCCTTCTTAAACAACACATTTACCAACTTAAATACGAAAGTCTCGTAAACTGAATGTTTTTCAATTGATATGCTTTATATTTAGATTTTTCATTCAATTATATGCAAAACTATTCTTGCGTTTTATATATATGTAGTGTTCGCCAAAGCAAACACACTATTGAGGTTTAATTGATAATGAAAAAAGTGTAAATAATCTATTTAATTACTAATATTTAGTAAAGTGTTGTGTATTCCTACAAATCGAATATATATATATACTTACGAAGTACCAATAGATAACTGTAATTTAAAGAAAGATATTTTTCCCACGAAAACGATTAAGAGTAGTATATGTGTACTGTAATGTACAATATAACCACGTGATATAATGGGTAACATCGTCCGGTCTATTTATAAAATATTTTACAGTGAAAAAAGAAGAATTATATTGAAAGTGTGTAAGTCTATCCCTATAGGACGCTCTTCAGAAACATATTAAGAAGATATGATATATATTCATGGCGTGACATATTGAATTGAAGTTAATTTAATAAAGGATCCAATACTAAATAGAAGAGAGGTTACCTATTGCATATAAGAGAATATAATATAAAGACCGGAACTGTGTGACTATAACAACCGCTAATAAATAATCATATAGACGTGAATAATTCGTTTTCGTTTCTCCGAAATCAAGAGTCCCCTTCCTGAAGCTAACACTGATCTCCATATGAAATACATAGATATCCGTGTGTTAAATTAAAGTTCTCTGTATCTAACAAACTTTGAGTTTATGCCAAAGAGAAGAAGATTAATTGTGCCTCTCCCCAATTGACCATTTAATAATGTCACATTATATCTTTCTTTTTGGTTTCTTGATCTTACCGGATTACTGAACAAGAATATGTCTGGTCTGGAGTGCCAGCTTTGTGCTGTTACATGAACACCCCACACTAGGAGAAGTTGCACCAATCCTTTGCATAAGACAGTGTATGGCTGTATCGATGGGATCTTATTTGGGCCTCGAATACTATGTTATTTTGAATATTTACTCAGGGGTTATTTGTAGAGGGAAGTATCTTCATGTCTTGACAAACCCTTGTACATCAAAACCGAATACACTATAGGATTGTGTCTAGTAGCTAATTCAAACACCGTGGATGTATATGTATATACGTATGCGTATTTGATGTTTATGTTTGTATTAGGTAACGAGTGTACACACAATTTCCGCATGTTGTCGTATATTGGTTACTAATTTGATGTCATGTAACAGTTTGTATTTTTTCATTTCACATGTTGTTATGAAGAATAGATAAAACGTAGTTTATAGGCAATTCTCGATAATTTTTTTATTTGGAAAAATATTAAATAAATACATGTATTATTATTATTATTATTATTATTATTATTATTATTATTATTATTATTATTATTATTATTATTATCATTATTATTTCACAGTAGTCTCAGGTGTTTAATATTTTATAGTTGGAGTTCTATTTTTGAATATCCCCTTTTCAACAGACATTCAAGCTATATCATGACACTTTCACCGTTCTTAACAGACAAGCCTATTGCCGAATTTCAAAAGAAATTGTTTCGTCAATTGGTTTAATCTATTCATGGTGGTTTTTCGTTATGGTTGTAAGCGTTTCAATTAAAATAGGTATCACCTTATCTTTTACATTTCAATAGTCTAACCTCACGATGTTTATATTTATTTCCTCTGCACTCTGGTAGTGAAAGAGGCAGGATATATCAATGATTAAAAATGTTTTATTGTTTTTGTTCATAAAGATTAATTTGGTTTGGAATCTTTAAGAAATCTTTAAGAAACTTATAAGTTTTTATGTGCATGCCCCCCAAAAGTTTGACATTGTCGTTCTCCTGTGCCACTTCTGGCTTATGATCATATCACCTCTCATTGTGGAAGAATTAATAAAGTTTGCATATGTTCCAGTGAAGTACCTGAGCGACTTTGTTGTGTATTCATTATTATTATTGTTATTATTATTATTATTATTATTATTATTATTATTATTATTATTATTATTATTATTATTATTATTATTATTATTATCATTATTATTATTATTATCATTATTATTACTATTATTATCATTATTATTTTTATTCTAATTATTATTATCATTATCATTATCATTATCATTATTATTATTATTATTATTATTATTATTATTATTATTATTATTATTATTATTATAATCATATCTGCTCACTATAAGTTATCACACAAGTCTGAGTGACAAAACGTCTCCCGAGATTTCCATTACTCCCCACTTCTTTTCGATGGCAAATGATTTATCTCTGACAACGACCATTGGTTTCCCCAGGGATTTGGGTGACAAAGAAGCCTTCCCACGTTACCTGCAATCTCCGGTTTCCTTCAGTGGATGTCTAGTTAGTGCTGTCACTCCTCGGTCTTCCCATCCTCTATGACCCTCTACGACTATGTTTGTGGTGTCAGCTGAACCCGGTATAAAATATTTCTTGCAATTTCTGTTCCTTGGTTCCTGCGGTTGTGTTCTTCCTATAGTTTTGTGTTGTTCCTATTATACCTTGCATGTGACTGCTTACCATTCGTAGCTTATGCGGGTTTGTTTCCGCATTCAAAGACTTTGCTTAAGATTGCAGCTGTTTTGACCATTGCCGTCTTTTGTATGCTATCAGTGCCCCCTTTGATTCCAGGTTTTCTGCAGGTTTTTGTGGGACTGTTCCTAGTGTACATACGATAATTTGTATTATATTGACTTTCCTCATGCTCTATATACCTTTCAGTTCTCTGGCAAGTTCAGTGTATTTGCTTCGTTTTTCTGTCTCCTTCATCTTCACTCTTTTGTCTGCTGGAACGGCTAAGTCTACGATTTGGCAGGAGTATTCATTCTTGTCAATTATTATTATTATTATTATTATTATTATTATTATTATTATTATTATTGTCTGAGTCTGCCTAAAACATTATAATTATTCCTGTTTACCGCGTAGCGAAACACCACTGAATGAGCACTAACTCGGAGACAAATGAAGTTCTCACATGTCCATATTTTTACTTACCACGAAATATATACTATTCCTGACAATTATTGACAGGGCAACTTAGTTATATATATATATATATATATATATATATATATATATATATATATATATATGTATACCGTACAGTCGGGAAACAGTGAGCGGAGAAGAAGTTCTAAAGGCCGGCAGCTCGAGGAAATTAGCTATGGAAGTATAAGGCTCTCCAGCATCTCTGGACCTCCTAAGTAAATGGATGCGATTTAGATAATTGTCGGGGTAATATAGTGTATTTACGTAGAAATCAGCAAATTCTATCGGGGTTCATTCCATTGAAGTATTTGTAAAACAAGCACAATGATGCCACATTGCGGAGATGAGACAGGGGCTAGAAGTTCGTGGATATGAGATTCTTTTTTCGGACCTTGTCTAAGAGGGAGAGACTAGTCGATGGTGCACCAGTCTAGATGTCACAACAATACGCCATGCATAGGTGGATGATGTCTTTGTAGAGATAGAGTATATTGTTAGGTATGAGAAGGTTTCTAGCACGGTAGTGGATCCCACTTTCTTTGCCGTAACTTTTTCTAATTCATGTGAATGTAATGCCGACAAGTTATAACCTTAGACTCTCATTTTACTATAGACTGGGGGTCACTTTCTAACGCATCAGCCATTGCATCGAATATGTGCACATCCGTTTTGCTCAAATATCGTCTCTCTACGTCTCTCTATAGTTCTTCACCATCGCTCTCTTTCGTTCGTTCTTTCTCCCTTTCTCGTTTATCCATGTCCTTTTCTTCTGCTTTGTTTTCACCTCCACCCAACCTATCCCACTCTCTTGTTTTAATGTATTGAAAATAATAATAAAGTCATTCATTTACCTTTGTTTTCAGTTTTAAAGCTATTGCTCCTGGCAACACCCATTTTCTCCCCCACCACTACTGAAAAAATAACCCATCTATATTTTGTTTTATTTCATTTCTGAGGAACGCCGGGTTCCTTAACCGCCCGCCCTCCTTAATAATATAATGAAACCTATATGTATTTTAGGATATTGTCGGGCAACGCTGAGTTTTTGGTCTTCAACTGCTCCAGCAAGAATATACCACATAGGAAATGTACTACTGTATTATTACACACACTTACTCTATCTATGATATTGACCACTGACTCCTCAGCAACGCTGAATACATTTTCTGGTATACAATAGTATAACCAAATACAGTGAAAATATTTCTATCGAGTAACGCGGTATTTAAAAACACCTGTTTTACATAGGATTGCTTTATCGAGGACATTCGTGACTCCCAAGCAGTACAAAATAAACACACCTGCTCTATCTAGGATATTGAGAGCTTTGGATTAACTTTTACCACGTATCAAATATAATACTGTATTATTACTATTATTGCTCTCGAGCAACACTGAATTAACAAAAAACAGAGAAGTTATTTTTCCCGGACAACACTGCGTTAAACCCACTTTCTCCATCTAAGTGGTGAGCACTTCGCATTACGCTATACTGCTTAATAACGTAATCTAACATTTATTTCTCTCGTTTAGAGTGCTAAAAAATTAAGGAGCCCGTTTGAGCACTATTAAACCCACACTTTCCGAGTTTATTGCCCCCTCTCCCTAGTCCGAAGAGAAGCTACATAAAAGTTTAATAAAGAAAATGTCGAGTCATTTCTATAAATGATACTTTGAAATTACAGTGGTTTCTAACCCTAACCCCCAAAACTAACCCCTGACGAAATCAGCTTCATAGTCCCTTAGAGTGCACGTAGAGATTCGCAAACACTTTCATTATCTACCTCGGTAAATTACACATGCGAATACTTTTCGAGTATATGTAGACTCTCTAACATTTCTTTCTATGAGGCACATATATACACACTTTGAGTTTCGTATATATATATATATATATATATATATATATATATATTATCCGGGTGTTTGTATCGCGGACAACACTGCGTTTAAATACACCTTGTATATCAAGGGTAATGAGAACTTTTGAGTTACTAATATTTATATAAATTAAAAAATTATGAAAATAATTGAATACAAAAGTAATGCAATATGAATGAAAGAAATTAATACAAAAATGAATTCAAATATGAAAAATTAAGTGAATGAAAAAAACGAAGCGAAATGTGAGTGAGCAAATTTGAACTAAAATACAATGTAGAACTATGAATGCAAAAATTAATGAAAATGAATGAATAAAAATGAATGAAAAATGTACGAAAAAATAGATTAAAAAACAAATGCTATAGTTGAATGAAAAACATGAATAAAAAATGAAAACAATTAATCGTTCATATCCAAGTAAAATATAAAGGGAAAAATGTGAATAAAAAAGAAATGTAAACAATGAATGAAAAAAATGTATGAAAAAATTAATGAATAGAAATGATGAAAAAAAATAGACGAAAAAATAATTGAAAATTCAATGTAAAATAGCAATAAATTATGAGTGAAAACTAATGAATGAAATAAGTAAATGACAAATATTGAATGAAAAAATAATTGAAAAATAAATTTTAAAATTTCAAGAAAAAATAAACGAAAACAGTGAATGAAAAAAAGAATGAAAAATCAAATGGAAAAATGAATAAAAAATGAATGAAAAGTATTGAATGAAAAAAAGTAAATGAAAATCCAAATGCCAATTAGTCAATAAAAAGGAACAAAAGAGTAAATGAAAAAATGAATGTAAAAAGAAATGATGCAAATAATACGAACCATCAAACAATGTATAAATACGATTAACATTATATTCAGAGAAAATAATGTTCTGAGCTGTTTTGTATGTACAGTGTTTTATAGAAAAGAGAGTTTATTAAAAAAAATGGTTGCAATGAGTCAATTTCAGCATTTTGTGTATATGTCTACTATAGCTGCCTCATGTGAGCGTAAGTTTTTGAGGAAGAAATATATATAGTTGTGGATTATCCACAGTAGTAATATATTTTAGTGCTGTTTACGTTTACGTAAGATTTCGATTCTGACTAGTTTGTGGTCGGCTTCGAATGTACAAATACGAGTAAAATACATCTATGAACATCCACTATGAGTAAGCAGTAAACTCTTTATCTGTTCCCGTTAATGAAATTATTGTTGTTATATATATATATATATATATATATATATATATATATATATATATATATATATATATATACACACATGGATATGTATATGTATAAAGTTGTCCATGTTTATAGCGTATATATATATATATATATATATATATATATATACATATATGTATATATACATACACATATATATATATATATATATATATATATATATATACATATATATATATATATATATATATTTATGGGAAATGAAAAACGAAAAACCAAGAGATATTTTTTATATATTCATCAACGTTTCGTCTTTATTGTAATACTTCCTCAGGATGATTATTTTAAGAAAAATGTTATGCAAGTACATCGAAATATTGGGTTGACATGATGGGTTGATGAGGAAAAGTAGTAGCTGTAGCTACTAAGAGGGCTGGACTAGGGTCCGGGCTGCAAGAAGTCACTCAGTAGCAGATAGTGAAATGCCTATGGAGAGCATTGAAAAAGAGGAGAGGTAGGGTCTTAGTAAATTTGTCTTAGGGTGGAAGAGAGGGGAAGGGGTGCTGAGGTTTTTGTCGTGGTGAGGTGTGGCATGGATTTTGAGGGGCTGGGGAAAACGGGAGGAAGGGGGAACTCTGTGTCTTTGGTATATCTCTTGGTTTTTCCTTTTCCATTTCCCATTACGTCGGATTAGTCTCATCCTGCCTTTCTCATATATATATATATATATATATATATATATATATATATATATATATATATATATATATATATATATATATATATATATATATATATTATCGGCAACCGAGTTAGTTATGTGGGCACATTCTATTTGTATGGTTTACTATTTAAGGGTTCGTCCACCAAAATCTGCTCCGAAAAAAAACTTTTTATCTTCTAAACTAATGAAGTATCGTTATAAATGTTTGCATATATATTCTAAAAATCACGGTGAGTTACATGAGCATGTAAGGTTTTTGTGAATATTCACATTTTCATATTTTTTATAAACCGTTCATCATGTATTCTGGAATATATATTATTTGACTAGTCGGTGAAAAACATGAGCACACATTTTTCATAAACTTTACCATTTAGGGGGTGCTCTCAACCAAACCCATAAAACATTCGAAATACGCTAGATTAAAAAAAAATATACAGAAAATAATTATTCCACACAATATTTTAGATTGCATCAAGTAATATATTCATAAAAGGATCGGTTCACGCGCGTACTTATATGCGTGTGCTTGGTAAAATCCTAAACAATTTAACACTTCATTATTAATTATTGATTATGTATTCAAGACAACATAGTATACCACGTGGGCACAATATAGTTAAGCTATATCATTTATGGTGTGCTAGCGAAACCCTACTATAATTCCTACCCAAAGAAAAAAAACATTATATTGTCAAACTAGCACATTATTTATTTCTTATACACGTTCTGAATCATTTTCAAACATAGCGGCTAGACTTGACGAGTCTAAATATTGCGTCATGTCATTTGGGGGAAAGGAGGTAGAATAACTTCGTGAGAATTCCGATACATCCGATTGTTTATGTTATGTTTACAATTTATTAGATATTACTTAATTCATATTAACCAAATTACAGTTTCTCTGATCTATTTTTAAAAAGGTTTTAGGGGACATAATATGAGCACAACCTCTCATTGAAAAATCTAAATGTATCACATTTGTATTTAATTTGATCATCATAATTATACACCAAGAAAGTATATGTATTACTAAAATATATCTTAAATGTATTATTTGTAACCTCATAAGTTTAAGTGCTAAATTGTATACATTTTCTTCATTTAACATCCAATAATGCATTTTGATATACATTTGAATAAGGATTCTCGACAAGGTTTGGTATCATTATATCATGTTCATGTTCGTAAGGGAACAACAAGTTGTGGACAACTGTAAAATTCGGGTAATTAAGTTTACCTGTCCTGGGATAGGTATTTTTCTAGTATTGATAAAAAGTTGCGAACCCCTTTTGGAGGAGCTGCAATTCCCAACGCTTAGGGGGACATTTAACCAAACTTGAATTGCTCTCGCTGGATAGACGCGTAATGCTTCAAAAATCAACCGAGTCAAAGAGACGGCGGTGTCAGGTGGACGGCTCTCAGGTTAAAGGTTAAATCAATGTTAGCTAACATCGCCACGAAAATATTTAAAAATCCACAACAGTGTGTTAAATCATAATAAACACTTGTGAACTCTGTTTTTTTTGTGATGTATATTGCGCACTTTCTCTCTCTCTCTCTCTCTCTCTTTCTTTTTATCTCTCTCTTTCTCGACCGAGATTGAAAAGTCTTGTGTATGCTTGCGTGCGAGACGACACGAATTAGAGTAAGCTCACTGACTCTTAAAACACATGATCATTCTTCGGCAAACATAAAATATATTTTTGATATATAAAATGCCTTGCTCCCTGATTAAAGAGCGTTCTATTTAGGTACCTCGGTCCCGGCAGTCAACGAATTAACTGGAACGAATTGAAGATGTTCAATTAAGCCAGACCTAATAATGACGCCGTCCTGCAAACCGAGTAAGTGCCAGTCTCGCCAAACAGACGGGTATAAACCCTTCTATGAAAAGTAATGTGCCTATCGTTTCCACTCTGGGAGCTTCGTACCGTGCAAGGAAATTAACAGTCCTTCAAAAGATGCCCCAACAGCACGAATCACCGAGTCCAAATATCAGCAGGAAGCGATAGTACTACATCTGATGCTGTTCCCAGGACAGTCCAAACAATCGTACCACGCACATACATACATATATTTATATATATATATATATATATATATATATATATATATATATATATATATATATATATATATATTCTGTAAAGATCATGATATATATGTGTATATATATATATATATATATATGTATGTGTGTGTGTGAGGAAAAAATGCAAAATATATCATAATATCAAATGCCGTGAAAGACAAGACATGTGTAATACACAAACGGAAAAAAATAAATTGCAATACAATAAAAATCATGAAGACACGAGAGATGTAACCGTTTTCGTTAGCATCAACCAACGTCTTCAGAAAAAGTAAATATATTTTTTTCCATAACGGTAATGAAGAAACCTATATCCAGAACACTTACCAAGACTTTAAATTTCCTCAATTTTTAAATACAAAACGATCGAAGCAAAAAACAGGCAAGCATTTCACCTTATAACACCGCCAGCACCAATAACACCGACATGACTGAGAAAAATAAATCTGACATAATTCTCTCTAATAATCCCACATCTATTTCCTTACGAAAAATAATTTAAATCTGACATAAAAATAGTAATATCAACCTCTAAAACAATTAAGGATTTACTCAACACAAAACTCCGTCCCTAACTATTTCCTTGCTGGTATTTACAAAACAAAAAATCCCGCATTTACGAACACAAACAGGACCTCGAACACAACAATCTCCTAACGCACTAGTCATACAGAGAAACAATTTTTACCCACAATTTTGACTTTGCAAACTGCACCCTCCTCAAGACCGAATACTGTCTTCCACGTCGCAATTGTATCTAAAGCGTTATAATACTTCTCTCATCACCATCTAACAACAACAGGTCCGAATCTTATTACTTAAGCAAACATCTGGAAAAACCGCACTGAAACAATGCAACTACGATCCCGGTAATGATAAAAAAAATGTTTACAAGACTTCATCCATATTTTTCCATTTCTTTTTCTTCTTGTATTTTGTTCTTCTCCCTTCCCCTCTTTTCCTATTTTAACGTCTCTCCGCACACGTTTTATTGTTCTTTCTTTTTCAAATAGTTAAACAAGTACGAATGACGTCCATTCGTGCGTTCTTGTTATTCCTTTGTTTTCACCGTTATCGAATCAATTTAAAATCTTCACTGTTTATGATGACGTTTGTTGATCCGGTAAAACCGGTAGCAGTTTTAGTTTCTTGGGAACTTTTCCTGTATTACAATTTTATTTTTTTGTTAATCTTTGTTACACACACACACACACACATATATATATATATATACCCATATATAACAAACAACGACAACATATTACTTCCTGAAGACGGTCGCGAGACCGAAAGCGCTCGAGTAATGGCCCAAGAAACATTATTAGGCGCCATGATCCATCAATTATTACCGGAAACCTGAAGAATCGCTCGCCGAGTCGAGAAATTGACCAAAAAAATCGTAAAGAAAGAAAACTCCGTGGTATTTAATGACGCATGTCTAATTAACGACTTGCTGCCGAAACACACACACACACACACACACACACACACACACATATATATATATATATATATATATATATATATATATATATATATGTTCTTATTTATTTTATCTGTGCATTTTATATTGTCTAAGGACAAATGCGTCATTGAGTTATTACTTCAAGTTCAATTTACCAGTTGCATCATATTATCTTGTTCACCATAACTTAGAAATATTATTTTGCGATAGTCTATGTTATCCTCTTTTATCCATGTAATCTTCATATCGAATTTCAGAAGATTTAGTGAAGTGATTTTGCTGTCTACTTTCATATATATATATATATATATATATATATATATATATATATATATATATATATATATAAATACTCATATATTTATATGTATAATACTTTATTTTGTTTTGATTTATAAGTATAAGTTCAACTTCGCGATCGCAGCGTATCTACTTTGCCGATATAACGTTGCGATATTTTTTGAAAAATATAAGATGTTGTGATTGGCGCACGAATATCTTGAATCGCCCACTTAAATGTAAAACTCGTGGTTAGCGTTATACATTCTCGTCGTGCGATTAGAGCTGGATCCATGTCAAAATTACTGGCATTACTAAATAGAATGGGTTTGAACATTCCGCGTCTTCGAGTCTCTCCGCGATGTGCGTCTTGAGTGAAATGAGTAATGCATACATGCAAGTTCTTACCGATGGAATATTGACCTTTTTCACCCTTACTTCTTAGGCATTCCCATCTAAGATTCGCCTACAAGATTTTGAATAAGATATGTAATGCATCCATATCGCTTCCTATATGCATATACATACTAGCTATGCCCAGCAGCGTTTTTATTTTCATTTTATTTCGCTTTTGTTTTTAGCTTTTTTACAAAATTATTATTTTTACCATATAAGTTAAACAAGATAACCAGATAAAATCATAGTCCGCAGCAAATGGTGTCCGGTCAGATTCAGTTCCTTGATATTAAACTTCATCCGTAATATAACCTCCGGCGAGAGTTTTAGTTTCCCACATTTATGTATTTATTAAATTGTAAAGTGAAAGTACAGAATAGTAAACATAACCCCCTATTCTTGCCCATGTTAAGAATGGATTTCTAAATAATAACGTCATTATTTCAGCATGGCCAGTAAACTGTAGAAGATTATTTAGAAAACCATTCCAAACATCGGTGAGGTGGATGTCTTGTCACCTATTCTGTACTTTTACTTAACAATTTAGTAAATAACACAATTAATGAAAAGTAGTACAAAACTTGGAAACTCACAAGAGTAAGCGACCACAAAACAGGAAGTCTTTTATATCAGGAACTGAATCTTACTAGACACGTTTTCTGCGGACTTTGAGTCGGGGATTTTACTGGTTTGCCGTTGAACATTACAGTATAACTCGAATAAAATAATTCAATAATTTTGTTTAAATAAATGTATGTTAATCTTTGTTTAGAAAATATTTTGTTGTAAATGGCTACCAAACTGTAAATATTCTAATACGTGAGGATATTTTAAATTATTTTCTATTCGACAGTTTATAGTCTTTCAAATTCTCTTCACAATTCGAAACGTTTCAAAATAATTAAAATGAATAAAACGCCTGATTTCTTTTACAATAAATTCGAAATGCATTCTGATTTATTTTAATTCTAGAAAAATAACGCATTTTATTTCTCCGGTCCAGAAAAAAACATACCAACATGATTACTTTTCGGAAAATAGTAAGAAGTTGTGTATGATATTCAGAGTTTCTTTCTGAATTTCTTGTTACTGCTTTTTAATTTTTGTCCGTTAACGACGATTTACAAATATAACAATTCTCATAATTTAGAATACAACTATATATTTACATGAAATAGTTGTACTAAAACCCGAAGCAACTGGCATTCAAGGAATATTTATTAATAGATGTGTAATAACTACTGTTAACATTTCACAAAAATCAGGAGGTGTTTACATTTTCACGTAGCATTTCTTCCTCTTTTTGCCTCTTTTGCAGGAGCTGAAATAAGAATTCAAATGTTTTTGATGCGCTCATTGTATGGAACCCTTAAACAGCGGATATTATATATTGTAAGTATGATTGAATTGTAATTAGATTTCTATAGCGGATTTCATTTTTTGAATAGAAACTTTCCTAACTTTAACTGAAGAAGGCACTAAAATTTCTGAAATATTTTAGAAGTAGCATATCTATTCCTCGCGTCTTTTTCTTTTTCTTCTTCTTCTTTCGTGTGAATCAGATGATTGGCATTAGTTTCCCGATGTTTTTCTAGTTAGACATCTTTCTGGAAAGACATCGAGTACTTAAGGGAAGGAGCACGAGAAGGTTGCAAACATCCCTAAGTGAAAGTGGTACTGTGGAACCGACTGGATTCGAACTTGGAACACCCAGGTCTTCAGTCCGTATCGTTATCCACTTAACCACCGTCACCTCCCCTCGCGTCTAATAAGTGCTCATTCGAAACTTTGTTGTGAGATCTTCAACTCATATTCTATATTCGCACCTGTCTATTTTAACACGCAACTCTTCGATAATTTACAAATAGTTTTAAATATTTTTTTTGAAATTCTTTAACCGATTTCTGTTTTATAAATCTGTTTATCTTTTCAAACTTATCTAATATATACAATTAAGCCAGATTTTACCCATAGGACATAAAAAGCCTTTAAGCTGGGAAGTCAGTCTTTACTTCTGACTAGCTAATTTTCATTTGTTCTTGTACAGTGTTATTGATAATATAGATACGAACTTTGCTTTATTTTCCGTCAGTAAATCCTTATTGCGGACCGGTGTGGACACATTTTTGCTAAATAATCTAAAACAGAAGTGTCAGCTCATGCTATTAGTAAACACACATTCCATATTATTCTTATCTATTTCAGTTCTCGGCAAAAGCGATGTTTTGCTTACCATAACTATTACAATGTTTATTACTTACATTTATTTGTATACAAATATTTATATATAATTTACTTGATATTTGCTTGCAGCTTAAATACACATCATCGCTTCGCAAGAAATATTTCAATAACACCGTCTTCAGACAATTTTAAACACATAATGCTTTGATTACCTATTTTTGATAGGGGAGTTTCGTCTGGTTACACCGGTTAAATATACAACGAAACAAAAGAACAATATGCTAACTTAAGGAACACGACGAAAAGTGAGAAAGACAACACTAGAAATAGAAGACGATAGGCATAGAGATGAATACATATGTGCACCGTTTAACAAACGTAATAGGTATTATTTATATTTTATGTTACGCCCGGAACATTATATAAACAAAATTGCACACACAACTAACAATGAAACTAAATATTCATAGAAGTGTATATATTTTAAATTTACATTGACATATTAAGGGGCTTATTTAAATATCAGAAAAGCTTGCTATTTTGTGTACACTCACTTGCAGCTGTAATATACATTACTTATTTTAAGTGTTTCGCCCTCTCGACAAGCTACAGACAAGATTCATCACATAAAGCAGGCCTGAAACAAAACATATACGTAGCGATTCCGCGGAGTCTGCGTTTGGTTATTCTATTTACAAGACGTATACATTGAAATATGCAGACGAGATCAATCAAATGTGAACAGGCTTCTACTTTCAATTTCACATTAGGAAACACCATATTATTTCTAAATATTTGGAAATAGATGGGAACAAACAAACGGCGATAACGGCACGTTTCATTTTAATATTTAAAACGCCATGTCGTAGCAACCGTAATTACTCTTTCTTTTTAACCATATTTATCTTTCAATATCTAGTATTATTAGCATCAACTGTGCTCATTTTCATATGGGCTACACCAGTTGATATCTACACACTCTGCTCCCCGGTAATATCGCATCGCTACAGCCAGTTTATTACAAAATAAATTACCAATGATAACATATTTTCCGACAACTAATTGCATTTCTAATCACTTACGACAATCTTGGACGTTGTGTTCTTTATTTATGGTATTTACAATTTCATGTATTATCAATCATCTTCAAGCAATTATTTCCCTACGCTTCATTCTAGCTTTAATTAAACTATCCTCTGTCTATTTCTTGGTAGAACTGTGTAACGAAATTTATCTACTACGGGCGCAGGGGTACATAGCAATGTTTACATGACTCGTGAGGCTAAAATCGATTTAGGAAACCGACCGAAATATCCCTCATTCCAGTTGATAATTATGGATAACTAGGTCGGTGACTTCCTTGACATCGCCTCTAAATAATATATTCATTGATACGGCTAAACGACTGTGTCTATATATGTATAATTGGTTGCAATCGTCTGTGACAATTACTAGTAGCAGAAAGTTACGATGTCCACCTAGCGTAAAACGTATTATTCTGTTTAATTATTGAAATATTCATCTGGAATTGTAATACGTAAAGCTAAAACGTTATAAGTTATTCGGCTTTCATGTTCTACGGAGATCATCTAAGAGATAATGACTCATGACTACCACACACAATGTTAAGCCACGCACAGAAGCCATGATAAGGTGAAATAGCTGACCGGTTGAAAATATATAAATATATATATATATATATATATATAATTATAATATAAAATGAAGTAATAAAATAAGGTGTCAATCAAATTTTATTAGAATTCAAAGTTCATGCAAAGCATCCTTAAGTCCTTAGCTCATGAGTTTTCAAAGATAATTCTTCTCTTCAGAGGACCATTACCGCAGTTATACTACTACAGGCAATAAAATTACGCTTTGAAAATATATAAAAAATTATATACACAAATATATAAAAATACATAACATCAAACATATCAATCCAAAAACATACTTTTGTTGAATCCATACAGTCCATCCAGGTCATACAAGTTGAGAAGCATAATCAGGAAGGACATTACTCCAAGATACAAACAGCAGTCCAAATATGTGAAATTGAAGGGGCCGGCAAAGTTATCCAGTCGCGAAATGTGTCCATATTCAATGTTAATGATAAATAAATCAATCAAAATAATACAAAAAGTCCAATCAAAGTTCCGAGATCCCAACATGTGCAACTCTAATCAAATCCAAATTCGTTGTTTAATTAGAAAACCCGCTAAATCCGAATTGAGCAAAATAAGACGGACTCCCATAAAATCTAGCCAGAAGAGCGAATATTTTTCCGAAAATTTCTTTAGGAGCGTATCCGCTACATGAAAATATATCTAAAAATACCTATTGTTTAATCAAGGCAAACAATTGTTTCGGACATAACCAATAGTATCGTTTTCAAGAATTTTAAAGTATTTCAAAATATGTACAGATGCACGTTTCAAAGCACGTTTTAAAATACATTAAACATAGTTTCACAAATACGTCCAAAACACATGAAAAAACACATTTAAATACTCCTTGGTGTGGTTATCGTCAGTGCCAATTGCAAAAAGTACAAGTAAAAACAATGACAATACACATTAGACATTTCATAAGAAAGTATCTTGAATATGATATCTTTTGTTTGGGCCGAAATAATTGTTTGCCTCGATAAAAACGTATTTTCCCTGTGAACATCCCTCCCTCATCATTATTTTGCAGGGTAAAATAATTAAAACTTTGTAAAATAGCTCTAATCACGCACTATAGAGCCATAGCTGACTTCATGTTATAAAATAATCAACATTTGAAGAACTTTCAATGTTGAATTTAAACACCCACCCACACATACACACACACACATATATGTATATATATATATATATATATATATATATATTATAAACATACATACTGTTGCGCTGTATCATAACTCTTCAATGCGACTAGATTATTATCCCCCCCCCCCCGAACCGATTATAAACCTACGACTATCTAGTTGGTAGTCGACGATTAAAACCACAACTACGGGACGAATGCTGTTTGCAAGGAGTATCTCACTGCTTTATATAAACATTGTAGACTGCTAGACAGTGCTCACTTTGGTTATAAACAAAGAGTCTTGCATTGCGCTAATCGTAGCTAGCGATATAACCAAACGCCCTTCTCAACCCGAGAAGGAGGTTATATTGTAATCCGTAGACAGATTGTGTCGCTGTATTACAGCTCTTCAGTTCGACTATACTAGCACCTGCATAGTATATCAGGTCGATTGTTATGAGAAACTCAAGCTTACTATTAAATGTTGTTTTAAACATTGAAATAGGGCTTAGTTTTTTTATTTTGCTTTCGAAATTGATTCTTATAAGAATCGCTCTGAACTATATAAAATATTTGTTAAATATATTATTACATATCAAATATATCTATAGAGGTTTGTTTCTTTAAGATTGTTCCTGTATATTTTAATAACGCAAACTACATGCTAAAATATACGGTTGTCCTTCTATTTAGTTATGCTTTAAAAATGTTCTAATTCAGCGTAATATCTAACAATCACACTCCGACCACAAACATAAATATAAATTTAATTACAAAATATTAGTCATTTTTAATGTTAACTGTATGAGAATAATAAAGAATACTAATTATTTTATACTACTGACACTACTACTACGACTATGAATAATAATAATAATAATGATGTTATGGTTACATGCCCTTTTCCGCCACTGAATGGACTAATCCCGACCCTATAGAAATAGTTGATATGACTAATCAGGAGAAATTAGAAGAGAAGCAAAGTGAGGAAGCAGTCTCTGTTAACCCATTACTTCTGTACTTTCTGTTAATACAATTCCTTGTTAATTACGTTTTGTTCGCGTAATTTCTCCATCCCGTTAAAGTAACATAATAATAATAATTATGATGATAGCAATAATAATAATAATAATAATAATAATAATTATGATAATAATAATAATAATAATAATAATAATAATAATAATAATAATAATAATAATAATAATAAAAAATAATAATAAAAAATAATAATATAGGAGTAAATATACTTATTATTTTTCGTTTTGTAGAGAAAAGTGTCTTAACAGAGATGTCACATTTTATCAATTTCAAATGAAATTAAAGTTTAATAAATAGTGATATTTGTGGTAACTCAATGGATCACGAGTACATCAAATATATATATATATATATATATATATATATATATATATATATTATCTAAAGGAGCTGTGAGTCATTTTAAACGAAGAAATAAAATGCATTTTTAATTCCCATGGATACTAATTGAATCTTAAATATCGCAGACTTAGAACTTGCATAAGCCGACTTATCGCTGGATAATTTACAAATACAAAAAGGGATTCAAGTTTATAACAGTAAAACAAAAACAGGAGACTTTAACTTAAATTGTGAAATATTAAGCAGGGATCATCAGCTGTTTACTATGTAACTGTTCTGAAGATATAAAAAAGAACAGTTATACAATTCATGGCTCTCCAGTGGTACTGATCAAATGCCCACTTCTCCAATAACCAAATGAAGAAACAATTCAGTTTTTATTTTACTTTTATATATATATATATATATATATATATATATATATATATATATATATATATATATATATATATATATACATATATATATTTATATATATATATATATATATATATATATATATATACATATAGTAAATCATGAAAATATACTTATGGCAATTAAGCTACACAGAGGCCTCCGCGTGTCATCTCTGGGGGAAATCGTCGGGCTAAAATGCATTAAGTTAGTTTTTCCCGATGTTTTTATAGACACAATTATCTATTAGCCAATCGTTGGGCTTATCACGAACAAAGGTTCGGTTTATTTTACTTCGTATTTCCTATTCTATTGTTCTGTTTTCTATAGGATTATTCATCCTTTTTCTTGTGTTGTTGTCTTAGCCAATCGGTGGGCTTCTCACGAACAAAGGTTCGGTTTATTTTACTTTCTATTTCCTATTCTATTGTTCTGTCTTCTATAGAATGACTCATCTATGTTTCTTTGTAGTGTCAATATAATGGATGATTTAATTGTTACACGTGTATACTTGTAGTTCTATTTCAAGTTTTTGTTTTTAATTTTTTAGTTTTAGTTTAGTTTAGTTTTTTTAAATCTATTTATATGTTTATTTATTTATTTGTTATGTATTGTTAACACAAGGTACATTTTATTATTTGCGGGCAGTTATTTGTTATTTGGCTTTTACAGTTTAATAGGTTTTGGGGTCTTTAAAGTTTAGGATTTCAAATTTCTCATTCAGACATAATTTACATGGGTCATCTAAATTTCAACACGCACTGGCTTGTCGTATTATATTCCATTCAATTATTGGTGAGCGCCCGTTTATATATATAATCATTGAGCTCGTGTTACATTGCTGGCATCGTGGAAATACGACAATAAACCAACTCCTTATGTTTGTAGTAGATAAGAAATATCGAGTACACCGGTTTAAAAAACTTATCAAAACCGCTGACTTTTCAGTGATTGATCATATTTTCACTTTGTTCAAGAATTCAACATTCATCCATATCCTTAATTTAAGTTTCAGATATTGACAAGTATATTTATGGTAAGTCGGTAACTATACTTTGTTTCTGCCTCTGGTAGAACTATACCAGTCCAACGCGGATTTTTCAGCAGTTCATGTTGATTGTGATGGATGGGTTGGAACAATTTTCCACAACGTATCTAAATAGTATGTTGATTTTCACAGGGAGTGTCTTCAGTACTTGTTTAAGATGAAGCTAACAAAATGTAATTTGTTCAGCAGGATAAAAGATATGGGAGTCTTTTTTTATTTTATTTTTCATATAAGATAGAGGTTTAAACCTCTATAAAATATCGATTAGATCAAAGCAATTTAGGCAATGCCGGCACTCCCTATGGTTCAGGAGGTTAGGAGATTTATATAAGAAAATAGTTTATTATAGTCGATTCATACCAATGTTCTCAAGATTTGTCATACTGATTCTATAGGTATGACTGGGTTGGATTGCCTAAGCGATCATTTAACACATTGAAGGAACATCTGAAAGCGATGTACTTGTCGAACTACTGGACTTAAAACCTATAGTCCTATACACAGTCGCGAGCGAACAATGTATTTGGGCTTGAATTACGCAGTCTTGGTTCGGAAATGATGGTTCAATACTGGCTGTACATGAGTAGATATCGATTGACTTTCTATCTCACAATTTCTGCCTTACTCACCGAAAAGAGATTGTGTTTTAAAAGGAGCTCACCCTACATTCTACGCTACCTTTATATTTGAACCTGATCACAAACTTCTAAAATATTTATTTGGCGGAGAATGGATAATTAAAAAAGCAAATAATGGGCGCTTGAACTGATTGGGTATAACTCCAAGCTTTAATATATAAGGCATAACCATGTAGGCACGCCGGTTCTCTTCATATCACCGATCTTAAACGACGTCAGCCCTAGTCAGTATCAGATAGATAACCAATTAGGAATACCAAGCGTGTTATGTAGGAGGGCGGCGGGACCTTTCTGCAATAAACTGCAAAATCTTACGTCATTGAGAACTTTACTGAGCCGGATACACATGGGACGCGAGACACCTTGTGAATGTGTTAGTCGCTAGAAATTGTCATCTTCGGAGAAGGCCGGCTGAACCCGCCTAGGGTTCGTGCCGCACGACGACACTAAAACAAGATTTAATACGCTGCAGTTCAGATCTGTTCTCTTGAATTCTCTAAAAAAACTCGCATAAGAAGCTATGAGTGAGATGCATGACGTAGACAGTAAGGATGTAATCCTTACTGTCTACGTCATGCATCTCACTCATAGCTTCTTATGCTAGTATTTTAGAAATTGATAGATATATCTATTTAAATAAAGTTAGGTATGTGGTTTATGTTCATATATTTGAATGTACAAAATTCATTTCTAAAATAACTAACTGACAGTATTAATTATATAACACATCATACACGGTTGTAATGTGTGTTATATACAGTTGCGTTTACTTTTATGCAAAAGAGAAAAAAAACAAGGCTATTCAGGAAATTTCAGATACCTTGAGTTTCTGTGCAATTTAAAAATAGTTATGTGGCATAAATTCATAAATATTCCCCACATTTCAGTTTTCCGAGAATTTTAATAGGATGTTAAGGCGCATAATATGGGAGCAACATCCTATTTTAAAATTAAATAATTTTGATTTGCATCGAATTTTATTTTTAATCCGTTGCATGAAACAAAATTAAGCTAAATATCGACGGGAATACAACCGCTTACGCATAAAAGCTGTGCTCTATAATAGCCGGTTAATTATTTTAAGAGTGTATCCTGTACATACAAGTATATAAAAATATACACATTCAAAAACTTTTATTTATTTATATATATATATATATATATATATATATATATATATATATATATTTGTGTTATAATGGGATAATTCCAGGAGGAAATCTGGGTATGAGAGCTCAATGTAGTAAACAGAGCAAGAATAACATAAAATATAATAACACGAAATCACATAATTGTCGATGCAATAATTTATTTCAACCGTGCTGTTTTTTCAACCATCACTCAGACAATTACATTTTTTAGACTGATAGAAAATTGAATTTCCCCACGACAATTTAAACACAACCAGAGAGAGTGATGGTAGCAAGCAATTTGATACATCTTTTATAGAGAGGGGGAAATTTAAAACTTATATTTAACTATGGCGGTCGAAGGGGAGGGATCTTTAAGTTAATCAACTAAAAACTGCCGTGTCAAAATTATGACACATACGACTTGATGATATCATACATATAGACAACTTTACTCACGCGCATACACAACACTAAATACGCACACGTCCTATGCGCACGCACATACATAATCTCACTCGCACATTATCATAACTAAGCATAATCACATACACAACTTTTATTCATACATTTCTAGCCGAGACGAAATGCGTCCGGCGAAACTCGTGTTCTCAAACTCGGTAGGAGAAAAGAAAGAAAGAAACAAGAGAAGAAATAGACAAACCGCGTGTCATAAATTCCCAGTCCGTCTGGATTCCAAGAAAGAGAATTTAATTGAAATAAAATTATACGCACATACATATATGTATACATACAAATCCATACGTACACACACATACATATATATACACACACACACACCTACATATAAGCATATATATACAAATACATATATATATATATGGGAAGAGAAGGATGAAGGTAATCCGACGTGATGGTAAAATGAAAAAGGAAAACCAAAAACTGGATGTTTTTTATGTGTACATCAACGTTTCGTCTTTATTCATAAGACTTCATCAGGATGATGATATAGGGAAAAAATATCATGCAAGCACAGATACATGTAGGGTAGACATGTTGGGAAGAAAAATAAAATAAAATGAAAAATAATGGCAGCGTCTTGCTGGACGTCCGTACTTGTTAGAGAATGAAAATGAGTGGAGAAAAAAGGGGAAGGGTGGAGGGAGCAAGGACTACTGTGGCTGGCGATGAGAGAAAGAGGTGGGGGATGAGCAGGGGTAAAATGGATGGCAGAGAGAGATTGGAGGAAGAGGGGGAGGGGGTGTTTGACCAGATGGCTGTGGTCGAGATTGAAGGGGAAGAGTGAGTTGAAATGTTTGTGTGTGGGGGGTGTATGCAGGGAAAATGGGGATGGGTAGAGAGGGAGGGGGGCTGTGATTTTGGTGGATGGGCGAAAGTTATGGTCTCACAAAAATGACTACATACATTTCTACTCCCACCATCATAGCAAGATCAAAACAGGTATAATTATAGGCTTCTTCCTACGCACCCTTAGAATATGTAGCCCCCACACATAGATGAAGAAATAAAATACATTTTTAATTCCCTAAAAACATTGCAATACCCCACACATTTCATATTAAATGCCAAGAAAAAAGCCTTCCAAATATTCTCCAGAAACACCACACAAAAATATCAAACCCCTAACACCTCTCTCATAGACAGACCCCTTCTCCTACCCACGCATTCCAATAACACATCCATATGCAACACGCTCAACAAACTAGGCATTCCAATAGTACAAACCACTTCTCAATCCATAAAACAAACTTTAAACACATCCAGACATTTCCAAAAAACACCCACATCCCATGCCGGCTTATACACTGTCCCTTGCAATGATTGCCATCAATTCTACGTGGGAGAAACACAACGTGAATTAAAGAAACGATTAAATGAACATAAAAGGGACATAAAAAACAACAACCCTCTTAGTGCACTTTTCTCCCATGCTCTAGAATATGGTCATGCATTCAAATTTGAACAAGCCAAAATCACTAAACACATCCACAACAAATCTCGCCGAAGATTATTGGAAACTGCCCTCATCACATCCTCCACTACCATCAAGCAGCGAAATGGTTTCTTTAACCTATCACCCTTAATAAGCAAGATCATCCTCACAGAACAAAGTCTTTTGCCTGATCATGGCTAACTTTTATTTTCATCTCTAACCTTATGACACTCTTCCATTCACCCACATCCTTCCTTCTTCTCCCTGAATCTTCTCTTTTTTCCTCACTTTTTTCCCTCACATTTTTAATACTACAGTCCAAATAAACTTTCTCATGTTCCAAATATTTCAAATATTCCTCACCCACCCTTTCAATCACCCCCCTCCCCCACCCACTCCAATCCCTCACTCATTGCTATCATTTTCCAAATATTTCAAATATTTCACACCCTATCACGACAAATCCTCCCTCTTCCCCCTCTCATCTATTTTCTCCCATACCTCTTCTTAAATTCCCTCATTTTCTCCAAACGCTCTCTAAGACCATAACTTTCGCCCATCCACCAAAATCGCAGCACCCCCCCCTCCCTCTCTACCCATCCCCATTTTCCCTGTATACACCCCCCACACACAAACATTCCAACTCACTCTTCCCCTTCAATCTCGACCACAGCCATCTGGTCAAACACCCCCTCCCCCTCTTCCTCCAATCTCTCTCTGCCATCCATTTTACCCCTGCTCATCCCCCACCTCTTTCTCTCATCGCCAGCCACAGTAGTCCTTGCTCCCTCCACCCTTCCCCTTTTTTCTCCCACTCATTTTCATTCTCTAACAAGTACGGACGTCCAGCTAGACGCTGCCATTATTTTTCATTTTATTTTATTTTTCTTCCCAACATGTCTACCCTACATGTATCTGTGCTTGCATGATATTTTTCCCTATATCATCATCCTGATGAAGTCTTATAAATAAAGACGAAACGTTGATGTACACATAAAAAACATCCAGTTTTTGGTTTTCCTTTTTCATTTTACCATATATATATATATATACATACACACATACATATATATATATCCCTGAATCTATTTGAAATATTGACCAAATGACAACGCATGTAGTTACTCACACATGTAAACATATACATACCTATACATACACACACATACATATACATATACGCATATATACACATATATATATACATACACACACGTACATATATATCCACACACCCAATATTTACATAACACTCTATATTCTTACTGATACAATATGAGTTCTAAAAATTAGTCTTACCTTATTTATATTTTAGATTAATTTGATAATCTATAGTTAAACCCTAATTCAAGTCTAATAATATCTAGTGGTAATATTTGACATTTATACTTATATTAATTCAATAGCTAGTGTATTACCTGCAGAAACATTTTCTTACCACTATCTTATTTTAAGTAATTAATCTGAATAAATAAATATTTCAAAATACCATTATATACGCATACACACAAATACTATATATCACCAAGTCGGTAATTCTGTGTCTATAACAGATATTATTATAAATATTTAGGGGGGGGGGGTTACCGTAAATAATGTTATTCAATTTGGTATCTTCACCGTTATAAGTCTAGAGATCCATCTGATTACTAGTCATTGGTTATTTTAAATTTATATTTATGTCTGACATAAATTATGGTAATGTGCGAGTGAGATTATGTATGTGCGTGCGCATAGGACGTGTGCGTATTTAGTTTTGTGTATGCGCGTGAGTAAAGTTGTCTATATGTATGATATCATCAAGTCGTATGTGTCATAATTTTGACACGGCAGTTTTTAGTTGATTAACTTAAAGATCCCTCCCCTTCGACCGCCATAGTTAAATATAAGTTTTAAATTTCCCCCTCTCTATAAAAGATGTATCAAATTGCTTGCTACCACCACTCTCTCTGGTTGTGTTTAAATTGTCGTGGGGAAATTCAATTTTCTATCAGTCTCAAAAATGTAATTGTCTGAGTGATGCTTGAAAAAACCGCACGGTTGAAATAAATTATTGCATCGACAATTATGTGATTTCGTGTTATTATATTTTATGTTATATATATATATATATATATACATATATATATATATCCCAATAAATGATAGAATATATGGATTAGAAATATACACGTCTAAAACTTCATTGAAAATTAAAAATAACTACTTAATAGGTCGGTATATGCTAAACGAAACTAAATACCTATAGAGCTTACTGCACGTGTCCACCCAAGAAACCCCTATTTAAAATCTTACAAACATCGCCCCATTGTTTTTGCACTCATAGCATAAGCAAACATATAGACATGCATACATTAATAGCAAAACACGGTAGTACAGTAGCCTCTTTATAACTACGATGATAATCTCAATGAAATAACCTGTACATATGTATTTTTTGCAGGTGGTCTTGTACCGTGGGGAAAATGAACTACTCTCTCGACCAGGTATGCTATGATTTTATATGTGCAATATATGTGCCACGTAACAGGGAGATATTCTATATTAATTCATCTGTTAAGGAGTGCAAGTCTCGTTTAACCTTCTTACAAGTGTAATGGTGCAGGTAATGCGAAATTCACAGACTATGTCACAGTTAAGGCCTGTACATACATTTCCACTGCAATCTCGTACATATTTAAATAAAATACATACAACTTTCTTTTTTGCTTATATAAGTTACCAAACATATCACACAAATTCAGGCATTCATCAATAGGTAAATTAATGTAATATCCCAGTAAAGAATAGTTGAATAAATGTTGATAGTTTTATTGTATTTCCGTAATTATCGAGAGTTAATTGTTATTATATTGAGCAGTGAAACGTTGTAGGCAAAGCAGACACATAATACAGACAGCGACATACTTTTCATCGGAACTTAGGCTACACATTTATTTGTTGTTTCTGCTCAATGCCCTGGAGGGCATTCTCTCAATCATTACTTCACGCTTTTGAGTGCGTTGACGTGGTTACACCCCTAGTCTCTTCGTTTGAACAATAACTAGTTGATCGTCGATCATTTGAGGTGCGTTTACTTGGGAATGATAATACATTCGATTCTGGCAAATTTATAGTTGCATCAAAACAACCTAAAGCGTACTTTCTATCATTAAAGCTTAAGGTTCTGTCACATCCAACTTTCGTAGGGATCTTAGTAAATATGATTATGTTATTACAGGCACCTCTTAATTATAAGCATTCTTTGCTAAATGTAACTTTTTAAATAATTTCTGAACGAATAATGTTTAAAAATTCTTTCGACTCGGTACATCAAAAGTGCTAAATTCTACACACGTTTCCTTCTATTTTGAGAAATACGGCTCCACTTCATCTTTTTACACACCATGTATATTGACTAAATCAACATGTCCTCATTGTTCAATTCTATTTCTGATAAATGCAATTTCAGTCTAAACACTTTATGAAAGTATCGCGCATTTTGAAGAACATCACATTGTCATCTTTAAATATTCTAATGACTCATAATTTGATACGAGAGTTCCAAATATGAATGTCTGTAATTTACATTAAATGTTTATGCGTGATGTTGCCTCTTATGCTCATCTGTCACATAAAATATACATTCCTTAGAAGAATGTGCTTGTAATTGGTCGAGGTGCCAAATCACATAAAAATACATTTGTTTTGTATCCTTCGTCGGTCGATCGTTTTAGCATTTCGGGCGGTGTTCTCTCCAGAATGTTAGAAAGGCTCGAAACGAAATGATTTTACAATGTGCAACTTAAATTGTTGATAGATGACATCATCTTATCTTCATAGATATATTTCTATGTTTATCAGTTTTCGTAATAAAGACCGCTGGGTTAACAAAGGATACGACGGTCTTTTCTTTTCGAAATCAAATCAAAAGTGTTCCAGTTTAAAAAAAATATATTTATATACGGAAACTACTCATTCCACTTGACAAAATAAGATAACCTTTAATTTCAGATGTGATAAAATTTTACTATTTACATTCCATACACTAACCTTGATTTGTGAAACTGCTTTTATGCAGACAAAACAGTCTTCATAATTGATATATGCACTACTTGTTATCGTATTAAAAATTGTAAAACATTTTTTTTATTGTTCAGCCTTGTAAGGTCCATCTTCAATGTTTATACTATCTGAACACACAACTCATTTTTAATTCTTGCTCAATTGTTTCGCAGTTAATTCTGCCTGATTATAAATAGTTTTTTTTTCTGGGTTAAGTTCATTATTTTAAGTAAAATAAAGTAAAATTATATTTTTTTCTAAAGACACTTTATATTAAGAACAGAATGTACGGTATTTCTTTCTTTCTCAGTAAATGTATTGATACTTTTTAAACATATTCAGTATTTACCGAAAAATAATTAATTGTCAATTACTGTTTCGTCCAATCCAGTTCCTGTGCTGATACTTTCTGGACATAATCCATATTTATAGAAAAATTACACTTTTCACTTATTTCGCGATACTCCCGGGTCATAATACTTTTTAAAAAAATTCCGATATTTATCTAAAACAAACTGTCGTTCAGTGTTAATTCTTATATCGTTAGTTCCATATTCGTTCTGGTTACTTACTAAACACAGGTAATGCTTTGAGAAAATTCAACCTTTTTACTTACTTTCAAAGTAAATACGGCTTTTAAACCCCATTTCGAATGTAGTAAGCAAATAAATATTACTTTATTGTGTATTCCTTATTCAGTATGAACCCTTAAAAACACATCTGATATTCTACAGGAAACAAGCCGCGCGTGCGTGGTCCTCCTCTGTATGTGACTCGATGTGGCGAGTGTAAAATGAAATAAATTTGGGTAATTTGGTGTATTTTTGACCCCCCTTTGACCACCTGGGGGCGCGAACCAGAATTTTTCTGAGGTCAAGGATGCTCATTTTATATCTAGAACAATTGCCTTAGCATTCTGACCAAGTTTCAGAAAAATGAATGGATGGATCAAACGTTATGGGAGAAATGGGTCATCTTTTGCCATTTTGGGAGCTTCTGACCGCCTGGGGGCGCGAACCAGATTTATTCCAAGGTCAGCGATACTTCTATTAGGAACAATTGCCTCCACATTTTGGCCAAGTTTCAGAGAAATTGAATGGATGGATAAACAGTTATGGGGCAAAAAATGTCATGTTTTGCCATTTCGGAGCCTTTTGACCCCCTGGGGGGCTAACCAGAGGATGTTTCAAAAATAAGAGAATGTCACTGTCTAACCTGACCAAAGTTACAACTTCATGCAACATTTCAGAGAAATTCAATGGATGGTTGGGGAGAAAAATCTGGACGGACGCACGGACATGCCTCAAAACATAAGTCCCCCGATTTTATAAACCAATTATGTTTTTTAAAATGTCTTATTTCACTTTAAATACTTTTTAAAAATATATAAGTGATATTAAAAATAGTATATTCTATATTACTGCTTCGTTAGTAAATACATATTGGGTCTGAATATATTTTGATCACAGCTTTAATTTAAAAGAAAATATATTTTCCTGATTTTTAATCCTGTCTTTGAAATTTTCATATCAGTTTCGATACTGTAAGCCCACCTCATACACTCACCTACTTGTGCACAAGTACACATATAATCTCGCGATTATATGTATGGGAGTTATTATCTAAATATGACTACGTTTTATTGATTTGAATTCTCCAAAATCATTGCCTTTATTGTTATTAAATTTCACAATCTTTATCAAAAATATATTTTGTAATGGAAGCAAGAAGGACAAAGAAGCATTCACAACGAACATAGTCTCTTTGTGATAATAATTCTGTATGTTTTTAAAACTATCAATGAGACACTGTAAAGACTCGATAAGCCTTTCTATAATAATACATTCTCCTCAGATCCGAAACCAATGCCATGAATAGACTTCGGCTTATATTTTAAATTGTTCTAAAATACTTTTTTATAAAGTCTTTTATGCACATGAGATTTAATGCCCTTTATAGATTTATAGAATATATTTAAATGTTAGTGAAAGAACGAAGCAATTATCTTAATCGGTATTCGTTAACAATAGTTCAAAATAAAATATTCAAACACCAGAATACATTTCCAACTTTCCTTCTGATATACATATCGATCATTTTAATATCTATACTTTATTAGAATTTCGCGATATATAGACCATAACATTATTATTTATATTTTACTTTTGTAATTAGAAGAATATTCAATTTTAAATATTTGCTGTTTGAAGTTAGAAAATAAAAGGCGCAATGAATTCCACTGTTGGCTTTATAGTTATTATTTTGTTTAAAAACGTTTAATTCATTGTTAATATCTTTCTTGTTCAATCCAGATTCTGCGTCTACAACTTTTTAGCTTACTTTATATTTAGAAAAATATTTGACTTTACTTATTTCTCAATAAATATAGCTTGAGTCTTGATATATTTTGTATATCTTCCGCCAGTTATCTCAAACAACTTCTTGTACTGTGTTAATCCCTACATCGATTATTCCGGATTCGATCTGATTACTTATTGAACACACATAATACTTTGAATAAAAGGAACCTTTTAAATTACTTACAAAGTAAATACGGCTTCATCTGTATCAACCTTATATCCAATTTTGCCGGCGAATACATGTAACTATATAGTTTATTGATTCAGTATGTTTGACTTCGATATAGAATAAACAAAATGCAACACATAGGCACTATATTATGCGTATAGATTTGATTTGGCTCTCTCTTCTGTCTACGATTGCGGTGGGAAACAAAGCCCTATTTAAAGATTATCAAACAAAAAATGTCCCTAGTAAAATTGTACGATCAATTCAATGAGAAAATCTACCTTGATAAACGTTACGTTTTCATCAAATATTAATTCAAAACTTCAATTGAAAATCACTCTTTACATTATATCGTTAACCCATCTGATAAAACATAACATTTATGGATAATATTGCTTATTCGGACTACATTTCTCATCTTGAGTGTTATCATCCCTGCTATCATCAGTAATGGGGGTTATATTAAACGATTGCTTTAATTAATGAATAAGACATATCTGTTTGTGCATTGCTTGTATAGAAAAATAATCAGTAGATACACACTAAAACTACAAGCATTTAATATTTATATGTCTTTATATTTAGAACTAAACGAACATTAATACGTAGACACACACTAACATATACCTACATATACATATATATATATATATATATATATATATATATTTAGGCAAATATTATAAAATAATACGGAGTGTTTTCGCTTAATAAACTTTTTTTAAAAAATTTTTAATTTTCTGAATGGTACATTTAGTGTTTCTGTCAAATTGGTGTATGTCAGTGTCGTTGGTTTCTTGTTCCATTTTCCAGAAACACTAAATGGCCCCTTCGGAAAATTTAAACATAAAAAGGCTTATCAAGAAAGAACACTCCGTGTTATTTTATACTGTTTGCCTGAATGCAAATATCCTTCCTAAATACACACAATATATATATATATATATATATATATATATATATATATATATATATAGTAAGAGAGAGAGAGAGAGAGACACACACACAAATAAATGTATTAATAAATCGCACATATGTTAATAAAATGAATATTAAAGCAATATGTTCAAAAGTGGTCAATACCAAGTAGAGAATTTATGAAATTATATAAACAATTCGTTTCTTTTACTGGTGACAATTTCAATGCCACATTTTCTCTTTTTATTTTTATTCGGCCTTTGAAGAGATGTGATAGCCTCAATACGTTTGGATATTGGCGTAGACTAAGCTATCATTTATGCATGTATATATATATATATATATATATATATATATATATATATATATATATATATACATATATATATATATACACATATATATATATTTATATATATATATATATATATATATATATGTATATATATTCATGTATATATAAGCTGTTTATGACTGTAATAGTATATCTTGAGATATATGGGCCTATTCACTTTTTTCTGTTTCTAATTTTAATTTCTTCCATTCTTTGTTCCTAATGGATTGGAATTTTGTTTCATCATAATAAATAATTTCTTTGATGTGTTTAACTTCTGCTCTTTCTTTTTCAGTTCATTATGTGATTTCTTAGATTTTGATCCCTGCAGCTTCAGTGTATACGTTGTACCAGTGTTCTATTTGTGGATTTCACTGTTTCAAGTTCGACGGTTCCATGCTGTGATAAATAACCCATGGTAGTGTTATTTTGCTGAGACATTAGAAAAATAAAAAAGGTATGTGAAACATTCATTGAAGACAAGTATTTTTTCAAATATGACAAAACATTTTCAAATTAATATAATTGTGTATGATAAAAAAATTAATAAATGGTTTATTTCTACCAACAAGCCATGATTAAGACCTCAGATGTAAGTAAAACGGGAAGAGTCACAGGAGGGATCTGACAACGAACATACGAAAATGGACGAAACCAGGCGGGGGCGATAGAAACGGCGTTATAATTGAACCACGAAGTGAGAATAACATTAGTTGGTATCTTGCATCCCACAAACATTGATGTATGCGTGAATAGTGGTGAAAACTAAATTCGCAAAGTAGAAATAAAATCGGCCATCTAAAATGAAAACACCGTATGGCCAAACATACGATTGCCTATGAAAGTAAGTAATAATTACCTCGTCGCCAAGCTAAATACATTGAAATGCATACATTTTTCGCAATAAAAAAAACGCAAGTAAGGGCAGAAATAATGAGGTCTTGCAACATGCATTCGTACGCAAAAATACTATTATATCTTGAAAGCCGCTTAATATTTAGTATTTGTTGAAATTAGGAGTTTAAGCAAGACTTATGTCATTTAGTTTGTATGGCCAATTTTTCTTGTTTTTGTCGTGCATATCTGAAAGAGAAATTAGTGTCTATAAAAACGAATGTTCCGTTTTCTAGTGTAAATGTTCGGCCCTTTGTGAGTATGGTGATTTTCTCTGATACTAAGTTTGTGATTATTTGTCCTGAACTCTGATGTGGGTGTTTTAACATGTATAATGATTTCATTGAATAAGGAGCATCTGGTCTTGACCTGAGTTTGTTGATCGAAGGAATCATTTGTGCTTAACTGTAATAGTAATGGACACGGGTATGTTAATAGAGATTTTTGTTGTCGTGTGAAACATTGAATTTACTCGAAACCGGACTTTATCTAACAACCATGTACAAAGTTATAAATGTCCAATTTTTTTTCACAGAGGTTCCGTATAAATTCAATTCTAAATAACAATACATTTTCTAATAAACGATGGAGGACTATTCAAACTATTAAGATTAAGAATTATAAAACGTATAATAAAGATGATATTATGTATTCTACAAGGCCATTTTTATTTTTGAGCTGTGAAGACATCTGTAATTCATACCTAGGGAACACACTTTAAATAACAACAAAACAAACGTAATATATATATATATATATATATATATATATATATATATATATATATATATATATATATATATATATATTATCAGGTAATTGCTTTTCTTTTGTTTAAACAAGATATTTAGCAATTGCAGTCAATGCGAAGAGAAGGGCTATATGATTTCATGGAAACGTGATCATATTGTAGAAGAAGCCACGATATGGTAAACATTTAGACTATCATTTCCAGCTTCATATAAAACTATGGATTACAATGCTCACAAAATTCATAGAGCACCAGCCTGGGAAAAAGAAAAGAGATAATGCGATTTATGTGTGTACGTAAGTGTAGATAACGAAAATCGATATAATTGAAATCGTGAACAGCGCTGAAACGCCCGATGTCATAAAGATAGGAACAAAGATAAGAAGAGAGATAGGCACAGAGAGAGGTTGGTACTTAAATCGATAGATGGGTTTCCATGCTATGCGTCTTTCAGGAACATTAAAAAGAGACAAGCCAAAAAATATATTCTTTGAATCAAATGCTGAAGAATAAAGGCAAAAAGAGAAAGGACGAAGTATATTTTCTTTTTATAAAAAAACAAAATAACTTTAAATATATGTGAAAATTCTAGAAAATGTAAAAAAAAAAACATGTGTAGTTTTGAAAATAGATTAAAAAACAGAAGATAAAAAGTCAGCAGGAGTGAATGAACTTTTTACGGATAGAACAGAAATTATTAGAAATATAAAATATAACATTATAAGCTACACTACACAAATAGAAATACAGGAGTCAAAATAAATGGGAAAAAAACTGCGAAAAATATTTGGCGATTAAAAATAGAATACAATAAATGAAACAAAAAATGTCAATAAAAGAATTATTCATAAATACGTCACAGAGGTTAAGAAAACAAGGTTAAAATAAGAACGGACGAATTATGTGGGAGAAAGGAAGAAAAAGAAACGAAAAAAGAAGAAAATATATTTTGAAGAAAAATGCCCTGGGACACTATTTATGATCCGGGTTTTGAATGGCTATACATTTATTTGCAAGTTTATGTGTTGTTATCTTATAAACAGAGTAACACACTCCAAAACACCGAAGAAATACGTCGCAGTCTAAATGAAAGTGAATACATTGCATCCATTAAATAGTATTTTCTTATTGTTTTCTTTTTATTTGAAAAATATTTTTTTATGTAAGTCTCTCTAGACAAGGCAAGACGCCACTTGATGTAAGCAGCTAAAAAATATTACTTCATGGTCAAAAACTTGCCAACGATAAGTGTTAGATAGATAGATTCCGACCCAGAAAAAGCAATTCTACCCCCTCTGTCAGAAACATTGCCCATGAGATGTGAAGACTAAAGGACAAAATAAGGGAAGCGAGAGTTACGAATCTGCCGAAAGTAAACCCAAGGTGCACTTTCTACTCTCTTATTGTGCTTTTACGTTTTTAAAGTAAATAAATCGAATCCATTACATGTGCTTTTATTGCCGTATTACTTAGGTTGTTTTATTGTAGTCATCATCAAGGAACACACCCAAAAAGTCCAGACATGCATACATATATATATAAAGCAATTTACATATATATTGTTTTTTTTTTGTGTTTCAGCAATTCATTGTGGCCACACAAGCAAGGATTACGAGCTGGAATTGAGACCCACTGTTTTGCTCCCAGGATGAGGTTCTAACCGCTAAAGGCGGAGGAAGAGACACTAATTATGATCCGGTGTTATATATATATATATATATATATATATATATATATATATATATATATATATATATATATATATTGATTTGTACGCGCGTTTCTGTGTGTAAGGCCATATATATATATATATATATATATATATATATATATATATATATATATATAGAGAGAGAGAGAGAGAGAGAGAGAGAGAGAGAGAGAGATAGAGAGAGAGAGAGATACATAGATAGATATAGATTTCTCACTTAGAAGATAGTTTATTCAGTAAAGACCGGGACTAGCCCAATAAAAATAAGCTCGATGATACTCGATTACAGGGTACAGATCATTTATGTGTTTATTTTTAAGGTTTACCAAAACATTTCGTTCAAGAAATCATTCATCACAACAAAAGACTATTTCCTTTCATAGTTTATTTATTTTTCAGATTTTTCAAAGTTAAAGAACTTTTCCCAAAACGTGTTTACTACTCAAGCAGGTTCTTGCTTGGCAGTTTATCAGGGGAATCACATACCTGGAATAAGGACCTCGACAACTGACAATAACCGATGTTGTGTTGCCATAATTTTGGCCATTTAAGAAGAAAAAAGAAAAAACTATTAAGAAAGTAGTTCAACAAATTTTTACAGTATGGTTACTACTATGCATACCCACAAGAAATTAGTCAAGGGTTTGTTCGTTGTTTGTGAAAATAAAGAAGCTTATTTGAGGAGGTATTAAACATAATGTGAAATCTTTCCCCTAATCTACCATGCCCTCCATATGAGAAGAAAGTTTATCAGCAACATCTTTATCACCAATTCCATTCAAAGTTCTGCCATAGACAGTTGTGTTGATTTCTACATATGATCTCAGAACGTTATTCGGAGGATTATTAATGACAATAACAGAGATGATTGGTGCTCGCTACTGTTGTTACTGTTTGCTTCCGACAACTTCCAAGCAACTACTACTTGAAAAGACTTGATGTTTTATATAACATTGCCAGATATGACATAGCTAACAAGTGTTTGGGGAAACACCTTGAGCTAAACCCTATAAATAGTATTTAACACGTCGAGAGCTATTTCCCTGGAATCAATGGCAATATCGAAAGATTCATTGATCGTATGCAATATTAAAATCAGCACGTCAGCAGATTACTTTGTAGGACGAAATCCATATTGCTTTTCACTTAGTAAATCACTTTTCCTGAGGTAGTTGAAACTTCTTGATTCATCATATTCATAATAAGTACTCACAATACTTATACGCATCTACTGAGATTACGAGGACTGATCACCAGTATAGGTGTCTTGGAATATTTCGCCAGACCCACGATAGTTAACAAGATCCTGATATATAATCACTAATAATCTTTCCCGATAAAGTCTGGCTCGAAGACTTGCTTAAAAAGATCTTGTGCAACGTAGACTAACATTCAAAAAAATAAAATTAATACTCTATTTTAAATCGAATAAACAATTAACCAGTACAGGCTTGAATCTAATATTATTGGAGGAATAATAATATCAAATTTTAAAAGCTGATTCGTATTATAACACATGTATTAATTATATATTAAAATCAATTCATAAAACTTACAGACTTTGAATACTCATCTACATGCACACTTCAATGGCGCGTATTGGCCTGCTAAGCATACGCATATATTTAACTCTGTCAGTACAGACATTTTTGGCGACATTGGGTTTGAATATCACGGAACCCTGAATACATTTATGAACGCAAGAGTGGTACAGGTCGTCGGATGATCACCAGAGGACAAAGAAACCCTTTTTGCTTTAGAAGTAATCCTTTTAAATCCTAGATTTAACTCATGTCGAATCGAGATTGATGGCGCCATTTATGACCTTCTGGATACCACTATGAATTCTGGAATGTTTTTCATGCTGGAAAGAAGTCAAAATAGCAATATTCATGCGAATCAAAGATCTAAAACAAAATCAAAACTTATGCCTGCTAAAAAAGACAACGCGACGATGAATATGCAAACGAAAGTAAAACCTTCGATAACAAGAATGAACAGGAAAGATGAACGACACACTTTTCAAAGAAGCTTTACATTTCAAATATGATTCGAGATAAGGTTTATATGAAACATTAAATTATGTAAAAGTTATCAGATTTATTTTTGAAGACACAACAAATAGTCAAACATTTACAAACAGCTGTGTAAGATATACACATACACACAGGCATGAACAAATATCTGAGTTAACTGTTATCAATGTTCTTTACTTTGCGTGAATTAATACATAGTCGTACGAGAATATAATACATTCAATTAATAAGAATTACGAATATGTAATTATTTATAGATGTTCAATAAATGGCGGTGCTAGATAGCACACTTTTCAACTTCTGACTGATACAAGGATTGGGTTTGGAATTTCAGTTAGAAACATATTTTTGTTTCTAGCCACATTAAATAGCCATAGTAAAACGGAACAGCTGTATGTAGATGAATATATAAGTATATATATATATATATATTTATTTATTCTGGTACAGAAAAATTAGTACAACTTTCGTATCGTCGGTTTCAAGCACGGAAGGTCTTACCCATCCGGCTCTCTTCAGCTTCTGTTGTCAACAGAAGCTGAAGAGAGCCGGATGGGTAAGACCTTCCGTGCTTGAAACCGACGGTACGAATGTTGTACTAATTTTTCTGTACCAGAATAAATAAATAATATGCTCTTAATTTTTAACTTTAATTCTTAATTAATCGAGCACTCTGCTGGGATTTTTCCTACCATTTTACAAAGAAGTTATATATATATATATATATATATATATATATATATATATATATATATATATACCTATATGTGTGTGTGTATGTGTGTGGGTGTGTGTGTATGTATAGTTCGCCACAAAGTAATTTCTTATGCAAGCTTCATTAAATACCACGGAGTTTTCTCTCTTCACGATCTTTCTTGTCAGTTTCTCGACGCTGCGAGCGATTCTTCGGTTTACGGGTGTTAATTAGTGGAATATGGCAGCTAGCGTTGTTTCGTGTGACATTCCTCTAGCACTTTCAGTCTTTCGACCGTTTTCATGCGACTGTGTCTTATTGTTACTAAGTGCCGTCGACTTGTTGCTTGAATGACTTACTGAAGAATGGGCTGTACCAAGCTTAGGTATGTGGCACGGAAAGCGTCTGTTTTTAGGATTAGAAACGATCTTCGGATCAGGTAGATATCCCGCCTGAGTTTGCTATATATATTATATGATATAATGCAATAATTGTATTAGTCATCGATTGATTCGTTTTCACGGATAACGGATAATTTCGCTTGCTGGATTGAAAATATCACGTATACATTGTTACTAATTCGCGGATCCTTGATATTACCTAACGAATCCACACTGGTAAAGAAACTAGAAAGATAGAGAAATAGGAAAAATAGTAAGGCAGGGGCAAATACAAACAATGAGCGGGAGTGGACGAGAGAGAAAGCGGCTTACAGAGACAACGTTTCATTTATGGAATGTAAACAGATTTTATACTAATACTACTATTAATTAATTACAGCTATCTGGGAAAATAGAGAGAGAAAGAGGGTTGAGTACAGAAAAGGCGAGAAATGCTAAAAGGGGCACAATTTTATTATTTAAATTAAAACAACGTTTTATACTGATAATACTATTCCTGCTTTATGCAGTTCTTGAACGATTGAAGGGTAAACGTGTATATATATATATATATATATATATATATATATATATATAAATATATATATATGATTCCCGAAACTGTTTTTCATGATTAACAACTGATGATCCCTTAAATAATGTAAGAAACAAACTAATATAATAACTGTAAAAAAATAAATTACATGAGTGATTTTCCACTGAACGATTTGGGACTTAAGTTTTTTTAAAAAATTTTTTTATATAGTTTTAATGGTTGAGAAACTTCCTAGACTATATATATATATATATATATATATATATATATATATATAATTTTTTTAGATACTGTATATTACATTTTTCAGCAATGTACCATGGTTTCATCCAAAAGGGCAGATTTAGACCTTCTTTTTGGATGAAACCGCGGTACATTGCTGAAATATGTAACATACAGTATCTAAATAAATCATATTAGCTCTCTTATATGATCGAGCAGTTTATCTGATTTCTTTTCATATACAACCTGACACACTATATATATATATATATATATATATATATATATATATATATATATATATATATATATTTTGATTTTATTCCATTAGTTGCGACAAAACAAGTTTTGTTTCATTGGTGCAAATAGCGACCAACTCATCGGGCTGGCGATGGAATTCAAATGGCATAAGTTTTAACTTCCCTTTAACGGGAGATTGAAAATTGAAAATACATTGGAGGGGGAGGGGGACAGAGTTGGGGCTTTGTCTATAACGGTGACATGGGACATGAGAGGGGAGGGGGGAGGACCCCAACAAGTCGTGTTTCAAATTATTACGTGGAAGGTTTTTCACGTGTTTGTGCTGTGATGATCTCAATTTCGGCCGGGTGGGAGGAAGGGAGATGGGGCGACGGCCAGAGTGAGTTAAATTTAAAATGAGAATAAAATTATGATTATAACCGTCATTCCTATTTTATTTTAATTCTAATAAGTAATTATCATGTGGATAAAAATGTTTGATAATTTTAATTTAGGGTATTAATTGCTACTTCTGCATTTTATTTATTTTATTTTAATGTTTTGTTTATAGTTGTAGTGAATTTTGTTGTGATTATATTTTTTTAAAATTGTGATTATATTATACCGAGATCAATACTAGTGGAATCATTTTATAAGAGAAGTTTTCTGGTGTTACTAGTTTTAGCATTAACAAAACCGATTATGATAACAATGATAACGCCTGCCAATCATACCTACGATAGTCGCAGTGATAATAGCCTTAATAAAAGCCTTAATAAAAGCCTTAATAAAAATGAAAATAAAAATAAAAATAAAAATAAATATATATATATATATATGTATATATATATATGTATATATATATGTGTGTGTATAGCGAGATATATATATATATATATATATATATATATATATATATAGATAGATAGATATATAAATAGATAGATAGATAGATAGATAGATAGATAGATAGATAGATAAAGAAACAGAGATGGCAATAGAGAGAGTAAGAGAGAGAGAGAGAGAGAGAGAGAAGAGGATATAAACAAAGAGAAAGAGGGAGTCAGCGCAAGTTAAACCACTTCGCTCTCGTAAGATTGTTTTATTCAGGGAAATAGCTTCCGTCAATAAACACACTCCTGAAAGACGAGGTAAAACCGAACCATGTTTCATTCAAAAATAATATCGGGCCCTTTGCGAACTTGATTAAAGAATCAGAATGTTATTCGGATTCATATGTAAACAGAGCCGACGAATCCTTTTATTGACGTGTTTCTCACGACATAACGATTTGACATAAAGTCAGTTTCATGTGGGGAGAAAACAACTCCTGTAGGCATTCCTTGCTAGCGGTGCTTCAAGCGACAAGCTCCAACCACTTCCAGAATATTCTAATGTTCGAGATGCTGGCCTTCGTGATCATTCATGAGGGATTTGATAATTAAAACTGCATCCACAAATATCAACAAGAAAAAAGATAGAATAATGTTGTAAACGTATTTTGGGTGATAATGTGATTTCTATATAAAAACAATAAAAAAAATAATCGCCAGTAAAACATACTTAGAGATACAAAGACAGATTATCTAAAACATTAGTCAGTCCATAGGTTGGCAGAAAGATGCCAATAATTATTCTTGTCGGTATAAAAAATGATTTTGTAAAATCAATATTTTTTTTAAGACAAAACCCCAAATCAGTTGTATTTCTATTCGTTATAACTACCTTATTTTTTTCCTTATTCATCTCGGTATTAACATTCCTAGTGATATCCCCTATTGCTTATAATGGACTATTCTTCTGTTGTATAGTTAGTTTAATTACACTGGGTAACAGCCAAAAAAACGTCAGGGTTTCTCAGATGATTTAGACTAATTTTGGTGTTCTGAGTCCGAATATCACATTGATTTTGCTCTATCAGGTCAACTTTTTGAGATACAGCCATAGGCTTACCTGACGAGCTATACATATGCTAATATCAAGGGCTTTGAGTTCAATCATATTTTTCTTGAAGAATATATCGAATTACAATGCACAGACACGAATAATATTATAAATAATTTATATATTTGTGTTTATCATAAATATATGTGTATAAATATGTATAGAATTTATTTAATATTTAATATATTTTTGTGTGAATTTAGGCTAACGAGGGTTATACTTTAGCAAATTTGGGTCAATCCTCTCCAAGGACTCCGTAGTGACAATATTGCCTCTTAGATTCTCTCTCATATTCTCATTACCTTAAAATTCATTGCCTTTGCCTTAAATTAACTCATTGTGAGCTCAGTGTGTGTTTAGACGTGGAAGTTGGTGCACGCCGGTTTTGTTATGCGGGTTCGTGTCTCTGAGAAAATAGTACTATTATGGCATATTCAGTGGCTATAAATCCTAGTACTAATTTATTTAATTTCTATGTTTCAGTATGAGCGCATTTAAAGAGCAGTAAACGTGGGATTCAGCTTATATTTGTTTATTTTCCTTTTTCGAATTCATCGGTTTTTTAGAACAATAAAGGGAATTCCACAATTAGCCAATCAAATCTATACATGTCTCACCATTACTCCATAGGAATATATAAATAAAATATAATTCAAAGTTTAGTTAATTAACCCTTAGCCAATCAAATTGATTCTAAATTCCATTGTCTGACACTCAGCTGCATCTTTATTTTTTCTTTCAGTTTATTGTGATGGCTTCGGCGCGGCGGTCATGCAGGAATAATCCTGACGTGTTCTGCTACATCTGCGGAGAATACACGCTGTCAGGGGACAGGAACAACATCACAATATGTGTGAAGCGCGCCTACGTGGCTTACTTTAAAGTAAAGCTGGGTGACCAAGATAAGTCCTGGGCACCGCACACGGTGTGCAAGACGTGCATGGAATACCTCCGGCGGTGGACGAAGGGAGCGAAAACTTTACTGAAGTTTGGAATTCCGATGGTTTGGAGGGAGCCGTTTAACCATGCATCGGATTGTTACTTCTGCGCCATCAATACTACTGGCATCAACAGGAAGAATCGGCACAGCCTCCAGTACCCCGACCTTCAATCTGCCCGCCGTCCAGTGGCTCACTGCCAAGAAATTCCTGTACCAGCGTTCACACAGCTTCCCGACTGCGACGACAAGGCCACCACTACAGACAGGCAAGTATATACAGAAGAGTTCGAGTATGAACACAAGATGGTCCGCAGCTCTTTTCACAATGTGAGCTTAATGATCTGGTTCGGGATCTCAGCTTGTCGAAGACTTCCTCCGAGCTGTTGGCCTCCAGACTCAAAGAGAAAAATCTACTTGGCAAGGACGCGCGTATCACTTTCTTTCGTAGAAGGCATGAGGACTACATGGGCTACTTCTGCTAGGAGGAAGACCTCGTGTACTGCCGAGATATCGCCGGTCTTCTTGTTAAACTCGGCGCTCCTCGATACGATTCGAGAGATTGGCGACTCTTCATTGACAGCTGCAGGCGCTCTTTGAAGTGTGTGCTCCTCCACAACGGGAACCAGTTCGCCCCAATCCCTCTTGCGCACTCCACAACACTCAAAGAGAAATATGAAGCAGTGAAGTACGTGCTCGACAAAATCCAATATGAGCAGCACAAATGGATCATCTGCGTTGACTTAAAGATGGTGAACTTTCTACTTGGTCAGCAGTCCGGGTTCACGAAGTACCCATGCTTTATATGTATGTGGAAAACGGAAAAAAATCGTCAAGGGTTTCTCAGCTGATGATCCGCAGAAATTTTTTTTTTTTTTACGAAAAATTGATTTTTTTTTAAATTCTGTAGCAAAAAAAAACCTGACCTGATTGAGCAAAACCAAGGTCATTTTCGGACTCATCAAAATTAGTCTAATTCATCTGGAAAACCCAGGACGATTTTCAAAACATTTTTTTTTTTACCCAGTGTTATGTTTGACTGTAAATATATAGAGAGGGATAGAGAGATATAAGGTATATGAGGCAAGAATTATAGAAAATGTATAAACTATCGAATGAGATTCATTGCGAGAGGGTGAGCGTAAGACACAGAAGTATGTCGGAGATTTATTGGTTGATTAGTAAATTAAAAATGTTGCACTAATTAAAATAATCATACACTTACAGCATTCGGAAGGTTCAAAGCTTTAACACTAATTTAGTATTAAATTAAATATGATTCAATTAGTTACACTTGTTAGGACCCCATGAACGCTACATTTTGACCTAAATTATTGAAATTTCGTCCAGTACAAATAAACATACATTAAAATATGTCAGGACAACAAAAGGAGAGAACGAACCCGATCAGTTTCACTTTACTATTTCTGTTATATTTTAAAACAATTTATATTTTTCATTATCTTAAATGACAGAGAAATGCATGATGGATCTAATAGTGTTGGTCGCATTCTACACAAATCTATAGTAAAACACTATACAACGTAAAGTGTCATGAAAATGCATGTCATTAACGCTCCCCATCAGCCTTAATTTAAAATGGTTGTCCTAATTTTAAAAGTAAACTATAATTTATTTAAACTTAAAATATAGAGAAATGCATCTTATAGTTTTGGTCTATTTTTCGAAAATTGTACTAATAAAGATGTAAAGTTATTAAAAGAAAAGGCAATAATACTTCAGATTATGTTCAAATAAATTGATCCTTTATTATTATCTTTATTTTAAAAGTAAAACTGTATTTTATTTAAGCTTAACTGATTGAAACATGCATGAGGAATTTAATAATGAAAACTGCATCCAAAAATATCAACGAGAAAAAAAGATAGACGATTTTTTGTAAAAAAAAAAGGGTGAGAATTTGATTCCTATATAAAAACATTAAAAAATAATCACAGGTAAATTAACGAATAACTATATAGTATTCCTTTATCGCTAATCCATTTCATTACTACATTATGATACATTGCGGCTCGTGGCTGAGAAAAGTGAGCGTGCTGCTTCAGAAAGGTTTTACTCATTGTATTAATATTATGTAAAAAGACAAAAATATATAAAAAAGTATACATACTTCATACACAAAACTGTATTTATTCTTTTAAGCAAATTCTCCTGGGAATATGAGACGAGGTAAAATAAAAAGTGAGATAACTTATTTCAATGTATCTACTTTTGATCTTTGTCACATTTCTTGTTTTAAAATCAAACAATAAGACGTTTTCTTTAAAAATTGATTATTGTAGATAAACATCCTTCGTCACTTACCAAAAAGTTAGATTCTACTTTCTATACGCGAATAAAACATGACAATACAAATATACATTCAGAACTTAGATTTAACATAAACTTATCCCTGATAACCGTGTATTTATTAGGACAGTTAACATTTTTTTTGTTATGAGAAATACATTCTGTGCGTTTTTTAGGAGGTTCTCTTTTTTTAGATGACTACGTGTGTTTTTACCACTTTTCCACTCGGACTTAGGATTAGTGGTACACCATTAAGTTAAGTGTCCTAAAAAGTTAGAATGGTCCGAAAAATTTGATAATTTTACGTTTAATTTATATTCAAAACTGATCACCCACTCTAAATTCTTGAATAATTGTGATTGTTGCCTTCTTTCTGCGAAGGTTTTAGAGTTTTTACACGTAATCGCATAACACTTTGGAATCTCATTTTTTGAGAGTGTTTGTTATTTAGATGGAGATGTTAATCTACAAATTTACTGATTTTACCTTTTATTCATTATAAAAATGAATAATTTATTTTTGTATTATTTAGATTATTCGGAATATTTTTCTCATCTTGGGTTTTATTTTCACAACGTTTCGACTGATATAACTCCGACATTCTTTAGGTTCAATATTTTTTTCGAATTTTTGAACTGGTACCTAAGTATCGAATTTGGGAAACTAGACAGGCTTTGTAACTAAACACTTTATTTAATCCATGCGAGTAGATTTTTCTCGTTCCATCAGCTCTGACTCGGTAGAAGTTCTAATTAATTTATTATTATGTTATTATTAGTTATTATTATTATTAGCTATTATTATTAGTTATTATTATTAATTATTATTATTAGTTATTAGATATCTAAAACCGTCAACGCTTAGTATACTCTCCCTGAGAACTGATGGTTAATCCCCGCCTTAATAGGAAGGCTGAGGCTTCAATCCGTACTACATGCAGTAATAGTTATAAACAAGAAAATTATGACTTACCACTTCCACCTGGTTATGGATGACGGAATGATAACAATCTACCATGGTGAATTAACTAACGGGTTCAGTTTTAAATTCCATATAGGTTCCGGAGCTCGACATAAAGATTCGCAAGTTTGAAACTATGCACGTAAATAAAGCCGGAGGTTCTATCGGTCGAAACGTTTTGAAAATAATAAGCAAGTGGGGAATACTTATCGGAATAATATACATAATCAATTCTCATCTAAAAAAATTAATTCATTTTTTTATTATTGTGAAAACGTATTTCTATATAACAAATTATGATTTAATCCGTTTTTACTCACGTAAATTATTAAAAATCAAATTGCTGTCTGGATTTGAAGCATTTCCAACATAACAATATTTCGGCATATTTCCATATATCAAATAAAAAATAACTTTTAAAAATTAAAACTAAATAAAAATTCAATACAATTTTAAAATTTCCCCCAAAATTAATTTAACAAAAATTCTATCATCAAGATTTGTAGAAGCTCGTGATAGATTCTACATCACTAAACATTTAAATTTGGCAAAATAAGTTTTAAATATTATTTCCCCACATATTGACAAAGTAAAAATAGAAAAACAAGAAGTAAGATTTATACAAGAATAGATTGGTTTTAATTTTAGATTGTTGTTTGGTTAATCATGCAGCATATATAATAGAGTGAAATCAGTCATTTATTTCTGCGATTATTTTACTTATTTGTTGATAAGTATTTTTATTATTAGGAGTCATGGGGACATACGGATGCATGTAACTAAGTATTCTAAGATTAATAAACTTACAAAAGTAAAAACCAATTTATTACACCTTGAAAAGTAAAGGACAATAAAATTGTTCTTCTTAAAACCTCTTGCAGCTAAAGTCTAAATTTGGAAACAAATAAATTATAAAACTAACAATAAATACTCCTAAGTTAGTTATTTATTTTTAATTTCTGAAAGGAAAATATGCTACACCAGAGAATATATTTATATTGTCCGGTTCTTAATTAAATCCAAAATAATAACTTCTAACTATAGCAAAATAAAAATAAACCAAATATATAAAAAAACACTTTCATATCACACACCATTTATTACAGTAATTGTTAAGTTTAAAATCATTGCTTACGAAATGACATAGATAATGATTTAGTCTTTGTCAACAATAATAATACAATGAATTTCTTTATATTCTGTCCACTGTATACAATATAACAACAAGATTTCCCTACACACTTTTTCTTTTAATAATAAGAGCCTATAGTCTAAGTACTTTTCTAGAACACATTTGGTACCTTACTCAATTGGATAATCAAGGCTTAAAAATAGCTAAATGAAATCTATGTGTAACTGCAGACTTGTACATTATGAAAATTAAAACTACTCACTTCATCTCATGATAAGTAGTCTCTCTGTTATTCCGACTTCAAATCACACCATTTAGATTCCTTGAACTAAAATAAATTACACACACATAAATACTCATAATAGAAAACATAAATGTAAACCAACAACTAAGATTCTAATATAAATTTCTACGATTGCTCTAAAAGAAATACAGGTTGGTAAAATGAAGCATTCATTAAAAGTGACTGGAACCACTGTAAAAGGTTGATGGGAAACGCTATAGAGTTCTATGCACTGCCCGTAGAATTTAGTGGTCGATCAGAAGCTTGGCCGGCATAAGGTATGGATAACAAACTGGGTTCTGGACAGATGTAAGACGTCTATCCCAACCATCATTAATAGGAGCAAATATTATCTGATGAAACCAACATTTTCGCAGATAAGTATTCTGCGATCAGGGGCACTTGCAGCAAACATCAACTCCTATGTCCGTAACGAGTCCCAGCGACATCTGAATGACTGTCTGTTATGTTGCTGAACTGATCAGGAATCTCAATGCAAACTAGACAATGGGTTTCCAGCAATTTTCTGATCATATTATTCAAGATACTGTAACTTAAAATACGTATATCCTGTTCAATAGTTGTCTAAGGAGAAATGATGCTTACCGCTTTGAAATACTTAAGTAGTCTGCACAGTATTTTAGAATTCTGGGAATTGGAACTCTGCATCTCAGTAGAGACAAATTAGTTTCTGCGCCCCAAGAGTAAGTTGTGTGTATTGGTAATAAATCAATACGTTGTCAACTAATTAGCAAAACTAACAAACATGGATTTTAAAAAGCTGGCATGCTGAGTGATATCGCACATGATCAGTGGATCTATTGAGCGGATTTCGTATATAGTGCGATTTAATTTCATGTATTAAAATACTTTGTTAGTGTTTGGCACAACGGTTATATTCACAAGCTTTTAAGCAAAGAAATGACATCTCTACCGTAAAATAGTTGATCTCCTATAGGTATATAAAAGTAGTTGCTGATGAAGAGAAGACTGAACCACACTGCATCAATGGTGGCGTACGCCAAATATCCATTCTGGACTACATTCTCTTCCTGATCTTTCTAAATTATCTCCCAAGTAATATTCTGAGATAATCTATTGACATCTATGCTGGCAACACATCTATTTCCGGAAGCATTTCGATGATAGTTGATGAGCAATATCTTTCTCACTCTCTAACCTCTGACTTGGATGACGTGGTACATTGGGAAAAAGGTGGCTAGTTACCTTTTATACATCTAAAAATGAGCGTATCATATTTAACTATTAACTTTCGGATCATTAGTTCTCTCCAATGAAAATGAAAGAGTCTCTCTTTCAGGAAGCTCCGTTTTCTGATAAGCTCATAGGGCGAACTTTCCCTTAAGATTTTTAATGAAATACTTATATCAAAACTGTTACTAAGATTGATGATTCAGTAATTATCCTACTTCTGACGAAATCTTCTATCTGTATAAGAACCAGATAAGTAATAATATTGAGTACTGCTGTCATAGATAGGGCGGTGCTACCCCGGGGATTTTACTTGCTATGAAGCGTAAAAAACAGACTTCGAAATCTAGTGGGGGTGATTATTTATTTTCTGTACAGTTTTTTTCTTCACTGAAGTGTTGTTGCTCGCTCCTTCAACTGCGTCGTTATATTTATGGTAGGTATTCGACACAGCGCCAATCTCTGGTCACACCAGAAATATATCCACCACCAGAACTGTCCTCTCCTAACTCTACAACATATTCCTTGTCAAAACCTTCCTCTTTGATATCCAGAATATTTCCTCTTTGGTACCAGTCTTAAATAATTCTGGAGTTAAAACTGACTGTCAGAATTATCGCTCTATCAGTCTACTGGGGCTCTTAGCTAAAATCTTTGAATCCTTACCCAATCAAGCAATAATCCATTTTCCTCTTTAATGCTAAACTTCTTTGTGACTATCAGTATTGGTTTAATCATGCACAGTCTACTTCGAGTATACTAACGGTCATCTCCGAACGCATATACCATCAACTGGACGGGTCCCTAGATGCCAGAGAGGCTTCTACTCTAGTGGCTTCTTTTCTTGCGTAGCCGGCCTCTAGAACTCCCTCCCTTCTCTCTGCTTGCCCGACTGTACCGACATACAGAGGTTTAAAACTAATAGAAGCATACATCTCATTGCGCAGCTTCAAACTTAGAATGACACATAAAAAACCTACACCTCAATAACCCCATACGTCTACATGGCGACCTGCCTTGTTTTAATTGAAATATCTTTTTAAAGAGCAGGTGAAGCTAAGACGGTAGCGCTTAATGAATGCAACGTCTTTGACAAGGTATGGCATAAAAGTTTTCTCATAAAAACATATTCATATGAAATTACTGGACGAATATTTAATATAATTAGATCCTTCTTATCCGAATGAAAGACCCAGGTTGTCATCGATGGCCGTTCATCCAAACAACATGATATAAATGCAAGTGTACCCACCCCAGGGATACATCTTTTGACCTAAATTGTTCCTGATTTTAATAAACGACTTCTCTGATGATATTGTGTAGTGGAATGGGGCTCACAATCTGATGGAAACATTTAATGCTGCAAAGAAAAAGCTTCTTTCTTTTAACAACTATAAGAAACTTTTCAACCACTGATTGCCATGGCAAATAACACTCCACCTTAGAGACCAACGTACAAATTTATCAGCCTAATATTCACAGGTAACATTTAGTGGAACCAATACATAGAAGACACTGCCAAATCTGCTGCAAAGAAAGTGGGCTCCATCAACCGTGCTAGACAACCTACATCTGACAGTATTCTCTATCTCTACAAAGAAATCATCCGTCCATGCATGAAGTATTGTTGTCACATCTGAGCTAATTCCCCCCCCCCACTGGTTTTTTCTATCTTACAGAAAATCCCCCAAAAGTGTCTCTAATCTGATAGTCCACTCACAATCCACCAAGCTCCAGCTCCTATCCTATCGCAACAATGTTGCATCCTTGTGCTTGTTTACAAGTACTTAAATGGAATGTGCCCCGACGAAATTGCTGGTCTGGTGCACTTTCTACATACATATACTCGACTTACCAGCTAAACCCATCCATTCTTTGTAGGGGTCAGCAGATGCTAAAGAACCTTCTCCTCCAGTATCTTCTTTACTAAAGCTGCTGGCCTTTGAAACTCCCTCCCTGCTCCCTGTATTCCCGACTGTACTGAGATGCACACATTTAAAACTAATGTGAACAAGCGTCTCGTTTCACAGCACTTAATTAAGATTAATCAAATTAAACTTACACCCACATTCTCAGTAACCCATTTAGTCTTCAGTGGAAACTTGCCTAGTTAGGGAGAACTACGTTTAAAAAAACTTACATAGATATATAAAAATACGCACACGCACACACATTTATTTATATATGTATATATATATATATATACATATATATATATATATACATATATAAAGACATACAACCACAGATATTTATACAGACATATAGCAGAATTTATTGCAATTGTAGAGTTAAGTAATGTGATGAAAACATTAGTCCTCTTCACGTTTTGACTATTACCTGTTATCCTGAACACGATAATAGTGTGTAGTCAGAATGAGAAAAGTACTTAAAAATACATGCAAATCAAAAAAGACTACGATCGTATATATATATATATATATATATATATATATATATATATATATATATGTGTTACATTGTCGTTTATTAAATATTTTTTTCGTTCAATCAATAGAAACTTACTTCGAATGTTTTCAGTATACTGGCGCGCTGTCGTCGTCATCATCGCAGTTTCTAGAATTTAGTAATGATTATCATCGTAGTGTGTCTGAAATGAAGTACTTTTTCATGCACAAAGAAAAGTGCAAATCGACAGAGAGTTAATGGGGCTTTATTTTTGATTAACGTTAAATAGCAAGAGACCAGAATTGGTCTTATTAATATAATACTTAGTTACCGGAAAAAAGAGGAAGAGTGTGAAACTCTATTAGGATTAAATTCCCATTTTTCTTTTTTCAATTAAATCTCGAATTCACCTCTGCTCGTCACAGCTTCTAAAACAGACTGACTGAAAAACTATCTTTTGTCACACGATATCGTGACGTCACTGGTCAAGGAGATATTACTTTTAATAACACATTTATGTCTGTCCTTTCTAGAATCCCAAACATAAGCTAAAGTCTGTTTAAATTTTTATTCTGATAGGGAATTGTTTTTCAGATTTTCGTGGCAAGGTAACTTGCACTGGTTCACCTAGATGCTAAATCCATAATAGATGATGTAATTGTTCTTTACATGCGTGCATCGATAATGCAACATATATAAACATATAACAAAACTTCCACCGTTATATATATACATGTATAAATATATACACATGCATACATATATACATAAATACACACAACATAATATACATAATACTCGAAATATATCGGTGACAAACTAATTATTTATTTATAAATATTACTCAAACATCCACAAATACGCAATATATTAAAACATGGAAACAATATACTTGTTTCCTACGATCATATATATATATATATATATATATATATATATATATATATATATATATATATATATAAATATATATGTAAATATATATATTGATATATATATATATATATATATATATATATATATATATATATATATTAATAAAAATAGGGATAAAATGACCCGACGTTATTGAAAATGAAAAGGGAATTCATCAACGTTTTGTTTTTATTGAAGGACTTTATCAAGATGAAGAAACAATATAGAAAAATACTGCAGAATATTCATTTTTATTTGTCAGAAAGAGTCAAAGCTTCGGCATGGCTGTAGACGCGAACAATAAAAAAATGAAAATCATGATTTTGTTTACGGCGTTATCATCAGTAGTCTGCTTCATTTAAAATACGCGAAGTGAATAAAATGATTTCTTGGGCTTATTGGATTACCATGTCTATTTTTATATAGGAAGTTTTCCTGGGTCAAAATATGTTATTGCCAAGCTTTGCTGGTAGTGGTAAAGCTTGGAATTGTCTTTCTATCTTTAAACGCAAATCATGATTAAAAATAGAAAGTTTTTGCATAAGGAGAGATGGGCATCATACCTATTAGTTAAATATTTAAAGTGGGTCTATAAATTTATTCCTATTAAAAGACACTTTCTGAAAAATAAAAATTAATAGCCTGTATGCTTTTTCTACATTGCTTCCTCATTCTGAGGAATTTTTTCAATAAAGACGAAACGTTGATAGATACATAAATAACATAGTGTTTGGCTTTTTTTTCATTTATATATATATATATATATATATATATATATATATATATATATATATATATATATATATATATATATATATATATATATATTATCGAAAGCAGAAAGGAAGACACGTTTTCTCTTTCATGATTACAAGTAAATAAAAAAGGAGCCAGCTAACCGGTTTCTCCCTTACTCAACACAAAGCTGTTTCGAAGCATTTCATTCTTAAAAAAGGGAAGGAAAATTGTATATGTTAAAAATAAAACAGCTTAATGGTATATGTCCAATAGGGTTGGGTCTTGGAGACTGAACTTGTCTATATCCAATAGACACTCCTCCTGTTTACTTAAAGAAGAACGCTGTTTACTTAAAAAAGTGATATAGCTTTTGTGCATGACTGCTGATAGTATCTGAGTCAATGTTCAAGTTCTTGGCGGCTTTTTAACCAAATGGATTGAGAGTGTTCATAATCATAGGTATATTATAAGTTGTTACAATGCAAGTAACGCATCAAAAGTACATGTTAATTCACTGACGTTTTATGATAATATATGTTTTCTTGTTTATCAATGTGTAGTGGAAAATAAAACTTAAAGACATAAAACTTACCTGTAATACCAGACCAGGCCATGTGGAACAACAGAGTTAAAGCAAATTGCTGGTTTTATAGAAAGGAAGTACCAAGTGATCATGTGACCTATTTTGCATTGCATGATGGGAGTCCCCATAAAGAGGACAGGAAATGAGAAAGTGCACTTCTTCTTTGGTTCATCTCGGATTGAGACCAGTGAAGGTGGAGGTCGGATTTGGTGCTGTCAGAAGAGTGAAGTTGGAGTTCAAGTTGGTGTTTGCGGATTAGTGATTGTTTTGGGTCGGATTGGGTGTCCTCAGAAGAGAGACATTTTGGTGTTTTCGGACGACACAATCTAAATTCCCGTTGTAGAACCTCCTCTGAGCTTTAAACTAGATTGAAGAGGAAGATACTACTTGAAATAATTACACTTTATCATCGTCACTGTTGACTGAATTGGCATTCAGCCAACATTTTAGCAAACACCAGCGATGCATCAAAGATTATAATCAACAGACTCTCACCATTTTAAATGCACCTCTGATCACCAATCATTAATGGAATCAACCTGTAATCAGAAGAAAGTTTATGTCTGGCATTATACTAAACGGTCCAATAGACGGATTCCTGAACGCTCGTGAACCCATCGTGCACACTATTAAACTTATATTACGTTCTGTAATTTGTTCATTTTTATCTTATTCTTTTCATTTATTTTTTATGTCATCCTCTTACACTTGTGCACTTACGCTGCTAGTACTAATATCTATTATTTATTTACGTGATTATTTATTTACCTCATGCCAACATTTCCTTCCTATACGCATCTCTTACTCATACTACTTTTCGAGAATTATTGTTTCATTAGCCTTTCCTCCCTTCCTTCCTAAACATCACATGTGCAAGCAAACAATCAATCAAGATTATCATATTATTAGTAACATAAGTGGTTGGTTACGTCTATTTGACATTCATGTTGTGCATTTTCGCACACCAAAACTTTCAGCGTTGTCGAGAACATGTCGACAAGTTTTGAATGCGCAATAAATATCTATATTTTAACGTGCGATGTTTAATCGATTTTTGACGGAGCTGAAACACGAACACTTCCACCAAATTCTAAACTTTTTGGTTGTAAGGTATTTAATTCAGTACATGGCCAAAGCAACATATTGATTCCACGAAACTCACAAGAATATATATATTAAGCGAGATTTGATCAATAGAAAGGGTTTTGTTTGTCTGGAAGATGAAAGTCGACTAAAGTACATATCACTTCCTGGTGATTTAGAAAATTGAACTATGCATGTTTGCCTCAAAAACTAAGTCAGCTCACCCACTAGCTACAATTATGTTTAGCATATCGACTATTTCTCTGACAAAACAAACAATCATGGTTACATTAAATTTAATTCAACCATTTAACTATTAACGTTATATTTAACCATGTATCTTATTATATTTTATGAATTTACGATCAAACAGAATATGTTTCGTTTATGAACTGATATTTTACCGACAGATATCGCATTATGCTACTGAGAAAATAATTATGCTTTAAAATAATATATGACTCCAACTTTGACTAAGTCTTCGAAATTTTTTCTGCTGTTTTTAAAACAGAAAGTGTACCGATTAAGGAATACAAATATTATCTACACGCTGAAGGAGCCGTCTGATAATGATTTCCTGATAATAAACCAATTTTATTTCCATGCAAAAGAGCCATAACAATCAACTACATTTATTTCTAAGTGTGTATATCGCATTTAACAACTACTTCAAAGTAAACATGAACATAGTTCAAGACTGAAAGCTGTAAAGCTCAAAATATGGGTGAAGTTGAATTCCGGGAATTATTTGTAAAATATGTCGAGTACAGATCGTATTAGGAGTTTTGCAAACAATTATGCATTAATACAATAGAAGAAGTATTACTCCTAAATGTTCACTGGTTTTAATCACGTACACCTGAAAGTTTCGAAAGCACCTTACTTTCATAAGCTCTTCTGACTGAATTTAACTCTAGACCTAAATTAGAAGGCTTATATCTAATCTTTTTGAAATACCACTGAAATAATTGTTCGATCTTCCTAATGGCTCTAAGAAGTACTCTATTACCGATCAAACTCACCACCTATTTAAGAGTCAAATACGTCTCAAGATGGAATACTGTTTCCACATCTGGGAAAGGGCCTTGATATAATTTAGAATCTAGCTGAAGATACTCTCTTTCATTTCTTTAAAAGTTGTTTTTATTACAAAATAGACGTTGCTAATCCCTCCCCTTCTATATCTCTCTTTCTCTCTCACTGTCTACTCTATCATTATTACAATAGAAGGTAATCGAACTAGTTCAACTTTCTCGTGTTTCATTGTAAGACATTTACAGCAATAACACATCTTCTTACCACAACGAAGAAACACATTCGTTTCTACCTCAGTGGGCCGTGCGTCAAACGGAATTCCACTGAGCAGATCTTGTTCACAAGGATTTCACGTCTGTTGAATACATTGCCGCGGGATTGCTTCCCTAAAGATAAAAATAGGTCGTATTTAAATCCAATGTCAACTGATACTTATCTAGAACCGTCCTTAAAAATATTGGGACTTGATTCTGACAATCATTCCATCTCATAAACTCTTATCCTCGAGTAACATGTGTCCTTCCTAATTAGTTACTCCTTTTTTATAAAGGAAATATCTTATTAATAGGTGAAATAGTTAATAGTGTTTCAAGAAACTAATGTGTTGAATCGTTTATAACAGATCTGGAATAGTATTTCCAAGGCAGATACAAAAGAACAATTTATTTTTGTTGCGAATTGAGTCATATTATTACGAACCTAAATAAGGTAGAATATTTAAAGATTGAACTAGATTAATTTAAGAATAAATAGCAGATAAGAAATTGAGGGATAATTAGCTTGTAGTTCTATGATCAGAATGTACGAACGTCCTTCACAAACAAGGTTATGTTTACTTTTGCCAAAATATATGTACAAAAGACACGTGTTTCAATGTGATATATACAAAATAACCTAATATTTTGACATTTAAATGAAATCTAAATCGTTTATTATATCGAAATTGGAAATTTAGAACATAATCTGTAATTCTATGAAAATTAAGTATCATATATGAATCGTACCTTCACTTGTTATTTAACGAATTCGATATGTATGTAATTGTTGTATTTTATACTGTAACTCTTCTGGGCAATGTTTGAAAATTTGAATTGAGACGATAGTTAAAAGAAAGCAGATCCGCAGAGAGGAATAACAGACACATAATAATAAAATAATCAGCGTCGTCTATCTACTATGGATAATTCAAAAAAAGGTTTATGATGCTGTAAAATATATAAACAATACTTATATCTAATCTATTTGTTTTTTAAAATTCTTTTTTAAAAGCAATGTATCTATTTCATTTTAGCACAATAGTTGTTTTGATTTATTTTATTATTGTTCGGGGGGGATACCTTTTTTATCTATAAATAAAGCTGTGTATATATATGAAAGAAAGAAAGCTGTCTGGTGCATTACAAAATGACAACAACAAAAAAGTTAATTTCCGTTTTTGATGGAGTCTCGGAAAAGTGCCCGCATCGATTTTTGTCGCTTTCTTTGGGACCTTTTAGAATACAAACTTCAAAACATTGCTATTGATTAGAAATTTCTGAACACGATTATCCGAAATAACATTTCTTTAAATATTGGCTTTTTTAGTCTTATTTAGGGGGCGACATACTATTATACATTAATCGCAGAAAGAACTGGCATATTCACCAGACTTAGAATGCCATTCTCGAAAGTTCGAAATCGTCTGGAATTGAATGAGAAACTATATACCGTTTTGCGACCAGCCGATAGGAACGTATTACCGTTTTTTTTTTAGATTTTATATTACACTTTTTTAGTTTGGTCCCAGGCGATGCATTCAACATTGATTGAATAAGAGTTGTTGTTAGTGAAGAAACATAAAAAGGGTAATAATTTATTATGTTTAATACACGTCATTTTCATGAAATAAATCATAATCACTGTCCCGACGCTTTTACAACCCGGAACCCATTATTGACATTGACATGCTTATTTATTGTTTTATGGATTGACATTGACATTCTTATTTATTGTTTTATGGATTGACATTGACATTCTTATTTTTGTTTTATGGATTGACATTGACATTTGTATTTATTGTTTTATGGATTGACATTGACATTCTTATTTATTGTTTTATGGATTTTACGATATCATTATTTTTCCTAATATATATTTAGCACATTAATCTAGCTAATGCAGTTTCATGGTTATGAGTCTTTGTTCATGAACTAAAAATCCTTCTTCCTAAAACAACAAACAAATAGAACATGAACAAATGTCAACTTAATATATATTGATATCTTTAAAAGTATTATATCAAGGGTACAAAATAGTTTAATGGAAACTTACTTACTTAATCAACTACACAGAGTAAAATTTGAATCATGCAAAGCTCTTTCACTTACATTCAGAAAGGTTTAAATAGTTGTCCAAGATAAAGGTATACTAGTTAACTGCTTCTCAATGAATATATTCTGATATATATCATGCTTTGGGATTTCAACCATAACTATGATTGCTATACCGTGAAAAAGAAGGATCACACCTGTTATTACGGCAGTCTGCGTTTAGATGTACTTTAGTACATAGAACTGTAGACATCAAATAGTTATCGATGGTACATCCTTAAATCTGCTGCAACCATTGCTCACAGAAATGACTATTTAAATTGCTTTTAACGAAATATTTAAAAGGGTATTGAAACTCCATCAAGGAAGCGTTTTCACTCTGGCTTTAATGGGAGTGTAAAACATACATTTCACGGAAGTAAATAAAATGATCGACTTGTTCCCTCAGTCAAAAATAATGCGATTCACAGCTCACTGGATGTTTTCTCACTCTTCTCTTCTTTTTTTTTCATTTAGTTATCATGTTCACAACACCAAGTTCAAAAAATGAATCACCGACGTGGTCTAAACTCGTGACGTCAACTTTTCTATTCTGCCCATAGGAAGACAGTTTCGACTCTTTTTATATCAAGGAGAATTCGCCCGTGCAAAACAATCCTCATTTGCATGAGTAAACTCTCGTCATCGTACAAAAATAACAAGATTGTATCTTTTAAGTGCAACGCTCTGAGTTAAATTTCCGATTGACAACATACGGCTTGACCCGCACTCATTTTCCTTGTGGACCGCGTGATGGCTGCTAAACCTAACACTTATCTCTTGATGACACATGATTCAGGGTGCTGGTAGACTTTTGATTCGTGCGCTTCTTCGAAGTTGAACACGCACCCCAGTTTCTGCTTCTGAATTGTGACAAACTTACTGCTTTTGCATTTTCTGATGAATTTTTTTTACGTATCGTGAGCAGTTTCCTCACTCGAATTCGTTGCTTCATCCACATGGGTATCACTGGCGTAACACATCAATAGTTTAGCGCCAGTTGACTCGTTACATTCCTCATCATTATCCCCAGTTATCGAATAGTCAAAAGCAAGGCGAAGATCGCGTAATGACGTGGAATTCCATCAACTAAGACAGATTGCTGACTGACCACGCCAGTCATTCGCTCCCGTGCGAATTTGATGGTACATCGACAACCTGGAGGTTTCGTTCTAACATGATCTACTACATAATATGGCCTTCCCATCTTGATGTCGTCAAGAGACTGTACAAAGTCAATTTCATTTTACCGAGTCTGTTATTTGTAGATGGCATTCGCAGGTGCGTGTGTCAGAGATTCGCTATCTTCTATCGTAACATTGTACCAGTATGTTGTTCCCCAAACGAAATAGTTTTTTTTTCTGGTAGCAATTATCTAAATGCTGCCGTTGCTTCTTTCCGCATTGCCATTGCCTGATTCTACAGATACGCATAACAGCCGCAGTCGGACTATCAATTCACACAAATACTGTCTGACTTGCTGGCTGCAAAAGGCTAGGTTATACTCGACCAAAATCTAATACTATGCTTTTCGTTCGTACAAGACGGGCAATAGTTGTCGAATAACGCTTGCCGAGCCTGGTCATACAATTGGTAGCAAAAACGTAAAACGGGTGGGTCAACAGTCGATGAGAGTTTACAAAAATGATTGATAACTTGTTTGACTCTTGATCTTTACACAGATGGGTCTACGCGTCTCACGAAATACGGGGTTCATTTGAATATCGGCTTGTCCTATTAATGTCTTCTAGCTGCTGCTGGCCCATCAGCATATTTGTGGCTGCGCATGTTTGACTTAGGGGCTCGGCACCCACCTCTTTGACATCGTTCTATTTGCGAGGAAATCATGTTAGGTGGTCAGCAAATTAGGGATATTACAGGACTAAAGTTCCGCTGGCCATACTCGAGGACTAGACTAGTTAAGGTGTCTAATCTCTGTCTTAGCATTTCGTTAGCTGCCTTGCTGCGTATTCTTACTTTTCCAGTCAATGTATAACACACCCAGTGATAGACGCAAAGAGCGTCGGTATGTAGGTGCAACCTTTTGTCTTGTCATGTTAGTGCTAGGTTAATGTCATTAATCACAGCATCTAACTCAACAAAGTTTATTTTGGGGCGTTGTTCGCAATCTGCAATAAACAGACATCATCCCACACGGCTCCGTCATTCTCAAGCAAGACTCTCAACGCTAGTGAACGACCGTCGACCAATACGTTAATTTATTTTCGATTGACGCACCACTCTTCTGGGACCGGGTTCTCGTGTGTTGCTCTCTCAACACTTTTTGCAATCGTCCGGGCGATAAGTATACCCCTTGTTTGATCATTTCATTCTTGCGTTACCGCATTCGCACTGTATTTTATTACGACTATTGCCACGCGAAGTCAGCCACACACTGACAGATTTCCCACGAGTTTCGCTGCACAACGAAAAAAATCTGTCCATCGGGTAGGAAATTTAAGAGTGCCGGAAATAACATTCACTCGTCTCCATTTCAGGGTGCCATCCTCTCCAATTATACACAGTATCAGAACACGTGCTCCGTCTCCAAACCGGTCTGGGCCCTTGCACGCAAGGTAAAACTCTGCAAATTTCGCTCAGATGTGCGTCGTTGAATTTACATGTTGATTAATGTAAATGTCGTCGACGTATGGCGATGTCGCCTTCTCGACAGTTTTGTCCTGGGATTACAAAGCAGCGACGATTGTTATCATGATCTGCGACGTCGCATACACAGCAAAGCCCAGTCTAGTTAGACAATATACCTTGCTGAAAAAAACACCGTCTAAACAATTGTAGAATTTTGTCCACCAACACCCGCAGATAGGCCCCTCTCAGATCAGGCACTGCTACATTCGGTTCTTTTTTGGTGCCTCTCCCTCACGCATATATACTCACATAATCATTGGCAAAAGCCGTGTATGCCCCTACGTATTTATTGAGCTTACAGTAGTCCACGATTTGGCGCATCTTTTACTGTTATGTTCTACCACTGCTATCAAAGGGATAAGATCTTTTGGAGGTTCAACCTCTTTGTTGGGGTACATAGTCAACCAGCCGTCTCGACCAAAGCAAGAAGCTCTTGTTCATATGTGGCCATAACGTTTGGGGCTTTTGGGTACTTTGATACGCCATTTCGTAGCTTGGTTGGTTATTTATTATCCGTCTATTTCCATGACGCAATTCTCTTGGCGTTGATCGGCACACATTGGTGCCTTAGGGAATTTCACAGTCCCAGCTGGTGTAATGATAACACCACTCACTGCCTTAATAGCGTCATATCCGAGCAGTAAGTCGAAGCTCAGTTAATCTTTCAACGTTACCAGAACATTAAACTAACGCTAGTCTATAGAACGCCTTCATCTGTCCATGTATTGTTTTATTTTTAAGCTACTCCTACTCCAGATACGGCATACAATTTCGCTGACTATGGTACGAGAGTAGCCTGGACCAGGTAGCGCTATGCAACGCGTTTGGTCGACATTCACTCGGGTGATTGGTTGCGTCTAATTTACATCATGTCTGGAGAGCAGAGTGATGCTGATATCTTCTCCACTGACTCGTTACCAGCACAGCTCGAGGCTATGTGAACGATCCCGATACACTAGAGGCAGCGTATACATCCCCATCTTTAATCTATTCAATCCTTTGCAAATTGACCACTCCACCCACAGCACAAGCAATTTTCTGTGACATCTGGGACCGGCTTCTGTGGATCTCTAAAGACACTCTGGGCTTACTGCGCGGCCATTACAATATGTTCACCAAGTTCTGCCTTATACCATGCCCCATGTGCGATCGAGTAGTTGTTTAATCGACGACGCTTCGATTCTTATGGATGTCCTAGGGTGGGTCTTACCTCCAACTGAGAGTCCGGCCACAAATGTGTATATGAAAATAGATCAGGTAACCTACAAGACAAAACAGCCAGTTTCTCTAATGGGCAAAGAAGATATCTACTGTATTGCCTGCCAATATTTTCCGTATGTTGTACAAGGTTTTATTGCAAAAGCTTTGTATAGCGCAGCTTTTATCAGCTCAATAATGGATTTAATATTGTCGCTTAGCTGCTGGTAAAAATCCAGAGCGCCTCCTGTTAGTCTCGGAAGAATGACAAAGTCGACCTGGTTTACCCCACACCAGCGACAAGCGAGTTGCACTCTCTCGAAACAATCCCGTATAGACGTAGGGACGTCAGCTTCAGAGATAATTGTCAAGTTGACCTTTGAATCAGTCATTATATACGGAAAATTTTGAGAATTGCCTTTAAAAAGGGGTTTGAAACTCCACCGCGGAAGCGTTTTCACTCTGATTTCATTAGGGCATTTTAATATAAATTTCATGGAATGAAATGAAAATAATCGACTGGTTGCCTCAGTCAAAAATGATGCAGTGATAGTTCATAGCTCATTGGACGTTTTCCTTCTCTTCTTTTTCCCTCTCTTAGTTATCCTCTTCACAACACCAAGTTTAGAAAATGAATCCTCAACGTGATCAAAAATGGTCACGGCAACTGTTCATTCTGCCCGTGGGAGGAAAGTTCGTATCACTTTTTATTTTATTTAAACGAGAATTCGCCCATGCAAAACAATTCTTATTTGCATGTGTGAACTCTCGTTATCGCACAAAAATTACAAGATTCTATCTTGCTAGTGGACACGCAGGATGGTTGCTAAAAATAGATGCTCTGAAATTAACGCCGCCTTTAAAACTGCCAGCAATCACTGCAAAAAGTGATAGCAAACATTAACGTACATCATGTCTAATCCGTAAATTATAGAGTGGCCGTGCAGAGATTTTCCGAATAACATATATGGTTCTGAACAGATTAATGACCGCTATTACAAAGAATTGACGAGGGGTTTGCTCCGCAACATCTGATAAAGCCAATCTTTTAGCATAACACTTTGCATCAAATGCAATTTTTTGCAATTAAGGCTGCCTACCACCTGAATTTCTTCCTGACTGTAAACACTTTGGCAATGCCCATATATTTGTTTAGGATGTTTAAAACTTATCAAAATCATTGATGCAAGAACTGGTCCTGACATTTAATAGTGTGTGAGAAGCTGTACTCTGATCTCGCTACTATTCTTACACTGCTGTCCAATACAAGCTAAAAATACAATTGCTTGATCTCTTCTTTGAAATATTTGCTATTCAACTCAGTATTTAAAAGTACTGAGCTTTGTCATCTGCATATCAATGCTGACCAATCAGTCTCCTGTCCGTCTTGACTGAGTATTGTAAATCATCAAGACGCTGTCATCCACTTCAGCAAAAACAATCTACTCAGTTACAAGTAATATAACATTTGCCCTTAAATATGAATAATTTACGTGCTGACTGTAATATCACACAGTATAAGTGAATCTATTGATGGGTACTACTTTTCAAGGGCTATAGCTGTTGACATATCAAAGCCCTTTCATATTGTTAAGCGCAACGTTTTGTTTCATAAACTTTCTACCAATTGAATATCTGGAAATATTTTTCTAACCATAAAGTATTGTCTGTCTGATAGATTTATATAGGCAGAGGTCTGAAGCACATCAAATTCATTCGAAATCCTCTTCCTGATATTCATATCTCCGACGAAAAATACTGAGATCATTTGCTGTCATCTATGCAGATGCTCCAGCAATATAAGGCAGCACTTCGAAGTACATTGACGATCAATATATTTCTGTCTGTCTGTCTGTCTCTCTCTCTCTTTCTCTCTTCTCTCTATCTCTTTTCTCTTTTCCTTCTGACCGGAAAGATGACTGCTTAGTTTTTAAACCATATATCACCAAGCTTCTCACTATTTACCAGCAACACTCCGATTTTCAGTTGTTGAAATACTGAATACGGAGCATTTCAAGGAGTGTTCTGACGAGTACGTTTGGAATTAGCGAGAACCGAAACGAGTGTTCTACAGGCAAATTTAACTATATATTGATTTTACAATGACATTTCCCCCTTTTCTTCCTGTAAAATGTATTACTTACCGGCCATTGCTAAGCGAGTAAACTGCAAGAGACTTATGATTGACAGCAAACACATAATATAAATTAGATGTCTACATCTGATCAAGTACTATTCGGATCTAACGGTAAAAGCGTCCAACAGGTTTTTTTATTTAAACTTAAACTGATCGATATCTCAGTGTTTCAGATGGTTTGAAGTATAAAGCTATGATAATTTGTATTCCCAAGTAAGTGCCAAAATATTGTTTCTAATAAAAACCTATAACAATGTTCATGAAAATAATCAATGCAATATTTCTAATATTGCTACACAGCGAGGGCTGCTTGTGCTACATTTGGTGCAACGCAAAACAAATATTTTAAGGGATATTAGTATTGCATACTTATAATAATTGATATTGCAAGTAGTAATTCCATTAAATGCTGATTCACGTATTAAATGGGCAGTATTGTAAGATGTATTGAATCTAAATTCAATATCGTACACTGGCATTGGAAGCTGTATGTTTTTATTATTAACTAGTTGTTGGTTTGTTTTACGACATATCAAATGTTTCCAAGTTATATAATGCCGACTCCAGACATTTTGCTAAAAGTACTCAATATTTTCATATATTTCTGAATGCTTTAAATGCGTGTTCTCCATACAGTTTATAGATTGACTTGTTTTGTTCGCGTATATTTAGGCAAGCAAATATACTATAAATGATACATCTAATTAAACCCAGAGATTAGACGCTGACATGAACTACCACTCCGAGTGATCGTTAATATGGTGTAAATGGCAACGAATGGGTTGTCGCACGCTGAAGAAGCTTTCGAATTCTCGCATGCATAACTGGATGTAGGATTGTGTCATACATAAGGCGGTTACGGAGTAGATAGAACTTGTGTTGTTCATTTTCTTGATATCAAAGATAGAGAGGAAAAAATTAAAAAAGGATTGCAAAAATAAATTTTGGGATGGTTTGTTGAGATGAGGGCAAACACCTTGTCTAATGCTGTCTAGAGAAGTGTCGTTTATTTACTAGGACATGATGTATTAAAGCATGAATATGAGTCCCACAAACATTACCCACTGTGGATTATAGAGTAATGAGAAAACATTACTCTAGATACACTAAACTCTCAAATCGAGGTTTTGCCTTTAACATCCTATCACACACTTATTATTATTATTATTATTATTTGTAGTAATAGTAGTAGCATTATTGCAGCAGTAGTAGTAGGCGTAATAGTAATATTAGTAGTATAGATCGCACTCATATGAGCAATAGTATGATTTTGACCCCTTTCATTACACATCGGTTTGTCAACGGTTTTATCCACAATATTACAACCCTATTCTAATGAATATTTTTCTAACTTATGAGAAGTAGAAGTAGTAATACAAGAATTAGTAATTGATTGATGTACCTTCTTTTGCTTACAACTACTACAATTCTGACGAGTTGTTTTGAAATCTATGAGAGACCAAACAGATGACACGCAGATAAATTTAATTATGATATGTATTTTACAATGTTATTCTTCCTCTTTAATTCTCTAAAATGTATTTTCTATTGTCGATTGCTAAGAAAGCTTTAGGCTAAAAGTCTCAACTGCAAGAGACTCATAATTGGCAGTAAACACATAAAGCAAATTAGATGTCTATATCTCATTACGTACAAGTCAGATTGTTTCATTTAGAGTTACTAAATAAATATTTGCATTGCAGAATAAGTGCCGAAAATGTAGTGTTTAATACAAAACTACAACAGTATTCTTAAAAAAAATCATGCAAGCTTTGAAATGCATTCATAAGAATAAAGACTCGAAGACTGAATATACCCACCAACCGTTCACTGATAAATAATTTTAATATAGATGCATTTTAATCAAATAATAGTTGCAGTACTCGTCGCATTAGCTGTTAATAATATCAAGTGACCGTTTGGACCCTTCAACATGTATTACAGGTCGAACATCAAAATACGTCAAGCTACTCGAAAACATAATATCATTGTGACAATTGTAAGAAAACTGATGAAATGACTGATATTATTGACTTACAAAATTATTCATTTCGTGCGATTAAATAAAGATAACAAGTCTGAAATAAACAGAGATATGCTGTTTTGCAAATAAGTATATTCATTTTTTAAAAAACATTTTAGAATCAGATGTAAAAATAAACATCGGTGTAATTATGTCAAACATCGGGTTTTCTTTTTCTAAGAAAATAAGATAAATATGACTATATGTAAATATGTAGAACATTCTCTCGTTTCTAGGTTAATAAATACATTGTGGTTACTTTTGTAATTAGTTAACTTCTAAAGTGGTATGCTTGTCTTCATATTATTTCAAAAACTATCAATTGTTCATCATGAATATCTGCTTTATGGATTTTAAAACAAAACTTGGATTTGAAAACATACACATCTGATAGCTCCCCAGCAGTGTAGATCACACACAACTCTTCTTAAAAGCAAGAACGCAAACGTTTCAGATATAACATATCGTTCTTAAGTAGCAGATTAATTTTATTCGAACTGATTTTTCCATTAAGAATGTTCCCCGTACCTGTATCATTCGTCTGTACTCAAGAGAACTGTGCTTGTTATTTACAAAACTACGGACTAATTCATAATACTACTTATCATACCCTTTGTTTAATTGTATTTACGTAGTTATAATATTATTAATTAAATTTTACTACTATACTTATTTTAGTTCAATTTAAAATATTAGAAAATAAAAATATATTATATATATATATATATATATATATATATATATATAGGAAAATGGGTCGTTTATTTGAAAGCATTGCTGGGTTAGTATTATAACATTGAAAATAGAAGCCTGTATCAATGCAATATTAATTCATTATTTTACTTAATCTTATTAATTTCGGATTACTATTTCATCATAAGAGTTTACCAGTATTGTGTGATTTTTTTTCATCAAAAACACAAAAACAAAAATAAACAAACTTTTTTCCTGTTGTTTCTTTGATAAAATGTCCTTGGTATGATGTATCCACGCCGATGTCGTTGGCGGTTATCAATTCAAATTTTGGTTGTATAACGAAAAAAGCATAGGCATGCTCGTAATTTTAGAAAATGGGTCGTTCATGTCAAAACATTTCTGGGTCAGTATTATAAAATTGAAAATAGAAGCCTTTATCAATACAAGATTAATTATATTTTTTACTTTAATCGTATTAAGTTTAGAATAATATTCTATCATCAGAGTTGACCAGTATTGTGTCATTATTTTTTCATCAAAAAACACACAAACAAAAATAAACAAACTTTTGTTCATGAAATTACAAGCATCCCAATGCTTTCTTCGTTGTACAACAAGAATTTGAATTGATAACCGCCAGCGACATCAGCGTAGATACATCATAACAAGGACATTTTATCCAAGAAACCAAAGGAAAAAAAAGTTTGTTTATTCTTGGTTTTGTGTTTTTTGATGAAAAAAATGAAACAATACAGGTTAACTCTGATGATGAAATATTATTTCGAAATTAATAAGATAAAAGTAAAACAAATGATAAGTAATTCTTGCATTGATAAAGGCTTCTACTTTTAATTTTATAATATATATATATATATATATATATATATATATATATATATATAAGTATTTATTTATGTCACACTATATGCTCTATCTTGTATTGAAATTTGAATATAGTTTTATATTTGCCCTATCAAAAAACTCATATTAATTTGATATAATTGATAACATTACAATAGCGGGTTATTGCCGATTGTAATTGTCTAATGTTATTTGGATCACCAATTTGTTTACTACTTCTCATTACTAAATCAGCAACTGGGGGTATAACATCTATTAATCTTAAACTAATAGGAGGTATTCTCAGAACTTTAGACATAATACTCCCGTGAAAATATACATAAGACAGCTACTTTTTATGCGGCATACGAACGATATGAAAAGTTAATAAAACATTTCATAGATAAATATTGGATCTTCATTTTTATATGAAATTTAAAAAAAGTAGCTTGTGTTCTTGTGTGTTGACGATTTAATTCTAACTCCTTTGGTTATCTGAAATATTCTGTATTGCCAAACTTTTCGTTATTATAAACACACGCAGTCGTCAATAACCCGCTAGCAACGACGGAAACTATAAGCTCAAGATATATCATTTTTCTAAATATAATAGGACATATGTATATGTATTCACGTCTAAGTATAGATATTTTCCAAAATGTGTACAGTATACACACCTATTGGAATTCTTAATAGTTTATGATAGTATTATATTTTCTATTTGAAAATAACTATCCAAAATACGGTGACTTATACGTATTGTCAGACGTTGAGATGTATTAAGCCCTTTTACGAGAATTTATATGATCTATGTTTTTCTTTTGCTGCATCTAAATTATTTACCTCCGAAAATAGGTTTATATTACTTTAGGATTTTTCTTTAACTCATATATTTGATAAACAAATAATTTTAAAACTTTAGATATAGCTTTACTTTATAGTTCTATGATGCACATCTTGGAGGCAATAATAAAACGAGTGTCTACTGATTTTTGTGCATTTTTTTTGTATCCAATCCATGCAGGAAATATTTTTGATGTTTTTCCAATTTACGACCTACTTTTCTACAAATAGTATTAGTAATCGGATTCACAATTACAAAATTCATGATGATCTGAAACTTCACTTATAATTATTTATTCTAACAATAAGCAAGTATTTATTTACTCCTCTCCAGGAGTTAGGAACAAGTCCAGTTTTATCTTACTCCCACAAGGTAAGATGTGACCCAAGGTCGGGTCGGGAAAGTGGGACTTTAAAAGCCAGCGCCCGAGAAGGTGAGCACTCTGGCCATTAAAAATTGCCTGAGCAGTCACGTCGGCATTCGCCGGTAGGGGCGCCTCAGCCAGTAAGCAATAAACCTACTCCTCTCCAAAGAGGGGAGGCAAAGCCTGGGAGGGTGGAACTCCTAGAACTGCACAGGACAAACACATAGACCGACGGAATCAAGTCCCGAAGGCTAAGACAATACCAGTCTATGGGGTGCAGTATCCATCGGAACATATATTGCACTTTGATCTTGGCCAAAGAAGCGAGTAATATAGTATCTTTCACAAATAACACCTATATTATTTGAAACCTTATTCATAGGAACTATTAAAAACATATTTTGAAGAATTATGAGATCCATAATTCTTTGTGAATTTCTCAAGAGAGGATTCGTATTAATGTAAAAAAAAATTAAAACGGTTGACCTTTTTTATTGACGAATCTACATTATTCGTCGATACGTCAACTGTAAAGTCTAATAAGTTATGATTTGTTTCCATAGATACAACGAAATAATCCAATACCTTACTTATTTCCTTCACTAATTTTGTATAATTTAAACATTTAGGTTTTTTATAGTTTAGATATCTCGTAAATAATTTTCTTAGCTTAATATTTTTAACTATCGCTAGATTACCAATAATGACATGCCCCATGTGATTATTACAGGAAAAGGGGAAATTTACATTCACATTCTTGAATATTTATTTTATAATAATCATTTATATTTATATTCTTTACTGTTTCTAAACAATTGAGAACTTGATTCCGCGTGGTTTGTCCTAGTGCATCTGTCACTATTGAAGTATGCTTCTCTATTTTTGGTTCATTTTGGTAGTGATTGTATGATTACTAAATTATTAAATATTTTAGGTAGATTTATATAATCAACCCTCTTAGTTTAATACAAAACAACACATACATTTCGAGGTTTGTTTTTATACTTATCACAGGTGACTTCCTTAATTTTTTATGAATTATATCTATATTATATCTTATAGCATTCAGTAAGTTTTTATTTTCTGTACAGGTAGTTTTCTAAGTAATTGAAAGAACCGGAAATACTTGTAATTATATAATGTTTTATTTTAATTGCTCGTATGAAACTGCAAATTATATTTTGTTTCTATTTACATACGTTATATCCATAGTACCGTTCTGAGGAAAAGCTGAATATAATCGTCCTACATTTTCTAATTCATCTTGCACGTTATTTGGTTTGTTTCAATATTTAGACCCTATAGATGAATGGCTCATCTTCCTTCTTTTGACGAATTTAAAGTATATTATCACCACCCTCAGCAAACACCATCATATGTATTACTAAAACATGTATACCAATTATATTTCATTTTTACAATAATGTCTATTGGAAAAACGTTTTAATTTAATTACCATTTCTACATGATAACAAGTAAACAAAACTTTGTGACTTACATGACAAATATTTCCAGGAACTATGTAGGACTGGATAAATTATATTTGTAAAATTTGATTCATATTTTAAAGATGTTATTAGTATATCACAAGTTTTACATAATGAATATCCACAGGGAGAAATCTTTAAACTATTTTTGGGCGAACTGGTTCTATGTGCCATTTCGGACCAGATTCAAAAACAGTGTTCTTTTGAGTGTTATATATATTTATGAATAAATGTCTAACCGACTGTCTTCAGGTATTTTTGATCTAAAAGAAGTAGCAGTACATTCTGGGAGAAATTCGATGTTTTTGTCTTAAATATTTGTTATTTTGTTCGGCAAGACTTAAAAAGGTAAACATTATAATCTAACACAAAGAGAAGTAGAGGAAAAGGTGGAAAGAGAAAACAGAAAGTATAATCTATCCATATTAAATATGTCTAACGCATTTTAGAAGTTTATTTCAAAAAATATATTTTCCCAAATTCCATCCCACCATCGCTAATTAGAACTTCTTGTTATTTTCAAGTAAGAAAAACTCAGCGTAGGCTTTGCGAAAAATATCATAGAAATTGAAATATAAGATTATTGTGCATGTCTAAAAAACTGGAGTTTGTCCGATGTCTGTTTTGATTTTTAATTAGTATCTGTGTTTTGTTTAATGTGAAGTTGTCCAAAAAATAAAAAAAAAGATTGCTTAACTTCTTTTGCATTAGAAAACATCTTGATCTATATCGACTTTCTCTGTCATTGAAACCGGATAGTAGGGATTGTCAGTATACAAGTGATTAGTTAGTTTATTATCCCAAATTTTTAAATGGTAGTATAAAGACTTTTTGTCTATCAATATATGAGATAATTTTATAACATACATACAATTTAATTATTTTTTAAATCTGATTTTTCGACAGAATATTTTAAGAGATCTTCATATGGGCTTACAAATTATTTTCTTATTTCACTTCAATTAATGTATTCACTTAATTGTAAGTGTTTGTTTGGACATATGTATACCAATCTAAAATCTTTCCAAGTTGTAAACACTATAAAAAATGATAACATTTTTTAGGACATTATTTAAAAATTCCCATAAGAAAATCTTTTTTCTAAATAAATTCTGAAGACCCGTCTAAATTTAGAAATTCTAAAACTTTGAAAAAAATTTTCCCAAATCACTCCCCACATCCACTATAAACCAATATTCACAGTATGTTCTATTTTACATTTACATTTCTGGGGAAAAAAGTTTATTTTAAACTGGCTTGAAACCTTTTGTAAAATCACCTATTTTATATTATAAATTAGTACATCAAAATGTATGTTTAGAATTTTGTATATTCGGACTACTGTTCTAATCTTGGGTGTTTTTATCACAATGTTTCAGCCGATGTAACATCTGAAACTCTTCAGGTGTACCTTGTCGTCCACTAAAACTACGACTAGAAGAACACTGGAAAGCCGAATTCGTGGGGAAATCTAAAAGTCGGATATGGCTGACCACATATGGAAGTAAAATAGAAACCATCTACCCTTATGTGATGAAGTACACATTATAGATAGAGAAGGACGGTGGAGAGTAAGACGATTTAAAGAAGCAGCACATATGTCCGGCGACAATGACTTAATAAGCAGACCTAGTATGAAATGAAATACAACATGGGAACCTATAATTATTAATAATAGATAAGTAGTGATCTATAGGTATAAGTATTTAAATCAAAATGTAAAAAATATCGATACTCTCTAATTACTAAATTGCATGAAGCATTTAGAAATATCAATATATTAACAAACACAGTTGCCGCAAATAAATGTAAACATTTCAAATAGGAAATTGAAACAAAGTATTTTACCAAAAAATTCTCTAGATTTATTATTGTATTTACATATTTGAAATTCTAATAAATATGAATAGATAAAAAGCATTACCAATTTGAACAAAGAACAATAATTCATCGTACCGAATTTTTGATCATGCAAACATACGTATGTTTTATTGAGTTTTTATTTCCTCAGATTGATAGCTTGTTCAAATTTAAGTTCAGTGATGAGAATACTGTGTCGATTTTTATAAATCGTTATAGTTTTTCATATGCGACTGGTGATTCAGATGTTCCTTTAGTATAAACTAAAACAGGAAATTAAGTGAACAGCATAACATATATTTTTCAAATACAAAAAGCAAACAATCATGTTTTGGTTTATCTATCTATATACACACATATATATAAATATAAATATATATATTTATATATATATATATACATATATATATATACATATACGTATATATATATATATACATATATATACATATATGTATATATACACACATATATATATATATATATATATATATATATATATATATATTTGTGTGTGTGTGCGTGTGTGTGTATTCGAGTAAGCCTGTGTATAACCTATTGTTAACAAAATAATTACACTTCTGACATCGAAACATACACATTGAAATTGTCGATATCTTTCATCATTTGAAACAGGAAATTACCTTTGAAACTAAAAGAAATATTTGTACATAAAATGTCGATCATAAAAACACACACATTATCTAGTTTGCTATCGATCCGAATCCTTTCATTCGAGTCTGTTTAAATTAGATAATATATATCTATACATTCCAGTCTGTTGACATTTACTCACCTATTTATTTCAGTCAATTGACGTCATCTCTCTCTCTTTCACTGTTTCTGTCTCTGTCTGTCTCTCTCTCCCTTTCGATCTTTTTCTAGCGTAGTAGAAATAGGCTATAATTATTCTACTCTCAGTGGCGGCATTTGATGTTTCAGAGGATTAGGTACTTAACAGCTGATCACATTTATATGTGTCCGGCTTCGACTCTTCACGTGAATTAACTTGCTATGTAAAGCCATATATATATATATATATATATATATATATATATATATATATATATATATATATATATATATATATATTATTGAAGCAAACGTTGAGTAATCCTGGCTTTCTTTTCGCGTTAGGTTCATGCATTTCGACCTTTTGTGGAATACACTTGTTTTGGGGCAATATAGTTCCATTTACATTTTAATGGTTTCCTTGAAAGATAGTTGGCCCGTTTTCTTCGGCAGAATATAATCGACAAATCGTGTATGCTCTGCTGTTCCTAGTCTACGAAGAACTAAACGAACCTTGTTCTTTTCCGACTATGTGCTACAATCAATGTCGAAAAAATCCTGATATCGACGGTACCATGATTCGAATTTAAGGTTCTCTTCAGGCACATAGTTGAAGGTTTCTATAGCTGACCATATTGCATTTTGGTTGAACGCGTCGCTGTCGTCATTCGTCGTATTTATCATTGCTAGTGCCAGCTGTTCAAATGTTCTCTCTGATTGAGTATGTTGCTCTAATTGTAATTTTTTAAAATCCCAATCAAGTGTTCGTCTAAAGATATTCTATCTTCTCGCTTTTGTGCTAAATTCTTTTCCTCAAAATATTTCAACAAACTTAATTCTGCGACTGAAATTCCTTCTGTAGAGCAAGATGTTTTTCATCGTTTGCCTTCTGTTGTTCTGATTGAAAGTTAATCATCTCCGATATCTGTTTCGAGAAATCTTCCATGATTAAAGAAATACTTTCTTGAAAAGCACTAAAAACAACGTCAAATAGTGATTCACTACTTCTAAAAAAATACTTCTTTAAAAAAAATTAAAGTCACAAATAGTCAATCTACTACTTCTAAAAAATACTTATTGAAAAAGAATTAATGTCACAAATAGTCCTTCACTATTTTTTCTTTCAAATGCTTACTGTTAAATAACAAACTGAACCCCTTCTCATCACTGCGTCATTCGGGTCTCGAATTCGACCGGCACTTGCTAATATTTTTTTTCAACGTTCTTTGAGAAAAAAAACGATTTAATTAATCCGGCTTATTGGTTAATTAATCTAAGAAATTATTTGTATATTTTCCGCATCTGGAACTCAAAAAGAGTTTCCCAATAAGTCCGTTTCCTTCCTATAACGCGTTTCAAGCCTCGTGTGGCTCTCTTCAGATATATTTTTGATTTGAATTTTTTTTAACAGTTTGATCATCCCGGTAATCTTCGTGGGCAGTTGTTAAGTACATTTTGTTCATGGTGATTAAAGTTGGTCTTCAAATTTTATGACTTTGTTGGCACTCTGTCTGTGTGTGCGCGCGTGTGTGTCGCTAGCTAGTGCCCACGGCTCGCGCGTACACATGTGTGTATCTGTTTCCGTCCATACACTCACACCAAAAGATAAATACATACCCACACGCACGCACGCACCAACGCACGCGACCACAGCCGCCACACACAATTATATATATATATATATATATATATATATATATATATATATATGGAGAGAGAGAGAGAGAGAGAGAGAGAGAGAGAGAGAGGGGAAATAAAGGTCAGAGTCCTATATATATGTAGAATTTAGTAAAATACAAATAGAGCGATTGATAGATTCATAGATACATACGTAGGTAAGTAAATAGATAGATATATAGATAGATAGAAGAGGAGATAGATAGATCGATAAGTAGATCAATAGATCGATCGATAGATAGATATATTGATAGATAGGTAGAATAAAGATCAACAGATAGATAAATAAATATATATATATATATAGAGAGAGAGAGATAGAGAGAGATAGGTAGATGGATGAATAGACAAATTAGTAGATATATAGATAAATAGATAGATATATGCGTAAATAGATAGAATAGGATTGTATGGATCGATAGATAGACAAAAAGTATATAGATAGATATATAGATACATAGGTAGTGGATAGATAGATCGATAAGTAAATATGTAGATAGATAGATACGTAGAAGGGTAGATTGATAGATCTATAAGTATATAAATAGATAGATAAATAGATAGATATATAGATAGATAAGTAAGTAAATATGTAGATGGATGGATGGACAAATGGGTGCATATATGGATAGATAGATAGATGGATAGATACATTGATAGATAGATGGATAGATGGATAGATAAATAGATAAATGATTAATAAACAGACAGATTAATAGACAGACATACACACGCGCGCCCACATCAATTTTTGCATGTATGTATGTGCACACACACACATTCACACGCACATGTGCCACCCATCTGTTCTATGTATATGGATCCGCATATGTCATGCGTGTGTATAAATATTGGTTTACGTCTATACATGTACGTACCTTCGTTCTTATATGTATGTAGATGTGTGCGATCCGCATGTTGTCTGATTTGTTTAATGCTGTGTTGAATTTAGATATAAAGCTTTTACTTTTTTGTGTTAAAAGATATGAGTAGTTTGGGGTCTGGCTTTATATTGAATGTACCTTTGCTGCATGAGTTCACATGTTAAGAGACAAACAAGCTTTTATTTTCTTTGATTTTCATGTTGCTTTTATTTAAAGCAATTTTATTATTAATTGTTTTGGTGAAGTCTATATAAGAATCCTTGCATATTATGCACTCTATTACATAGGTACCATTTTTATATGTGCAGTCTAAATCTTGTTTTATTGTGAATGATTGTGTTTCCTTTTTGAATGTGTATGAGTTCCCTTCTATTATTATGTCACAAACCCTGTTTCTGCCTTTTTTATTATTCTTATTACCTTCATCATTCGTGCTTTTAACACCGTTCTTTCCATTTCTTTCTTTTTATTACCAACTAAGCTTGAATTCCTTTCTCTTTCATTTAACACTTCAAAGTTTTAATCTACATACATATATTTAAACGCATACATACCTCATCATACATATACAAAAATATATACCTAGACCAAATATACAGACACATCAATATATACATACTCTGATCTCCATATAAAATACACACGTGCGCACAAATCTTTAGATACACAAGTACAGACATAGACATATATATTTTCTCTCTTGATATAAATACATATATATATATATGTATATATAAAAAAGCAAACACAAATATATACGCATATTTCCATACACACATATACACATATATACACACACATACATATATATATATATATGTATATATATATATACATATATATATGTATATACATAAACGTAAATTTACACACACACATATACACATGCATACATATAGACTCTAAAATGCACATCCACATACATACATACATACACACATACAATCACAGGCAATGGATCCATCTCCTTTTTCTACTGATTAGTTTAGCCGAATATATCATAATATATATAAATATATGGACTTCTTTTGTAATTCTTCTAACGGTGTTTTAATTAACTTGTTATACACACGTGTATAGACTTTCGTTCATGTATATGCATCACAATAGAATGTACCTCCATCCATACTACTCACATATATACACACATGTATAAATGCTGGTACAACTAATATGTTACTTATACTCCCGCACACTGGTATACCATATATATATATATATATATATATATATATATATATATATATATATATATATATATATTAATACCAACACATATAGACATGTATATACAATATATACATAACTACCCACATTGACAAAAAATATGGTTATTAACATACGCATACATACACCCGACATAAATATAAAAATATCAATATACAACTTTTACACCCGTATAAGCATACACATACATAAAAGATATTAGTCCAAGTGCCCATATACACACGTACGGATGCATCTGGACCACTTAATACCATATTTTCCTACATTTATTTACCATAAAACACACACACGCACGCATATATATATATATATATATATATATATATATATATATATATATATATATACCAAATATTATATTACCAAATATTACTATAATTGTTAATATTTTATTAATTTTGCAACTACTATCTCAGAAAATGAATACACAATGTAATTATTTTCTTGTTTCAGAGAACATTCTAACAGAAAATATAACAGTAATTTATATCTTCCACAATTAATTTCTACTTATCAACTTGTGGCTCATGGCTGTTTCTTTGTTCACAATTTATTTATAGGCTATAGAAGATAAGCCCTCAAAATCTGATATATATTTTTGTACTCAATTACCAACAGCATATTGATAAATATATATTTTTTTGGTCAAAGCTTGTCTAAAATTATCGCGTGGTCTCCGGTCGAGTTTCGACATCCATAACACAGACATACAATTCCTTGTTTTGTGATCATTCATTATTAACTTGAATATTACATACATTAGAATAAGGGCCCCATAGCATGAATCAGTATCGTACATATACCATTATGTACTCCTGGGTAACGCCTTGTTTACCTCCTGGATCTTAAATAATAGTAATTTACAGAACTGTTTTTTTATTAATACAACTTCACAGGCCCCCTCCTATTAACCTCCGGTGACTACATCCTTGGATTTTACCCTAATCAATAGATATTATGAAGCGTAAACGATAAGTTGAAAAAGGTTATAAGCTGACCGGACAACACCAGGTGTTCTTGATAAGTTTTAATTCCTATGAATGTTTTCAAAAACAACACGGTCATGCCTTACGAAAAATAGAGTGTCAAATGTGAGAGTAGCCCTGGATATTTCTTAACATGTGGATTATCTCGACTCAACATATTAAACATATGCGATGTAATTTTATATGTAAAGTTTAGGTTTCTGTGTATTAATAGTAAAAGATTACGGTCAGGCTTCATGAAGTGAGAATATTTATGGATATATTTTTCAAATCAAGTTGAATTGACTTCAGATAATTGAAGATACTAAAGCATCCGATGCTCTTTCATCTGTAACGCTCTTCCGGCTAGAAACCTTGAACGCTCTTGCGACGTGTTAACACATTGTATTGTTGTCGAAACATATCTGTGTTTGGAGTGACATTACACTAATTCCTAAATCAGCGGATTTACTTGTCCCTAATATCCTTTCATTCTCAACAATATCAAATCATGTTGGTACTTTTAAAAAGTTCCGTACTTGAAACATTCTTTGTCGATCAAAGAACATAAGTATACCGTTTCTTCACTTAACAATATATCTGGAAGATAATATTATTTTTCAGTTAAAGATAACACATATACATTAAAATATCTTCCGGCAGTTTACTAGTATCGTTTTTAAGTCCTTATATAGTCGTAGCATCATCCTAGAAAAAATTATTCATATTTATTTAAAAAAAATAATGTTCATATTTACTTCATGAATATTAAGTCGCATGGCCATGTCACATGATTATCATGTCTTAAAAAACATACTTACACAGAAACTATACTGGGAGAAAAGGGGGTGGCAGATAAAGAACGAGGTTGGAGGACAACATCTAGTAGTTCACAGGGATAGTGCTGAGTAGCACTCTGAGGAGTGCAGAAAATCGGAAGGGATAGAGAAAGGTGGTTGTCAGATCATAGTTGGCGCTACAATGGTACTCCATGAGACATATAAGAGATTGACCTCAGATGTCTAGTATATTAGTCTTAATTTATTCTTTATTTACAACTGGGATAATTCTGAAATTCATCAATTTCGTATGAAACAAATGATTCTAGTGTTTGCATTAGTTTTCTGTTGTTTTTCTAGTTAGACTTGATTCTAGAAAGACATCGGGTACTTACACTAGGGACTATGTGAAGGTGACCAACATCCTAAGTGAAAGTGTTTCTGTGAGACGAACTTGATTCAAACTTGTGAGGTGGTCAGTTCGTGTCGTTAACCAGTAGAACAACCGTCACTTCCGAATTCTGAAACGACATATTAGTGTAAAGTTTCAAAATAAATTGCAACATACTTTATGTTACAGGAACATATTAAGGTGTTTACTAAAAATGTTATAGCAATCGATGAAACGTTGCATGAGCGTGGTAGAAATCTTACTTTGTTATTTCAACAATGATATTAGTGTGTAATATCGGCAGATAAAAGAGGCTTAAACCGGTACTCATGCAGACTGGAATATAAAATAGAAAGATAATTTGAGTCTAGACCTTTATAGCGTTTTATTTATTTAATTAAATTAAGCCTCTAGAGGCTAGATCTCCTTTAGCTTTACGTCATACAACATATTAAACGTCTGCACACTGACATCCTAATTAACTTTATAATTCAAACCGATTAAATAAATAAGATGTCGAAAAGACTCGCATATTTTTATGCACTACGGCTACGCTAATTAAAATGTCGGCTTTTATCGAAGAATGAAGAATGCGATACGAGAGAACATCTTGGAAAACATGCCAGAAAAATAACCAGAAACGAAAGATAAACGTATCAATTCAATGCAAAACGAACATATACTTATACCTGCATTATTTACTCTGCCAGCTTAAGCCACTCTAAAATTATGTTCACTAGAAAACATTTGTAAATTAAGCTGTTATTAATATACACAGACATTAATTTTATGGATAATAAATCGAACACTTGGCAACAAAACTGTGTAAGTGCCCCTATCAAATGATGCCCCCTCTCAATTGAATCGAAACGAGTTTACTGCAAAAAAAAATCACCCAAAGTGATTCGCAAGATCTTCACGAAAAAAAAAACCATCTTAGTCAGATATTTGGATTCGCAAGGATTAACAGCAAATTAACTACTGAGTAGTTAAGCGAAAAGACAAAACAAAAAAAACACAAATTCAAAACTTGCTACCAAAAATCGAAAACTAAAAAACGCGTAAGACATTTTCAATTATTGAAATAATTGAATACACTAATACCTTTATTTTTCTCTTCAAGTTTCACTGACTCGTTAAGATAAATGTTATCCGCGTCAACTATTACATATATTGTGTAAGTTGGTCGTTATTATTAGGACAACATCTGATATTTTATCAAAATCCGGATTGACTATTTATTAAAACGGTCTACCACAGAATTGTCGAGAGCAAAAAAGGGACAGTAAAAAAATATATTCGCGTAAGTCATTTATGCTACTAACAAAGAACTGTAAAATAAGCAAGGCGCATTTTTGCAAACTGAAAAGGGGTTAAAAAGATTTCCCATAAAACTAGTCTTATTAGGCCGACGGACTTGGTTTTGTAAAACTACGTACACATATATAATTTAAAAAAAAAATTTCTTAGTTTTATTTTTCAAACAAAAGAACTTCTTTTTTCCATAGGAGATATAAGTGTATGAATGTCACTAGAAGAGAGGAAGACGACTACATTACGTATGCAAGTATAGTAAATAAACTTTGCGACGACTTTAAATTAGAGGAATTATCATCGGATAATTTTAAATGTTTAATATTCTTGCAAGGTCTGGTCTCAAATAAAGACTCTGAAATCAGACGTCGTGCTTTAAATAAACTCGAAAATGAGCCATGTCTAACGATACAAAACTTAGCGGAAGACTGTGAACGTTGTTGCGTTGAAACAGGACTGTCGTGACATAGAGGAAAACGAAGCGTCGCACATTAAAAAAATCCATCAGAAGAAAAAATTGACTCTAATGAATAACCAGAGAAAAAAACATGGAAAAGATCCACCTGGACCGTGTTGGAGGTGTGAAGATAACCATTGGTACAATGAGTGTCCCTACATATTCAAACAATGTGACAACTGCCACCAGAAAGGACATAAGGCATCATGTTGTAGAAACGGAAATACGTACAGTTCAAAATGCTTAAAAAAAAGTAAGACTACAGCTTGATAGTGGGTCTGACATTTCCATCATTAATGTACAGACATGGAAGAAGCTTGGGAGACCCACTATGATCAAATCACAAAAAACGGCGAGAAGCGTCAGTGGTGAAAAAATAACCTTCGAAGGGGAATTATTGACGAATATTTCTTTCCAGAATAAGACCGTAAAAGCCAACATTTTTGTTATGCGAAAAACGAATAACCTTTTTGGAACTGATCTGATTGAAAAGTTTAGTCTATGGGATCTGCCTTTAAGCTTTGCCAAAATGTTGAGGATTCGAATGTGGAGGCAGACAAACTCAGGAGGGAATTAAAAGAAAATTTTCCAGACGTATTTTCAGGCGGTCTTGGAAGGTGTACGAAAGCGGTAGCAAAGTTTGAAGTTAAAACAAATGAACTACCTGTGTTCAGAAAGAAAAGAAGCAAATAGACGGTGAATTAGAAAGACTCGAGAACATGGCTGTCATTTCAAAAATTGATCACAGTGAGTGGGCTTCACCTACAGTTTATGTTAAGAAAAAGAACAAGGAGATTCGGGTTTGTGCCGACTTTTCCACAGGCTTGAACAAGGCATTAAAAGATCAACATTACCCTCTTCCAAGCCCTGAAGAAATATTTGCGAAACTGAGTGGAGGAAAATATTTTTCTAAAATCGACCTCAGCGACGCTTATCTTCAAATCCCTGTCGATGAAGAGTGTTCAAAACTGCTATGTATCAATACCCATAAGGGATTATACAAATTTAACCGACTTCCTTTTGGAGTAAAGGTCGCCCCTGCGATTTTTCAACAAATTATGGACATGATGTTAAATGGAATGGATTTCGCAGTAGGGTACCTGGACGATGTGTTAATAAACAGTGTTAGCAAAGAACAACACAAGAGTCATGTAAACCAAGTATTCAAAAAAATCCAGGATTATGGGTTTAAAATCAAAGATGAGAAAAGTACTTTTTTCATGGGAAAAATAAAATACTTAGGACAAATCATCGATGAGCAAGGGAGAAGGCCAGACCCAGATAGGGCAATGGCGATACGGAACATGCCTGCTCCAGAAAATATTGCGTCTCTACAAAGTTTTTTAGGGTTGGCGAATTACTACAATGTGTTCGTACCAAACATGCATAATCTAAGATCACCCTTAAATGAACTGTTAAAGAAGGACCAAAAATGGGTCTGGACGCAAGAGTGCGAAAAAGCGTTTCCGAAAATTAAAGATATCTTTACGTGTTACTTGTTTCTGGCACATTATAATCCCAAGCGCGATATTGTAGTTGCAAGCGATGCCAGCAACTATGGTATAGGAACATGCATATTGCACAAAATGGATGATGGAAAGGTAAAACTCATAGCCCATGCATCCCGAACACTTCTACCAGCCGAAGAAAACTACTCTCAAATTGAGAAAGAGCCTCTAAGCATTATATTCGCGGTAAAGAAATTTCATCGTTTCCTGCACGGTAGACAATTTCTGTTACAAACAGACCACAAACCCTTATGAACGATTTTCGGATCGAAAAAGGGACTACTACAACACACTGCGAATAGACTCCAAAGATGGGGTACCATTCTTCTTAACTACAATTTTCAAATTGAGTATGTACCATCTAAGAAATTTGGTCATGCAGACGGGTTATCAAGGGTGCTACCTAAGCCGACATAACCATTGGAGGATATGGTGATAGCAGCCATTCAAGCGGAAGCTGAAGTAAAAAATACGTTATGTGACACAATAAGAGAACTTCCAGTAACGCTTGATCAGATTAAGAGTAAGGCAGAGGTGGATGAATTTATCATAAGCACGAAAGAAAAAAATCAACAATAGCCAACTAGATGATGGAATTTATTCAATTTGCGACAACGTCCTATTATATAGCGACAGGGTTGTAATTCCTATGACATTACAGAAGAGAATGCTCAAGGAATGCTATGTAGGACATCCAGGCATATCGGGAATGAAAAACCTTATGCGCTCTTTTCGTTTACTGGCCAAACATGGATAAGCATATCGAGGAAAAAGTCAGGGAGTGTAGAGGATGCGTCTTATCTACGAAAGCTCCTCCAACTCAATTCGGATCGTGGACTAAACCGGACCGACCTTGGTCTAGAATTCACTTAGATTTTGCGGGACCACTGGATGGGTTCTACTATCTCATTGTTGTAGACAGCCTAGCTAAGTGGCAGGAAGTACTAAAATGCAAGAACCCCACATCCGAGGCAGCTATCAACTTCCTATACGAACTATTCGCTAGGTTTGGAGTAGTAGACTGCATTGTCACCGACAATGGTACTCAATTCACGTCTACTGAATTTAAACACCCCTGCGAGGATCATCTCATCGAGCATATAACAATCCCTCCTTACCATCCAAGAAGCAATGGACAGGTGGAAAGATTCGTTGACACATTCAAGAGAGCTCTGAAAAAAGCTAGTGGATCACCAACGGATAAGTCAATCCAACAGTTTCTGCAGGTTTACAAAGTCACTCCGAATGCAAACATCGAAACGTCGAAGACACCTGCTGAGGTCATGTTCGGACGCAAGGTTAGATCGATTTTCCACAAGTTGTTACCAAACCAGGATAGGGCAAATATAAAAAGAACGATAACAAAAAAACGGTATAAAGTTGGCGAAAAAGTTTTTTATAAGATCTACAGAAACAATAGGACTTTCTGGGAGTCCGGCACTGTGGATAAACAAATAGGGAACATGGTCTATATGATTAAGGGACCAGATGTCGTGCACAAACGTCACACTAACCAATTCCGGAAAAGATATTCGAACAGTGAGGTGACCAGGTCGCCCGAGGAGGACATCATGGATGCAGTGTTTGATACTTTTCAGGTGCCCATACCAGAGACTGCTCCTGAGATTAGGAGATCAAATAGAAAACGGAAATCGACTGAGTTGATGATGGTGATTCCCAAACAAAAACGTTATTAATCCCAAGAGAGGGTATTTTCAAAGGGGGTGTTACACCGGCCGTGCTTACACAGGAGGAACAACACCGGTTGTCACTATAAATAGTGCGAGACACCAGAAGACAAAGCCCACCTTGTAACTGTCTAGCCAAGAGCTAGTAACTTTCTTACTTTGTTAATACACTTGTTAAACCAGCCCTCGACTTGACTTCCTTTATTTATTATTTACTGTGGAACAACTTCACAACACTTAAATGTGCATGAGCGATCGATACTTGGACATATTATTCATTATCTTGATAAACGCCCCTCCCGATGCAATCGCCTCTGATGTGAGTGCATTTTCTAAGCAAGAAATACTCTATGTCTAATTAGATGCCAATAGATGAATGACTATGACTCCAGTATGTAGTAGAATACGGCTAAAAATAAATGGGGCCATTAAATACTACCATGATGAAGCTTTTTTCCTTTAACAATTATTAGAAACGTCTCCAACCACAGATTTCGATGGATCAAATAGGCAAATGTGAAATACAATAATTAAATCCTGAGGAAATTACTTCAATCCTCAAAGAAGGTAAGCTCCATCTATCGTTCAATAAAATGTACACATCTTGCAGTGTCTCATACACATCTTAAAAGACACTATTCAGCCGGGCATGGAGTATCGTGCCCATATCTGGCCTTTTGAACTAACCATAAGTCTATTCCTCTTGAATAGGGTGCCAAATTAATTTCTAACCAAATAAGTTACGCACTGTTAGCTAAGCTCCAGCCGCTTTCATATCGTCGCAGTGTGGCATCTTTGTTGCTGTTTTATAATAATATTCACATAATCTGCTCCGATAATAGTACTGCACTTCTACCCCATTAACGAAAACTTCTTCGACCGAACGAATAGGAGTAACATCCATAGGTGACGGAAAATGTTCTACTCTGAAACTTTATTTCCTAGGACAGCTTTTATCTGGATGTTTTTTTCTTGTACTTTGATGCCCGACCGTACTATCATGCAGAAATATAAATGTAATGCAAACAAACATCCTGCTGTACAACTCCCCACCTAGGTTGCTATCTTATAAATCTGGCTCTAACACAGTAGCCCTTACATTCCAGTGGCAATATGGCTTGTTTGGGGTGAACCAAAATAAAGAAAATCACTGTAAATTATGTAATGTCCTTCTGTCACATTGAGCAATTTAGAATCTTGGGTACTTATATCGAATATAAAACAGTTTCTGTCGGAAGCGTTCGGGCATGTTACGTAAACACCCGAGAGATGTCGAGGCGAATATTGACAGACGGTAATATCGACGTTTCTGCATGGTATTTTTTCAGTTTTATTTTCAAGAAAGATAGCAACTAACAAGAAAAACGAACATAGCGAAATCATAGTCAAGAAATATTTTGTTTACATTTGTTAACAAAACAAAACAATGCTAAACAACTGTTAATTTGTGTTTTTATTTGTATTAGTCAACTGGTTAAAAATCAGTTCTTTGTGTTTTTTAAAACCGAAAAAATATTTTTTTTTGTGTTTTTTTGGGGGAAGGAGCTAAGCGATTTTATTTAATTACTGGAAGATTGTTTCTACGTTCTTGCAGGTAGCTTTCGCAAGGAAACCCCCTTTTCTGCGGAGTCGTCTCTCGCCCGAAGACCCAGAGCGGCCGGACAATCCTACTGACGTTTGTTTTTCGTACCGTTAAACAGACTCGTATATCTCCACCGTATGACCTGGACCTCCGATCTGACAATTTTCACCTGACAAATTGTTTTCGCAGACCTCCCGCAAAACATTCTTCCAATCGGTCTACGTGTTTGGTAATCCAACGCCGCATTATTTCCGTACATTTTTTGCTGTTGTCATTTTATTGGGACCACAGGTATATCAGTTTCAAAATCCTAGCAATGTTGATGTTTATAAAGATAAAAATGAACTGGCTTCGATCAATTTCTTCCGGCTTTAATCAATGTCAATATTGGTTAGAAAATGTGTCGTCCAGTTAGAAAGTTGTCGTTTGACATCTGATTGGCGAATCGTCTCGTCATTTCCCGGGTGTGCATGTGATATGCCCGAACGATCTATATAACGTTAAGTACGAATACCAAATGTTTTCTGAGATGTGAAATGCTATCGCAACAAATTATCAGTAGACCTACGCAATACGTGAATTGGCCTTGTTTATGAAACTACTGAGTAAGCGAACGCACCAGAACACATCGACACGTGGACGAGCTATCCTGTAAGAAAATCATACGACCTCGCAAATAACTTACGTTTACTACCCGGTCTTTGACTGAAAACCTTAGCCTGTTATAGTATAACTGACTTTTGAAGAAACTTTAATCACTGTAGCAAACATATGCACCCCCTACACACACACACACACCCACACACACACACACACACATATATATATATATATATATATATATATATATATATATATATATATATATATATATATATATATATTAAAAACATCATGAGACAAAACGGGGGTGTGAATTTTGCGAGTAAACATAACTTTAATAATAACATATTGAATGTGTTTTATCTTCTATTTATCGAATACTTATCGGAGTCGAGAATGCTATTGCTTAAAATTAAACGAACATTAAAAATATATTTATACACAGTTTAATTACGAAGTTAAATCATCTACAGTGCATTTCGATTTCTTCATAAAACATTAGTCGTAATAGTAGTTTTTTGATAGTAAACATAATTTAATGAATTATTCCGTGAACCGCCGAAATATCAAAACGAATTTTCAATCATTAAAACTGTCGTTATTTCAGAAAAACATCCTTAGCAAATAGTCATGTATAAAATATTTTTCAAACTATTTACATCTAATAATTGTATAAATAGAGATTTAAATAACATTGCCTGAATAAATTAGTTAAGGTTTTATAAATTCCTGGCGCGTAGTTACTAATAATTATATATATTTTAATTAAATAACCGTAATAATTATATTAGACATAAAAAATCCGGGTTGAACAATTTAATATTTTGGTTACAAAACACGGATGTTAAAAAAATAAAATTTCAAACCAAGACTGAACTGATATTTGTATTTTTCATCAGCAACCTAAGTACATGAAAAACCGAAATTTATATTTCAAGAACATTTATTTCAATGTAGTTAGACTTGACATCAATATATTCCTATAACACAAATGCATATTTGGAATATTATCCATCAGTTATTGTATTTTTTTATAACTTTAGGTGATGCTAAAAAGAACAAAGTGACTTAGCTATATGTAATTATTTGGTTTCTTGTCTGATACTTACTCAACGTTGGGGATGCAACATTCCTGCTATAGTTATGTCGATCAGTCTATAGTTAGATAATTTTTTATCGTGGTTATCTGAGGTTTTATCTATGAATTTGTAAAACTTCTTTGTGTTCATGTACATGATACCTCGAAGACGGCACACAATGCATACATAAATTGATGACCACAAACGTGTTTTTTTCTTTTTTTTATGGGAATCGCTCCAGACCAGAGATGACACCACTTTAGGTAAGGGGATTAAATTACAAGTTCAAGCCAAAAAACTATCAAACGATAAATATTAATCAAATAGATTCCGACCCACAAAACATTAATTCTCCTCAGAAACATCGCTCATTGAATGTGAGGATCAACATACAAAATAGGGGAAGCGAGAATTACGAGGCTTCCGAAAGTAAACCCAAGGTCCACTTACTAATCCACCTTAAAATATTCATATTTGTTTTCAATACTACAATATCGGCGATCATTTTGATAGGTTCATAAATACCTGGTAATACAGACGAATGTTTATTAAATCTTCGACGTTGACTATGGATAGTGCTTCTTACCAACTGAATTCATAATAATTAAGTATGTACGTTTATGCGCTGTAATGGGCGGTCCATGATATCATGGGTGTAAACCATATCAAATCCATTGTAGCATTTTTCGCACTAATAATTGTGAGAAAGGTATAGTTATGCAGGTTACTTCTAGTTATAAGTAAATAGCTACATTTAGTAAAATGATCATATACACTGCATTTAGTAAAAATAGTGTTATGATACATAATTAGTAACCCCCTCTAACGCTTCCGTAAAAAGAATCATTTAGAATAATGAGTGTTATTCGCCATTACATCACCAAAGATCTATATTTTTGTACATATAAAACCGAATCGTTTACACTACATACTGCTTTTTAGAATTCAATAGACATAATATTGATTTGCCATACACTAACAAGATATATTTTGAAATAAGGATTGTGTTTCGACATGAAATGACCCAAAAGTGTCGATTTGCCATAATAAAAAGAAGGAGAAACAATCAATGAATATTTTGCAATACATATTGTTTTTCGGCAATAAATGATACAAAAACATTTGATTTACCGGAAAACGGATGAATCAAACGAGCAAAATAAAAAAAAGATGTTTTTTTATATATAGGAAGGTTTATTCTTTATAAACGCTAAAACCAATAAAACTTTTCCTGTAGCTAACGATGTAATGCCTTTCAATTTCCATCATGAGAGAGCGGTAGATTCGAGTAAACATATTTTCCTCTCTCCATGTCAGAGATGATTATATGTGCATGAATACTCGTCTTCTCGGGCAGTTTGTTTTCAACATTTGTTAACGCGTTTTTAGATGTTAGCATACTTACCGGATATCAATAGAAAACCTTAAATTGGATAAGCTGGCCTTTTATTATAAAATCAGGTTTTCCAATATAAGCATTCAATTACTGGTTATTAAACGAGATGATTGTTCAGATAATCAACACAAGATAATGCGTAGTTGGTTCATTGGTTGGAAAACATAGAGATCAGGAGAATACCACTTTATAAAAGACAGTTGTATAAATCTATATTTTGTAATGTAAACACACATGCGCACACGGACACCAGCCCATGCACACACATATATATGCGTGTATATATATATATATATATATATATATATATATATATATATATATATATATATATATATATATATATATATATATATACTTGCATCGTCTATTGATGTGTATTATATGTAGCGAAGATGTATATAACTGGTAAATCATTAATTCCGAAAGAATATAAAATCTATTGTTTTTTCTATGATTTATTGAATGAAACAACTTTAGATATACGAAAATCTGATACACTTATATATATATATATATATATATATATATATATATATATATATTCATATATGTATGCATATATAGCATAACTGTATTATTACAAACATATATATGTATAATACAAAGCGTATTCTTTTATATAAGCTACAAATCGTCATTCACATAAGCAGACTCCACTGCTAACAATACATTCCAACACTTATATACGGTCTAGAGTATAATGTACATCATACAGGTACAGGGCCCTTGGCGAATATGATACCTATAAACATTTTGGACTTCCCGAAGCAGATATTATCAAATCAACAGAAATTAAAGTGAAGATTGGGAGAAAAGTACCTGCAAAGAACAAGAAAATTCTTAGAAGTTTAATTATATAGCGGAAATCTAATAGAAGGAATAAACACCCGGGCGGTATCACTAATAAGATATTTTGACCATTCATAGGCTGGAAAAAAGTAGAACTGAGCCATCTTGACAGAAGAGTAGGAAACTAATGACCATGCACGGTGCACTACACCTGAATATTTATACTTACTGACTCTACGGGTAAAAGGAAAAAGAGGAAGTGGACTGGTAAGTATAGACGAATATGTTATAAACACAAACAATACCGTCAACAGGAGGCAACAGAACGAGATACAAAGAGATAAGATAAAAAGTAGGACGATAAATAACTCCATCAACGATTCATGAGAATATCAAGAGAAATGTTTAAACAAAAACACCGAGACATGGCTACGAACAAAATACTGGAACAGAAGAACCGGAATCGATGTTGACAGCTGCACAGAACGATGCAAGTAGAAGTAACTATATCAAAACTGACATAAACAAAACCTAGGAAAACAGGAAATATATACTTTGCGGACAAAGAGACGAACCGGTGAATCACATAATAAGTAAATGCAGCAAACTAGCTCAAAAAGAATACAAAAACAGACATGACTGCATGGAGAAGGCAGTACACTGAGAACTGAGCAAAACCACAAAACTAACCAGAGAACTGATAGGAATCTGGAACATAAAGAAAGTAACTATAATACCAATAATCGTAGGAACACGAGGAACATTTCCGAAAAAGATACAGGATGCTGGGAGAAATTTGAATCAAGCGGAAGACTGAAACTATACAAGGAATTGCTATGACAACAATAGTTGAAACTTCTAAGGAACTCTTCGAATGTGGAAACTAAGCTGCATAAACTACGAACGCTAACAAGCAACATGTAAAAGTTGCAATAGAAATAAAACAAACAACAACGGAATTGAAACTGTAATAAATCCCATAAAATTAACAGTGATGTAACCAGCCTCGGCTGATACCATACAAAATGAAGGATCAATGAGGATGGAAAAAACCGAGAATAGGATGCAGATGTGTGAATTACGTCCCGCAAGGATTTCCAGGAAGATTAGATATCATCGGTTATATCAACAGAATCCAATGAACGATCAAAGCCAGGCCGACAGTGCTGCCCGCTGAACGGTATTCTTTAATGGTAGAATGTTTATCTGTTTAGGGACAAAGGAGCGTTTCATTCGTCTGTGCTGTAAACTAAAAGACGTTTTACTTCGAAGCAAGGCATGATCTGAAAGATAGCAACTTGTATGGAACGAACGAGTGATACGAAAGCCCCCAAGGTCACGTCTCTTGGTGATGATGTAGTCAATCAAGTGCCAATCGCTAGAACGAGGGTGCATCCATGTAGTCTTGTGGGAGTTTTTCTGTTGGAATACAGTGCTGGTAATGCACAGATTAAGCTCTCCACAAAGAGACAACACACGAAGACCATTCCCATTCATACGACCAACGCCATGATGACCCAGAACACCACGCCATGATGTACTATCCACACCCACACGTGAATTAAAATCACCCAAAAGAACAAGTTTGTCCTTGTGTCGAACATTAGTGATAATTTCTCTTAGTTGCTGGTAAAAATAATGTTTCTCCTGCTCTGGTCTGTTCGACGTTGGAGCATAACAATTAATAAAAATAGCACGGGTATCACATTCAAGATTAAAGGTTAATGCCATTAAGCAATCCGAAAACCCCTTTAGAAGGGTCGGCAATGACTTTGCAAAGTTGGACTCAATAGCAAATCCTACTCCAGAATGCCGAGGCTCCTCTGGGCCTTTGCAACTCCAGAAAAAGGTATAACCACCCTTTTATTCTGTCAGTTGTGAATTTCCAGCCAGGTGAGTTTCACTAAGGGCGGCAATATCGATGTCAAACCTTTTGAGCTCAAGTGCGACAAAGCCCGTCCTACTTTCTGGCTGAGTATCATTGTCAAGTAGAGTACGGACATTCCAAGATCCAAAAGGAAAGTTTTTACTTCTTCTGTTATTGGGACTGCATGTTGGATACCCAGACAGATGCAGTTGGCTGCCAAGGGTAATGATGAGCAAGCATATGTGTAGGGCTATTTTTATTGCCCCCTCCCCAGCATGGAGAAAGCAGTGCTATCCCTAAAAAGGGCTGCTTTATCACCGATATAGGACAGGGACTGCACAATTGCTCAAATGTTTGGGCAGAACGGATATCACCCACCGGTCGCCAAAGTGTTGAGATCGAGCTAAGAACTTCCAGTAATATCCTTTACCTGTTCCCGTCGCCTTACTCTATCGCCTCTGGACTTTTTTGTGTGCAGGACTTTGGTATAAACTTCAGTTGTCAAGAAACCCACAAAAAAGATTTGTTTATAGTGGTGAAAGCCTGTGTAAATACTATCCACACTTTTTGGACCTCTTCATAAACCCAAGTCGGTGCAGTAAAATCGACACATATTAAGCAAGAAAATACCTCAGGTTTAACATCAGAGTTTTCCATCTCCTAGATACCTGTCTTAACAAAGACTAAGGGAGGTATCACCCAGTGGTATAAACGCGCCCCCAGACACTATCCTGGGAATTTTCATAACCCGGCACCATATATATATATATATATATATATATATATATATATATATATATATATATATATATATATATATATGTCTATACATATATAGATACAGACCACTACCCAGTGGCAGGGGGTTAGATTGGTGAGCGCCGGGACATATCTACATGCCAGCAGGCCTTGCATACTACACCTCTGGAGTTCTAACCTACTCCGAGATCTCTAGTCTGTTAGCCTGGGGCTGCAAGCCGTCAAGTTACCATAGTGTACGACGGGGAGGTCAGACTAGAGTCTTGTCTGGGGATAGGCTATATACCAGCAGGGGAGACTTACTCACTCGGCTTCCTTTTCGCTCAGCTAGTGGGCTATCTGGCGGCTAAGCAATGAGTAAGAGTAGGAAGCACATGCAACTACAAGTACGCTCTACTGTAGCACTAGACGACTCACACAAACCTGTGGATAACTCCACCACACCACATACACACACACATATATATATATATATATATATATATATATATATATACATGTATATATATATATATATATATATATATATATATATATATATATATATATACCTACATACATACCGATAACATTATCATATTGTACAATTAATGTATATACTATGTAATTATTAAGTATTCGTTTTTTTTCTATATGATAAAAAATGTTTGTTTTTATGGAAATCAATCCAGACAAGGCATGAAGCCACTATATGTAAAGAGCATACAAGACGAAATATGGTAATCGCATATACATGATATGCCTATTGGCCTTAGTCTTGTAAAGACAAAGATTATAGTCAGTAAGAAAATAGTCAACAGGAAGATAATTCCACAAGCCTGTGGTTCTTGGAAATAAGCTACTGGACAAGGAAGTTGTATTACAATGAGATATCAAAAGAGCAAATTGATGGAGATAACTAGACCAACGAGTCAAACGAGCTGGGACCATAAGAAGCGGGGAGTAGATCACATAATTCTGAAGAACACATGCTATAATAGTATTTATAGAAAAGACTATGACTAGCAACATCACGTCTGTAAGAGAGTGAGGAGAAGATAAAAAGGGTGTGACTAATCAAATACTATATATATTTCTGTTCCTTATAAAACACCCACAAATGAGACAGATATTTAGCAGACAAAATATGGCAACATTACTCCATATATTGTCTGAGTTTATATTTGTAGAGGCAGAGAAACACCTCATGTGATAGAAAATGTTTGAAGCGATAGAGAGAACCGACTTTATGTTAAGCAGAAAAAACAAAAATCTGATGTATAAAATCCGATAAATATTTGATGGGAATGAAACAGAAAGAAGTTTCAAAGTCGATTTCTCCTCAAGAGCAGAGCCATCCATTATAATCTCAGAAAGAAAAGGGGCATGCCTACGATTAAATGACACGAGCTGAGACAAAACTGGATTACACGAAACAAGCCATCTCGTAACCTAATAAATAACTGAACCCAGATCAACTTCTAGTTCTGGTGTATATTAGACTGATCCGTAGGAGACGAGCGAGAAGCAATACCAGAATAAAGAGTGGTATCATTAGTATAGATGTTAATTTTCTAAACATGTATGGGAACTCTGATATATATTTTAATATATATATATATATATATATATATATATATATATATATATATATATATATATATACATATATATACACTTATATATATACACTTGTATATATATATATATATATATATATATATATATATATATATACGTCAATACGTAGTTATTTATGTATATATATACGTTGTTTATATTTATATTTTGTTCACTCTAATGCGATGTTTTCTCTATACGCATTGACACACACACATATTTATATGACCGAGCTACATATATAAGTATACATATATACATATATGAATGTGATTATTAAGAGATAAACATACCAAACATGCACATGCATACATGAACAATGCATTTATGAATATATTATTCATATATATATATATATATATATATATATATATATATATATATATATATATATATATATATATATATTGTGTATATATAAACTATATTTGTTTAGATAAACACATGTATATATGTAGTTTATATACATGCATACATGTATGTGTATACAGAAATATATATTTATTGTATATTCATGCATATATATATATATATATATTGTGTATATATAAACTATATTTGTTTAGATAAACACATGTATATATGTAGTTTATATACATGCATACATGTATGTGCATACAGAAATATATATTGTTATTCTATATTCATGCATATATATATATATATATATATATTGTATATATATAAACTATATTTGTTTACATAAACACATGTATATATGTAGTTTATATATATATGCATACATGTATGTGTATACAGAAATATATATTTTTTATTCTATATTAATGCATATATATATACATCTCTCTCTCTCTCTCTCTCTATATATATATATATATATACATATATATATATATATATATATATATATATATATATATATATATATATAAGAGTGTGTGTGTAGTTTTTATATCAGTGTGTAAAGGCCATATATCAAAGTAAATATGGTGTTCCTTTATAAAATAGAATGCCGAAAGTAATCAAAATGCATAAACTCTTTTTGCAGATCTTTCAATTCTCATTTGTTTGTCTATTTCAAATTACTCGATTACAGAGGTTTTATCTAAAAGATTTCAACGTTTTCTCTCCGATAATAAACATTGACATTAGTATTACATTTAGAACATCACTCCTAGCCGCTTTGAGAATAACAGATTTAATGTTTTTCGAAAATATATATATATATGTGTATGTGTGTGTATGCATATATATATATATATATATATATATATATATATATATATATATATATATATATATATATGAATTAATTAAGTTTATTATCATGTAGCAAGAAAACACATTTATTTTCAGGAATTTCTATTATCTTTGTTTTCGAAACATTTTATCTATGTCTCTTTCTCTCTCTTTCCATCTATATATATATACACACACATATATATATATATGTATATATATGTATATGTATATATATATATATATATATATATATATGTATATATATACCTATATACGCATACATATATGATGATGCCCACTGATACCCACAAACACGTGACCAGTGATTACTAATAATGATCATGGACTCTCCCGTCGATTTCGACGTATGAGGTCTTGACAACTTAAAATTTGTTTTGTCTACGATGGATGTAGCATGCTTACATTTACTCAATCGTAAATGGCATTTGAGTCCTGCGAGAGATTTGTAAACCAGCACTAATAATGAAATATATATATATATATATATATATATATATATATATATATATATATATATATATATATATATATATATATGTATATATATATGGTACGTCAATGAAAATTAGTAAGACCTGCAAATGGAAGCAAATCGGTATTTTCAGTTGTTCAAAACAAGGAGTAGTTTAGTTAATAAAAACATTTATTTTTCATCTCTTTCTTTCCTTAAACCAGGCTTTTCAAAGATTAAAATCTTATCATCAGAGGAAAAATTATGATTGATAAGTTGACAGGGTGGGACTGTCAAAGTTCCAAATTTGAAAAAGTTTTCTTTTAAAATTAAAAATTAAAGAAATTCAAAAAACTTCTTTAAAAAATGTTTCCAAAAGGTTCAGACGGGCATGGGAATCACCAATAACGAAATCCAAAAAAACGTAGGGCTCACACATACATACATACATATATATACATATACATATATATATATATCCAAAAAACGTATGCTGGGTACACTTGGGTGATTGTGGCTATTGTACTTTTATGTGTATATATATATATATGTATATGTGTGTGTGTGTGTGTGTGTGTATATGTGTGTGCATGTGTGTGTGTATATATGTATGTATACATATGCGTATGAATGTATATGTATGTGTGTGTGTGCATATATATGTATAAATGTGTGTGTGTGTGTATATATATATGTATGTATGTATGTGTGTGTACATATGTATATATAAATCTGTGTGTGTGTATGTATGTGTATATACATATGTGTTTGTCTGTATGTGCTGGTTTTTTGTATGTACGCATGTGTGTGTATATACGGCTTTGCTCGCGTGGCTTTTACATGTGCTTTATTAACAATTCATACCAGATTACGGTGGATGTCCAGTGATGTAGTGGACATAATCCATAGCCGCGAGTAAGTGAAGGCAGCATTGCAAATATATAGATATACACCCCCATATTTAAATCCCATTATCTATTCTTTAGGTTTCACTATTTATTACTACTTTTATTATTTTTATTTTTTTTATTATTACTTTTACTATTATTCATTAGCATAAGGTGTTTTACATCTGCTTAATACCCCCATCTTCCTGTTCTTAACTACCTACATTGTCGATTTATTCATAAATTGATTCAAAACTCCTTAAACATCTTAAAGAAATTCACTCAGACCTTAAGAATTATAATAAGACAGATAATCCAATTTCTTGTTAAAATATAAAATGAGACTTAACTCTATTAGCGACACCAGTTTAATGCCCATCCCTCATATACCCTTCCCCTTGCAAAATTAAACTAACCTTTCTTAGGAGACAGCTTTCTGTCTCTTATCTGTATTTAATCTACCTAAATATCCCCTGGGAATATAACTTAACTGAGCTGACCAGCACTCGGCACTTTGTGTGGCCAATTTGAAATCTACCCTTCATATCTCTTTCTGCCTAAATATCATTTTGATCTGAATCCCTTAACCCCCCCCCCCCACTTGTTAGATTACATTCTACTTCCGATCGCTTTTCGCTTTTTCTCTCTCCTTTTCTTTTTTCTTTTCTCGTTCTCTTCTCTTGTCTTTCTTTATTTATACAATTCCCAAATAATTTTGACACAGTACGACGATTCGTCTTTGAACCAGTTAGAGCTTTTTGCCTTGGAATACGCTTAACTGAAAACAGGAAGAATATTGTTTTCCTTGAAATGGCCGTTTTTATTTGATTCCTCTCCGTGGACAACAGACCTGAGTGAAATCGCCGTCGTTGGATTTTTATGCAGATTCCCCCGGATTTACCAATATTTCTGAGCCCTACGTTTTTTGGATTTCGTTATTGGTGATTCCCATGCCCGTCTGAACCTTTTGGAAACATTTTTTAAAGAAGTTTTTTGAATTTCTTTAATTTTTAATTTTAAAAGAAAACTTTTTCAAATTTGGAACTTTGACAGTCCCACCCTGTCAACTTATCAATCATAATTTTTCCTCTGATGATAAGATTTTAATCTTTGAAAAGCCTGGTTTAAGGAAAGAAAGAGATGAAAAATAAATGTTTTTATTAACTAAACTACTCCTTGTTTTGAACAACTGAAAATACCGATTTGCTTCCATTTGCAGGTCTTACTAATTTTCATTGACGTACCATATTTTTTGCTCTATCCAGTATATTGAGCTTTCCTTATTTCACAATAGGTCCAACTCTCTAAAAGTTTACCTTTTAGTTATAATCTACATATATATGTATATATATATGTATATAATATAATATAATATTAATAATATTAATAATATGGTGTTGTTTGGGCTCTCGAACAGAATGCTTTGGTAAGCCTTCAATAACTCACATATATATATATATATATATATATATATATATATATATATATATATGTGTGTGTGTGTGTGTGTGTGGGTGGGTGTATGTGTGTTTGTTGAGGGAGCTGGCTCTTTGCACCCAAAACAAGATCTCCCTTACGCAGCGTCAATAGAGGTATTCCTCACATCTCTCTTACTGTATACGTACTTCTCTCCTACATAACTTACAAATATTATAAATGTATTGCACACACTGCCACTCTCATACCAGTGGGAAAGACCTTAAGGTTCCTCTAAGCTCTAGGGAATGCCTAGACATTTTTTTTATTAATCGGTTTCGTTTAGATATTTTGTTGTGAGATTAAGCAATTATCCTTAAAATCAGAAAAGACAGTTAAACGGCACATAATTTGCTTTGGCAATGGATTATTTGTCTACTAGACAAGTGACGTACTGACATCTGACCATGTATTGTTTTAACCCAGTGTCCTTATTTACTTGTCGTCTCGCAAAGGCAGATATAGAGATTGATGAAAATCCATCTCCTAAGAAATGGAAACTCTGGTTTGGGACACAAAGAAGAATCATTTTTATCCCGGATAACTCTTACACTGACTGGGGAGAGAAAAGATGAAGTTTTGTATCAGAACATATATTACACTTTTCTCATATTTTAAAAGGGTAATGAGGCATAACTGTCGCACAGTGTATTTCACCCACCTGATGTTCGTTTGGAATTTCGTAAGATAGGGGTACGTGTTATGTTTGATTAGGTAACCCTTTTACAAATTCACAGCAAAATAAAATTCATCTAATTATTTACAATAGAATATTCGTATTATCGGTGTCCGTGTCCCAATGACTGCAGTTTTACAATAATGAATTACGGAATAAAACGTACTCCATAAAACTGGAACTGAGATAGTAATATAAAAAAATAAAAAAAGCACTTCATACACTCAGAGTACAAAATCCTTCACAACACTTCACCCATATAAGCATATATAAGAATAAAAGAATATATATACATATGTGTATGCCTATATATGTGTTTAATTTTCGTCATGAATAATTACTTAAATAACATGAGTATGTCCGGATTTTCCAGGAGTTGAGTCCTGCTACCACACGTATAGCCTTTCCACACCAACCTACACCACCCTGTCCTTGTCAACATTAATCAGCAACACAATATAGCCATCTGAATTGAAGTTGATACCCTTTTTTTAAACTGGAAACACGCACAAAGTCCACCACAGTTTGGGGTAGCTTGAAATTGTTGAATCCGCGGCGAATCACCATGATGCAGTTTTCCTTTTCACCATATATTGGTGCTTTAAGTTGTTCATGATCTCCAGTTGTTTCATGTACTGAAAGAAGTAATCCGTTGCACTTCACCGCGATAAAATATTCTAAGTGGTTTTAAATGAAAGAATATCCAAACCTAATAAAATGTGTATCGAAAACCCTCTAATTATAAAAGATCAAACTCTCACATATCTCAAACCAATAATAAAACCGTCGTCATGCTGGTAATTTTATCAAAATAGAGAATACATAACTGAAGTTTTAATCATTTTGCTACGTTAGTGAATTTGCAATCATCAAAATTATATTCATTATATTTCATATAACCCCTTGGTTTCAATCAGAGATAAACTATTTTGTCACCCGCTATCAGCAACATATTAAATACAGTTTAATATTTTATCATATATTATTTAATACAGTTCAAATGATTGTGGTAATTAACTTATATAGTTAAATTTGAATAACTTAAATACCTTTAATACAGTTCAAATGATTGTGGTAATTAACTTATATAGTTAAATTCGAATACCTTAAAACTGCAATAGATGAAAATCAGTTTCGGGTCTTATACTCTACTATGGAAAGAATATGCAGGATAAATGATGTTAATAATAATAATAATAATAATAATAATAACATTCATGATGACGATGATGATGACGATGATGATGATGATGATGATCATCATCATCATCGGACGGATTTTATCGTTTTTCTTCCTGGCGAATACAAGATTAAAAACAACGTGGCTTTTTAATATATTGAAAAATCTGGATTGTGATAACAACTTGCTCGCTCGGTCTGAAAACACTTTTTCCCTTCTGACTAGAAGCATTTCACATTTATAACATAGCTCGAAGGCCAGAAAATTACAAATATCTTCTGACTATCAGCTCAAATACAACAAAAGATTTCAAATAAAGTGTCGATCCCATCATAAGAAACTTATAAATATAACCCCGTTCAGACAATCTCTATGTACAAGTTTATTAATAATAATTGTGAATCCTTTCTAACAAGTTATGTGTACATAACATAGCTGTAATTGTATTTAACTGGAAATATGAGAATAATTTACACGTGTCCTAGTTAATCATAGATACGCTACATATAATACTAACACTGATATTTTACAATTGTAAGTGTTTATTTCGCTAGTGTCAAATAAGTTGATTGTTTTCTTAGATGACTTCATAATATTAATTGCATATATATATATATATATATATATATATATATATATATATATATATGGTGGCTGTCTATTCGATGTGATATATATGTACACGTTCCGAGTGAGATGCGAGGATATGGCATTTCATGCGTGCTAGTCTTTTACAGACCATAGCACAGAAGTGGCAGATGTTGTAATAATCTGAGTCAGTTCCATGAATGTAGCCAGCTGTTGTCCGTGCTTAAGTTTCAAAAGATGCACTCCTTGGTGATTAAAAAATTATGCAGGTGACATACTTACTAGATTGCCAGCTTGGCCTTTTAAGTGCTCCATATTTCCTCCATGTGCAGGAGATGTCACGTCCCGTCCTTTCCTTACACTTCTCTTTTCGTCTGCTGGTATTTAATCGTATTCTTTTTCAAAAAGCTTTCTGCCTTCAACCATCGCTTTCCTCCAACACTACCCTATGCTCCAACATAAATAAAAAATCACTTCAAATCGTCTTTGAAACAATCTATGAATCTCTTATGAAATTTGTTCTGTGGGTAAGTATTCCCAGTCAGTCCCCCATAAATCACCTGCTTGGGAAGTCTGTCATCAGTAAGACGAATAAGATGATCAGTTAAACAAAGTTTGCGTTTACTTATACGAGACTCGCTGAATAGCAACTCGTTCCAACTCTTCGGTGTCAGGGGTAAAGCTATCCCAACGAATGTTAAGCGTGAGCCGAAGGCAATTCTGCTGTAAACGCTCTAACAGGCGAATAAAAGCTCTGTCAGTTGTCCAGGGCTCACAAGCATGTAACAAACTTGATATCAATCAGGGCTTATACAAAGATATCTTAGTTTTCAGCCTGATATCACGTGGTGCCCACACCCGCTTTTCCAAATGACCAAAACCGACACACCAACATGTTCAATACATCTAATTATCTCAGCATCGAACGACCCGTTATTCGAAATAACACTATCTAGATACATTTAACGATGTACTACAGACAGTATGTTACCTTCAACAAATATATCCGCTTCCTGATACAACCTTTTAGGTGCTGGGGCAAACATAGCATTTGTCTTGCCTAGGCTTATTCTGGGAGTCATGCTTCTACACACCCATGCAAAGCTATCCATAATAACCTGTATATCATTTTGCGAGTACGCTACGATATCCACATTATCTGCACAGAGCAAATCTCGAACAACGGTGGAAAATGTCCTTGACAAAGTCTTCAAACCCTGTAAGTTATACAGCCAACCGGATGTGCACTATCGAAGATACACACCTTTGTCACAGTTATTGATTGCCAATGATAGAGTAACATCAAACTAGATGGAAAAGAAAGTAGGTGTTGTTATATCACCTTGTTTAACACCGTTGTTGACTGCAACATGTTCATAAAGAGAACCATTGCAGTTTAATGTTGCCGTACAGCTCACGAAGAAGTCTAACAAATTACGGAGGGCATCACAAATTAACCAATACCTTCCACAGCGCATCCTAATTAACTGTATCGAACGCTTCCGTCAGATAAACACAGACAAGATATAGGCCTATACGATGTTCAATACACTTGTACTACATTTGACGTGCCGTAAAGATCATATCAGTGGTACCCCTATTTCTTCTAAAGCCACACTACTCTCAGGAAGCATAACATTGACAGATGGAGGCATTCAGGCTATTCAACAAGATTCTGCTAAATAACTTTCCTGTCCAATTCGAAATATAGATGCCTCGATAATTGCCGCACTAATATTTTTTTTCCTTTGCCATTGTACACAGAGAGTGGAGTCACGCCAATCTTGGTAAACATGCCCGTCAAACCAGATGTTGTCAATCAACCCTTTAATTTTCACTTCCACTCGTCTTCCACCACTGCGAAGGACTAACCCATGTATACCATCTCCATCAGGCACTTCGCATCATTACTCCTATATAGCCTCGTTCACTTCCTTGAGGGAACAACCAGTATCTATTAAAACAATTATAGCCCTCTGAGGCAAACTATCTATTACATCAGTCCTCAGTATCGACGGATTAGTGCACATATACGTATAATGCTCTGCCCATCTATCAATTAATTTGCTTCGATCCCTAATCCACTCCGGGCCATCCTTTGATTTGTATGGGGTAACACTAGGATATCTAGCACCACAGCCTGTCTTTAGCGGGCTATACATGGCTTTACTCGCTTTAACATCGGCGGCATGCTGAATATCACAACCCTTCTATCACCATCATCTATCCTTCACCCGTCTAAGTTCTTTCTTCTACTCTGGTAAAATAGCTAAGTATGACTGTTTTGGAAATTTCAGATATTGAGGTGACAAGCAGCTATCAATCCGCTTTTAAATGAGATCGTGCTTTTTCAGTACCAGTTAAACGATGTGAGTATTATTGTCATCTAACCGGTATTGATGCTTTCTCTCAAGGACACCAACTGCTTTTTAATAAACACACTTCTTAAAGCACTCTCAGGTACCAGCAAACGATACGGGTCAAGTTGTTCTGTAAGTTTAAGCAATGCTCCCGTCTAACAGTGTTGCAACATTTATTTTAAAGGAAACTTGACGTTGTCGAATCGCCTATTCTGCCGGATTACGAACCCAATGTCAGTACAAACCAAGCGAGGATCTGTCCACTCGGCATTTCATGTTTTTACTTGAACCTTGCAGGACGTAGATCGAGTCTGCAGCTGATGACGTAATCGATCAAACGCTATTGCTTGGATCGATGATGCACACTTGTGTGTTTATACTTTTATTACAGGTGGAAACACGTGTAGTTATAACTAATTTCTAGCTTCCAACACATTTGAAGTAAACGCAACCCGCCATTATTCATATTTCCTACTCCATAACGTCCAAGTTGCCATGTTTAATATTCAATACCATACCTGACATTACTCATTGCATTCATCTCGCTAAGCTAGACACATAGTTGGTATATACATATGGGTCACATACGCCAAAAGTACCGGCACAGCGACATGATAATATTGATCAACGCTTGAGCGACACGACGACCACTCTCTGAATATCGCCGACTATCAATCCGGTAACAGGCAGACAGCCCGATGAATGGTAGCCACTTAAACCGCAGATGTTAGATCGGAGTTTTTCTTCTCCTAAATGCTTGCTTTTACAAAGGCTAACGACGACATTTTGCCTATTAGTATTGCCATATATCCATGGGTGGAACTCAGGTTGCTGGGCACGACAGTGTGATCCACATTGCGGTGGATGATGCATACTTCAGCTGAAAAGGTCTAAACTGCTCTGGAAGTTTCTGTCACGGTTGCCTCATCCTTAGCTTTTATGGCAAAACCTTAGCTGTGTCTAGTTTTACAGCATTGAACACTCGCCGTAAACAAGGAGCCATTAGGCGTTTCAATACTCGCGATGTGCGTATGGTGTTGGTGTGACTGGGAGAAGCTATGCATTTCTCGAGGACAATTGTGTACTTTTAACACACGCCTACGCCAGTAATTAAGTATGTTTTTAAAATCTTATTGTATATCATATCCAATAGTTTGAAAGACAGATTCCAATATATCACAGAATTTATTTTCTTATGTAGCATACAATTGTTTCGGCATGCACCAAGATATACGTAACTGCTCCTATGCGTTTATTTCTTGGTGTGAGTATCCTCAGTGATGATTATATAAAGAACAATGAAATACAAGGCAAATACATATATATATATATATATATATATATATATATATATATATATATGTATGTATTTGCCTTGTATTTCATTGTTCTTTATATAATCATCACTGAGGATATATATATATATATATATATATATATATATATATATATATATATATATATATATATATATATATGTATATTTCTACATCTGTATTTTTGATGTTTTTAGTGATCGAAAAAAAGTCGAGGTAAATAACGTCAATTATGTACCTTACATATATTCTTAGTGTGCTGATTAAAATAGATGAACTGTAGAAGCCGTTAAATTTTGTCAGAGTATATATATATATATATATATATATATATATATATATATATATATATATATATGTATATATATATAATTGTGTATATATATATATTAGTATATATATATATATATATATATATATATATATATATATATATATATATAGATAGATAGATAGATAGAGAGAGAGAGAGAGAAATAGATAGATAGATAGATAGATAGATATAAACTCTGGCACAATAAAACAACGTAACGGCTTCTAAAATGTGTCTCTTCTAATCAGTAAACAAATACTAACCGTACAGTACTGTGATTTAAAACTGGGCTTGCTATTTTACACCATTTTACACCATATTCCCAACAAAACTCTGTACATAACACCAACATAAAAAATACATTAAACACACTTAATAAAGGCAGCATATATTTGGAATACTAACGTCTATGTTTCGTTCGCAAAAAAGAACAAACGCATTGACTCACGTCATAGATGCACCACATATTTTCAAATATTGACTTATATGGATTTTTTTATCAATCATCTTAAGATCATGTTGATAAAACATGACTACAATTTTTGGTATTTCATTTCGTCATTTTATCTGTATATACATAGAGAGAAATTAGAGTAAATGTATGAAAGACAGAAAGAGAAACAGATGTCAACACAGGAAAATTAAAAGCAAACAAACGGATGAGCTGACGGGTTTTTGTTTCGGTTTCGGTTTAATCAACGAACGTCTTAAGAAACAGTGAAGATCGGCAGTTAGTGTATCATAAAAAATGGCTTAAACCGTAAACTGTGGGAAACCTAACTGTAATTGTTGAAATTCTGCACTTTTTAAATTATACATGTAAATGTCGAGATGTTACTAAAACTATAGATCGTCTATTTTGTCGACCACATTCATCTAACGTTGTCGATCTGCCCGCATATAACAGCATAGCTATGACTTGCATAAACACATATAAATATACTGTTGACAACAGTTAAGGAAGATGGCGTCTGTAAACAAAAACAAACCACGAAAGATCAATTATTTAAACATACAATCACGTCGACAGTTGCGTACATCAGACGATTAATCAGACAATGTCACGAGATGTTGACAATACAAATATAATTAACATTGAAAAGTAGCATTTTTTATGCAAAGTAATATTTTTATTTAAAGATACGAAAAAATAAAGAATACGTAAACATATTACGATAATCTAATTGTAATTTAAGGAGAAAAATTGTAAATCGAGCGATTTCGTTTGTTGGCATGTTTTATAATGGATTAGGCAGCTGTTATGAATGAATGGGGAAAATGAATATTTAATTATGTAATAAAATTATAGATATCTTCTCTAATGAATATTTTTGTGAATAGATCCCATGTCAAATCCAACATACTCTTATCATAATGAGTGATGCCGCCACACATTATATAATTGAAAAAAAAACACTTAATATATTCTCACTTTGAAATTATGCATCACACACAATATGATTTGGAACTGCCATTAACAGATTATTATCTATTTAGAAGTTTGAACATTTATTCAAGTTGATTAAGAGTTACTTAAAAAGGATGCTTAAATTGGTTACTTACTTTTTTTTCAAATCTTTTTCAAGTATTCTTTATCTTTTCCTGACACCTTGTCATTAACGGTGGTCATCCACTATTGTGTCTCCTCTGGGATCTTCCGATCACTAAGTTGTCCCAATTAAGATCAAACAAAGTTTTAAAAAACCTCTGAAGTCCTTCTACATTACCCCGTGTATCCATACTCGATGACTGAGTGGAACGGTCTCAGATCTTTCCTATTAGAAATTCTTCTGCATTCTGTGTTTGAAAAGAATGTGTTCTGTATTGCATCAGATGTAGCTGATTAGTTAATCATTGGTATTGAAAGCTTCATACCCTACAATAAATTCCAACAGAAACAAAACTGCCAGCCGTTGCACACCCCATAATGTGTCGCTGCAATTGCTCACCGAAATCACTATTTGAATTGTTCTTTACGCAATAGATGTTTCGAAACAAGAGCCGCCTTTAGGACTGTCGGAAACCACTGCTAAGGAGTTATTGAATACGCAAAAGAATCATATGCTCAATCCGTAAAAGCTAGACTGACTGATGAGTTTTGACGAATAACAAACCAGCTCATGAACAAATGCGTTAGCTCTATGCGAATCATCATCAATAGACAAAAAGTGATTTCCCCATCATTCGATGAAGCACATATTACTTAAAATCTACAACAATCACTTGCTCATATTCGTATTAATCTTTTCAATCGTTGCTTAAAAGACAAATACTTCCTTAACCTTAGAAAACTTCGTCAGTTTGTCCAGTATTTAAAAATATTGGAAATCAGTCATCTGTGTTTCAGTACATACCAATCAATCTCCTGTGTGTCATGAGTAACTAACTTGAATCTGTGATAAAACAAGAAGTTGTAAATCACCTCAGCAGAAACAGCTTACTCAGTGACAAGCAATATTGTATTAGTTTTGCAAGATCACCAGCTGATATGCTGACTGTAATATAACACAGGATTATTTAATATATAGGCAGAGGCTGCGCTTGTAGAGCAATAGCTCATGACTTATCAAAGGCATTTGATAGGTTTTTCCATAAAGGCGTACTTTACAAGCTTTCTAGCTCTGGAATATCTGGAAATTTCATTTACACAATCCATTTATTTTTCTCTGAAAGATTTATAAAAATAGTTTTTTATAGGGCAGGAGTCTTAAGCACAACGTACTAGTGTCTACATGCCCTAAGGATCAATTCTGGACCAAACTCTCTACCTTATATTCAGCAATGATCTCTCTAAACACATTCTAAGACTATTCGTCGACATGTCGGCAAATGACACAACCAGTTATGACAACACGTCGAAGACCATTAATGATCAATAACTTTCCTGATTTTCGGTCTTCCGATATGGAGCATGTGGTGCGATAGACAGAAATGTGGCTGGTTGCTTTTAATACTTCTAAAATTAATGTTCTCTCCTTTGATAACCAACACTCAGATTTTAATGTTGCCCCAATTTAAATGAATGGCTATTCCCTTAAGAAATACCCCTGCTTTAGTAAGATTATTAAGCTGAACTTCCCGTCAGCCTTCAAATGAAAGACTCACATCAAATATGCTGCTAAGATTGCTGAAAGAATCGTCTACTGGTATAAGAGTGAAATACGTTCTCAGATAAAATACTGTGGCAACATCTGGGGGGGGGGGCTACTCAGAGCATTATTTCCAGCCTTGACTGTAATACACCGACTTCGAAATCTAAAGGGGTTGCTCTCTTCTCTTCCTTACATCCACTTTCTCACCGAAGAGATGTTGTTAGTCTTTCTATGCCCTACCATTATTCTAATGGTAGGTGCTCGACTGAGCTGTACTCTATGTTGACGACACGAACTTGTCTAGCTACAGCCACTGTCAATAATTTCTCTTACTCCCTCTGTGTACATCAAACTTAACAGAGCTTCCATAAACTGAGTTTCTTTTCGTATGTGGAACAAAATACCGCTCTGCTGCTTCCAACTAGACTACAACATGTTTGTTTTCAAATTTAATGTAAACAAGTTCTTGTTGATCCGTCATCTTTAATAATACCATTCTGACTAATTTCAACCATCGTTACCAACAATCACAATGTTGTCTCACTGACAAACTTATAAACCATTATCCTCGAGTGACATTTGCCCCTTGATAAGTGGTTACTCTTTAGTAAGAAAAAACTAAATATCTAAAAAGTAAAATATTAATTGAATATGATTGTGAGATATAATTCTACTATCATTATCAGTTACATGTATCTGATATTGTTTAATTCACTCTTAAAAACATTACGAAACTTTGTTACGCCCTGATATTTTTATTTCTTTTTTAATCACGAATAAATTATTGTTACACACACACACACACACACACACACATATATATATATATATATATATATATATATATATATATATATATTTACGTCATCATCTATTCAGGCTATAATATAAGTTGAGTAACTCATTTTAATTTTGAAAGGTAATACATACTATCGTACTATAAAGTTTTGTCTTCAAGTTTTGTCTGAACACAGAAAATAAAATAGCGTGTTTTGTCGTCGGGGTCACCAATAATTCTCCTTTCTTTCTGATTCATGCTAACCCAGAGCGTATCATTTGTCAGCGTTTGTCAAATTCCCTGTCGGGTTTCTGGGCACTTGTCACGCAACGCAGAAGCAACGAATATCTAGGCGAAGAATCAAAACGGAAAGAAACTATCTACTATAGAAATCATGACATTTGACTAGACACCCTGTCATTGTTTGCAATAAGCGTGATGGCACCATACTGTCCAGTCCTGAGTGGACAAACACGAAATTCACGAGAGAGTGACTTGCCACAGTGAAAATGTTGTCGTCTCACTTATATTTCAATCCCCAATAAAAAAAATGAAGGATGGGTTCTTACCCTCTACTTTGCTCCATAGTTCATTTTTTAAACAGAAATGTCAGCACTAGCAATAGTAAAATGTTTGTTTTTCTTTGACATTTCCTGATATAATGAATACAAAAAAATAAGTAATAACAATGCAATCAAATTGACATTTATAAACAGAAAAAGCACGACTCTACGTCAAGGTTTAATGTTTATTTAAATTTTAAACTGCAGATGTTTTAAATGTTTATCTAAATAAATAAAGTATTTATTTATTTATTAATAACTGATAAACTAAGAATTACTTATTTTATCCGGAAAAGTGAGTATTATACATTTCCAAGTTTAGTAATAAAATATAAAAGTCAGAATTTGAATGGGAAAGATGCATGACAGTGGACAATGATTATATACATGATAAAGAAAATATATGTTGTATGGGATTGTGCAGTTAAATCCGCATTATAACCTGTTGCGGTTTTAGTGTTTACTTAATCTATAATTACAGCTTCAACTCAAAACTCACCATTTACACACAATGGTATAGACTCTGATCCAGCATCACCACAGGCATATTTGGGTGAGATAATGTTCATCCTAATGTTATTTTCAAATTAAAAAAGACAAAAGTTGAACTAGACACAAAACAAAGGAATGAAGACAATCATTTATAGTAGAAAAATGAAGAGGAAGTAAGAGAAGAATAAGTAGGTAGATGAGAAAAGCAAGCAGAAGAAGAGAATAGCAATTATGGCGGGTGTTAATTTAGAGAAAATGAATAGAAATAAAAAAGAAATATGATAAACAAAAGAAGCGTGAAAATGAACATGAAAAAGATTAGAAAGAGAAAGATTGTTATATGGTTATTTGTGCTACATACAATATAAATTAATCCATAATAGTCTCTTTTATGACGAGAATAGTTTTTAAATCTATTTTAATTTCATAACACAATTATAATAGGAGTTAACAAGTAATGTGTTGTGACATTGAAGGGCCTAGACTTAATAAAAAAACACAGTGGTATATTTACAATAGTGTATTTACCCAGATCAGCATAGCATGTTATAGAAAACCTGCGTGTTATTCGTCGTAGATTTCTCTATAAATAATGTCTAGAAAGGTCAATATAGTCACGAAATAGGGTTGATCAGCATCACAGCATACACCCCTTTTTAAGTCTTGCTCCATATATAGGCGATACTTCTTTTTTTAGTGTTTATTAGAATCATGTTCGTAATCCGACATTAGTCTGTCATCTAGAGTATTATTTTCGACAACATCTGAATATCGTTTTCTCATCTAGTTCATGTGTAGTATAGTTTTGTATGGATTAGCAATAATCTCAAAACATTGTCTTTATCTTCCTTGAGAACATCGGTTCATTAAGATGGAACAATGTTATTTAGGGTCATCTTATATACATGAAAACATTATTGAATCGCCGTTTATGTATCGGTACCCCCGCTTTCTGATGTGCTCCTTTGAAAGTATCCACAAACCGCTTCGCCTTACCATGGCTTCACACATCGGTCGTGATATGTTTTCAAATGGTTCCTGTCCTACCGTTGTCTAGGCCCAATCATTCCCTATTTTAATTTCTCATTTAGAGGAGCTCTCGAATTGTGCATATTTAGAATAAACCCATTATACTAATTTTCTAACCCAGGAACACTTTGGAGTGACGATACGTTTGACGGAGACGGCATACTTCTTATCGCGCTGTGGTTCTGGTCTATAATTTAACCGAGATAATTTATTATTCCATGCAAAATCGCACTTTCTTTTCTTTTAATGTACATCTATAGTCCCAGCTTTTTAAAAAAATGCTTTTTGTACATGTGTGGCTAGGTACTTCTACTTATCACTAGAATAGTATCTAAGTAGGCTGTGCAAATGCCAGTCCAAAATCCAATGTGTTCATTACTTGTCGAAAAATAGCCGTATAAACCTTACTCCCCAATTGTAAGTTTTCGAATTTTACAAATTCCTTTTGGTTATTTACACAACTTTTGAGAACCTTTCGTCTACAACTATTTGTAGATAATCATCAATTAACTCACACTTTAGAAACTGTTTTCCTCCGTAGAGTTTAGAGAAAATCTTTTCTGAACTAGTCAAATGGTGATGGTAATGTTCTAGTGCATGGTTCAATTCTGTAGAGAAGTTTGCACAAACACGGATTTCTTTACTTTTTTACGTAGACTGTAGGCGAAGGCCACTTTCTCTACTCGACTTTCAATAATACATCCATTGTCTTCAATCTATTTTAGTCGTTGTCAATCTGATTTAATGACGCGAATGCATCATTACTTTTCTTTACTAATCTGGTTTAGTATTTTATTTAAAAGTCATATTTTATCTCCCAATCCACCGGAGAAAACTTCCAAAGAAGTTTTATATAATTCTTGTTTTAGCTTCGACATTTAATGTTTAAATATTCTGACAGAAATAATTCATTGGCACATTCAATAATTGACATTTGTCCATCTAGTCTGTACCGAATAGGTTGTTTAGTTTTTTCTATTATGAACATTTTTTATTTGTAACTTTTTTCTTCCAATCTTTTTCTAATCCTGTCAGCTTCGTCACTATTAACAATTTTAATAACACCTCTTATAATTTTATTTTAACTATGCAGCGTGTACTTTTTTGTTTATTTGATTTTTAAAAAATGATTTTATGTGAACAAGCTTTTACCACTGCAAGTGGCCGCATCAAAAGCACGGTTTAAGAGGCGACGTATTTTTGTGCTGTTGATCAAATTTAGTTTGTGAATTCATTTTCTTTTTGTCACGTATTTTTCGTATATTTGACACTATGTTTTTCTCAATGCTTCTTGAATCTTAAGAAACACTAATAAAACGTTGGCAATTCATTAAGTATCATGAGTCTGATTTCTGCATTCGTATTTCATACAAAAATCGTGCAAAAATTAGATATTTACTATTGTAGACGCTAAACTCCGAAAATTTGAAATCATCGCACTGTTTGTTAACTACGTTAGCGAAAGTATTGTAGGCTTTATCTCATTCCGTGTGAGATTCATGCATTTCTATATTCTGTGAAAAGAGACGTTTTAGGGATAGAAATGTTGCAGAAAGACTGCCCATCTTTTGTTGTAGGCTCATCTATATATACTTTTTATATAGTCACTAAATAGAGTTGATCAATATTACACAAAACTACAACGTGTTGTAAGTCATATAAAGATCATCGGGTCTTCATAATCTCATTCATAAAACAATACGAATAAAAATGATATTTAAACATGTAATACTCAACATTTGAAGTATTTGTATTTATTTTCCGTGACATTTTTGGTTTGTTTGATTTTGTAGAGTTATTACAGAATTAGAATATTAAGAAAATATCGTCGATAAACATATTTTTCTTTTGTGAAATACTCATGATAACGATTAAAATGCATGTATGATAGATTTTTCCAAGCAGACAGAATACACACATAATAAATTAATACTAATTATTTAAATATAATAAGAAGAGTTGTACTAGTAACCTTTTAGTCCAGCATACTCGCGGCAAAAACAATAGAAATTGGAGATTGTGTCTAAAATAAATATGATAAAACAGTTTTAAATAAAAGGAATAACCTCCACTCGAATATGAATGTATTGCAAAACACATACATTAAAACAAGAATCAGTCTAAATACATAAATTAATAAACATAAAATATGTAGAAATATATAAATTATAAATATTTGAGTGACATTTTCAACGATGAAAAAATCTAATAATATATAAATAAATAAATAAATCTATAAACAAGTAGAGAATAGTACACAATAGAAATGAATAAAATAAACACAAGATAATTGAATAAAATAACCAAATAAGATCAGTTTAATAGAGAATTAATAATAATAAAACATTAAGGAATGAGAGTTATCATGGTTTTACCATAAAAGTAAAAAATAATCAATCAAGAGCAGATGAATAATCAATCAAGAGCAGATGAATACAGTAATTAAATGAAATATATCAATTAAAGACGATTAAAAATTACAACAAATTGCAAATATATAATAAACAATGGTTTTTATTGAAATATTATAATGAACAATGAATAAAACATATACATGAATTAAAATAGTTTCCACCGGAGACACAGATACTAATCGTAAACTATTATAGAAGAAACAAACAGGCACATATTAAATCCCAATGTTAAAACGTTGTTACGCTCTAATAAAACATAAATTAGTTTAAGTACTATTTTTGGTTTTATTTTACTTCAGTCGAAATTCTCAGAAATTAAGTGGCGCCTTCCTAAGTCTAACACTTTATGAAATGCTATTAAATACATAGATATTTGAATATTCCATTAAAGTTAGTAAAGAAGTAAAGTCATTAATTGTCTTCTCCCCAATTAACCATTGAACTATGTTATAGTATAAATGTCTTGTAGTCTCTTGATATTACCGAATTCTAGGACAAACATTAATCTGGACTTGTTGAGTATCTAGCAAAGTGATGTTTCTGGAGGTAACACCACTACGACAATGTGCAGCGCCCCTCGTATGAGCCAGTGTATAGCCGTGTCGAGGCGATCTTATTTGGATTCTGAATACTATGTTGTTTTCAATGTTTTGTCAGGGTTTACTTGTACTGTGAAGTATCCTCATGTCAGGTTTTCCTAACTAATCTTTGTACACTGAGACCAAAGACACTCGATGACAGTGTCTTGGAGGCATTAGAGTTATCTTTCTATTTTGGAGGCATTCAAGTATATATATTCTTGTTTCATTTTACTTCAGTCGAAGTTCTCGGATACCAAGGGGCTTCTTCCTGTGGCTAAGACTTGATATCTATATGAGATACATTGATATTCCATTAATGTTCTTTTTCACATGTCAAATGTCGAGTTAGTAAAGGAGTAAATAACATTACTGTTCCTTTCCCCAATTGACCAGTTAGTTATGTTATAGTATATATTTCTTGTAGTCTATTAGTCTTACTAGATTCCAGGACAAGAATCTATCTTGGCTGGTTGACTATCAAGCTAAGTGATGTTCCTTAAGGTTACATTACTTGGTGAAGATACACTATTCCACGTATGAGCCACTGTATAGCGTGTCGAGGTGATGTTATTTGGGTTTGAAATACTATGTTATTTTCAATATTTGGTCAGGGTTTACTTGTAGGGTGAAGTATCGTCATGTCAAGTGATACTGATGAACTCTTATACAGAGAGATCGAAAAAATCGAAGATGCTGTCTAGTAGGTAATACAAACTCCCAAGTAGTATATGTATGTGTATGTGTGTGGGTAAGTCGGTCTGTATAGGTGCAACATCGCTTGTGAGATTGTATGAATTAATTGACTAAAATATTAGAAACTAGAAAAGAGACAGAAGAATTTAATAATAGAAAATGGACATGTAAAGTTACAAGAAATATCTCTTCTCATGTGTTTGACAAGCATGCGTAATTTAATTCATTTTTGTAATGGTGTGTGCGATACTCATGAAATGAAAACCTAACTATTTTCGTGATATCATAATCAGCTAACCGAATGTGACGTTCATTGTAAGAGATACTACCTATCTCAAAACAAATAAAACATGTTTTTTTAAGCAAAACGATACGAAACATAATTAGAGTTAGGCAGCACACAATAATGAACAAAAACGCGCACTACTAAGTTTCGCACGTTCAATCTTCGTATTAAAGTGACAGATTGACGGACACTTCCTTACAGATCGACAAGGCATCTTATAGAGCTACAAAGCCTCTTAAAATCAGCGTGACAAACCAACGAAAAAGCTATTTTTAAACGTAACAAAGAAAAGGCAGATCTATGTATTACTTAAGCGTGGCAAAGCAACGGCATATCAATCATTAACTTAAGCGTGACAAACGAACTACATATCAATAGTAACCTTAAGCACGACAACCTGACGACATATCTATTCCTAATTTAAATGCGAAAAACAACGACAGATCATTTTATGTGATAAGCGTGACAAACTAAGCGCAGCCACATTATTAACTTAAGCGGGAGAAAAACACCACATATTTATTTATATCATAAGCGTGACAAAGCAGCTACATATCTATTATTAACTTAAGTGTGACAAACAAACTACATATCATGTTTTAACTTAAGCGTGCAAAACGAAAGACATATCGAGTATTAACGTAATCATGAAAAATCAACCACATATCTATTTTTAATTGTGAGAAATCAACGATAGGTCGAGTTTAAATTTAAGAGTGACACACCAACGACATATTTATTATTAACTTAATTTGGAACAAACCAACGACAGATTTATTATTAACTTAATTGTGACAAACCGACGACAGATTTATTATTAACTTAATTGTGTCAAACCAACGACAGATTTATCATTAACTTAATTGTGACAAACTAACGACAAATTTATTATTAACTTAATTGTGACAAACCAACGACAGATTTATCATTAACTTAATTGTGACAAACCGACGACAGATTTATTATTAACTTAATTGTGACAAACCAACGACATATTTATTATAAACTTAATTGTGACAAACCAACGACAGATTTATCATTAACTTAATTGTGACAAACCAACGAGAGATTTATTATTAACTGAATTGTGACAAACTAACGACAGAGCTATTTCTACCTTGACGGACCTAAAGTAAAGCTATTTATAACTTAATTGTGACAATCAACCGAACGACGGATGGATAGATGGACCGGTGGGGGTTTTCCTGACGATAGATGGACGTATCAAACAGGTTATTGAAAATATAAGTGGTAGAGTTCAACAGAAATATTATTTTAAACTCAAGCGAGAAAGGGGAATATACTGACATAAACATTTTACTAATTATACTAACGTTTAAATATGATGCGGCAATGGCAGACGTACGAGGCCTCTCACTGGTGAGTGATGGTATCCAAAAATAAATGAAACACGAATGAATATAAAACTGTTGAAAAATATAAAGATTCACAAAAGTCATTTTTCCTTGTATAGAAGGCGAGTATGAATTGAATGTGAATGTGATCAAATTTTATGAATATTTATATTATTTAACTAAATTTCAATAAAAATTGCATATATTTCTGCTGTAATTTCAGTGATATCCGACTGAAATACTGATTGTATTTTTTCTCGAACGAAAATTGCTATCTTTTGAAAGTCTGTTTGAGTGATGATGAGTTTATAGTTAAGCCAGGCTTGCGTAACGTATAACCACACTATTAATTATTCGCCATTGTTTAAGCCCAATTGCAAAAATAAATCCGCGTCACCATAAAAGATTACTGCCATACTCAAAAATAAACTGGTGCTATTACAGAGATTACCTTTTCTCTGATTAGTGGCTCTTTTAAGACATGCTTTGTAATGTAACCTATTTACACTACCCGTATTCAGGAGCTAGAAATATAGACACATACATTACCTCGGTGATATTCTTACGATCATCCTCATTTTTAAATGTATCTAAATAGCTTCTTAACATAGATACATTTTCTACTACAACTATACTAATATATACAAATATATAGACAATACATTATTTAGATTATTTGGATTATTCGGACAACTGTATTCATCTTGCATGTTATTCTCACAATATTATGGCCGATGTTACCTCTGACCTTCTAAGGGTGCATCTTGTCAGATTATGAATGCTGAACTAACCAATATGTGCGTCATTTCGAACGGAACCCTTTATTTAATCAATAGGGATAGTTTATCTCGTTTCATAAGCCATGACCATGTAGAAGTTCGTAATTCGTAATTGCAATGACCTATGCTTAACGAATATCAGTGCTAATAAGTAATCACTTCTAAGTGGCAGCCTTCTGTAGGTTGAAGATTCACTAACAAACTTTACTTATTTTTCTCGAACCTTATCTAATGATATAAGCCTAATATCTTAGTACACTAACATATTTACTAATTAAAAATGTGTTTTCTTCAGATTTCATACGTAATACTAAATAATAAGTTAAATAATGCTTTTCTATTTCCCCCGGGCAACGCCGGGACACGCTTACTTGCACTAGTTGTTTTGAATAGTTCATAAATGTTATTCTGTTAAATGAAAAACAATGCAAAATGTACATAACGACACAGGAAAATACGTTTTTTTTGTTCTTTTCTTTATCGAAAAACGACTGCATCGAAACTTATATAATACTTGCAAATAACGAGCGTTTTCAATTGCGTGTTGTTTTTTAACTGATAATCTTTGTGCCAATCGTAAAGACGCCAAACGATATATGCATTTTACAGCGTCCGACATTTTCAAATCGGAATATTTTCCGATTAGCTGAACGATGGCACAGAAAGATTAGCATTTTTGGATGCGTCTTTGCAAACCTAAGAGAGCCTGTTTCGATTAGATCAGCTTCAGTCTGCATGGAGTTATCTTATTTGAGATGCGCGAAGTCATCTCAATAATATGATATATCCGTTTGTCGTATGCGACTTTTAACTAGCTCTAGTGTCGTCTGTCACACCTCAGTTAAATAAAGGATTTGTTTGCACTTGTCACGTTTTATTTATTTCGCTAAATAAGCAAATTCAATGCGTCAAAGTTTTTATGTCCTATTCTCTGCCCGTTTGTGGCGCAATAGCTTTTGAATTTGAAATAGATTTTTCATGGCCCTGACGTTCTTAAGTTTTAAATGCCGTTGACTTTCGTCTTCCACGTTTAGGTTTCAAATGTGATTGTTAACGAGATATCACAGATTAAGAACACTTGTGCTCGTCGGTTTCTCAAAAGGGAAATGTTATCGGTGTATTAGGATTAAGTTTGACGTAGTATTTCTCTTGGGATGTCACGCTAAATTTCAAACAACATATATCTCAGTCTGTGACGCTTAAGTTAAACATAGTATTTCCCGTAGTCCGTCACGCTTAACTTTGAAATAGCATGGCCACTAGGTTGTTGCGCTTGAGTTTGGCGTAGTATTTTCCTTGGTTTATCGCGCTTAATTTCGAAATAACATTTATTTCGGTCTGTCATGTTTACTTATTATATAGTGTTTCTCTTGACGTGGCACGATTAAGTTTGACATAGTATGTCTCTTTGTTTGCCCCACTTTAGTTCTACATAGCATTTTATTGGGCTGTCTCAATTAAGTTTGACAAAGTATTCCTTTTGGTTTATCATGCTTACGTATGGACTTACATTTTCTTTGATCTGTCAAGCTTGTTTGACATACTAATCTGGAAAATACCTCTGTCTGTCATGCTAAAATATGAGATAGCATTTCCCTTACTCAGTAAAACTTTTACATAGGACTTTTATGGTCTGTAATACTTAAGTATGAAATAGCATTTTCCTTGGTCTATCACGCTTAAGTTTAAAATAGTTGTTTCCTAGGTCGGTGATGCTTACGTTTGATATTATATTTACCTTAATCTGTCACACTTACGCTTTACAGAGTGTTTCTCTTAATATGTCATGCTTATGTTTGACATAGTGTTTCCCCTGATCTGTCACACTTAAAAAAATAGAATAGCATTTCCTTAGTTCGTGATACTCAAGTTTAATATAGTATTTCTATAGATCTGTCACGTTTCAGATTGAAACATCACATACGATAGTATCTTTTTGTTGTGTCACGCTTTAGTATGAAATAGCATTTTTCTTCGGCATGAGCCCTATATTGAAAGGGTGCATCTTAAATATATCAGGTGTTTTTTGGTTAACTAAAAGCTCGGATTTCTTTTAAAAAAGTATTTTTAACGATAAATACCAAATAAAAGAAACACATCTTATTTAAGATTCCTCTTATCAGAACCTCTGTCCGTTCAAATCCCGATACCATCGTTATGCTCACCTGTGCAAATATTCAATTATTGATACCCTCCAATTCGCTCTGGTTTTGAAAAAGTTGTTATATAAATATAAGTAATAGTTTTTAAAGGCTTGAAATAAATATGATTTTTTAACGTATTCTTCTTTAAAAACAATGCAAACTGTGCATACATGCATAAATTGTGTATGAAATTTGTTAACAATTTCGCAATTAGAAAATGATTTTACAAATTCACATCATTGGATTTTAACCTGAAATTGTCAGTATATCCCGAAGATGTTCAAAGATGTCTGGCGAGAATGTGTAAGTTAAAATATTTAAATTCATATAAAATAACGATTACGAATACTTGTAAAAGTTTTTTTTATTTACAACAAACGTCAGTTTGACAAGGTGTTCAGAATAAATATAATCATGTTTGATATTCGTTCATTGCAGAACAATTTGAAGTATTTAATAGTTGCTAAATGTAACAAGTAACGGTGTCTTTCTACTTTTTGTGTAGACTAGAGACGAATCGAAAACACCGGAATATTGGCAACATAATTTCCATCATGATTTTTCGCGCCGAATAAAAGAAATTGGGAACTTTTATCTGCAGCTAAGTTCTCCTTAACTACCTTGAAGGCCGTGAAGTATGAGCTGGAGAAATGCGACTGGGATATGGAAGCAGTTGATAGCAGAAATAATCGTAGCAGGCGTTCTGTGTCATCAAAGATAACATTCGCCCAGAAGCTGCAAAAAGGTGCGGCAATATTCAGGCAAGTTAACGCGAGCCTTAGCGAGAGAAATAGGCGTAGATGTGGCGACTAAAAAGAGTCACAAGGCGAAATAGTCTTCTTAAAACCAAGGACTTAACACTAACTAAGCAAGAACTCAACCACTTAGTCCAGCATGTACTACACTAATTCTTCTCAGGACCAGTGGCACAAAGCGCAGCACAATCGTTCGCTATCCCGCTGTCGCACAATGTCCTGCACCTCATGAAGACAAAGTTCTTTACGACCGTATTGTTTTTGTGCGTTTTTCAAGCAAAATACACGTCATGCGGTTCCGCATCTTCGAAAATGGTCAAATACTCAATTCCGAAAGCTATATTGAGTTGGTGTCCACTGTTGTCAAGTACTACGGAAAAGCCATGCATTTAGCAGCAGGATTCAGTTCAATGCCATACTTCTGGAAAATAACTCAGAAATGGTTTTCTGAGAACTTCTACAGTTTGAATAGTCACGACAACTCGCCCCCAATTTGTCTGATGTTAATCTCATCAAATATGTGAAGAACGCAGTTAAAAAAAAGATTACAACCCTGTAACCGTTCAAGCCATGGACGAGCTGATATCCTGCTTCAAAGTGATACTCAAGCGTCTCTCAAATGATCCCGTGAAGACTGCATGTTCCAGATTCAGACGCCGTCTAGATGCCGTACGGGAACCGCTATTTACTGTACTCGGAAAAAAAATATTGTAAGAGATGCACTTTGAATTTGGAAAATACGTCAATTACTATCGATTAATGGGATATTTTAATTTCTTCCCCCAAAACTTTCAAATCTGTCTCGAACATCCGTAACTATTGTCCTTCCACTATACTAATTAATTACGCTTCATGGAATTGAGACGCATTTTTTATATAACTCCGCGTATTTACTTCGCTATATTATAAACGAAGCACCAATAGACAACAACAATGACTATTATCTTAACAAATATATTTCTGAAATCCCTAAATAGACTATTATTAGTAGTAATATTAATATTATTATTTTTTTCCTTACTAACTATGAGTCTTCATAATAGTTAGGCCTGATCTCTCGCTGGCAAACACAGGTGGTTTTCTCCGGAGTTTCTGTGACAGGAAGTCTTCCCATATTTTCAGTAAGCTTCGCTCCTCTACATAAGCATTGACCCTCACTAAGTGTCGCCTACCCGCCTTTTCTCAGTGCTTTATCGCTTGTAAAAACCGGTGTTTTTTGTTACTTTACTGACAAGAAACCGCCTCTAAATGCCGATACTCTCCGTTACCCTCTTACATAGGGTTAGGGTTAGGGTTAGGGTTAGGGTTAGGGTAAGGGTTAGTGTTAGGATTAGGATTAAGATTAGATAGGGTTATCTATCCTCGATTTTTCTATCTTTTCAGAGTAATCGTTTTGTGTGATGAGGTGGAAAGTATTTTTAATTTTTTTTACTTATTATAATTATGTTTGGTCTTTTTTGTTTCAATAAGTTTGTCCGCATTTATTTCAATGTGTCAGGTGGGTGTCTAGCTTCCATTATAATAAAAACACCACTTTGTATTTGTCATATTTGCATACGATATCGTGGAGGGGGGTTACACAAAACACACAACGGAGATGCGGTTATAATTCCAACACTATGGATTTGAATTTCCGCCCTTAGAATACCTTAACTTTCAATACGCAGAGGCAGAGACGATCAGAGGACGACGTGTGGCACGACCACTTGCTGGAGAGTGAAACATAGTGTGTGTGTTCGCCTTGGGTACTTCTCTAGAAATGTTGTTACGTCTTGCGAACAGCACGACATTAGCTCTTTGGACTAACTTTTAACATCAGGTGTTTATACCCGTTTGTAGAGTATTTAGTCTCAATACACGGCTTCATTAGTCTAGCTTCATTAATTCTCCCCAGAGAACTAGTTGTCTGATGGAACCGCTGTGCTGCAATTGCAAGCTGTGTAACAATGGAAAATGCATTATATATATAAAAAATATAATCTATTTTGTCCGGAGAATCATGATTACAACTAAAATTGGTGAATTGCTTCAGACACGCGTCCTTTTTCGTACGCACTTAAACCCCGAATTCAATTTAAATCCGTCGCCGTAGACAAAGCGAGAGGGAGGGATATAAAATTAGAGGAAGATAGAGAGAGACGGGGGAAAGGAGAGAGAAGAAAGGAGACAGAAAATAAAGTCACCGCTGTCTCCAGATTTGAACGTATCTCGGATGGCAGTCGATCAAGTTCCTACCCGGCAGCCGGAAGTGTTTGATTGTTTATAGTGAGGTCATCATAACTGACATATTTTTGAGTGCAAAGCTTTTACAATTCTGCTCGTCTACTCACAAAGACAACGGAAAGCAAGGCATCCAACTGTGTGAATGTCTAGCTCCCACCAATAGGGCCTATATCGTTGTGTTACAATTATCCCCTTCTTTTTGTGACGTTTGCTCCAATTAAGAAAGGTAATAACGTCTTCTTAGCATACCGATACCCTCCGTTTAGTACCTTTTGTCATAATTAATCGTCGTTTTTAACTTTTAACTTCATTATTTTACTTATTTATATTTTTACTCTTTCCTCTTCTGTTTTCAAAAAACAAAAAATAAACTGTCTCACGTTTTTTCTGACATTTACTTGATTAATTTCAGATTTTTCTTTTTATTGATTATTTATGAAATGTTGTTGATTTTTCGACAGTTTTTTATATAAAATCATTAATGTTCACCTTTTCTTTTTTCTCTGTATTCATTTAATTTTTTCTTTGACTAAATCAGTTGTTAGTTAGTCAACTCTTCCCTCCGACCTCAGTGAACTCTGGGACAGAACTCTCGGCCGTTTCAAGCATCCTTTTCATCTTGCCGTCTGCTAGTGTGAAATACATTTTGTATGGTGATTTGGGGCATTTTGTAACGTTGAGTGTTTTTAGATATCATGGTCCGGGTGCGGTTGTTTTTTCTTTGTAAGAAGTGTTTCGTCATTTTAAACCAATTATTTGGCGTGATAGTCCGGTGGAAATGTGTCAATGTTTCTAGGGATACTACGCCCCACATGCACCTGTTCTGTGAGTAGGTTAGGGTACACCTAAATTGCCTCTATCACCGTTTTCCTCTTTTTTGGAGTAGTCTCTTGGAGCGAAGGGGGGTTATTTCTTAGCGGTTAGTTAGGAACCGCTCTGCCAGTGTAAGAAGTGGCGTTGCATGGCGGCAACTCCACTTTCTCTCGTGAGGAATAGTTGATTTTACCACTGGTATTAATACCAAGTTGTATAACTACCCTTTTTACGTTTAATTGGTTATTGTAAAAGGTTATTTGGAATCGGTTTCTTTTTAAAAAGTCTGCCCCAAATATCGACTCCAGATCCAACTCGACGAAATCTTTAGCTTCCTCACTTTAGCGAATTCATAGACCATACAATCTAGTACCATTATTTGCCCATTTTCCAAGGTAACAATTACCTTGGAATCCATTGGGTTTCCTCATTTCGTTTGTAACTACTCAAAAACTGACGCTTTGACGAGCGAAACCTCTGACCCAGTGTCGATCATTGTCTCTATCAGTCGCCCTTTATATTAACCAGAAAGCCCATTTCGACACCTTGCTGCGGGTTTGTTTTCCCCTGGGCTCCTCAACATTTTTTAGTTTATTTTATCTTTTTGTTTGTTCTTCGGTAGGCCTTTTTTTGATCGCGTTTACTACCTCCCTAACATCCATGTCCTCTAGGGTAAATACTCCCTGTGGTCCTCTATTCTTTAAGGACTTGAGATGGTTACATGACAGAGTACCCGGCGTCTGAGCATGTCGGTGGTAGAGACTGGGTTTCGAGAGTGACTTAGTCTTTCCTTTTCCTGGAGTTAAGTAATTTACTTCTTTCTCAGGTGATCGTGGGTAGTCTCGTTATAGTCCATTATGGCTAAAATGCCCTCGCTGGCTCTCTGATATTTATACACAAAACGTACTCCTTACAGCGTTAGTTACTTTGCTACAGCTGTAGCTACCATGGTTGGCCCTCTCTGATCATTTCCGGCTGTAGGATTCAGTTTTGGGTACCCTGAATCTATTAGAGGTACCCCTAAGACTCTGCTGCCGATGGATATCGTTTAATAAGCTATCATTTAGGATAGCTTTTTCTCTTTCGTGGCTACCTCGTAGTCGCTCGTAGAGCTTTTTGCTTTGTCTCGCAGCAGGCAAAGCCTCGGATAATTTTGCCGGATTAAATCTGCCCACATCCTCCATTAATAAAAGTGGTTAATTAGAGCATATATGAAAGATTAGGCTAACTGCGCTCGGCGCCCTGGTATGCTAACTTAGCAAGTCGATTCATCCTATTTGCTAAGTCCGCGAGTGCCTCACTTCGATTCTGTTTCGATTTAATTCGCCGTCGGGTGCTGCTAATTCATCGAGTTTTTTACTGGTTGTTTTCGGATGGTTGTCGAGATATTTTCCGATCCACTCCGAGTCTAGACCGCCGTTAAAGTCATACGCCAAGTATTGTAGGTCTGAGTCTTTAAGGTTTTAGACCCGCTCTTTCTATTTCCGAGCAGTTTGCCATGATCTTACGCAGGCGATTGGGATCTTCGATTTACCTGAGAGGAATCTGTTTAAGGGGGTTAGGTAAGTGTTGCCCATTTTGTGTATTTCCTTTTTAAGTAGCAGACGTTTAACGAACAGCTCTATTCACTAATATTTTTTCTAACTTATATAAACTAAGAATTATGGCAAAGTAAAAGAGAGACGTAGGAAATTGTCACCTGCAATAGCTTGTAGGTTTTATGGTGAGTTCTGTGTTTTCTTCTGTTCATTTATACTGGCTATTTCCGTGACTTTGTGGCTGTTCTTGTGATGACTGAATTCTACCGTTGATTATTTCTACGTACCAAATGTGTCTCTAATCGTCTAGTTATTGTGTCCGCGGATCTTGTCAGCTTGTGTTCGTAGTAACCCTGGGGCTTCCCCTGGTAACGGCACCAGTTTGACAGGACCAGGAACTGTAACATAATGTATGTGAGCTGCTTTTAATATGTCTCTGGAATGGCTGATACGTCTTGGGCACGACAGGCAACTAGCCCTTCGGACTGAACGATCGTTACATCTCTTTTAACATAAGAGATTCATACCCGTCCGTAGCGTATTTAGTCTCGATACACGGCGTCATTAGGAGTAAGTAAGCTGACTCCATAAATCCTCCCAAAGGAACTAGTTATCTGATGGGGCCACTGTGCTGCAATAAAACGCTGTGTAATTAGGAAACAGAGCATGGTATATATATATAAAATATAATTTTATTTTGCCGAAGAATCATGAATAAATCTTGAGTTGGCGAGCTGCTTGAGACACGTGTATGTTGGCGTAGGCACGCAACCACCTAACTCAATTAAAAACCGTCGGCGCAGACAAAGCGAGAGGGAGGGAGAGAAAAAGAGAGGGTGAGAAAAAGTGAGGGAGACAAAGAAAGAGACAGACAATAAAGTCACCTCTGCCTCCAGTTGTTAACGTATCTTGGGTGACGGAGGGAGCTTTAACTCGACATCCGGCGGTGTTTCATTGTTTATAGTTAAGTGGTCATTTGACTTGAGCATGCAACTCGACCATGCTAATATAACAGGAGGTATGTGCCATGCGCACTAACATATTTTTCAGTACAGAGCTTTTCGGATTCTGCTTTTCTACTAACTAAGGGAAACGGAAAGTCTGGCGCACGCAGCCACATGTGGGGATCTCTAGGTCAAACACAAAGCTTGTAGCGTTGTGTTACAGACGGGTATTGATGTTGAGTATTTTTGGATATTCACAAGATCATTGTTAGCCGGATAACTCTTACACTATCACGTTGCCACAATCTCGACCACCATGTAGAAGAGCTGGTCTCTTCTTGAGGGTGCTGTGCCTGCATAGTATGAGGCGCATTGACGAACAGATAAATAGACAACGATACATAGAAACACATGTCTTTGTCACTAAATATCACACACACACACACACACACACACATATATATATATATATATATATATGTATATATATATATAAATATTTAAATTGAGAATGTTCTGTTCTTAAACAAAATCGCATTTTGTGATGATGTTGAAACATATTTAACTCAAGTAACCGACAGCTTTTATAATTATATTCACCTTTTATAACGAGTTGCCGTTCAGTGTTTATGAAGAACAATACTAATAATACGATCAGCTGTTGTTGATTTTTTTTATTAGTGTGTATACATACTGCATTACCTCCCTTTGTTTTACACACTAAATTATAACTATACTCCACCCTCTCTCTCTTTCTCCATATATATATATATATATATATATATATATATATATATATATATATATTGAGAGCCATGAATATTATAACTGTCCTGTTTTTAAATCTTCGAAACAGTTACATGGTACACAGCTGATAATCCCCGTGTTAATATTAGACGCTTAAGGTCTCCTGTTTTTGTTTCACTGTTAGATACTTAACCCCCCTTTTTTATTTTATTTACTTATTTCTTTATTTATTTCTTTATGAATTTTCCAACGAATGTTAAGTCTGAAATATCTTGGATTTAGTTAGTTTCTCTTGGAATTTAAATTGCATTTTACTTCCTTTTTTTGTTTAAACTGACTCAAAGCTTCTTTAGACTATATATATATATATATATATATATATATATATATATATATATATATATATATATATATATATATAATGTTCGGTATGTGTAACTATTGCTTATGTTTTGACCTTTTTGTTTCTGTCTTCGTTTATTTGTAGAGTACGCAGTGGAGTACGTTCGTTACAGAGTTTATATAATTTTAGGCATGCATTTAGGATGTGATTCGTTTCATCTTTGATTTAAGAGTGTCTTATCTTTATTGACGTGTGTATATTTTATTTCATGTAGCTATCAATAGATACTCTATGTGTCCTTTCTAATTACGGCTATTGGGCATTTCCATATTCATGCTTATGTTTACTTGTGTGCACTGTTTTTCTTTTCTTTTTTTATAAATAGTTAAATTTCATTTTATATACACTTCTTTATCTTGATTATACTGCTTTCAGTATTTTACACATTACTGGTGCATTTGGTGAAATTAATCAGCCATTCTGTATGCTCTGTATCCACATCCATTACTTATTAGTATCCGGTACTTATAAGCACTTTCTCCTATTATTTCATTTTTCATTATAACAACTATTAGTGATAGTTTCAGAAAGTATTTCAAAACACGTTTATTTTATTTTGTCCATCATAAAATTAAAGAGTAACTGATTAATACATGCCCTAAAGCAATATAAAGCTTTTTACTTTGTGACGTTATTTTTCCATTAAAGACTTTTAATAAATAAAATATAACTACATTTTGGAGAGTTGTATTAAATTAACGTGTAATTTTAATTTACTTACAATCAATATACAAAACGTTTCCTCTGAAATATGTTGTAGTATGTACATATTTTAGTAGAAAAGTATTCATACGAGTACATTGTCGATCTTACTCGTCCATATGATGCCAGTCTCTACAAATATCTAATTATCGTATAGGTATTGTAATTATATAATAGTATACGGTCGCTTTCTACTCGTTAGTAAAATATGATCATCGGTAGTAAAATTCATATTTAAAAAATAAGAGTGGATGAACAATACGTCATATAATGGATACAGCTGCTGTCAATCGAATATATTACACCTACATGTATGTTCTGATTATGCCTTTACTTAGTCGTCTAGGGAGTTCGAACACGCTGTGAGGTTGCACTTCAGTAGAAACTGAGATATCCAAATCATGTGAAGTAAGATTTCCTGACTAAATAAAACTGTACTTCGAAATATATATCTACATTTACGATAATGTTTCACTGGGCAAGCGGTTCTTCATTTGGAATGTACTTATACACGACACATCACGGGTGGGACCAGATAGAGTTCTACATATACTGGTATAAAACATCCATCCTAATACATGATTTTGACACGCTCACATTCCATGGAAGATACCTTAGCAATTCTCTTCCCACATGACTTTATTACGTTTTTATTCATTCTGTTCCCATTTTGGTCTTCCGTTTTAACTTGTTCTTCGTTTAACTTACAATGGTACGTACAACACAACGGAAAATAACTATCATTTGACATTAGTTTACATAGCCAATAGTACAATATATAATAAAAATGGTGTTTGCCTGCGAAATCAGAACTAGCTTATATTATACGGCAGTAACTCGCAGCAACATCATTATATTTTTAAAACATAAGAAGTGGAAAATGTTCGTATTTATACTGAAATTCGTCCCTCAGTAATATCTAGAGATATCTCTAGCGGAATCATTAACAAAGAAACGCACTATTTAATGGAAACTTGTACTGTGCCACACGGACAATACATTTTATATATTGAATAGTAAAATACATGTTATAGTTGTGTGACAATGTTCTTTAAATAACTATTCATGATTTATCGTAATATTAATTGGAAATATTGTCGGGAAGCCTATCGGCAATATGGTAACATATTTACTTAAACTAAACGATTAAAATGTTTAAACTTCACATTTTAATATTTTAATCATAAAAAGTATATAAACATTCAATGCAAATATAATGCATACATTTTTCTGTAACTAAAGTATTATATATAATATCAGCATTGAATTAGAATGGTGTTTGAGAGAGTTTGCTATATATTAATTAGCAGAAATGCTTTTATTCCATTTGTTTTCTTTGTTTACTGATATTATCAGGGCCCGTGGATATATCACGATTAATTAATCATTTCATTCACTTAATAGATAATGCTTACTACTTACGTGTGAATGACTCTGTTTTGCCTTCCCGTCTGTACGCCACTTTCAAGATGTGTATTCACTCCATCTCCACATACTCCTCCTTCTTCTACTGCACCCCTATTCCTCTTTCGGTGCCACGGTCTACCACATGAGGACGAAAGGGCGAGTGGCTGCTTCTCACAGACGCGATATTGCAACTGGTGTTACTAATGTACACAATGATGTCAAAATATATGTAATTATTGATCACCATCTCTCTCTCTCACTATATATATATGTGTATATATATATATATATATATATATATATATATATATATATATACATACACATATATATATATATGCATACATATATATGTATATATATATATATATATATATATATATATATATATATATATATAAACGCGGTTATATAGAATATAATTAAATATACTTTTTTAATGATAAGTGAACATTTTATTATTATCTTTAGCATTCTTTCTGTTTTATGTAATGCGCATTGTTTTCGGTGTTAGTAGTTTCTTAACTGTTCCTTAAATTGAATTGTTTGGTTGTTTTGGCAACACACCAAAGATATCTTACTTTTTCATCATTTTATCTTCCTCTTAAATTTTATGAGGATCATTTGGCACGTCACACCATTGTTTCTCGAAATAAAAATTCTTATCTTCAATTTATTCCTGATATTTATGTGTCCTCTCTCGGGAATATACGTCATGGATCTCTCTTTCGAAGATTTATAATTCACGAAGATTTATTGTAATTCTTCATTTTAAAAGAAAGGCCATAGTTGTATGACTGAATGAGACAAAAAAAGTGTTAATACTGTAAGGCAAAGTACAAGAAATAGGATTTATAAGTGTTTAATAGTGATATAACCAAATAACATATTTTTAAAGGTGAACAGTATAAGAAAACAGTCTCTACTTGAAACAATAATAATATGAAACACAATCGAGTTATCGCCACTGATATTCTTGAATTCTTAAAAATATTTGTTATCAGTGATACCTACGAAAAACACTGCATTTAATAAATAATCACCTTCCACCTGCAATAACAGACATTGTCACTGTCTTTAAAATATACTTTCGATTGCATAATAAAAGATATAACCAGCGAGATCTCGTGAGGAAATCATGGTTGAGCTGTTTTGCAATAGTCACATTCTTTTTCCAGCAGACGTATCGCGGGTTAGTGTAGAGCCCCCAACGGAAGTTTGATACAAGAAAACAGAAGTGTTTGACTTTCGTTTCTAATAATATCTCTGACCAAGGGTTTAAAGAAAGATCAAACCTGCTACTCAGTGCATTGTTTACACACCAGACAACAGAAAAACCAAGAGATAGCAGAATAAAATCCTGCAATAAACTCGGGTTCGTAATTTGAATTTATACTGTTCACTTTTGCTTCTTGAAGAATGCCACCCCTCCTCTTGACCGATTGTCGGTTGTTTCTGATTCTGACGCACACGGATGATGATGATGATGATGATGATGATGATGATGAGAAGAAGACGAATGTCTGGCTGATTCCCCGACCTGCGTTTCTCATGACTCAGGAAGGTCGATCTTTTGAGCGCTTCATGACGATTGTCTATAGAGCTTCCTGTTTAACAACGTATATCACCACAACGCGTATCATAAGTACTAGGAAATAACTACTTAAATATGTACCCCAATTTATTCTCAACAATACGAAGAGGTTAGAATCATGTATGGATCCCATGTCTCTATTTGTAAATGTACTTTGTTCACTTTCTCGGGAATACCGCACATTTATGCTTCCAACACAAACAAACAAAAATGCAAAATGTATGTAAAATATGCTAATTTAATATTAGTCTTAATTGAAAAGATTAAGATAATAATCACAATACGAGGTAAAGTAAAAAAAAAACTGTTAGCGCTTGTGTGAATAAAATGACAAGCTTTAGCTTAATTTTGGAAGAATGTGATATTACGTGTAGAAAATGTTTGTGAAAATCTTTGAAAAAGTAAACATTGTTAAATATTTTACAGCAATCTCTGTATCGTTGATTACGAAATGTGTTAATGTTTTCCACATCGGTACGCAGATTATCGGTATATAATTACTTTTTGAATTAACATGGACTTATTCGGATATGTCTGCTACGCATATCCATTTCCTCAGTCCTTATCATAATATTTCATGTCAATCGAGAGTACAAAGTGGATCTGTGATTTACTTTCGGCATCTTCGAAACTATCGCATCCTCTCCATTTAGTATTTTAGTCTTCACATTCTATGAGGGATGCTTCTAGCAAGTGGAGAGTGATTTTTCTGGGTCGGCTGTTGTTTTGAATGGGTTGTATAATTTTATTAAGATATTTTGAAGCCTATAGACTGTTATAAGTTAATGGGCCAAGATAAAATTGACAGAGATATCCGATCTCGGTAAAAAAAATGTTGTATGACTGAAAAAATGACTAATTACTTTTTTGAAACTATGTAACATTATAAAAACTGGAATTAATATTTATACTGAATAAATTGATGTTTATAAAGATGACCTTTAAAATACGATAGCGTAAACTGCACTTTTTGATTTCAATATCCGATTGATTGTAAATTAAAATAATGCAATGAAAGTAACGACGTTGGTAGATCACTGCCCCACGTTACGGGCACGCAATTAGTGTGTACACGGCTTAATTATTTCAAAGATTACTAAACTACATGAAGAATACTGATATTTTTACCTGGTAATTTTATCCCATAAATAGTTGTGTCCTTTATCTAATCTTTCCAATGTTTATTTTGAAATGTTTATATTTATTTATACAATTTTTGATTTTTTAAGATGAACTGAATATGGCTTGATTAGCGGCGAAGATGTATGAATTGGATGAACGATTACGAATGATACTGAAATATATTTTAATACAATTCATAAATTGTAGGCTCCAATCTGATCTAATTCAATCCGAATGACATTGTTGGGCAGTTGATGTCTTTCTTTTAGTTCTATATAAATGTATAAACAAAACAAATATTCAAGTTTTACGAAGTATTATGATGTAAGTATAATACATTGCATTTTAAATGCAAAGGCCGTGAAAACCTGAAATCGACAGAAAGTGCGAAACTCAAGTGCGTAGTTTAAAAATAATTATTTAAATTCAATAATCTTTCACATCTGTATGAATTGGATGGCTCAGTATTATATATACCGAAGAATAAAAACAATAACCTGAAAGTAAGCAATTTTAAAATAAATCAAATATACTAACATAGTTGTCACTAATATTCATTTTAAAGCTGCATAACGTTATCGCTGAACTTACTTCAGTCTCGAGAGAATTGAATAGTCGTAGAATGATTACCACGCGCCGAGTCTACGGAAAGACAATGGTTATTAAATCAGCAAACGACACGTCTACTGAACTGGTTATAAATAAGTCCAATGGCAAGGAAAAGTCAAACACGACCGTAGACAATCCCGAGAACAGCAACGAAATACTGTATTTTACAGTTATACTACTCCTAGACTAGTATCACCATTAACAACTTTAGCGTCTAGTGCACCCTACTAATTAATCAACTGCTAAAAGGAGGGTATATTGATTCATACGGTTTGTAAGATTATTAATGAAAGTGATATATTACATAGATGGACAGGTGTCCAGTACGCCAAGCCCACAGTTCAGACGTATAACCATTACCCCACGCTACTTCCATATATAAGGTTAACGCACTGGCTATTATCAGATCATCGTATTTAAGTGAGGTCAAACCTTGTTAATTATTCAATGGAGACACTCTGCTAAACCTAGGATACTGTATAGAAACAGTAAATCAAGACTAAGGAATGGATACCAGCCTTGGTTGAATTATGACCGACGCCGTCTAACGTCCTTTCAGTGTAGTTCAAGTCATTTGTTCCGCTTAATGCTATAAAATGGAGATTAATCACCGGTCATAACTTCCTTTAGGCTTGTAAAAGATCTAAACATTTACTTATTGTATATCTAATGCATCTATTTTAATATGCGCTGTATCAGCAATAGATTAGCCTACGTACTGTATGTAAACTGTGAATTGACTCTTCTCATTTTGTAGTTGGGTTTCCGTAATCGAATTAAATAAAGTACGGTTTACGTCTGTTCGGAGTTTCGTTATACTTAAAACAATTTATTTGGCTTAACGCATACACAAACAAGCATGGAAACGGCGTGGAAAGTTAAGTGATTGGATATTGACCCTCTTCCCAACACGAACATCTAAAATAAATTATTTCTATCGTTTAAATAATGATATAGCCATAAGGAAATAGTTCAAAACAAGTAATTGCCCTTCTTGAATTGCATGAGTTCAAGTGTGTTCTAATATACAGAAGAATCTAAATATTTCGGCATAACTATGCAAAAATGAAACAGTTTAATAAGTTTTTTTGTCGATGGACTTGTTGGCTACGCGACAATAAAAGCCGGACGAGTTGTTGGACCATTTTTACAGTGAGTTAGACAGCTGGAGGTAAACCGTATAGTCCAAATGTTGTGGAAAAAAGTCTTATAACTTCCAAACAACTAATGTGTTCACTTCTTTATTGGACTTAGCCGAACGATATAACGATTACACTATTTTGGAAGCTGAAATTGCAGCAATATCCGACTCAGAACGCACACATATATTTATAAGTAGCAGGGCAACCCGGCGTTGCCTGGGGCGATAAAACAAAACAAAGTAGTAGTAATTAAGTGTGTGTAACATCTTTATATAAAAACTTCAACTCTCTTCCGTTCTCTAGTCGTCTCTCTTTCTCTGGTCCCATTATTTCCCTCCCTCTTTTAACCCTCTATTTCCGTTTTTCCCATATGATTCTTCGCTTGTTTAAATATGTTAAACACTTATAATACTGCAATTCATTTCCCCCCGGAGTCATCTGCTTTAAATGTAATAATGTAATGTTACATTTATTGCTTCGGGACATAAAAAAATAGAAGTTAAATAATATGTGTAACATTTTGATGTTAACACTTCTATCTCCCCCTCCCCCCGATCTCTCTCTCTCTCTCTTACTGTCTCTTTATCTTTCTCTCTTTGTCTTTTAATACTGTAATGTTAGTAAGGAGGTCTTCACAGAACTGCCAAAAGTATATGTAAAATCAAAGTATTCCGAAAAGTAATGTTAATAATGATTATTGATCTAGTCATTATAGAGTTGTGTGCCATAATTATTCAAGAGAAGAATGGTCTATCTTGCCACCTTGTTGTCTGAGAAATACACTTGTTAACACAGGGTATATAAATGGAAATTCCTCATAATTTGCCAAATGGGTTTCGTTTAGCTAAATCAACGCTGTACTCTTTACTTATATTCTGTGTTTTGTATTACTTATTACAATGTATATTTCGTTGTTATAGTGTAAGTAAGATATTACTAAACGAAAACACTTATACGCTTAACCATATTTGCATTGTCCACATTTTCTATGGCAGATAATTAATTCAGCAAAGGTATTTGGTTATTTGTGTTATTCGCAGAATTTACCTAGTAAATACATAGAGTTTAGTCATTGATGATGAATTTGTATCTCTGCATGTAAACGGTTTTTACATGATCAAAATTACTCCACCATCAACCCATGAATTTCTCAAATAAAATATATATTTGACAAAAATATTATATTCGAACAGTTGAAATAGAACGACAAGGAATGTGATAGATAGATCAAAGAAGATAACAGAGTGAGAAAAATAGAAACGGGAAGAATAACGAACAACCTCCTTGTAGAAGAATTTACACATTAGCATTGAAAAACATGAACTAAAGTAATGAATAGTTTGCTGTGTTAAAAGGGCAACTCCCTCTTAATGCTCTAAATGCTATTAAATATTTTGAATATCTTTGTTAAAAATTTATAGCTGAAATTTATTTAACGGGAGCTGAAATTTATCTCGCTAATGGATATCATATATAAAACAATTTCAGTTATAAATATTGCGATATTTAAATATATATATATCAAAGTTTTAATTAACACACTACTCTAATTTCTTAAAAGTCTAACTGTTGTGGTTGCAAGTTGAACAATAATTAGTGAGGAATACAATGAAGACGCAAACAACAAGGAGAATGCAATAATAAGTGTATTAAAGAAAAGGTATAGTTACAGTATGTACAAATGAAGGTGTCGAGTCAGAGAGTCTTGGTGGGAGGACATGTACGCTCTTCGGCGTCACTTCCGGTAGCATATAGGTAACACACACTAAGGCTAACCTAGGCTTGCCATTTATAGTGTAACGTTATTCGTATATGCAAATGAGTGGTTGCCACCACAACACCCCCCTCCCCTTTTTTGGGGGGGGGTTTACCATCAATGGTTCATTAAATTTTCTTTTCCTACCTGATCTTCGGGGTTCAGGTGTATATTGAGGCGGTTCCAAATTAAAGGATTCGTATATGATATCTATGGTTTCCTCCTCTTCGACTGTTGTCGTATAATAATCATCTTGGATATGACGTTATTTTATCTGATTTAGGTGCCTTTTATGTATACTCTGTGGACCTTTAATCATATATGTACAATCACCAACGCGTTTATCCACTACTCCACATTCCCAGTAAGATGTGTTATTCTTGTAGCACTTAAAATATACTCGATCTCCCGAGTTATATTTCTTTCTTCTCGTGTGTGTAGTGTTTCGGATAATTGCCTGTCTTGGCAACAGTTTATCAAACGCTGATTTTACCTTTCTGGCAAACATTAGATACGCTGGTGATATGTTTGATGGTGTACTAGGATGTGGTGTGATCCATAAACTTGCAAGAATTGTTGCAAAGCTTTTTCTGTTGGTGTTCCAATGGATTTCTTTAACGCTCGTTTTAGCGTGTCCATGAACCTTTCCGCAAGGCCGTTCGACCTTGAATGATACGGCGGAGTCGTGATGTGCTTCACTCGGAACGTGTCGCAAAATTCCTTAAACTCTGCGGATGTGAACTGCGTTCCGTTGTCAGTGACCAGTGTGTTTGGTACACCGAATCTTGCAAACAACTCGTGTAGGAACCCTATTGAGTTGTTCGTTGTTGGATTCCTGCGACGCATTACCTCCGGCCATTTTGTGTAACAATCAACTACAATTAAATAATAGTTTTCTCCTACTGGACCAGCGAAGTCCATGTGGATTCTCGACCATGGTTGGTCGGTTTTCGGCCAAGGTTTGTGTACTATAGGTGGGGATTTTGCTGCTAACTGGCATCCTTTACATTTATTTATTGTCGCTGCTATGTCAGTGTCCATGTTACGCCAGTACACGTAGCTTCTCATTAACGACTTCATTCGATTTATCCCCGGATGTCCCGTATGGAAATCTCTTAACATCCTATTCTGCAATGTTTGGGTATTACCACTCTCTCACTGTACAGTAACACATCGTTACATATGGAGAAAACTTCCTGCACCTTTGTGTCCGTTATAATTTTCTCTTTTATGTCCTTTATGTATTCGTCTTTCTCGGCTTCCCTTTTAATGTCCGACAAAGTTACGGGTATTTCCTTAATGATGTTTGCTACCATATTTTTTACTTCAACATTTGTCCGAATTGCTGCAATGACTGATTCTTCCAGATTGTGTTTCTGTGGTATCAGTCTTGACAGTCCATCCGCATGGCAAATCTTTTTTGATGCTAGATGTTGTAGCTGGAAATCGTAATTAAGTAAGATTGTTCCACAGCGCAGCAATCTATTTGCGGTGTATACCGGCAATCCTTTTTTTGATCCATAGATCGTGACTAACGGTTTATGGTCGGTTTCAAGTAAGAATTGTCTATCATATAAATATCGGTGAAATTTAGTCACGGAAAATATTATGCTCAATGCTTCTTTTTCGATTTGTGAATATGCCCTCTCGGCTGGTATCAGCGTTCTCGAAGCGTGCGCTATTAGTTTTCTAGACCCATCCGGCATAATATGTTGAATGCATGCTCCTAAGCCGGATGTTAGTTCGCTCTTTATTTTGTCAAAAGCGGTTTGACATTCTTGCGTCCAGTTCCAAGGTGTATCTTTTTTAAGCAGATTATTTAAGGGGGCTCGCAAGTTATGCATTCCTTCAATAAAAGATTGATAATAATTTGCGAGTCCTAAGAAACTCTGCAAGGTTGTTACGTTATCAGGTGCTGGCATATTTTTTATTGCCGCAGATCTGTCTGGGTCTGGACGTCGTCCATGTTTGTTTATTATGTGTCCAAGATACTTAATCTCGCTCATACTAAAGTCACATTTACTTCTTTTACTTTAAAGCAGAATTCTTGTATTCGAGTAAATACTTGTTTCAAATGTTCCTTATGTTCTTGTAAAGAGTTGATCATGACAACAATGTCGTCCAGGTATGCACATGCGCACTCAATACCACTTAGCATGGTGTCCATCGCTTGCTGAAAAATGGCAGGCGCTACTTTGATGCCAAAGGGCAATCGGTTGTATTTGTATAATCCCTTATGCGTATTGATGCATAGTATTTTTGAGTAATTTTCCTCGACCGGTATTTGCAAATATGCGTCGCTCAAGTCTATCTTAGAGAAGATATTACCACCATTTAACTTCGTGAATATTTCCTCTGGGCTTGGTAGAGGGTAATGTTGATCTTTTAATAGGGAGTTGACCCCGGTCGAAAAATCTGCGCACACTCTAACTTCGTCATTCTTTTTCTTTACGTATACGGTGGGGGCTGCCCACTCGCTGTGTTCTATTTTTGATATAATTCCTGTCTGTTCCAATCTATCTAATTCTTTATTAATCTTTTCCAACCCAGCGAATGGAACGTTTCGCTTTTTTCTAAAAATTGGGCTGGCGTTTTCTTTAAGTTCAAACGAGGCCTTGAATTAATTACAGCGACTTAAGTTAGTCGTGAATGCTTCAGGAAATAATTCTTTTAAATCGTCTTTTATATTTACTGTTGTTGGAGAAGAACATTCTATTTTTTTACAGAATGTATTGATTGGCTTATCCAATAGTCCAAATTTGTCAATTAAATCTATTCCAAACAGATTTTCACTATTTTTCAGTACGAATATTTTTAATTTCTTCGTAATCCCTTTTAATTTTATCAGAAGGACAACTTCTCCTTCACATTTTATACCACCACCAGTTACCGTCCGGGCTGATTTACTCGTTTTCATCATGGTTGGTTTTTTACCCAACTTTTTCCATGTATTCAGGTTTATAATAGAAATATCGGAGCCGGAGTCGAGTTGTAACTTTATTGGTGTTTTAAATATTTCCACTTTTACGTATTTTCGCCGATCTTTGTCTAATTTTGTATTTGATTTTGTTTGCTGTACTCTCTTTCTGGTGTAATCTTTATATCTGCAGCAATCGCTTTTGTGTCCCACCTTCTTACAAATGTAGCATTTTTTCTTCTGATAAGGACAATCTGATTCCCAATGCTTTTCTGCACATCTCTTACAGTTATATCTAGGAAGAGGCTTGTTATATTCTGTCCTATATTTATGGTTATTAGGATTGTAATATCCCGTTCCATTTCGATTGCTTTTCTTTGTAAAGTTCTTGGTTGGTGTGTATGGTTTTCTAACTTTTCTTACATATGCCACTCCGGATTCTTCTATATTTTTTAAATCCTTTTTCAGTGTAATGGCCCTTTCACAGTCCTCTGCTAGTTTCTGGAGGGTTAAATCTTGCTCAGATTGCAGCTTAGACAACACTCGTCTGCGTATTTCTGCATTTTTCGTGGAAACTAACCCTTGTGCGAAGATTAGACATTTAAAATCTTCTACCGTTTGTTCCGCAAGCTTAAAATTATCGCAGTTTTTATTGACAACTGATGCGTATGTCAAATAATCTTGGTTGTCCATCTTTCTTAGATTCATGCACAGCCATCTTTTATGAAAAAGAGATATATTTCGATTAAATAATTCTTTTAGTAATTTCACAGCTTCCATGAACTCTAATTCCGCAGTTTTTTTAGGTAATATGTAATCTATGAATTTGCTGTGTTCTGATGTACCCAATTTCCTGAGTAAGACGCTCACTTTCTGGCTATTTGGCCAATTTTTGCAGTCCAGTTGAAAGACATCCTCGTATCTTGTATAGTATGCTTCAAAAGTCTTTCCTTCCTCCGGCACATAATTAAATGTGTCCATACTATTAAAGATAGTTGTATAGGAGAAATTAACACTGTCGACATTTTCTCGATTACTCTTTAGTAGTTCCAGTGTTTTAGCAAAACGTTCATTTTGTCTTTCCTCGCGGTCTTTCCTTGTGCCTGTAAAAATTGCATGAACATTTTTGATAAGTCTTCCATTTTTTTTTTTTTTTTGTTCTCTCGTGACGTTTTACTGTATTATCCGTTATCCAGTGACAACTTTTAAAAAAAAAATCCTTTCCTTGAGCTTTAATTTCTAGCTATGGTATTTCCTTTCAGTACCGCCGCCAAACAAATTATTAATTAAAAGATTTCTTTAGTTGTTGTTTTGCTAACGGGGAGCAGTAATTAGAATCCACTGGTGAACTTTTTTTTTCGTAGGTTACTTCCTTGCTTTTCGTAATACGAGTCTGACCTGTCGTTTTGCGACAGAACAAAATCCGCTTTTCGTTTGCAAGTTGGTCCTTTAGTAATACAAAACAGATTTGTCGTTTAGCGACAAAACAAAAATTCACTTTTACATTCGTTTGCAAGTCGGATTCCCAGAAAACGGCGTAAATTGTCGCTTTTGCCACGTTCGAGTTTTTTTGTTTTTTTTCACTTAAGTTGAAACTTTTCTTTAGCGTAAAATCCGTTTGCTCGTCAACACTTTGCATTGTACTTTTTTTTTAATAGTTCTTCGTCAAACTGTTATATTTGACGCTTCATATCTCGTCGCCAACTGTTGTGGTTGCACGGTTGAACAATAATTAGTGAGGAATACAATGAAGACGCAAACAACAAGGAGAATGCAATAATAAGTGTATTAAAGAAAAGGTATAGTTACAGTATGTACAAATGAAGGTGTCGAGTCAGGGGGGCTTTGGTGGGAGGACATGCACGCTCTTCGGCGTCATTTCCGGTGGCATTTAGGTAACACACACTAAGGCCAACCTAGGCTTGCCATTTATAGTGTAACGTTATTCGTATATGCAAATGAGTGGTTGCCACCACAACACTAACCATTTCCGTTACCGATTGAACTCGACATACATTTTTCTTTCTTTTTTTTAGGATTACAGTGTGCATTAAACCGATATCAGTGTAATAATTTAAACACATCTAACTCGTATAGATTATTAAGTTTACTTATTGGGAGCGCCGTGCATGATATACTGGATATTGGGATTTCCTTAGAACTATGAGCAATAGTTATAATTAACATTCTCTATATTTTGATATTGTGTCTTATCGGAAATAGCAAGCAAGTCATTCCGAGGGAAATAAATATCAAGTATTCTAAGGATGCGACCAGTTTATTTGCGATGAAGGTCATATTTCAAACTTGCTCTTTACGGACAAATGTATGGACGGATATTCTCATAAAATCTACGATCGCATCTAAAAATATTATTTCGTACATAAGCGTTACCAAACAACCAATAGATGTAATGTTTTATGGAAATACTCAGACGTTTCTAAACATCATAGGCCGATTCAATCAACGATGAAAATAATGTTTAAAACTTTAATCCAACCGATGGATAGACACATCAGCACAAGAAGTATAGAGTTCCGTTCATGCAGATAAGAATGCTTTCTAAATAAATCTTGATAAAAAAACGAAAATATTACTTAGAGCTTAAGCCTGATAAACCTAATATCGGACAGAGTTTTTTCTAGAAATATCTGGACGCCTTTTTCGTTCATCTGCGATGGTAATGATTTATTTCGAATTTAAAACTGACAGATTGATGGATGGCTATTTTTCAGTAGATATGTGTTAATTAATCCAAAGATTTTATTTCTAACTTAAGTCTAACAGACTGCCTACAACGTTTTAATAACTTACACTTTGTGGTCTTTCTTTCTCATTACATTATTACCTGGGGTTCATACATTATATGAATTGCTGTTTCTGCCTCTCGTAATGTTGGTTCTTGCTATCGTTGTAAACACTTTCTCACAAATGCGGCTATTCTCGAACTCTAACATCTACAATTATACGGTTTATTGAGTATTGTAATATCTACGCGGGTGAATCTTTATCTATTTGTAGAGTCCCTGATTATGTTCAGAAATATATGTGCAATTTTATTGGAATACTCTTCTTTTTTCACTGCAAGCAATCTCTTACGAACGTGATGTAACTAGTCTTATTGTTTTATATACGCACTATTATGACATGCGTTCTCCATAATTGTCTGATTTATTCTTTGCTTCGTTTCTAGCTCGTTTGACACGTTGGTTAAGCGGTCTTCATCAATTTGTTGTTAAGGAAGCTCGTTGTAATACATCTTCCTATTATTATGTGACTTCTTTTCAAGAACTGAAAAGTTGTATGACTTTCTTGCTGCTGCTTTATTTTCTTCTAACCATTTCAAGACTAAGGTTAATAGGCATCTCATGTATTTGCGGTAATCATCTCTCATTCACTTACGTAAAATCAAATGGATCCATGTGTTTTCTGGAGCGACTTCCATAAAACAGCCTGACAGTCTACCTGTTCGCAGATCCTTTCATAGCTATTAATTAACGCCGTTAAAGTAAGATACGTCAATAATTTTTCGATACTTAAAAATAAGGGAGCACCTTATAAATATAAGTAGACGTATCGAAAAATATTTTTTTATTTATGCTTGACAGATTAACAACAATTCTACTCCGACTTTTAGCGTGACAGAACCACCGAGGGAGACATCATTTTATATGGCCGATTAACGCGTCTAAGATAAGATGTGTCATTAACTCACTGTGTTTAACGATTGAGGTGTCATTTCAAACAAACGTGGCGAACTCAACGATCAACGAATGGTGTCTCTCATATAGATTCTATAAAAACGAAACGAGACCAACAAATTCATGACATTAATAATACACCTTCCTTCATAGATTATTATGACGCGAGAGACAGTAAAACGATTACATACCAAATTCAACGCTTATAAGACAAGATTTGTTCATCGAATAAATGATTAAATGTAACTCGTAAATAAAAGAGACTGTATATATATATATATATATATATATTCTTGTACTTAAGTCTCAAGTATTATTGACAAGAAACGTAGTCATTTAAGTATTATAATATGATAGTACATTGGTACCCGCTTATAATGAGAGGGGCACTATTCCTTATAGGAATACACCATGGCATTGATACTAACAGATGAAGACAAACACTCCGCCACAATAACACAGATAATTGCGTAATTCTTTATTTATGGTATTTTAAAATGAAGGGACCCAATGACCCTAAAAGTATCTACGTTTAAAATGATTCCGAGGTGCAATGTCATATTAAACGTACAGCATAACCATGACATATGTTTTTATACAAATCTGAATTTGGCAGGTGTTTTAAATAGGAAATATAGTTTTACTCATATTTAAAGTAACCACTTTATAGATACATACAGTTTATTCAACAATAGATAATAAATTGCACAAGTCTATGATGTGGCAGTGAACTTTTATAAGATAGATAGTATTGCATGAAGTTCTTATTGACTGATAGAAAAAGATGATAACGAATACAATTAAATGAAAGTACTGTATATGTTCATTTCATCATCTCCACGCAGTTTTAGAAATGTTGAAATATATATTCGTTTATCTACCCGAAATAAATAACCAAATAGAAGAGTTCAAAAAGTGTTAGCAACATTTTTAGTTTTTAACCTCTTTTTAATCTCTTCATCCTTCCATCTCTCGCTCTAGCAATCTCCTCACATCCTTATTAAGGTTCATTGTTAAACATATTACCCCAACTGCTTCTGCCTCTATCTCGCTCGATTTTTATCAACCTCTCTCACTTACTCTTTCTCTCGGTTTGTTAAATAGTTCGACAATAAATTGATGCAGTAATAGATAGAAAGAGATAAGAAATGAACAGAAAAAAAGAAAACGAATATAAGGAAGTAAAACGTCATTAACAGCTTACTGGCTGTTTAAACTAGTTTCAGTGTTGTTTTTAGAATACGTAGTCGTAATATTAAAAAAAACTATTAGTATAACTCCCTCCTTCTGATGAATGTATTTGGACGGTGGTGACCTCAAATCAATGACATTCAATGTGATATTTTACCATAACCAGCTCGGGGTCATACAGGACCAGATAATGTAAGTTTAATCAGTTTATCTTTGGTACTTTCTGAGTGTTAGCTGGACACACGCAGATGCAGATATGCGAAATTCCTTTAGTTAATAGATTAGTGTAATTTGGTATATGGCAGTACATCCTAATTGTGTATGATGCCCAGGTAATAGTTGTAAATTGTGGTCTATATTCAGTTAATTATGATTTTCGAGCGAGGTCAGTATTATGGCCGCCGCATTATATTATTTTTCTTTGTAAATGAAACTGACTTTAAGAAGAAGTGATGACGAAGAACAATTTAGATTTACTAAACTACTAATTCATTAATTCAATAACTAAATGTTCGGATGGTTGAACCATATATTCTTGTAATGTTTAATTATAATATTCGTTTTCAAGGAGGACGCGCGTCCTACGCCCCCCCCCCCCATCTATGCTTACGGCTTGTCTCATCAATTACTTCAGCTCAACTGATTTGCCATGAAGAATCCCACTTACTCTGACGGGCAGTTGCCGATTAATATCTCTGAACCTATTACTATTCAACAATAGATAATAAATTGCACAAGTCTATGATGTGGCAACAACTTTCTGTAGTCGGTTTATCTTTTGAAATTATTAATAACAGTTTTTGATGTAGTTTTGCGAGTGCTACAAGATTTCAATGGTGTATCGTCCAGGCTCTCGATGCATACAAGCGTGTTGGAAGGACTATGACTCGATACACTAGTATTTTGGTATCAAACCTTAAATATTTATCATCAAATACTCTGAGACAAAGTTTACATAAAGCAGCACTTGCACACCTTATACGATATTTGATTTCGTCGTCAATGGTGGTATTGGTAGCGAGGTGGCTACCCAGGTGTGCGAGGCGATGCACATTGTCTAGCAATACGCAACCGAGTTGGATATTAGGACGATATTTGTTGTTAAGTGAAGGCTGAAACAAAACGTCACTTTTTCGAACGTTTATTTTAGTCCTAATTTAGAGTATGCATCGGGAAAGGCATTAATCGATGTGTGTAAGTTCTCTTCAGTCAGTGCACAAACCGCCTTATCATCTGCATATTGAAATTCCATAAGAGAATCAACATTTGTTCTAGTTTTGGCTTTCAGAGATTTTACGTTTCTAACTTCACCATCCATTCCGTCGTTTATGGATATACCAGGTTGAAGCTGACCATCTATTAGGTGCAATACAGCCACCATAAAGATCGAAAACGAGATCGATATAGCTATACATACGTGTTTAACCCCGGATTTTACTTCGAATCGATCTGCCATTTAAGATTATCGTTGCTGTCATATCGTTGTGAAAAAGTTTCATTATTTTGATGAAACTTTCTGGACTACCAGCTTTTGATAATATTTTTTAAAGAAGTTCACGGTTTACACTATCAAAGGCTTTAGTTAGATCGATGGAACCTATATAGAGAGATTGCTGTTGCTCTCGGCATTTTTACCTGAAGCTGCCTTAAACTTAATATCATTTCGTTTGTGCCACGAGCCGGTCGAAAACCGCATTGTGACTCGGGTAAAACATACTCAGCGGGAGGTGTTAGTCTCTTTGTGATATACGATCCAATATTATTCCAGCTAGTAATGTAATCCCTCTATAATTTACACGGTCGGTTCTTTTTCCCTTTTTTTTTTGAAAATGGTTGTAATTAGACTACCCCTTTAAATAACTTGGTATTTCCTCCTGTACTCATATTTTGACAATAGGTTGATGCATTTGTAAATACAAGACTGGCCAACTTGATTTATAGATTTCGGCAGGGATGTTTTCTATACTATCAGTCTTATTATTTTTCAAAGCAAGGACGGCAGTCTTGACATCTTCATGTGAGGGAATTCTTCTCAGTTAATTGTCCACAGGTCGTTACAGGATTAGCATTGTCGTCGACGACTGGATGTCGTTTTAACATATCTCAAAGTGCTTTTTCCACCGGGCTAATATTTCTCCACTACTTTTGAGAATTCGAAAGCCATCCCAACTTTGCAAATGAGCTAGGCTGTGTTTGCTGGGACCATAAAGCATTCTAGTTGCACTTAAGAAATTGTACATGTCTTTTTTATCAACATATAGTTGTATTTCCTTAGATATGTTTGTCCACAAGTTGTTATTAATAGCTGTTGTGAATTTTTGTATTTTAGCTTTTAATTATGTTTTCTGTTCGAGTCATTGAGATGTGACGCGAGCGCTTTTGTTTGTTTGCTCGATTAGATCTTTTATTTCTTTATAATTTTCGTTAAACCAGTCTTGATTATTATATTTATTCAAACCAATCGACACCCCGCATGCGTCCAAAATGGCAGACTTCAGCCTTTGCCAATGTTCTTCAGCACTGGTGAGATGTTGGTCAGGTAAGTGTTGAAGAAGAAATTGTTTTATCTACAGGCGCTTAGTCGGATCCCGCAGTAGTTCGACGTTTAATTTAAGCCTCTTATGTGTATTCCATTTTCTTCCTACACTCCGACTAGTCGCGGATTGTCAGGCTCGTAACCCTTTCTAGAAATAATGTGTATTGATTTACTCCTCTCCAGGAGTTAGGCACAAGGCCAGTTTTATCTTACTCCCACAAGTAAGATGTGACCCAAGGTCGGGTCGGGAAAGTGGGGTTTAAAAATTGCCTGGGCAGCCCCGTCGGCATTCCCCAGTAGAGGCGCCTCAGACAGTAAGCAATAAACTTACTCCTCCCCAAAGAGGGGAGGCAAATCCTGGGAAAGTGGACATCCCAGAACTGCACAGGACAGACCAACTGACCGGCGTAAATCAAGACCCGAAGGCCAAGACAACACCAGTATGGGGTCCAGTATCCATCGGAACAGATACTACACTTTGATCTTAGCCAAAAGGCCAAGTGTGTAGCCACCACCTTATTCACGCAGATGTCCTTCGCTTGAAGGGGGCGTCTGAAAGTGCTGCAATATCGATGACGAGTCGCTGGAGTGCCTGTGCGACAAGAGCTGTTCTTCTCTCAGATCTTGAAGGGTTGAAGTCCATGATGCCATTATTAATTTTACTTCATTGTGTCGACCGCAATTAAGGAGGAACCCCCTGAAAGCGGTTTTCCAGGCAGGTTAAGGTGAATCAATCTAGTTTTAGTGCACTTTTTCCAGCCCCCTCCCTTTTCGTGGTAAGCGGCGTGTATTCTTGAAAAAGGCTGCTCAGTCACGAAGGTCAGTGCCGAATCACTCTCTTGCGTCGGGTCTAACAGCGAAGCGACTAATCTAAACATCCGTCGCTGGACGTGCCGGTTGAACACTAAAGACTTCCAGATATAACACTATTATACTCACCGCGTTCTTCAGATCGCTGCTAGAATTCTTTTAATACGTCACTTTTAATCTTTTGCCCCACTACTTGTGTCCATAGAGACGCCTGTGCGTGGATTTGTTTAACATGGACAGGTTGATGCACAAATAACAGACCCATAGTCTTGGCCAGGCAGGTTTATGTTCAGTGCCACGAAAATCGAGACGACAAAACCCACTGACTGGTTGGAACGATTCACCCACCTTCGCAACCCACATACAGACTAGAAAGCCGTTGAGGGATGTTCGCAGTGCCAGCTCATTAGACTGTTCGCTGCTACTAAGTATGGCTCACCTATGCTTAAGTTATCCACATCCCAGCTCATTTCTCAGCAATTGATGTGTTTGAATTCGTCTTCCTGAGCAACATGCATCTTCCTGATGCTGAAGGCTTTGACCTGTTTAGGTAGAGGGTGGGCATTCCCTCATTAACCCCCTTTAGAGGCGACCACGCTTGTATGGTAACCCTCTGGAATATCATAGGGAGGCTAACAGGTGCTACATCATGGCCAAGGGTTACCTGAAACTGTGCAAGGCAGGGGATGTCCATCTACCTGGTGTATTTTACATACCCCGCATACCGTGATTACACACTGCATGATTACAATGCTAGCGTGTTATCTAATATGATTTAGATACATTTCATCATGCTGTCGGGATTCTTATTATCACGCTCTATATTTAGAGATTATGTTAAGACAATAACAAGCATACACAGTAATATCAATTAAATATCGATAAAACAAAGCATATTGAATAACAAGAAAAATCTCAAAATGCGTCCATTCATTTGCACTGCGATTTTTATTTTGAAATTTAAGAACAAGGAAAATGTTATTTCAGACTTAAGGCATCAGACAAAGGAAAATGCTATTCAAACCTCTTCATATGGGCTGGTAACTGCCGAAGTGTTAGGGACGAACTCCCCAGCAATATTCATTTTTAAATGCCAAAAACAGAAATTTAGTTCAGCAAGGAGACTGCAAAGAACATATGACAAGCAACTAACAGACGAATCACAATGCACACTTTAAGACCTATCCGTCTGATAGAGGATAGAGAGAGATGGCGTGAGAGAGTCAACAAGATAGGTGACACTACCACAATAATGATGATGAAAAGGGTGACCGATGGAGCGATGTAGAGCATCTCTTATACAGATAGGTGGACGCATCGTATGAGTTTACGTATATTCAATCTACGAAGGCATGACAATGTTATTTCAATCTGAAGTTAGACCGATATGAATAGGAAGAGTCTTACTATGATAGTTAAACGCATCTAAATATGCTTCATTTTAATCCACGTGCTTATCAAGGAAAATGATATTTCAAACTTAAGCGATTCATAGTGACCAATTGACTGACTGACAGATTTTTATATGGAGAAAGAAGAATTCATTTTAAGTGACAAGAAACAGTGAGTAAGAAACACAGTTTACGAAAAGAGAAAAGCGATCAAAATCGACTGACATAAAATATATAATATCTGCTCGAATTTCTTCCCATCATAATCGGATAGTAAAACATAATAAAACGATTATTTTCCTAATTGAACGCATAAACATTTTCTTTTCTATAACGCAAAACGACGATTTTGTTTAAAATTACGACTATATAACGAGTGTGATTGAACCTTATTGGCTTTGTCTGCCGTAAAATATATCTCTTTTTTCTCACTACCTATATATATATATATATATATATATATATATATATATATATATATATATATATAAAGTGGTGAACTAAAAGCGAACTTTTAGGAAATGTAAAACCTATTGTGAAAAGTATACAGCTCAATATCCAGGATATAGCAGATAGATATGTAGAAGGATGAAAAGGAATTTGAAAAGCAAAAGTCAAATCTTTTTTCAATTCAGTTGCTCATAGCAAGGTATATTCCGCAAAAAGGCAATGTATTCAAGTTAAATTCTTCCTTTAGCCAGGCTTTTCAAAGATCAAAATCTTATCATCAGAGGAAGTCGCTGGGATAGATAAGTTTGCAACGGCCATAATTCAAAATTTGAGAAAGTAAAATAAAAATTGTAGGGAAAGAAACACAAGGCCAAACTCTGCCCGAGTGGAAGCAAATGTCCGATTGCAAAATAGTCCGGTATCAAATGGTCCAGCGGAGAAAGTGAAATGTATATCTGATTTAAATGAAATTCAAAACATATGTATAAGGCATTAATTAAGAGAGATTTCCAACATTTGAAATTATCTCAACTCTATTAGGGGGGGGGGCGAATCACGAGGATGAGCCAGTAAAATAAAGAAAGTAATATTGTGTTATGAACATAGTGAACAGTGCATAGTTGTGATCCGCCTTCAATCCCGATTAACGTAATATATTTATTCTAGTATATTATAAAATAAACTTATGAAAGTCAACTCGTTCTACTGGATATTCTTTTAGCAAATCTCAATTTTAAATGAACACAATTCGATTGGTTATGCAATTGATACCTTAGAACGCTTTTAAATTATTATTCAGAAAATACATCTCACGTTATATCAGTCTATTTAATAATACTCATTTCCTGTTTTAATATAGTTAATACTCTGAGACCTTTTATAACACAAAAGAAGTGTAAATAAATATAGTGTGTTCTCGCTTTTCTATGTTTCCTAATGTCACTATCGATTTTATGCTTGGTATTTTTCTTGTTTAATTGATGCTTGTTCATGATTTTCGTGATTTTTTTCATTTTCCCATAGTTATTGATCAATGACGTCATCCGTAAATAAAATATAGCAATGGCATTAGCAGAAGTATAAAAGTAGCATAACAAAATCATCGTTTTACTAATTCTTTTCTCAGTCTAATGTATTTCCATACTAAGAAATCGTAATTAATTCAACAATGTCTCTCTTTGAAGCTACAATATTATGATTAGAATGTTTCTATGCAGGGCAGAACTAAAATTATCTCATTATTGTATTTCTCATGATGATAAAAATAAAAAATAAATAAAATATGTGAACCGAACAACAACCCAAATTAGAATAACAGCCCGAGGTACACAAGAAAATATCAGCGGAGAAATATAATGAGATTAATTTATTTTTATCAATGTTCGCATGCTTTAAATTTAATATATTTGTTCATGCTGCCCTCGACATGCGATCTTAATCCACTGCTAGCGTCTCATGTATAGGATTTATATCAATGTTATCCTACTAATATATAGGAATAGTTTCTATTATAACTCTCAATATTTCGCCATTGTGGCAAGTCGGGAAATAAGCATATATAAACAACGAAATGTGGAGGAAACACATAATTTAGAGTTGTGAGAAATATTATTCTTAAGATACGTCTATTCACTGTTGCTGGACAGCTGCAGACTCTATTTCACACGTGTAATAACAGACAAAATAATACGTTATTTCGATTTTAATACGTCAAACTGAAGAAACTGCTATTTAAAACTTATTTTAAAAGCTTGACCGAATGAGCGAACGGGCAGTCTCTTATAACGATAGTTTGACTCATCTTATCGAAATGTGTTTATTCCATCTGTACGTAGATTCAGGACAATTTTTTTATACTGAAGTAAGCCCGATGAGAGTACGTAAAGACTCACTTGGAGTGTTAGACGCATATGAAATAAGATACAGTAATTTAATCTGCGCGTTTAAGAAGGAACATGTCATTAAAAACTGAAACGTGATGAAGCGAGCAATTTGAAAAACTAATCGTTTCATTGCAATAGAAAGTCAGCTAAGTAAATTCAGTTGCTGAGAAACATCGTTACCCTTAAGGCAGCCGGAGTAGGCGAACTTTTTTTTCCGAAGAGCATCTTTACCTACACCGACGGCAAATTGCTCCATAAAGATGGAAATACTAATTTACAAGAGACAAACACACAGTCAGAAAGAAAACAGTAAACAAAAGATGAAAACGATCGAAATCGACTTTCATAGATAATTTAATATCATCAGTGCTCAAATTGCCTTCTCTCATATTCGGATACAAAAACATAATAACACGATTAATTTCTAATTGTGCGCATAAAAATAAAATTGTTTCCTATAACACAGACACATGATGGAGGATGTCTCTCTGTATTTAAAATAACGACTACATAACGGGTATTATTAAACCTTGTTGATCTTAGTCTACAGTATAATATGCTATAAAATAAGGTTACATCGAAGTCAACTCATTCTACGGCAAATTCCATTACTAAATCTTTATTTTACATTAACAAAATCAGCTTATTTATGGCAGTGAACACTTGATCATTTGAAATTATTCCTTTCTCATTTATTCCGATGATATTATTGTTTTTTTCTGCTATTTTGAAAACATTCTTACAAGATCTACATTAACTAACAGTTTACGTTCTACTTAATATCATCAACATAATACCGTGGCATAAGCTATAAAAGCAGAAGCTGAACCCAGTTTAATGGATTCTATCATCTATGATATTAAACGGGAGATGAGCGATACAAAAATTGTCTGATTGGCCGAGCAATATCACGTGGGTTTGGAGAGACGTTGCTTTAAAAATAGAAAGTCAGCAAAGTAATTCAGCTGCTGATAAGCCCTGTAACTCTGTAGTTAACCAGATTAAAGTAGATTTGTTTCCGAAGCGCCATTAAAATTCACATATTTTGACCAACCTACAACGAATATGAGTTACTGCACATGTGTGCTTAATATATTAAAACATATGTTCTAGTTATTCATTAAATAATGATGTTAAGCATTTAGGAATCATAACAGTGAGGGATTCACGATTGCAGTGCTAGAACGGAAATCCCTAAAGATGGTTCGAATGATATTACGTAAAAAACTAACAAGACTTTGTTTATTTGACATCAACACTATTTCGTTCTATGTTGTATTACTTCAGAAATATCTGCACAATATTTATGGTTTTATTTTAATGGAGATTATGTGTATCAATGCTTGTAACTACACTAGGAATGCTATTTAATACTAGCGAAAATTATATAGTTGTTTCCCTTACGTATTTGCATAATATGCTGTTATTAATAGTATTTCCCTTAAAAAATGTTGTTCCTAGGTACCTGACATATATAGCATATTCAGACGTTTGTCAGGTATAATTGCTTTATTACTATTAATTATAATATTTGCCTGGCGTATCTAACATATTTAGACGTTTGTCAGGTATAGTTGCTTAATTACTATTAATTATAATATGTACACTGCCGTATCCAGCATATTTGTTGCTTTGTCTGATATATTTTTATTTTGTTAAACAAGATTAATGATTATAGCATACGAACGAACAAAAATAAATTAGAATATTTTTATATAAATTGTTAAATAAAACAAATCCTTAAATTTATATTAGTGTTACTTAACTATATATTTACTTAAAAAAACATTCGAATATTTTTGAAATCCTACATACATGCAATTAACATTAAAGTAAGAAATAATAGGTCGTCATTTTAATGGAGTTCACGGGTTAAGAAAGTCGTGGGTGTAAGAGGAATTATATTTCCGATGAGGTCGGCCAGGATATTAAAGTTTGATAGATACTACGTACCTAAGAATGAATCAAATGGTTCATCCAAATTTTGGTTACCTATTTTAGCAAACATAAACATTTATTTTAATTGGGAGAAGTGTGTGAGTCGCAAAGAATAACTAGAAAGTATTTGCTGAACATGTCATTTTTTCTAATTCATTTCTAGATTATTACGCAGTATAAACTGTGTTAAAGTTTAAGTAAAATATCCAAATAAACTATATTCAAAATCAACAATGATAGTACAACTACAAAAGTATAATATCAATTTGATTAATTGGTAATAGATTAATTTAGGAACGTCACTGATTTTGGTCTTACTATATTCGGACTGCATTTCTCATCTTGAGTGGTATCATCACAACGATTCGGCCACTGTAACCTCCGGTCTTCTTCAGGTGTATCTCCTCGAATTCGGAAATATTTCTGTTGAATTCAGGAATCTGGACGGAATTTCGAACGCAAACATTTATTAAATGCACGGGGGTAGCATGCTCTTGTTTCGTCAGCAATGAGAAATATTTAGTAATTCGCAATTTTTCGTATCGCCCGCACCAAGGATTGAGCCATCAACTTTCAGATGACTATCACTTAGAACTGATAACATTCAAGATGAGCAATGTAGTTCGAATAACCAAAATTATACAAATTATCAATCCTCATCTCAAAAATTCAGAAATATATATGTATATCTTTGAATATCTTAGATAACGATTGATAAACCTTCGAACTAAACCTTATAAACTAACAACTCTACAGCTATTATATATATATATATATATATATATATATATATATATATATATATATATATATATATGTAATCGCTTCGGAGTTGTTAGTTCATGAGGCTATGCTCTATGAAACTACGGTCTTTATAAAATAGTGATCCATTGAAAATGGATACCTCTGTATAGTTTACTGCCCATAAATATATTTTATACTATATATGTAAGCTTACTTTTTCTTTGCAGGGATAAAATATGGACGTAACTATGTAGCTTAATTACTATGAATATATTTAAATATCACTATATATGTGTAAATACATATATATATAGTATGCACATTTATCTATAGATAATATGCTACACAGAGGTGGCCATGGTTCATTTCTTAAGTAAATCAGCAGGCTAAATGCGTGGATATTTTGTTAGTGATTAATTTATATCTAAGTAGTGTAAAACAAATTCGTTGTTATTATCAATCTCCCGACGGTCATTATTTTCATTGGACAATGGTTAAACTTCTCACAAAGAAAGGCCTGACCTTTTTCATTTCGTTTGATACTTTTATTTCGTTAATATGATCAGTTTGGCGCACATATTTGTGAATGATTATAATTAATAAATGACCTTATTCTACACGTGGGCTGTTGAACATAATTTACAGTGTCTATTTATGTTATTACCTATCGTTATTTTAGATTTATTTTTTTATTTTGTATTCAATAATTTAGTTATTTCATAGATTTATGTTTAGTTATCCTAAAGTAAAGGTTATTTTTTGTCGACAATTGGTTGCTATTTCGCTTCTACAATTCAGTAATTTGGTGGGAGGTTTAATGTTTAACATTTCTAGCGTTTTCTTGAAACATTATCTACATCGTTGTCTAAATATTTGCATGTACTGGCACAACATCGTAATATCTTCCTCTCATAAATTGGCGAACGTCCGCTTCTTTGAGTTCGCAGTAATTGTTCGCTAGTAATGTTTTGAATTGTTTTTTTGTTGTTATTTACGGTTCTTTTGTGTTTATTATACCCAGTTTTTTATTATTACTTTCATTCACCCCAAACCAGGCGCATTGCCACTGTGACGTAAGGGGCTACTATGAATCAGTAGGCATACCTACAGAGGTGTCCTAAGTGGAAACTTTGGCAGCGGAATGTTTGTTCACATTACATTTACATTTCTGCATGTTAGTACAATCTGGGAAACAGTGAACAGGGAGGGAATTCTAAAGGCGAGCAGTACAGGGGAAATATGTTAGAGTAGAAAGCCTTCCGACATCTGAGGATCTCTTCAGTGAATGGATAGGATTTTGCTGATTGTCGGGTCGGTTGGAAGTATTTACGTCGAGTTAACACCAGTGCAGCCAGTTCGTCGGAACACATTCCATGAGAGTACTTGTAAAAAGGTCCGGGGATGCAAATTTGCGGTGACGAGACATGAGGCTCGACCGAGGTAGATATTGGGCGACATATTATATTAGAGGCCGTTTCTAATAGGGAAAGAATAGTAGTTGGGGCACCTTCCAAGATGTGACAAGAATGCTTGATTCATAGACAAAGGGTTGTTTCATAGAGATATAAGATACTGGCAGCTGTTAGTTTTCTAGTACAGTAGACTGACTTCACTTTTCTTTGCAGCATCCGTGGCAATGTCTACTTTATATTTGTCTTACCTCATGTTTCCCGTGTGTTTTAGGCCGAGGAGTTTGAATAATAGACTCACAAGTAAGGGGCTATTAGCCATGCCAATCGGTGGTTACAAAGGGTTCTTATAGATGGAAAGGAGTTTGGTCTTAGTAGCATTAAATGTTCCTATCTATTTATGTCTCCATTCGACCACAGTCTGGTTGTCATTTTCTTAAGATTCGGCCATTGCCTTAGTTATTTTTGCGTTCGGTTTGCCAGCATGTCGAGAATAGTGTGTTGTGTCATCAGCAAATATACCCGTTTAATACACAATTGCAGCAAGGAGGTCGTTTATGAAACTTAGCGACAATAACTGTCCAAAAGTTCGACCCGTGTGGTACACCCGCATTAATGTCATGTTGTTTAGATGTACGTCCGTCGAGAACAACCTGTATCTTTATTTTGGCTAAGGTGCTCCTTCTGGAAGAAAGAATGTGAAGCCCATATACGTCGACAGTACAACAACAAACGTAATACCTCAGGCCTGTTAATTGAGTCGAGTTGTTCTGGTGTGGTCATTGAAAGTGGGTATTAAGAACCATTATAAATAAGGACCGAAAGTACTGAATAAGCTAACGTGCATGCGTTCATCTGTTTGCATCAAGTAATCAGGGCAAGCATACTCCTGACCATAGGATTATTCATTCACTTGAAAATCATTGTTAACTTGTGCCTGCTATTGGGACTTTATACCCCTACACAACACACGGCTACCGTCCTAAGGATTATCTATTCACTTGGAAATCATTGTAAACTTGTGCTTTTTTCAAACGTGTTTCGTTTTTATACGATTAAGGCATTGCAGTAAAAGTTCGATTTTCAAGTTATCACAAAATGAATTATAATTTAATTTCCAGCTAAAAAAGTGTCAGTTAAAATGTGTGCGAAAATCTAATGAAATAAGCAGAATTTCGAAATAATAAAATATTGTAAATAAACTGTGCGTTTGAAAAAAAAAACATCCTACGAAACACTTGATAGTTTTAATTTGTTAAAAATATTTACTGCACATAAATTGTTCGTTTTGCAAATGAACTTAAATTACAAATATTTTAATTTATTTGCATAAATGTTCTATTAATTAATTATTTCAATTATTGATTTGTTGTTACTTTACTGAATTCGTAATTTTTATGTTAGATTTACTGTTCATGTTTTATTCACTTTTAAGTTTAATAAATCAAGAAACCTCATTTATTTTTTTCGGATTTTTGGGGGATTTGCCTTTTTGTGTTTATAAATATAGAGATATTTCCATGCAGCATAACTGATACTAGTCTTTTTATTCGATCATGACCAGGTTGTCATAACAATAAACTTAAACCTTAAAAATACTCAGGAAAATATATATAGAAAATTTAAAAAAAAATTAAATCAGACAAATTATTTTTCAAACACCATTTTATTATAAGGTAATTATTATGCTTACTGTCTCGCCTGCGCAAATTACACGAATTAATACATTTGTACTCAGGATTCTAATAAAGTAATAGGTTAATTATATTCCGTGATCTTTACGTAATAAATACAGAACATTTTATGAAGATTAGTTAATTTCTTGAGTTTTGATGAATATTTAAGTGAAGGAAGGGGTTCAATTCCATAGTTTTACTGTTTGCCAGCTCGTGTTTGTTACTTTAGAGCGTTATTTCCCATTGTTATAGCCTGCTTACATTACCTTGGTCGTCGATGTACATTCTCGAGCCTGTGCGCAGAGCGACGAGGACTATGAGGTAATCGTTAACTACTAGGTACCCGACAGCTACCCACCGCTGGGTTGTCAATATAAAGCTAAAAGACAAGCCAGACGGTGTTAGTCGCAGAACGTACTCAGATGTTCGACTCTAGTCTTCATCCGGATCATATACAAGCTCTCCTGACTCCGCATCTGCCCCAGAACGATGTGACCAGCCTTTCCATTATATTCGTTTATGAGGAAATACTCAAAATGTCATTTAGATCAGATAATTTGCTGATTTTTTTCGTATATTTTTCCAATGTGAGTTATTAATACTTTAGTTCAAATCAAAGTAATGTCCCTTCCATTGCTTATCCCCAGACGTATGTATTGAAACATTATTCTCGCGTTACTATAAATAATACGTCTCTTTACCTTTCGAATATAAAATTAACGTAGCTTTTATGTAGTGATGCTATCATATAAGTTTTAAAGACATGTACGACCCACTATGTAATTTAGCTGAAGACAGATAGGCACTTATTCTCCAAATTTCTTGTACAGGTCTATGAGAAAGTGGTTTTATCAATATACAATGATAGAGGAGACATTCAATAGACAATACTTTAGATAGAAGTGAGTCGGTGTTTGAGTTAATTGCAAATAAGGGGAAAAAGAATTATTACACTGGATTTTCAAACAACGCAATCTGGAAACTAAGGCGCATGTTGGCATGTATTATGTGTCATTAGAATATATACGAAACATCCTTATTGAAACACAGGTTTATAAACTATGTTTATATATATATATATATATATATATATATATATATATATATATATATATATATATATATATACATATATATATATATATATATATATATATATATATATATATATATATATATATATATATATATATATACGGAGTCTAAGTTGCTTACGACGTCTAGGTTGACTCTCTGGCAGGGGTTCGAACCGTGTGACCGTTCGAGAGTATCATCCCTGCATAGATGAGAGTGAACGCTCGAAATGCTAGCATATATCAAATAATTTAATATTATTTATTTAAAATTAATATTATAAGCCCCTTTTAATAAAATTACAGTTTAGCCCTGTGCGGGGAAGTTAAATACAGACGCACACGTAGCTATAAATCATATTCCGCCAATGTTCGTAGAATCTCTAAATCACTCTTCCTTGATATGCCGCCCTTCGCATAAATAGAACTTAACTTCCATTCTCGAATGTGGTAATGCCCCGTGGCTTAATAGTTACGGAGTCTAGGTTGGTTATGTGACAGGAGTTCGAACTGATCAGAGCGAAAGCTCGAAACGCTAGCGTACGTAGGTAAAATAATTTAACGTAATTTATTTAAAATTAATATATATATATATATATATATATATATATATTGATATATTTTTTTTTTATACATACATGTACACGACTTCGCTGCACCAACATGTCGATGTTGCTCCCTTTAGTTATTAAAATTAAATGGTGGTTTAATAACTAGAAGTAGAAACATCGACATGCCAGTGTAACGGAGTTTTGTACATGTCAGTATGAAGAAGGATATAAATATAAATAGCTCTATTTACTATCGACCACTATCATATAAGCCCGGTTTAAATTCTATTGGATTTTATCCTGTTAATATATACACTTAACCTGAAGTATATATATATATATATATATATATATATATATATATATATATATATATATATATATATATATATATATATAGTCTAAGTTTTTTAGTTAGCATTGAAACACAGTGTAGCAGTGAGTCTATTAACCATCATAGCATACATAGAAAAACCCTAATTGAACTTTCTTAGGAATAACCTCTGTAATTTAATTACCTGGTCAGGAAAGTTGATTTAAGAAAGAACTAAAGTAACTTTCAATTGTCGTTGTCTTTCATCAAGAGAGATTTCCGCCAATGAGGATAATATCCATCATGGCTGTCTAGACGTTAATGCGGTACTGAGAGATATCAAAAGAAGACACTTCACCACCGCGTTGGACATATATAGCATCTAATCGAAGCTATAAATAATTTTCTTTGATACATTTCACAATGTCTTTAAAAGAAACTTTTATTTATTAGCATCTTACAATGATTAGTAATTGTTTTCAGAGCCGACAATCATGGAACAAGTATAATGTGTGGGCAGGTAGCCGGTGAGATATATGCGCGATTTACACTCAGTGAAAGCGAAGTAAAATGTTTAACAGTATATCTCTAGTTAAAGACAATGTGCGATCTCATTACTTGCTGTGTATCATCGTTTGTTCGCCGTTATGACCTCAGGCTCTTGAACTCCAGTGCATAATTCTAATTCTCTATGCAAGGTAATCGAGGTCAATCTATTTTCAGAAAGGTTACAGTAGTAAGGAAATAGCTTGTTTTTCACTAAGAAGTCAGCACTCACCAAGGCCAAAACCTACTCGGTGTTGAGGTTCGCTTTGTTGTCAATTGGACGATGAACAGCACTATGGGAGGATTAACAACGCTGAATGGGATATACAACATTTTATTACTGAAGAGGACGGCTCAAGAAGAATTTTTTGACATTGAGATGACGATTATCATGCCGTAGCTTTGTAGTAATCAGCCCCGTGGCAATGTGTTCCACGGATGAGACGTTTTTTCATAAGAATTAGGTTTGTTTTCAAGTACATTAAGAAAGAAAGATACATAACGTTCACATTGAAGGTAAACAAAAGGGGTCGTACCTGTGAATTTTACATGGTGGAACCAAATATTTGAGTAAAATTGATCACCTTCAATTGAAATAAAGATAAAGTAAGGAGACGATGTCTCTTTTCTGAGAATGTGAATGGCACGAACAAAATAGATTATATGAACCATTGATAATAGTTAAAATATAAGTATTTCATGTGGTCATTACCGTGTTAGTTATTCCCCCAAAGTCTCAGTGGACATGGTTCTGCAACTCAGCATATCACAAATCTGACATAGATGGTTAGACATTTTCTATATTCCAGCGTTTGCGGTTAGATTTAAAAACGTATTTTTGTTGCAAAATATCTAAATTTTGAAAGCAATTAAAATAAATATATATGGGAGAAGTCGCAGCGGCAGACTAAATAACATGACTGTCTGTTTAGACGCTGGAAGTTTTTTGAAACGTATAAAACTCTCAATTCCACCGATTAACCAATAAAAATATTGGATTCGTCTGAGGACACATTTTTCTTAAAGTAGAACGCATGGGAATTTCGGAGATGAAAATCAATAAGAACCTACAACTGAGTATCGATTCGATGTTATGGGACATTCGAGCTCTTTCAGAACTTATATTTGATCAATGTGGACATCTGAGTGATTGGAAAATACCATAGAATATTGAACAGTACGGGTGAACTCTTCATGGAAGGTCGTTAGGAAAAGATCACGAAGGTCTGGAAAATGTCTATCGCCATCAGGTACACGAGTGCGTTTGTCCGAAATATGAATTAAAAAGTTTAAAGTGTATGAATAGTTAGCCGTTTTAAATATTAGTAAATTATAAGAATGTGTACATTTTTGTATCATTTACATTAAAAAATATCTCATGAATATTAAGTGTCAACATACTATCCCTGGATATTACGGTCTTCTTTTTAAAAAAACAAAGATACTTAAGTATGCCTACAAAAGTAACAAATAGATAGACACACAGACATGCGTCTTTTTTGTTGGTTTAGATAAACGATAGGGCATAATTGTATGTTACATTAGTGGAGACTGCGGGGGCTGTAGTGTAGGCTTTATTGTCTTCGGTTTCTTTAGCAATTATTACAACAATTCTTCTATCATCATGTTATTTGATCTTTTGGAGGAAGGATATCACCAAATGGGCAATGTTATCTTTTCTGTTACGAATACCTCAAAACTGGTGGTCGATATCGTGTTTGAATATTTGAGGATTTTAGGGAACCTATATGAGAGTAAATCGATGGAATTCTACTTAAGAATATTACATCTACATCTGTTAAATAGAAGCAGACAATCAAGAGAAATGTTTGAGGTTGGCGGGATTAGTACCGGACGGAAACTACGCAAATCACATGATTTCCTCATTTTCCCAGCCGGCGAGACCTGAACGAGAAACAATACCACACCTTGATAAAGAAACAACAGCCGCTGCAATAGTCCAGTCTCCGTCGGACTGATAGTTGAGGATGTCTAATCGATTGATATATTGAGCGTAAGTAAGTAGACTGATTGCTTCGTCCTGACACTATATACTCATATCATCGATTGCCGTGATATTAGGTTTATCCTAGCACATCCGTTTGGAAGCTGGTTGCCATCATGTGCTTGTCGTCAATACGTAAGTGGTCGCACATAAATATTTCAAGTAAAATAAAAAAGATTATCAATAATGAAATATTTTTTAATTTTATATTTTTATATTTAAATACTCAATTATAAGTAAAATACCACAATGCAATAGGCGGAATTAGTAATGTAAATACCGTTTTTTAAAATTAAGCGTAACATAAAAATAAACAAAATAAATTCTTTCAAATGATTTTAAACTCGTTAGTCAACCGAAATCCTCGACAAATGTGCTCAGTTATTGTAAAATCGGCACACAATATTGAAAAAAATGTTCACAGTATTGCGTTTAAAATATTGAGATTTAAAAAAAATATATCAGTGAGACAGACCGACTGGCCAAAAAGGCTTCATAGAGAGGCATACATGTGCGTACGACATAACACATTCACTAGCTATGCACCAGGCCTGACACATAGATGCCACACCTTAAAAATCATAAGTTTTATAACGTGTTACCCTCCAAATAACATGTGTAAAAATTTAATATCATTCGTTCTATTAGTTTATAACTTACACGTATTTAATGGAAGCTACTGTCACACATTTTCTGAATAATGGGAACATTTGATTTGTTTTCTGATCAGAAAAATACGGTCCAAGCATAATAAAAGCGTGATAGTTGATGGTCCGTCGGGAAGACCGTAAAAAGGTGGTATGCTGCATTTAGACGTGGTCGTACAGTAACAAAAGATGCTGAACTATCAGGTAGCCACAATTCAGTAGTTGTCACAGAATAAAATAAAAATCAACTAACTCGTTTAGTAAAATCGTAAGATAGCAGACGATTTTCAGATATCAGAAAGCAATGAATTCACGAGTCTTCAATTCACTCTATCTTCTCCGTGACATTTGATTGCATAAATAGAAAACTAGTATTAATCTACTGGCTGTAAAATTCGATGTACTTGTCGCAAAATGTAAAAAAAAATGGGAAAAATGGATAGCCACACATGTAAAATAAAAAGTTACAACCACCCTCGATATACACCCCACCAAACTCCCACCTTCCTTCACCTTCCTCTTAGATGTACATGGTATAATTTTCTTGAAGGAGTCATTTGCAAAGAAGCCGGAATACAATTAATGCCATACGCATGGCTGTTGAAATAAAAACTACCCACCAAAGTTTTCAGCTGAGTTTCTGTTCTTTTAACTATCATAAATGTATTTAGCATGTTTTACTAATTTCTAATCATGCTACCGAATTTACTTGTATGTAACTTGTGTTTTTAATTTAATTTTGACTTTGAATTTACCCCATTTTTTTCGTAGCCTTCATTGTATAAGTAATTAACTAGTTTTGCTCAGTTGTTACTTACTGGCTGTCTATCTCTTATCTGTATTAACTTGTGAGAGGGAATCACATCATAAAATTTCAGTTCCCTCTGATAAGTGTACAGTGAACTTATTCTTATATACAGGGTGTTTCAAAAGTCTTGGGAACATAACGATTTTTAATAACTCAAAAACTATTAGGAGTTGAAAAATGAAATTGGTACCGTTGGAAAGGTTAAAGTTTCAAGTTCTGTGAGGAATCCTCAAAGTTGCTCAATATGAGCACCATTCGTCACACGGCAGACATCTAGTCGATAGTCCATTTCCTGCCAAACGCGTTCCAGCATTTTGACGTCAATGGTTCCCACAACTGCCGTTACTCGAGCCTTTAGTTCGTCAATATCTCTTGGAAGGGGCGGCACATAGACTTGTTGCTTGACAAAGCCCCAAAGGAAAAAGTCACACGGAGTAAGATCTGGAGACCTAGGAGGCCAGGGCATGAGAACGTCATCACCTCGCCAAGATCTCCCAATACATCTACCAGGCAGCCTTGTGTTAAGAAACTGCCTTACTCTAAGACTCCAGTGTGGTGGTGCACCATCTTGTTGAAAAATGATATCATCAGATTCTGCTTGTTCCAACTGAGCCATTAACCAGTCTTTCAGCATGTTGAGATAGGATTCACCAGTGATAGTTGCCTCTTCAAAGAAGAACGGTCCAAAGACACCTTTCTTGGAAATTGCACAAAACACGTTCACTTTTGGTGAATCTCGCTCGTGCTCAAGAAGTCCATGAGGATTCTCAGTACCCCATATGCGAGTGTTATGCTTGTTAACTTTGCCATTCAGATGGAAGGTCGCCTCATCGCTGAAAACAAGCCGGTCATCAAAGCCGTTATCTTCCAACTTCTCTTGCATTGCAATGCAAAAGTCACGGCGAAGTGGCTTATCAGTGTCCTTCAACTTTTGGACCAACTTGAGCTTGTAAGGTACCATTTGCAGTCGTTTCCTTAAGACACGCCAGACAGTTGCTGGAGCAAGCTGAAGTTCCCTGCTGGCTCTTCTCACTGATTTACGGGGGCTCCGCTGAAAGGCTGTCCGAACTTGCTCAACTGCATCTTCTGAAGTTGAAGGGCGACCTGTTCGCTTACTTGGGCACAAACACCCATCTTTCACAAATTTAGCATGCCATCTGACAATTGATTTCCTTTCAGGGGCTTCTTTTTTAAATTTCCTGCGAAATGCACGCTGAACACATGTCCACGATTCAGTCTTTGCAAATTGGAGGACGCAAAATGCCTTGTCTTGTTTAGGAACGCCATTACTGCACCTGGAAAGATAATACGAAAATCATTAGTATGACCAAAAACAGGATTAAGCAAGCTTAAAAATGGCACCCGTTTCATTTTTCTACCTGGAATAGTTCATGACATATACGCATTTGTAATGTTCCCAAGACTTTTGAAACACCCTGTATATATACATATATATATATATATATATATATATATGTATATATATATATATATATATATATATATATATATATATATATATATATATATATATATATATATATATATATATACACTAGCAAAACCTTCCTGCCCTCCGGGTAACAATTGGGGCGAGTATATGGCTAGCTAATATATTTTAACACTAACTCTAAGTCCGACTGGCAAGGTTGTAAAACCACAGGTAATTGCTTAAAAGAGTGGACCCCACAAAAAAAAACCCGCACAGAGTAAAGCAAAATGTACGTTAAATCTATATGAAACTGAAACATCGCTGTAAATTCTGAATTATTTTTCCTTCTTTCCATTTTCCACGGTGTTCACACGTAATCACCTAAAAAGCAGAATATTTATATGAGGGGGAGAGCGGAATGTGTTTATCTGCAAATTTCCCCATATTTTATTTTTTAATCTTATATTTTTTTAACTGTACGGCCCTTTTTATTTTAATTATCAGCAATTGAGTTTAGTTGTGTTTACTTTTCCTGTGAAAATTAAATAAATAATTTATTTAAAATTATCTAAATAATTAAATCTCTGATTTTTAATGTATAAATACCAATATTTAAAGTTTTAGTATCATTGTAGATTAACAGCCTCAGCCCCCTCCAAAAATTAGATTTTACTTTTTTAGGCGATTACGTGTGGATACCCTGAAAATCTTGCCGGGAATAGAAAACAACAACAAAATTATTTTACAATTTAGAGTGGGGTATCAGTGTCGTATATAAATTGAACATTAAATCATCCTCAAGCGTTCTATGGCAGTTACCTATTGTTTTTTGCTATTGGCGATGAATTATGTGGGTTATTATTTGAAGGGGACATAGGTCCACTCTTTTAAGCGATTACGTGTGGTTTTACGAACTTGCCAGTCGGACTTAGCGTTAATGTTTACAATATATTAGTAAACTGTCCTAATAAGTTATAATGACACTAAAAATTCACCACTGTTTCTCGTTAAACTTATGAAAGTGTCATAGTAAAAATAATAGTGTTGACTATACCCTTCCCTCAATTAATTGGTGTTTTAATATTAATATAGTTTGGATAAGTGGAAAAAACAAACTTCTGCATTTATTCATTTAGAAGATAGAAAAAAAATAATTAAGTTCTTTTTAAAATATCAATCTATTCCCTTTTAATATAAACAGCTGAGAAGGAGTGGACATTTATTTTACTTTATTTTAGCTAATATAATACTATTCAATAGGTATCGTTGTCGTCGTCGTCGGTGTCGTTGTCGTTGTCGTCGTCGTCGTCATCAAAAATAATAACAAATTTAGTTTTAAATATAAAGTATATATCTAAATAAAAACGTTGTTAGTTATTGCGTATAATGCAGAATTTATATTTTTAAATAAATTATTCCAGGTAATCTAAGGTGTTGGTTCGTGTAAACATACGCATGCCGGAAGTAAACATACGGGTACCGGAAGTTATTCAAATTTCAAAATGATCATTTCGAATGTTAAATGTTTTTCATAAAATTAATATTACGACGTTCCATGGGGTGAAACTTTGTGGCTGCCTGCCGATTAGTGTGCAAATGAGCTTAAGTCCCCACGCGAACATTCTTCAGAAAACCCTACTCTCCTCAAAGGTTCACCTCATAATGTGCAGCTGCTATTCCTGAGAGGCAGAAAGCATTCCGAAAATTCGGCCGCCATAAGTCAACTACGAATAGACAGACATTTTTAGAGGCAAGAAATGATTGCTAAGTAGTGATAGATGAAGCACAGAGAAGGTATGAAAAGATAACCAAAAAACGCATTCAGTCACAGAAACGAAATGCTCGTGATCTTTCGAAAATCTACAATAGTGTGATGAACAGTGGACAATCAACAATTCCCCCGCTATCAAATAACAGCGATGTTGTTTGCATAGCAACTGATCAGGATGAACTACTTGCCCAGCGTTCGCCTAAAACTCTTCTTTCGACTCAGCAAACCACTCCCTTTCCATGGATTCCTCTTGCGGACCGACGCACCACTTGATAACTTGGTCATCACCCATCTCATCTCAAAAACATCATACAAAACATTGACACCTTTAAAGCCTGTTGGCCTGATCTTATCCCAGTAATAGTAATAAATAAATGATCTGCTTAGCTGGCCCCTGTCCCCTCCAAAGTCTACAACAAATGCCTTGCTGAATCTTGTTTACCTGATTGTTGGAAAATTGCCTCTGTGGTACGACTCTTCAAACATTCCGGAGATAGAACTGATATTCTAAACTATCGCCCAATCAGTCTACTCCCGATCTTTGCGAAAATCTTTAGATAAATAATCAATCTAGCTATAGTCCGGCACATAATTAATGCTAAACTTCTTTCTGATCATCAGTACGAATTTAGACAAGCCCGATCTATCGCAGATATCCTAACGGTCATCTCTGAACGCATATATCAAACACTGGACAAGGCAGGTGAAGCTAGAGAGTTAGCGCTTGATATATCCAAGGCCTTTGACAAGGTATGGTATGAAGCGTTGCTCCTCAAACTGCACTCATATGGTGTTACTGGAAAACTTTTTAAATATAATTAAATAATTTATAACAAAAAAAAATCCAGGTTGTTTTCGATTGCTATTCATCTAAGAAAAATGGGATACATACTGGTGTACCCCAGGGATCTATCATTGGACATTTATTGTTCCTGATCTTCATAAATGATCTCCCTGATGTCATTGAGGCTGAGATAGGAATACTTGCTGACGACACCACGCTCTATTCTCTGCATGTGGGCAAAACCGACGCGCACGTATCTGAGGCCATGGCTGAATCCTTAGAAGATGACTTCAGTCTATAGTGAATTTGGGTAATGAATAGAGTTAACTTTTAATGCCGTAAAGACAAAGCTACTTTCCTTCAATAACTACAAGAAACCTCTTCAACCTACGGATTGACATGGCAAATAACACCCTACCTGAGAGTTAATCATTCAAACTCCTTGGCCTAACTTTCGCAGATAACATGAATTGGAATAAATACATTGAATACATAGCCAGGGCTACTACAAAGAAGGTGGGCTTCCTCTACTGTGCTAGTAAACTTCTCACACCTGACATTATCCTATATCTCTACAAAGCCACCATTCACCCACGCATGGAATATTGTTGTCACATCTGGACTGGGGTATCATACACTAGTCTCTCTTTCTTAGAACAGGCCCCAAAAAGAGTCGCCGACTTAATAAGTCGCTCACTATCCACCAAGCTACAGCCCCTACCCCATCGCCGCAACGTTGCTTCTTTGTGCCTGTTTTACAAGTACTTCAATGGATTGTGCTCTGATGAACTTGATGCCGTGGTGCTCCCACGACGCAAATTCACGAGACCAACTCGGCTATCAGCAAAAACCCGTCCATTTACTGCGGAGATCCTCAGATACCGAAGAGCTTTCTACTGCTGCTAGACTCTGGAACTCTATCCCTGCTCCATGTGTTCCTGACGGTACTAACATGCAGACATTTTAAACTAATGTAAACAGACATCTCGCCGCACAGCTCCTAATTTAGGTTCCCCCCCCCTCCCAAAAAACTCTCACCCTTTTTCTCAATAGCCTCTTACGTCTACAGTGGTGGCCTGTCTTGTTTGGGGTAGACTATGTTTAAAAAAAGATTTGTCTATTAGAAAGCGGTGTTTAAAAGTGGGCACCGCGTGTGCTCATTTTTGATTAAAAAACAACGCGTCGACGATTCGGAGCGTCATTTGCAAGTGTTTCAACGCTATAAAAAAATGTTGCTTCAATATTTGACATGGGATGAATCATAAATCCACCAAATTACTCCGGAGTAAAATCGGCTGAGTGGACAGTAGCAGGTTAAAGCCGTCATAAGCGAGTATAAAGGCAAATATCAGTAGGCAAGGTTTATGCCGTCATATATTTTAGATGTGCAACGTATTTTTGTAAGCGATTACTTCGAGAAAAGAAGATCAATCTTTAGTGAATTGTATATAGAACTGCTGGTGCATTTGAAGAAAGGTGTCGACACCGAAACGGCTACAGATGACGAAAAATTTGTTTAATCACCAAGAAAATTTAAAAATTGAATGTCGGTTGTAACGATGGTAAAACTACACAGATACCACTTCGAATTGTTTGCACACAAACCCTATTTTTTAGATGTGATATCCATCGACTAATGGCTATTTGCAGCCCTAAAAAGAATGCTCAAATGAAGAAGATTTAGCTCCAGTAAACACGTATTATCGTAAACTAAGGTGTATTTCGTAGCCAAAGACAAATAGTTTGGCAAAAAGACATATAACTGTTAGAGAAGCATTAGAATAAGCGTATCACCCTACAAAACGACTCCGTTGTGAAATAAAGTGTACTTTTGCATAAAAGTTTGTGATTTATTAGTTAGCCTTGAGACCTATTAAATAATCTGTTATACAACTATATTCTTTCATTAGTTTTTACATTAAGGGTGTTCGTTCTGGTCAAAAGTATCGATATGCTCGAAACATACGGGCTACATCGTGTCTACCGCAAACATATAGATTCTTTTGCTCAGTGTTTTACTAAAGCTAAAAGAAGAACATCATGGATTTTGATACGCCATCTTTTTCGTCGTCTGACAGAAGAAATAACGATTCGAATGTTTTCTCTTCTTGATTTTTGCCATGGTTATTTCATACTGTGGCTACTTGACCTTTCATTCTTTTTCTTGCCCTTTCTATTTTTTATTTATGTTTACTGATATTTTTTTGCGTACGTCCACTGGTCGATAGGCTACTCTTATTGTGTTTTTCGTTTTATTTTTGATCAGAACCGGGATCGTACAAGGCCACCAGATCGAACCTCTTCTCTACCGCACCGAATTATATCTTTTAAATACATTTTTTTTTCTGCATTATTAAGTTTCTTATTTTTATTTAGGTCATTACTACTTTGGTTTGGGTTATTACTATTTCTTGCGATTATATCATTGTTCTTCGTATTATTTTTATTATTGTTATTACATAGATAACTTATTCCGCTCCTTTACTTTTTTAATGTGTTGTTATTGTAGTCTTTATTATGTCGCAGAAATATTAATTTTAAGTTATGTTTATTAAATACTTCATGTAAAATATTTATCATGGAAACAGTGTTTCAATAGGATCTACAAAAATATTTCAATGTTTGGATTCTTAAATACCATTTCGTTACTGGATTTATTGCTGAGTATAATAGAACGAGGACTATGTTGAGGTAAATATACTTTGGTTCACGTATATTGGGTTAGCGGTATTCTTTAATTATATTGAAAATATATTTTGTTTAAGTTGAAAGTGACATCTAAAATGTTAGTTGTTTTTATGTTAGCTAATACGTCGACCCACCGGCCTTTCAAGCAAAGAGTTGTAATGCTTCTGTTTAAGAATAGTTTTATCATTGGCCGAATTAACTAATAGCCCTAGAGGGAGTAATAATACGAACGAACCCTATTGTTTAGGAAGACTTTGCGTTAAAATATATAAAAGCAATCGTAAACAATAAATCAGCGCATTTAACCTGATGATTAGTTGCTGGAATGAAAGATGAACATTTTATTGTCGCTACTTGCTATAGATAAATATTCATAACACACCCACACACCCACACACACACACATATATATATATATATATATATATATATATATATATATATATATATATATATATACACTATTACGTTTGTTTGCGTCCATGTAAGCGTCTTATTATGTAGATAGCGGGGCAATAAGAACCAACATTTCCGGTTTCTTTGAAAGTCGAGAGTGAGTCTGATTTATATAACCTGTTTATTTAGTTCATGGTTTTAAAAGCTTTTGCTTGTACTTTTCCAGGGAGAAAACAATTGGTAGAAACTTCAATTCCTCGCTGTCTTCTTGGCATGAAAAAGTATTTTCTTACAAGACAAACCTGCATATACAAGCATAAACCTGCTAACAGAGATCAAAATACTAAAATGTGTCGACCGCACGCATTATAGAAAATAATCAGCTTTTATAAAAATAAGCTTATCAATATATATATATATATATATATATATATATATATATATATATATATATGAAATATTTTGAATTAAATAGTAAATTATGTTATACCTACAGACGATGTCGTTACATTCTTATAGTGCAGGAGTGGTGGTTTCAGGCAGTCGCATAAGCTCGAACGCAGTTCGTAGATTCAGTCTAGCATTATTAGCTTGACGCCCAGACCGCCAGAATCGCTACATACAGTAATTGAAATTAATATACACTGATCCAGTAGGCGGCGACAAGGGCCATGTTGTCGATAGTTGTCTACGCTCGCGCGGAACTTTGCTTTGTGCAGGATTCTAACCATTATTTAAAAAAATAAAATTTTTATCTAAATCTATTTCATGATTTTGGTTCTCGAAAATGTCTAACATGTAAGGCTATACACTTAAAGAATCTAAAGAAAAGATTCAAATCCAGCGAATCTTTCTTCGTTTAGTTTCACTCAAATTCAAGATATATTTTTAATTTCAAATGAATGTTTTAAAATTATTTACATTTTCAAATGGGCGATTGTTCTTATATCATGCCTTAAAAACGTTTTATAATACTAAAAAACTGTAATTTTGAAACCGTTTATTAACTGTTCTCTTCTACATATTTGTAAAAAAAATAGTCAGATGTATCAGGTTGTAAGGAAGGGTTTCCACCCCCTCTTTTTGTATAAAATAAAAGAAACAAAATATAGTCCACATTAATCGCCTTTACGTTTATCTGCTGTGTTCTAAAATTCATGATAATCAGTTAATTATTTAAGGAGTGAATTGTGAATACACGTGTTTAAACATATACACCTACCTAACTTTATCTCTCTCTATCTGTGTCTGTGTCTCTGTATCTCTGTTTCTGTCTGTCTGTCTGTCTGTCTGTCTCTCTCTCTCTCTCTCTCTATATATATATATATATATATATATATATATATATGTGTGTGTGTGTGTGTATGTATATATATATATGTATATATTTATTTATATATATAAATATATACATATACTTATATATATAAAGCGAGAAGGAGAGAAGACAGAGTAAATTGAGACACTCAAATAAATTATCAGTTCCAAAAATTCAAGAACTGCAATGATTTTGCGTACGATCATTTTAGTCTGTTTACGGAGACATTCTATGTTATTTGTAATCTGAACACGATATACAGCAAACATTTTTTTACCATAGCTAAAGAGGTTGTCATCAGTGCTTTATGTGATTGTCTTTAAATGTGTCTCCGAAGATCCTGCATCCGAACATATGTAAGGATATAAGCTTTGATATTTATTATATGTTCATAATTAGTAAATAAGATAAATTAAATTTATCTGTTTACTTTGAGAAACATTGTCTAAACATAATTACTAATTATCGTTGACATCTGAATATTCCAATCTGTGTTTAATATTTCTATTTCATTAAAATCACCTGAGCTGCACAGCAGAAATTATGGACCTTTTTGTTAACGTTGACAGCTTTCAGTAAAACATTGCTTAATTCTTATTTCCGGTCCAATATCCTATTCTGAGTTAACTAAAAAATTATTTGAAAAACTGTCTATATATATATAAACCAAATCTCTCCATGTGTATGTATGTATGTATGTATGTATCGATGTATCGATGTCCAGAGTTCTTAAACATTTTTTTACTGTTTATTCAAAAGTAAATGAATTAGTAAATATCCCATGAGCTAAAAAGCTGATATTTTAGCGGATTCATGTCTTGTTTAATAGTTTTTAATTACTAGCCGACCGAACAACATGCTTATAATAATTCGAACCTTTTCACTAAGACAAATAAATAAGTCAATTTAAAGTAATAAAATAGAATGAAAAAACATTTTGTCTATTAGTTTTTACACCTTTTACGTACGAATTGTTTATATTTACCGGCCAAATGTTAATAAGTATTTTACGCAGTGTTTAATTATATGAGAAAACATTCACAATTTTGTTATTATTTAAATAGATCAACATATTAAATAAGAGTTTTTTAAATTTTATATTTATGTTTCTTGGTTGTTATTTATTTATTTAGACAATCGAACTGGCTTAGATCTATGCGGCGTCGAATCTTATACAAACGTTTTTTTTGTTATAGCGTTTAACTTATTTACTAACATATTTGTTTAATTTGTAAACAAGCGAACGCATTTATTATTAAATGTTTTTATTAAAAATGGTGGAACGACTATATATAGGTCTTCTAGTCTTGCCTTCAAAATTTGATAACATTTAAAACAGGAACTTAAGCTAGTGTTTTAATTATTACTTTTATGTCAAGCTAAAACATATTCAAACTACTATAACACTTTTGTTTTGATTCTATTTTCATTCTATTTAAGTAACACTTTTAATGTTTAGAAATCGCAATACTTTCTGACAGGCTTATAAGATTAATAGAGCATATTAATGTACAACTATCAGATTTCTATAGATAAAATCAGTTCGAGAAGAATTTCCCTATTTAAGGATTTTTTATGGAAATCGCTTCAGATAAAGCATGCTGCCACCTGATGTAAGGTGTTATAAAACGACATATGAGTATCACAAACACAGGAGATGTATATTAGCCTTAATATTGAAAAATGAAAGCCATATGAAAGAGAAAAGCAGTCAGAATGAAGAAAGTTCCACTCGCCTGCAGTTCCTGGAAAAAAAGCTTCTGGAATTGGAAAGGGGGTAACAATGATGTATCAAAACAGCGAATTGATGAAGGCTACAAGACCAACGAGTAAATCGAACTGGAAAAAAATAAGCAAGGAGTAGACTACATAACTCTAAAGAACACATGCCATAATAGTATTTATAGAAAAGACTTGGACTAGCAACATCACGTTTGTGAGATAGAAGGTGCAGATAACAAGAAAAGGGTATGGCCAATCAAATGGCAGGTACGTTTCTGCACCGTATCTAGAACCCTCTCCTGAGACATATTTTCAGCAGCCTGAATTTGATAACAGTACTCCATACATAGTTTGATAGTAGATTTGTAGAGATAGATAATAGCCTCAAGTGAGAGAAAGTGTTTGGAGCGATAGATCGAACCGACCTCATGAGAAGCAGAAAGAGCAATACATATAATGTATGAACTCTAATAAATATCTGATGAAAGAGACACACAAGATGTTCCAGAGTCGATTTCTCCTCAAGGGCAGATCCATATATGAGAATCTTAGGATGAAAAGAGACACGCCTACGATTGAAAGACACGGACTGAGTCTTAACATCATTAAATGAAACAAGATAGTTTGTATTCAAATCCACAACTGAACAAAGGTCAATTTCTAGATTAACTGCATATGTCGACTAGCTCGAGGGAGATGGGCGAGATGCAACATATGAATAGAGGGTGGTATCATCAACGTAGATGTAAATTTAATGAACAAGTTTTGCTATAAGATCATTTATATAGAGAATATACAATGTTTGCCGTATAATAAAACTATTACGAGCATCAGTTTTGATAAGAGAAGAGAATGAACAGACACCGTCCGAGGTAAGCTGCAAGCTTCGATCAGAAATTAAAAGAACTAAAATGTTAAAAACTTTACCACCAGTACCATAACCCTGAAGTGTGTGTAGAAGACCAGAATGCCACACTCTGTCGAACGCTTTTTAAATGTTAAGCGCAATGGCGTTACCCTCTCGTGAAGTATCAATACACCAACATATCCGCTGTGTTACAACAGTTAAACGATCATCAGTCGAACGAAAACCACGAATCAATACTGAACATAACTAATAGGCCCAGACTTTCCAGAAAATGAACAAGCTTGCCATTGAGCAACTTTTCAAAAAGTGTGCTTATAACAAAGAGAAAACTAACAGGACGATACTTTGTTGCGTCAGACTGATAACCAGCATTTTTTAACAACAGAGGAAAACAGGACAGAGATACATATTTGATGATATTAAAACTTTAACCGAAATACACCTATTTTACATTTTTTATACAAATCAGTCACGACTTACCAAGTTATTGGAAAACTATGTATTTATTTCAGTTCTGTTTTATTTTCGGAACATAGATGAAAAAGGTGTATTTGCAATCGTGGTATCTAAATGGGTTCTTGTCGTGTATGCTTTACAGGGGAAACAGGGATAGAATCCCAGTCGAGCATCTACTGTAGAATATATGAGAAAGGCAAGCGACCTCTCTTTCTTAACCAGAAGGTGTGAAGCAGGAACGGGTTTTCTGAGCGATACTTATGTCAGGTGTTGCGGCAGCATTAGCGACGTAGCTTTTAAATAGTTAGAGGATTGTATCAGTAATCAGGTACATTTTTAACCGACTTTTATAACAACTTTCATGTAAGTTTTTCATTTTTCGTCATTTTTGGGAACTTGTCAAAGCAAGTTCTTTTCTCAGGAAAAGGGTCATTAATCCTGATAGAGGTAAAATGAGGATACCATCTATTGAGTTAAAACCACAGACACTTGCAAAGGTAGCAATCAACGTTTCTCCTTAGTATCATGCTTTTCAGGCAGGAAGAGAGAGAGAATCAGAAAGGTATTGCGCAGCAGCCTTATTCGACCTTTTGCCATAGACAGTTGTGCCGTCAGCATAGATGTCAACCAATGATCCCAGAATGTCAATGATGAAGATTAGGTAGTAATTTAGACGAATGAGTAATTCTTTAAGCACACTGGCGTTTATTTAATGTGCAACATATTCAGCTCATCAACTACTATTTTAGTAGATATATCAGAGATATAAAAGTTTATGTTATCGAATTTATTATATGATATTAAATTAAATAAATTTAAAATAAAATGTTTATATGTAATAAAAACAAAGAGATCAAACTAATCTATCAACCTGATACACAGACGTCCGTCTCTAATATATGTACAGATTTTATAAGATAATATGAACACATTTTGTTTTACATCAATCTTAATACACGTAATACATCCTATTATTCTAGACAGATTTATCTCCGTCTCAGTTTGTTTCTGCCTGTCTATACCGCCCGCTCTCTCCCTGTCTTTTACTGTATTTCAATATGGCCACGCTCTTTCTCTCTGTCTTGTTCTGTCTCACTATCTGCCTATGTCATTTTCTCTTTTTTTCCCTCTCTCTCTGTCTCTCTCTCTCTCTCTCTCTATATATATATATATATATATATATCTTTCTCTCTCTCTCTCACTCTCTCTCTCTCTTATATATATATATACATATATATATATATATATATATATATATATATATATATATATATATGTATATATATACATTAATATCCCAATTCCAAGATGAGAAAAAAAAAACTATAAGAAGGCTCACAGCACAAAAATGAAAAATAAGACACAACATTTGATTACGATCGAGAGACCGAAAGCGGTCGAAAGGTTACCGATGAAACAACACTGGGAGCGACAATGTTTAGACTAACACCTGCAAACAGAAAACTTTCTTGCCACGTATATATATATATATCATGATTTTGGGGGGAGTACAACATTTTATTATCGCAAGCATGAATTGAAGACAAATTTTATCGTTTATGATGAAATGTTAATCAAGAAAAAAAGAAGCTAGCCGACCGGTTTCGCCCCTCTTAACAAAGGCTGTATCGAGGGATTTAAAAAAAAAGAGGGATTAAAAAAAAAGTGGTGAAAAGAGAGAGTACAGAAATAAAATAGCATTATGGTATATGCACGATGGAGGATGCAGCTTAGAGACTGATCTAATTTAGTCCTAATAGACATTCCCTTTGCTTACATAGGGAGCGACGTTTAGGGCGAACGTGGATCGTCTCCAAGATCTTTCGCTGGTATAATGAGTGAGCATGACTGAGAATGGTGAAGGAGTACATGCTAAAATTCCTAGCGAACGGCGGGTTTTTAAGTAAATGGTCTGTAATGGAAGGGTCTGTATGTGTTATTTTGAACGTCAGTTGACCGGAAGGTTCCATTCCTAATCTTACTCGGAATGTGCTGTTGGACTCTACTATCCAATCTTAACGTCGTCCTACCCACGTAGTCAGCATTGCAACTACATTTAAAATGATAAATTACATTATTTTCATGGTGGGCGGTAAAACGTCTTTACGAGAAGACGCCAATAAAGGTTTTGTAGAAAACACAACACGCACATTCGAAGAAAAATAGCAATTTTCAACTGCCGAGCTGATTTGCTTGGCGAATTTCTCACTTACTCTTCCTAATGAAGGTAAACGAATGTAAATCTGACATTTAGCCACCGTATTTGGTTTTATTTTGGAAAAATTATTTATTTTCCTTTAGATGACTGCCCTAATCAGTTCAAGAGGATAGCCGTTATGAGCAAAATCATTAGTTATAGTTTTAATTTCTTCGTCCAATTTTGATTTTGAACAAATTATAAGGGGTCTGTGTGGTGATGTCCAAATCAAGTTTACCTTTTGTTTGTTAAGACAAAATGAATCCCAGCGAGTATATACTCCTGTAAACGTAGGTTTACGGTAGATTGATGTAAGGTAACTCGATGGGGTTTGTTACAAATACATCGAGGAAGGCTAAAGTGGAATTACGCTCTCCTTCATAGGTATATTTTAATGCGGGATGTATTTTATTGAGTAAGGAGAAGAATGTATTTGCCTCCGTTTTATTATTAAAAAGGCAAAATGTATCGTCTACATATCATAAGTAGACTAAAGGTTTAGTGAGCCCAGATAAAAATATATATATATATATATATATATATATATATATATATATATTTATTCATACAAACATTATTATTCATTTCCTTTTCTTCTAAAGATCTGAGGAAGCTTACTCTCGAAAAAGTGCGCAGCTGAAATATGTAAGAAATCATTTTTCTATAAAGACAAATGTATACGAAAAAAACAGCTCTCCTTGTTATTGAGTACTTTTTATAAACACTAGTGTTTCATTGGATTACCATCTCGGAAACAAAATTAATGCGTGAACTCTATCTCTCTCTCTCTCTCTCTTTATATATATATAGGTTGGTTATAATATAAAAGCAAATCAATATATTTAAGACCGATACGACTCGGAATTATTTACCAATAGCAAAAGTGTAGCTCGATATTTAATATTTAAGCGTTTAAATATATAATAGAGCCATTAATAAATGCAATATTTCATTCACAATTATTTAATAATATGATTATATACTCTAATTAGGGTGAGGGGATAGATTGCAAAAACTACAAATATTCTAAGATTGCCTTACACTAGATACGTGCATCCATCTATATGCATTGTATTTTATTGTTGGCTTTGTATTTTTACTTGACATCAATAAAACTAAGGGTATACACTGTTTTACTTTTTTTCTTTACATAATTTGAAAATTATAGGACTAAAATAAATGAAAATTACTTGAAAGTTATAAGAATTTTAAAATAAAATAAATGAAGTAAAAATCATCAAAATGTAAAATAACTTAGAAATTAAACGAATAGAAAATGAAAATCACTGGTAAATAATAGAATAAAAACAGGAAATAATTTGAGAGTAATAGGGGAGTCAAAGTAAATGTATGAAGTTAACTTTAAAATATAGTCGTGTTTGCTTGTCTTTTTATTATGACATTAGAGCATACCTTAAAAATTATTAAATACATCGACATAACAAAATAAATTAATCTATAACAAATAAATACTTATTTAACTAATAGTCAAAATTATTTTATTGCTTCTTGCTTAACTGCTAATTCGTCTTATTTTACTAGTAAAACACATCTCTACCGTATTTTCAACCTTTTTCCAAACAATACCTAATGTGTACTCTCTGACAAGTTTTTGATCAGAGGTCAGTTCATGTATTTCTTCAATAGTAAAATAATCATCCAGAGAACAACCAATTTTGATTACTGTTGCCTGATTGAACAAGCTTAATTGTAGCTACACTGTTGGATTCTTTTAAAACGTCAGTAAATTAGTGTGAAAGTATAGAACTACGCTGCCCATCTCGACGATTGTCGACCACAACGTTGTGTGCCGTGGGTTTTTTGTCCCCCGATTTATAAAATCGGGGGACCAAAAACCCACTTATGTTTTGAGGCATGTCCGTCCGTCCAGAGTTTTCTCCGCAACCATCAATTGAATTTCTCTGAGATTTTGCATGAAGTTGTAACTTTTGTCAGGTTAGAAAGTGTCATTCTCCGATTTTTCAAAAAAAATCTGGTTAGTCCCCCCCCAGAGTGTCAAAAGGCCCCAAAATGGACGAAAAATTACATTTTTTGCCCCATAACTTTTCATCCATCCATTCAATTTCTCTGAAACTTGGCCAAAATGTAAAGGCACTTGTTCCAGATATAAAATGAGCATCTTTGACCTCAGAACAATACTGGTTCGCGCCCCCAGGGGGTCAAAGGGGCTTGTTTCTTCTCGCCTCTATCTTTTATTCTGGTCATGTCGTGTGTCCACTGAGGAATCGTCGACGACACAGAACTGGTTTACAAGTTTCCAAAAAAGAGACCTATGTGTCTTATATATTGCAGTTAAGATTTCTTCATGTTGGGGTTGGCGATTGTCGAGGGGGCACCTATTGCTAAGAGGTAGAAAATGATCATGATTCTCTTTAAGGTGAGGGGAGAAAGTAAATTGGCGAAATGCCTGTTTATGAGAGGTGTAGATAAAGTCCTCTTGCTAGGAGGTAACATAATCTTTCTAATTTTTTTAAGGAGAGTAGAGAAAGCAAAATAATGGATTTTTTGTTTATTTGGAGGAGGTGAAAACATCTTTCTCATATAATGTTTTAGGGGAGGGGAGAAGGCGAAATGACTGAATGCCTTTTTATATGAGAAATGATTTGAAAATCCTCTTGGTAAAAGGTGTGTCAAATGTCCTTCTGTGTGAGTTGATTTTAACATTTCTCCTGTGTTTCCTACCTCGATAGAGGGACTACGTTTATTTCCTCTCTCTGGTAGCCTGTCCAAAATGAATTGCTTGTTGTATTTGTTTAACAGTACTAACTGGTCAGAGTGTTAAATGTACCCTTGTAACTCCAGTTCGGAGATTACTCAATCGGATTTTGTTTTTTCTGTTTTTATTCGTTATCTATCAAGGTTCTTGCCGTTTCTTAACTTATGCAATATTAATGTATGATTTTGTTTATAATTTATGCAAATACAGGTTATTCGCATAGGCTGACAATTGTGCTTGTGGCACTTCATATAACAGCGATTTTACACAGACAATAAGGAATGATAAACAACACATATAGCTTCTGATCTACATTTTTTTAATTGGATACATGTTTATTTGATTAAATATATTCACCATAGGTATTTAGATTATATGTCGTAAACGACAGTTAACTGTCTACCAAATAACAATGAAAAACTTTATTAATGTAGAGAAACTTAATCTGGTAAATAAGCATACATATATATATATATATATATATATATATATATATATATGTATATATATATATGTATATATATGTATATATATACATATATGTATATATATATATATATATATATACATATATTTGTTTAAAATTGATTACTATTTTCGAGATTTGAACACATTTGCAGTATAAGCAAACTACACTTATTGATACTTCCACAACGACCGAGTGGAGCTCATGTTTGATATTTCCTATCGACTCTTAGAACAATCTATAAAAGTAAGGATGTGAGTTCTTGTAAATAGTAAAAATATGTGTCTAAGAGAATAGAAATAAAAAAGTCAGGAAATACAAAATGTATTTTGTTCGACTTGAGATTTTGATGTTAATTAATCGGTTTTGACAAATTGGGTTCTCATGAATTAAAAAAATAATTTATTTTTAGAAGGTATCGTACGCAAAACTCATACGTTTAACTGATATAAATAATATGTCATAATTTTGTTTGTTTATATTTACTATTTGATAGCTCTGATTGGCTAAAAGTTTAAAACAATGATAACTGCAGTATCGTTTTGTATATTTTTTCTATAACCACCCTTATCTCTTTAAGGTGGGTTTAATCCTTACTCATCCGTATTAAGTATCTGTAGTTGACTTATCTATTCCTCATTGTCACTTAATATTCGATTAACTCTGTAATTGAAACCCGAACGTCTCTTATACATTTAAAGCTTTTATCCAATGCATCATCAGCACAATCTAAGGTGGGAGGAAATGTTTATCTTCATATAGACTTTATCAGATGCCGGTAAGTGCTTTAATACTGATGGAGGTACTTTTAATTATCGCTTATATTAGCTGTAGACTTTTAGGTTTGTATTTAATGGTGTTTCTTGTCATTATCTTATCGTTTTAAATCAATGTATTTTTTTGTCAAGTCTTGAAGTCACACATGTAAACTATCATCTAGAAATAATCTCTTTGTCAATGAAATTTTCTGGTCTCGTTTTAGCAAGGGTACAATATAAAACTGTGTACATCTCGCGTGATTTCTGAATTTACATCAGACAGTAATTATGGAACTAGTAAATCATCTGCGTGGCTATTGCATGCAAGCATATCATTTATAAACGTTTAGCGGGGTTAGCCGAAAATAAAAGATAGAATATAAAATAAATATCGTTGAGAAGTAAAATAACAAAAACGTTGAATAAATTAGAATAAGAAGAATGAAAAGCAAAAAATGAAGAGGAAATAAGATAATTGTCAGTCTGAGAGTAGAGAGAAGGAAGGGGGAAGAAGGGTTTCGTGAATGATGTTGAAAAGAAGAATGGAAGTCAACTTATATCATTCTGCTAAATATGCGGGAAAATAGAATTCATTTACAAAATGCAAACAAAAAATGTATTTGTTTTAGTAATTTCTAAATATATTGTCGGTTGAGTATAACCTTAGCCATCAGTGTATATCTATTTATTTCTCCCTATATATAACCCTGCTAGTATTTGTTTTATAAATGTTAATCCTATACATCCTGATTCTGTTTATATGATGATGCCCAATACCTAGTAGAGCTATACATTTAGTATAGATGCTTATTCGTACACACATTTCGGCTAGATATCTGCATGCGGTTTCTGCTATATCCTTATTTAGACTAAACTCTCTCAGGCCGATTTATGAAACATTATTTTCAAACATGCATTTGTTTGTCTTCATCGTAACAAATGGCCAATATTTTCACATGCTTAGCAAAAGTAATTGTAAAAATAAAAGGATTATACTATATATATATATAAATATATATATATATATATATATATATATATATATCACATTTAATAGAAACTTACTACTTAAGTGAAGAATTATGGCTAATTAATCTTATCTTAGTATTGATTTAAACGATGTTTAAATACATACTATACATCTTCTACAAAACACCGAGGTATAACAATCTTAATAGTTGCTTGAATGACTGCCTGAGTCTGTGAAACTGGCTCTAAATTGTTGAACTTAAAAGAGACCAACTCCGTTGATAGCTTCGTATCCAAATGACCTAAATAGACATCTGACGGCTAATTGACGTAACTTTATAAAGTAACAAAATTACCCTCAGGTGAATTAGAATTTTTATAAATAAATTATAGAACGTATTAACTATTTTAAGAAATATTACTGAATTAAATTTATAAATGTCCACACAATTTTTACGGAAAAATTAAAAATAGCGTATTAGTGGGTTCCCCCACGTGTGAGTTGGTTCTTTTCTTTATTTTGTGTTTGGTCTCACACAAAAATGAACCACTGTATAGTGTAGGTTTCAAGATGCTTTAATCCAAGAACATTTTACTCTTTGTGAATTTTTTCTGATGATTTTGTAAAGTTGCAAAGACGATATTGACATAAAAATGTTTTTTGGCACAATACACATGAAACAGACCGAAAAAATATATCTCACAGAAATGTTATGTTTTTTGGTAATGTGAAAAAATAAAAATAGCAATACTATATATATATAATCAAATATAAACCAACACTAAACTTTTAGTAAATAGGACCTATAGTGAAAAGGTTGAGCTCAATATACGAGATAGAGCAATTATAAAGATAGAAGAAATAAGAGTGATAAACATGTTCGAATGTCCAAATTTATTTCAAATTTCGATTGTTCAATGCAAGGTGTATTCTGAAATAAACCGGTGTTTATTATTCTTTCCTTAAGCCAATGCTTTTCAAAGATCGAAATCTTATCATCAGAGGAGAGATACAGATAGATAAGTTGGATGTAGTAAAGTCAAAGTTCAAATATTTGAAAAATATTATTTTAAAATGGGGTGAAAAAAGTTTGTGTAAAAAAGAATATGTGGTTTGTCCAGATGGTAATTGCCCGTTGAATAGGTGTCCAATGAAAAGGAAATTTTGGAGAAGACGAAAAAAAAGAAAATTTTTCGTAGGGGCAGTGTGGAGAAAATGTTCAAAATGAAAGTAAATCTAAAAGTGAAATGTTGAAATCAAATCGTAGATGGAGCGCACTTAAATGGAATTGATGTAAGAAAACGGGCCATTTTTTGTAACTTCATGGGCCATGGTGGAAAAAGCGAGAGAAATTATTGGACAGATATGCTAGCGAGCGAATCAAAGAAAAGAATATATATATATATATATATATATATATATATATATATATATATATATATATATATATATACATATATGTGTGTGTGTGTATGTGTGTGCACATATATGTATATGTTTATAATTATATATATATATATATATATATATATATATATATACATACAACGGGGAGAGAGACAACAAAGAAGGAGGAGGGAGAGTAGGAGGGACTAAAGGTATATATATGTATGTATGTATATATATATAAATATATAACGGTAATGCTTATTGTTATTATTTTTATTATTATACATTACTTATATATAAAAATTAGTTAAATAACAACTAGATTGTTTCTACATTTGCTTGTGGTCATTTTATCAGTACCCCTAGAGAGCCATGCATGTTATAACTGCTCTATTTTTAAATCTCCGTTGCATTTTGCTTTGAAGGATAATTTGATTGGATTCGTAATCCTCTTTCTTGATTGTAAAACCTGATCCAAAATATACAAATATGATGGCAGATACTGACTCTTATGCGACTATATCCAAGGTTTATTATTTTCAGCATTAAGTTTCGGTGTTGATGCCCGAATTGCGGCGTCGTAGCGTAAATTTGTGTCTTGCGTGAAGATATTTAAACTTATTGTTTATAAACAAACAATTGCGCTAAAAAGAACGGGTAGAATCATACACTGATCTCTCGGATAGGGCCCTGAAATAGCAAGTGAATAACGGGTATCCGGTAGAAGGCCCCACACCCAGCAACAACAATAAGTGAAGAAAATTGTAAAAAAAAAATATCAAAGATAAGCAATTTTAAAGCACCATACCTACGTAAACCAATATTACTTTTACATTGTAGAAACTTCATAAATTTGATGAAATAATAATATATTATGTTTACAGTTGCTCTTCCTTATTGATACTTATGTTGTACATGTTAATTTACATTTATAGATCTGACCAAGGCGTTCAACCAGCATAGACGGTCTATTCAAGACCCTCCCACTAATCGGATGCCCACCAACACTCCTCAGCATCATACGATCGTTTCATGATGTCATGATGAACACTTCACAATTTAACGGCGACATGTCTGCTGGGTTCCGCTGAAGAGCGGTGTCAAACAAGGCTGTGGGTTCGGCCCGACTCTCTTCGGCATCTTCTCCACAATACCCTTGAAGCATGCTTTCAAGAACACAACGGATGGTATCTACCTTCATTCAAAATCTGCCGATAGTCTCTTCAACATCATCAGGCTCCGCTCCAAGACTAAGATCAGGTCAGTCCAGATAAGGGGCATGCTTTTTGCCGATGATACAACCGTAGCTTCGCATCAGGAAGATGGTCTCCAAAGACTTACTGACAGGTTTGCTTATGCTTGCAGCCTGTTCGGCCTTATTATCAGCCAGAAGAAAACCAAGGACGTGCAACCACCTGCCCACCCAGCATTTCAATCAAAGGTACACCACTTAAGGGTGTTCACCAGTTGCAGTACCTAGCCTTCACTGCTTCAGACATCCTCTCATTGGACGTAGAGTTCAACAAAATGAATTGGTAAGGCATCCACAAACCTCTCTAAACTAACCAAAAGAGTCTGGGAAAACAGCAACCTTACCACTGCTTACGGAATGGCCGTTTACAGTTCCTCCATATGAGGTGCCTACGTAAGATTCTTGGTATCACATGGCAGGACAGAGTGGGCAACAATGATGTTCTGCAAAGTGCAGGCATTCCATCCATCTACTCCCTACTGCGTGAGCGACGTCTTCGCTGGTTGGGCCATGTGCGCAGGATGGATGATGGCCGCATCTCTAAAGACCTTCTCTACGACGAGCTTGCCTAAAGTACAAGAAAAAGGGATCGTCCCAATCTCCGCTTCAAGGATGTCTGCAAGCAAGATATGAAGGCTGACTCAATTGACATTAATACATGGGAAGCCTCTGCAGCTGAAGGAAACAGATGCATCAGGGGATGATCATCTGTGAAAAGACCCTCCACGATGAAAACACTGCGAAGCGAACTAGGAGAAGAGCGAGCCTACAGGCAGATCAACAGGCCGAGGTGACACATTATACAACAGCTTCAGTAGGGCAAGGCTGTAGTAGATCATGCACATCAAGAATGAGTCTCTACAGTCACACAAAAAGATGCACACAAACAACATCCCAATACGGCGCTGATCCATAGTCGTTACAACTGACAGATGCAAATGCAATATACAATGCATGTTAAATTGCAACCACATACGGCGAAGTAAAATAAATTGCATACATTAAAACATAAACATGTCTTGTAGTAAGAACGTACCGGTATCTAAGATACGTTTTGTGATAGATTTTCTCATGCGAATTAGATATTCTGCAACGTTTGAGGGTCTGTTGCACCATTATTATAAACTGATGGTTTACCTCTAGTTTGAAATTTACACCATTTAGTTTCAATTTGCAACCAACTTGTGTCCTTATCTTATAAAGTAGCTCCTACATTCACAAACATACACCCCCTGCTCATTATAAGTTATCAATTAAGATTTCCTGATATTCTTCTAGTACATTTATTAGTCAACGAAAACATGATTTCCATGAACAGGGTTTCTTGCTAAGAACTTCACATCTGTGGAACATATTACCACAGGACTGCCTCCCTGCAGACTACAACATGGTTGCCAACAAATACTTGTCATAAACCGTCCACAAAAGTGATCAAATTCTGTTCGTAGTATTCATATTTTTTATCGTTTCATAATATTCTTAATGGTTCAACTAACAATACATCCATTTCATAAAACCTTATCCTCGAGTGGTATTTTGTCTTGATAAGTTGAAATTCATTAGTAACAATGTCGTCCTAGGTGAGAGGCATTCGTCATTTTGAATTCGTACTTTTATTTCACGTTTGTGCCATAACATTTTATAATTTTCTGTTTTATACAGAATCGTGTATGATAAAATATAATATTTCACTAAATTAATAATTCAGGTAGTTTTCAAAATGTTAATGTAACCGATAAAATAAATTTTCAATTGTATAAAGAGCGTTCGGTAAATGTAGGAAAGCTATGCATACTTATTTCTTTGTTTTTGCACTTTGAATCTGATGCCATATAAGAGTAGAATGCATTAAACATGCACAGATTCGCGTAAATTCCTGTTTTTTTACTCTAGCATCAAGCAAGTTATTTTCTTTAAAATAAGCATTTAAAACTTGAGTAAGGATGGTATATCAATACCCCTTTTATGAGATTAATTAACGAAATTCATCAATTGTAGCTTTGAATAAATATTCCTCCTTTATTCATTCTGTAATACTCTGTTGTTTTCTATTTTTCAGACAATTTTCATGAACCCATACAAAACCTCATAACGGCTGTGGATTTTTGATACAGATGCGATGGAAAACCATTTGTTCCTGAGAGTGGGGCAGTCGCTGTCCTCTTTTAAATTAACATTGAACTAATGCACTGATTGTGGCAGCGGAATTATGTCTCTTTGCATTGTTTTTATCATTTATTTGATCATCTACACTTAATAATTACTTAATAATATATTAACTCTGATATAGGCAAGTCAGATAAACCGCTTTTTAATTTAGAAATACATATTTTGTAAAGCGAGATGTTTTTCATAGAAAAATCATTCTTGATCTTATTTTGATTTTGCTTTGCATTCTCTGATCCTCTGCCATACGCAATTTTCCTAACCTTCTTGATATTCTCTTTTTTCACAGTCGAGAATGTCCTCCATCTCTTTCGCATAACTCACCTTTATTTCACGACTGAATTGATTTCTAGTTTCTTGCGTTGGTGAGAGCTTCGTGTTCAATTTCAACAGCTTGTGTGGTCGCAAATATCACCGATCGATAACCGTATATTACATAACCCGTTGATCCAACTTATTTATTGCTGATTCTTTAATTCCTAAATATAATTTGTATTTACGTCTGGCCATTTTGTCGTTTAGATTCGACTACTTTATGTGTGGTCGCTATCCTTTTAATTCTTTTTCAGAGTGTTGGTGGTGATAATTTTCTATTGTGTTTTCATTGGTTTAATCGACTGGAATGAGATTTTAAAAAACAGTGAACAGTGATAATGGAAATCACGGACGAAAGGGAAGATAAGTGAGCGAAAATAGACGGTGATTCAGACTGACAGCTATAGGGATAGAGAGAAAAAACTGAAGACGGGAAAGCGAAATAAAGGGGAATGACGCAAGGGGATTAAAGAGGATGAGGTTAGAGTGACTTCCCTCATATCAAAATATGCATTTTTATGGAAACACAGTTGTATAATATTATATAAATATAACATACTAGTTATATAAATACTAGCTATTAAATGATGAACTATTTATGCATGTATATATGCGAATAATGTCACTCCTAAAAAACTATAGCATTTCTTATTTTAAAGGAGATATTGTTTCTTGATATATAAAGATCTGCTCGAGATAATAAAAAATATATTTTTCAGATTTAAAATGTTGCCAGCATGTATGTATGCCTCTCTCTAGTGTATCGACTGAGCCCTAATATCTGCTCATTCCTGTAAGATGTTTACAGGAAGAACTCGCCTGGCTCTAACAACAATAAATGAGTGCCCTTTGTCTACGTATGTGCCAACAATAAAACGGAACTTCGAAAAAATGTATTGCGTAGAACATCATATCTGTGCAACAAAATGACCCGAGTCTGCTTCCAAACCGAGAACAGCATAGTTGTATTCAAGTCTAATATAAACAAATAGCTGTCAAACTGTCTTCTAGATAAATCAAGTCCTCTAACGTAATCCTCCTCTATTTACTCACTATTTCTAATCCTCTTGTGACAGCGACCTACATCAAACCAGCAATCCTTTTAAGTCGTATCTTCGAGTAGCCCCGGGTCTTGATAAGATGTGATGCCTTAGTCAAAAACTCTAAATAAATATAAGCTTTCTAATGATAATTCGCTATGAAGTTAATAGCCCGTTGATTGAACTGAAAACTCAAACTGACCCTGCAAAGAATAACCACACAAATGTAAATGCCCCACAAGACTATGGCAACATCTTAGAGTCAACCACATAAACACTCTAGGAAATTAGTAACTGTATAACTAAAAGTAAATTGAAACACAAATAAATTACAAACATAATCTCTAATAACAATTTTTACATAAATTATGTTGATATCATTTATTTTCATCCCCTAGTTTCCTGAAAAATAATCTGATTACATGACATACTTCAATTTTCCCATCTATTAAGGTTAGTGTCTTATAAAAGGGCATTAGTCGAAATATGTCTGCATATATATTGCCGATATGTTTGTATAACATATATATATATATATATATATATATATATATATATATATATATATATATATATATATATATATATATATACAATAATATTTTTATAAATATTAAATATTTAAAATATACCTAGAGACATCGATGTTTCATGCTAACGCAATCTTCAGTCTAGGAACTAGTTCTCACCGGTCACCGGGCGCGAACTCCGAACACAAATCGCCACTGATTCGTAGTCGAAGATCTTACCCGAAGGCCACTGGAAACTAATTAGTAAATAAAGGGGAATTTCAACTGTAAATAGTAGAATTACTACTATCCACCAAGTAATTGAGAGTGATCTACGAGTCGGATCATTGCATATAGCTATTTGTACTACTTGTTATTGAAGCTCCTCGAAAAGTGCCCAGCCTCTGTGGGAGGGGGCTGATAAACAATAATATTTTTATAAATATTAAATATTTAAAATATACCTAGAGACATCGATGTTTCATGCTAACGCAATCTTCAGTCTAGGAACTAGTTCTCACCGGTCACCGGGCGCGAACTCCGAACACAAATCGCCACTGATTCGTAGTCGAAGATCTTACCCGAAGGCCACTGGAAACTAATTAGTAAATAAAGGGGAATTTCAACTGTAAATAGTAGAATTACTACTATCCACCAAGTAATTGAGAGTGATCTACGAGTCGGATCATTGCATATAGCTATTTGTACTACTTGTTATTGAAGCTCCTCGAAAAGTGCCCAGCCTCTGTGGGAGGGGGCTGATAAACAATAATATTTTTATAAATATTAAATATTTAAAATATACCTAGAGACATCGATGTTTCATGCTAACGCAATCTTCAGTCTAGGAACTAGTTCTCACCGGTCACCGGGCGCGAACTCCGAACACAAATCGCCACTGATTCGTAGTCGAAGATCTTACCCGAAGGCCACTGGAAACTAATTAGTAAATAAAGGGGAATTTCAACTGTAAATAGTAGAATTACTACTATCCACCAAGTAATTGAGAGTGATCTACGAGTCGGATCATTGCATATAGCTATTTGTACTACTTGTTATTGAAGCTCCTCGAAAAGTGCCCAGCCTCTGTGGGAGGGGGCTGATAAACAATAATATTTTTATAAATATTAAATATTTAAAATATACCTAGAGACATCGATGTTTCATGCTAACGCAATCTTCAGTCTAGGAACTAGTTCTCACCGGTCACCGGGCGCGAACTCCGAACACAAATCGCCACATATATACATATCCGCATTATATATATATATATATTAATATATAAATATATATATATATATATATTAATACATATATATATATATATATATATATATATATATATATATACATATACCTTTTGATGTTATCCAGTTAAACAGAGTTAAAAGACAATACGCAAATCCTTTCTAACGTCAAAATTAAAGTGATAACGAGATGACGTCATCCACTAAATAAATTTAAAAGTATCGGGTCTGTTGATAGTAACTCTCTTTCTCTCTCTCTCTCTTTCTCTTATATATATATATATATATATATATATATATATATATATATATATATATATATATATAAATCCCGTAGAAAATACTATTGTAAGTTTTCTTAAAAGTAATCAGCATTTCTTATTATATATTCGTTAGAGCAATACCACCGATATTTTCTATTTATTTATGTTAAAAAAATTTAAAACATAATCCCCTACACTGAGTTTCAACTTGGTATATTTTTATGAGTAGAATTAAACTTGTAATCGTTTTATTTAATAATTTCTGTAAAATCTGAAATCTTTTTCTTAGATACATATAAATAGTCTATTTTCTCTAATGTTAAAATAATTGGCATAAATGCTGGTGTACCGCGGGGATCGATTCCTGAACCACTATTGTTCCTGATTTTCATAAATGACCTCCCTGATGCCATTGCAACTGAGATGGGAATTTTAGCTAACGACACCACACTCTACTCTCGTCATGTGAGCAAAACCGACGCATCCTTAGAAAATGACCTCGAGTCTGTAGTGGAATAGGGTAAACAATGTATGGTAACTTTTAGTGCCGCAAAGACGAAGCTACTTTCCTTCAATAACTACAAGAAACCTCTTAAACCACCGATTGTCATGGCAAATAGCACTCTGCCTGAGAGTTCATCATTCAAACTTTTCGGCCTAACTTTCACAGATAACATGAATTGAAATAAATACATTGGACACATGTCCAGGGCTGCTGCAAAAAAGGCTGGCTCCTTTTACCCTGCTAGTAAACTTCTAACACCTGACATGATCCTATATCTCTATAAAGCAACCATCCGCCCATGCATGGAGTATTGTTGCCACATCTGGGGTGGTGCATCATCCGCTAGTCTCTTCCTCTTAGACAATGCCCCCAAAAGAGTCGCCAACTTGATAGGTTCTTCACTATCCACCAAGCTCCACCGCTGTCCCATCGCCGCAATGTTGCTTCCTTGTGCCTGTTTTACAAGTACTTCAATGAATTGTGTTCTGATGAGCTTGCTGCTCTGGAACCCTCACAATGTAAATTTATTCGACCAACACGACAATCTGCCAAATCCCATCCATACACTGTGGAGGTCCCCAGATGCCGAAGAGCTTTCTACTCCAAAAGCTTATTTCCTCGTGCTGCTGGACTCTGGAACTCCCACCCTGCTATCTGCCTTACTCACGATACTGACATGTAAAAATTAAAAACTAATGTAAACAGACATCTCGTTGCGCAGCCCTAAATTAGGTTGACTTCCCAAAAAACCATCATCCTTTTTTTCTCAGTAGCCTTTTACGTCTACAGTGGCGGCCTGTCTTGTTTGGGTTGAACTATTTAAAAAAAAAAAAAAAACCTATTATTTTAAAATTAGTGCAGGTCCGTACATACAACTCTATATGCGTATTATTTTAGATATTACTCCTCCGTGTATCCAGTCTATGCTAAACGTATGTATAACTATTTATATTAGGAAATATTAAAGCAGAAGAAGAAAAAAACATTTTTTTCTCGTTGGTCAGTGTTTATCTTATGTTTGGTGTTGACCTACATTGTGGAAGAAGGACCATCATTGCTAGCGGGCATATTGTATTTTCCCTTCTCTTGCAAAGACACGTAGAAGTGGGTCCACTCATTCAGACCAAAATATCTCAATTGTTTTACTCAACAAAAATAAACAAGTCAGTCGTGTCAGCTCTTTTATTTTCTTCGTATAAGTATAAAATAACATACAACAAATAAATATGATAAAAAATTCTAAGGTGTTTCTATTCCTATCTTATTCGTTGCTCTTCTGTATGTATTTGTCTGCAGAACTATTTTCGTTAAAGCCCCTCATAATAGTTTGAGTAGAAACAAAAAACGACAAATTGCCAACTTGTTAGCCGTCAAATCAAATCTGCATTTATTCGAACATTTTCAATTGTCTAGACAACAATTTTCATAATCTCCATATTTCTTTTCACCCTTTTTTCCAATCTACTTTATTTCTGTTCTTTCCGACTTTTCTTAGGGCTCTTTAAATTTGTCGTTCTTTATAATTTGTGGGAACTATTTTTGTTATATATCTTTTATTACGTTTGTCCGTTGTTACATTATTCTTCTGACCGTCTTTGACATCAGTTCCTAAGCTTTTCACAAAATTTGCATGAATTAGATCATAATGAAGGGACACATTTTTTGGTAGAATTCTGCATTACAAAATAACACTATTTTACAAATATATAAAATGTGCTTCATAAGATTGTACTCAAGATACACAAAGGTTAATAAAGAGCTCATCTCGATAACAAAGTGATTTAAACTAGAATCTGTGTGACAGAAAGTCTATATCTTTTTTAGGATTTCGTATTTGTGGCTGATTCATGAATGTAGCTGATTATTTTACCTGTACATATATCCAATGCTTAGATTATCCCACCTTATTATATCTATTAACGGTTTTCGTAAGATCCGTCCATTTAATCTGAGCGTTTAGCGATTAAACTGCGCGATTGGCGTTCGGACATGGCCTTTTATAGAGATATCTGGATTCGTCTAAAGAAAACGAGTTAACCAATAAATGTTATGTCCATCTTATGCGGAACCGACACACCGACAAGGACGCATCTAATAACACCATAATAAGCGTGACATGCATAGAGACAAACATAACTTCTTCTTACAAAAAATCTGACAAGTATCTCTTATAAGATGCGGCCAGTCAAATTGCGAGTTTAGCGTTAAAAAATGCCAATTTAAACGTAATATGCTAACGAACGAAGCGACTGACGATGCATCTAATAGAAATGTGTAGTCGATCCAAAGTAGAAAGTTTTATATTACATCAAGTTGTGTCATTAACCGGAAAAGCCAAGGAAATTTGCATATGGTAGCACAGCCGGTTAAATAACGCTCAATCTAGTTCATTTGCATAATTTTTCAAAACCAGAGTTTCAATTTCAGAATCGAACACGACGCAAACGAATGCCGCTCTGAATAATTTGTCCTTTTCTTCTCAACTTACAATTGAAACTCCACAACAACAATGGTTTATGTTCATAATAGGCATCGTAAAACAAAGATATTGTTAATAGGAAAAGCTTTTATGAGAACCTATTTCCATTTACGTCGTTTTTCATGAACAAATGTTGTCTTCATACAACCTTTCATCGCAAGGCTTTCTTCCTATTCAATTACTCAATGGCCATTGTTTAAAATTCATTGGAACGCTTTCTAAGATTAGCTGTTACACATTCAAACACTCTACATGATATGGCTTCCTGAAAGCATGTTCAAGTAATTAATTACAATACATTCAATAAAGTTAGTTTGGCACAAGACATAGACTAGTTGTTTTTTCCATGGAACGTGCTCAACTGAATAGTAGTCTTTACTCCCACCTTATAAGACATTCGCGTTAAGAGATCGACTTTCTAGGACAAAGAAAAATACTTTCTTTTCAATCTCCATGTTATTAGCACTAGGTGTATTTTCCATAGAGGTAGCTCCTTTGCAAGTGTTTTCTACTTGTAGAAAACATTAATGCGGAACTGATTCCATTCTGATTACACCTTGGTCATCTTCAAATCCAATGTAAACAAACTCTTGTAATGGACCGCCCTAAAAGTCGTAAAACGTAATTTATACAATTGAGCCATATTAGTTATCTCATAGTGATCATCATCTTTCGTCCGGCGATAATTGCCATCTCATTAACCCTGATCTTTAAGTAGCTCTTGGCATTGATAAATGGTGACACTTATAGTCAACAATATATTTACCTCTACTGTTGACCTACATAATCATTTCGTGTGAGTCTCAGTAGGCATTAGGTGTATAGATTCCACGTAGCATCAAATAGCCATATATTTCGTCTCATAACAAAAATGATTTTACTTACAAAATCCTTTCATCTTCCATGTTTAATATACCTGGCGACACAATAAATTATGGGGATAGCACAGTTGCTTAGTGGTATCGACGCGGACTGAGAACCTGGGTGTGCCAGGTTCTAATTGAAGTCATTCCACTGAAAACGCTTCCATCAAACCCGCATGACACTTGTGTCTAATCTCCTGGAAAGGAATAAAATAGAACTCACATCAACACTTGTCCACGGGTGGACTTGATAAAATCGTGGTTTCTGTTTTTATAAAAAATTTTTTTTTAAATTAATAATGAAACTCAGTGAACCTTTTTTAACGTTTAATATGTTTCGCCCTAGACTGAATAAAGTTCCAGAAACTGTGTGAGAGATGTTCGTACATGAATACTATCTGCTGTCACCTAAACACCACTAGTCTATCTATATTACGAAGCTTCTTCCCTACCACGTTATCCCCGTCGGCCGAGTAATAATCTTCACCATCGCGTTGTGAAATGTTATCACATTACAATTTACTACAGAGTGTAGAGAACGCTGCATTTATGTAACCACCTCCGAATGTTAGAATATAAAAGGAAGAGAATGAGATATAGGTGAAGATGACAACGTGTTTAGTTTGTGAGTTTGTTCTAAATATACAGTCAGTTAAGTCATTATGCGAGGGATACGAAGTATAAAGGTTGTATTGTTAGAGAACCTTCCTCATTGTAATAGGGAAAATAAAATGCGAATCCCGAAGAATGTATTAAGATCTTATGACACAACTAATCAGTTTTTACTGTTTTAGAAATGCGTAATAAATCAATATCTTAAATATTGTGCTTCGTTATTTGTTATGGACTCCTAGATAGAGTTCTTCAACTGTAATTAATGAAATATAACTTGGCGATCCAAGCATGTTTCACAGGTGGGAATCCTGGCAAATCCTGTCGGATTATTAAAGGGGATAACGCAAAACCAGATACGGCAGAAGTCAACTATGCTATCATAAGCATCATCAATATATGTAGATATGTGTCTATATTTACATTTCAGCTATATTTTAATGTTTTACCTTATGGCGGAACGTTTGATGATCATAATTGCAATTGTATACCTGTAAAAATCGGGTTTTGTTATTTAATTTGTTGTTCGGGAAAAAGACAATGTCGTTGACTATTAATGTAAAGTGCAACGCTCGGTCGATATAAAAACGGTGAGAAATGCAGTATTAGTACAGGACATTTTTAACTATGCATAGTGAAACACCATAGATGTGCATAGTAAAACGAGTACGAAGAACAGGCTCACCTTATTAATTAAAGTGGAATGTAAAATCTTTTGAATAACTTGTTCTATTTATGTAAGTTTCTGTTTCTGAAAGAGAAGACAAATACAATCTGGACAGTTAGTAGTTTACGTTATATATATATATATATGTGTGTGTGTATGTGTGTGTATTTTTCGTAATATAATTACGTATAATAGCTCAATAGCTTAATACTAGAGCTATTCTATATTAAGTATTTTTATGTAGTTTAATACCACATCCTTATCACAAAGGACAGATTCACATCATTTTTGCAACTTATTTTTTATTTCGCAGACAATTGTTTCAACTAACATCAAGATATTTGTAAAATGCTCCTATACATTAATTTATTTCTTTGTGTGGTTATCCCTAGTGCAAATTGTACAAAAAACACATTTAAAAAAACTTTAAAACAATTGACGATAATAGCCCGAATTACAGTCACCATTCATTATCAATTGTTTTATATACATTGAATTATGGTCCCTTTTACATTTTTTATATAACACGTACGTATCCCATCTATTTATATTTCTAATCATTCATCATCTGCTATCATTATTAATCTAACTATTCATAAAATTAAAGTATATATTTTTACTGACCGTCTTTATTATTTTCGTCCGGTTATTTTCTTTTTTCTTTAGTTTTTTAGTTATTTTCTTTCTTTCATTTTGTTATTTTTTTTTTGATTTTTCGCATTTGTTGTGTCGGTAAATTTAAGTGACTCATCACCGGAAGTATGCCGACTATTACATTTTCTAGCCAATCAATAATTACTATTCTTAATCATTAATATCTGCTATAATCATTATTAAACATATTCCTAAATTGAGACATACATTTTGTCACTGATCATCTTTAATTATTTTCACCCAATTTTTTGTTAGGTTTTCCATTATCTTATTCTTATTTTCCCCTTCGTTTCGTTATATTATACGATTTCATCGGTGAGTTTGTGTGACTTCGGTTTTGCCCGTATTACCGGAAGTAAGCCGACTCATCAATTATTAAAATCGATAAATATTAAATACTAGCAGGGCTACCCGGCATTGCCCGGGCGATAAAAAACACAAAGTAGTAGAAATTAAATAGTGTGTGTAACATCTTTATATAAAAACTTCAACTCTCTTTCTTTTCTCTAGCCGTCTCTCTTTCTCTGGCCCCCATTATTTCCATCCCTCCTTTAACCCTCTATTTACCCTTTTCCCATATGATTCTTCTCTTTTTTAAATGTGTTAAAAACTAATAATAATGTAATTCATCCCCCTCGGAGCCATCTGCTTTAAATGTAATAGTGTAATGTTACATTTATTGCTCCAGGACATAAAAAAATGTAAGTAGCATGCCGGGGTAATATACTGGACAAGTGCCATGCCCCGGGTCATATACTGCACAAGTACCATGCCCGGGTCATATCCTGTACAAGTACAATGCCTGGTTCATATAGTGCACAAGTGCAATGCCCCGGGTCATGTAATGCACAGGTGCCATGTCTGGGTCATATACTGCACAAGAATCATGCCTGGGTCATATACTGCACAAGTGCCATGCCCCGGTTCATATACTGCACAAGTGCCATGCCCCGGGTCATATAGCGCACAAGTATCATGCCTCGGGTCATATACTGCACAAGTACCATGACCCGGGTAATATACTGCACAAGTGCCATAGCTTGATAGATTCGGGAATACTCTCATCATCTTACGCTATGAATTTTACATGAGAATACACTTTTATATGTTATGTACATTCTCTAACCTTGTTTTAAAAACCTAAATTGTGTTTTTAAACGTGATTTATCGTTCTTCCTTAGCTATCCTCTAAAAAATAACTTTCATTAAAAAACATAAATTGTTTTATGTAAATGAGGTAAAATTTGCCGGACAACGCCGAATACTTTTCTTATATAAGATATTATAAAATGTACATGTATTTGTGTACATACAGAAAGGCGGGCAGTGGCGGCTAGTGGCGGACCTTGACGTAGTTCTTACCCCCCCACCCTCCATGTAAATAGAATTGACGCTAAGAAACTTTAATTAAAATTAAAAGTTGTTTCAAATTATTACGTTATTAAATTGCAATATGACTCAGCAATTTAAAATTACTATAATATATAATGAAAAATAACTGAAAAGGACCCCCCCCTAATGACATCTGCCCCATGGACCCCTAAGGGGTGGGTTCATAGATTCGGGAATACACACATCAACTTACTCTGTGAATTTTACATAAGAATAGACTTTTATATTGTATCTATATTCTCTAACATTTTTTTCTATAGGGCACACACACCCACACAAACATACAGACATTCAATTTTATATAGAAGATTTTAATCTTTTTTCATTGACTTTACTTATTAATAAATAAAAAATCTTAAAATTAAGACATATTTTCTCTAGCTTTCTTTGTTGTTTCCACGCAGTTATTTTCTTGTTTCCTATCTTATCTCTTTTTTCTTTTTTTTATTCTATTATGCGTTTTCTATCGGTGATTTTTAGTGACTTACATTTTGTCCGTATGACCGAAAGTATGCTGACGTCTATATCTTTTAACCAATAAATATTTAATACTTCTAATCATTTCTCATCTAGTATGATTACCAATCTATAAATACCTGTATTAAGATATATTACCACTAGCTTTCTTATTTTCGCCCAGTTATTTATTTATTTATTAATTCATTTATTTATTTATTTCTTTATTTATTTATTAATATTATATATTTATATTGGTAAGTTGAGGTGACTTTGATTTTCTCTAATTACCGGAAGTATATCCACTTATCTGTTTTCTATCCTATTTGTAATTAAATACATCAACTATATATTGGGGATAATCTGTAGTGTTAGGAGTATGTTTATACAATATTTTATATTTAACTATAAACGCTTTTTCTATAATTAATAAAATTAGGTATAAGTTCTTTTATATTTTCAGCTAAATAAGTGGTGAATTTATCGACTCTTACCCTACAAGCTTTTCTAATACTTGTCATATGGTTACGATACCTATCTGTAAATAGGCCACGTGTCGAACCTATGTATGCTGTGGATTTATTACTTTCCACTATATGGCACTTATACACTATACTTTCGGTCGGGCATACCCCTCTTAATCGTCATCTATTCGTCTGCATACAGTTACATTTTCTATGTGTATTCAAGTTTCCTACATTGTCAGGAGTGTCATTCGATTTATTTCATTTTGAGATTATAGTAATTTAAACGTCTGTCATTGCTGAATGTGTTACTTGTATTTTATCCGTATTAGGGAGTTTACTTAGTATCTTATTCATTTTAAAGTTATTATCGATAAATTTATAAAAATCTCTAGATATATATGTTTTACATATATATTGTATGGGACATACACCATGTAGTTTTCCTTCTATTATTATTTATATTTTTAATTTTAATCGTTTTATTTTCTTATTCTCTCTTTTATATTTCTCCATTGAATATTTTAGTGCATAGCATGGATTAGCTCCATTTTTATTTATCATGTTTTTTCTATGGGCATTATTAGTATATGTATATCTATAGTTATCCATACTTACTGTTTTGACAGTTTTCCCAAGAGCCTTAGTAAAGCATTATGTTACCCTTCTTATTATTATGTTTGTTTTTATTCTTGTTCAAAACATTTTCATTGATATACTTGATATTGTGATTATAGCCTGATGTTTTTAATGCTTCATTATAATATTGTTTATTTTTATTAAATATATTTATATTCGTGGATAATTGTTATATTCTATTTGATATAATGTTAATTATAGTTTTTTTTCGGTTTTGGGTGATACGATAATTTATCTATATGAAATATTTTCTAATTTGACTTATGATATGGGTTAACTATACTGTTATTGTTAAAGCTAAAATACAAATAAGTAGTTTCCTTATAATTTTTACTGATTGTTAATTTTGAGTTAAATACCTTAAATAATTAAGTAGAGTTGTTCTTATGATTTCTAGTTGTTAAGCTGTACATTTTGTAATAAATAATGCATCATGTCTATATAACACCCTTGTAAGCTAGGTTGTTATACATTCCTACCAAGTCTGTAACCTGGGCTGAATCCACTGATCCCATCATAATATAAAAATCCGGGATCCTATCTTTCCTAGTCCATATTATTTCACCATATTTTATTAAATTTCTACGAGCTTATTTTACTATGTCGATTTCTAAACTAGTTATATCAGTACATTCTTTAGCTATTAATATAGCATTATTTAAAAGTTATGGGGTAATTGATCGGTAATACGCATCTATGTAAAATTGTATAAATCTAAAGTTGCTTTTATTTTTTATGTTCTTAAATTATTGAATAACATCTGTTGAAGATCACCACATTCCGAAAGTTGTCTTATTTTTTATTATAGATATAATCATGTCTAAAATGTGTATATCTGATATACTGGGTGCTATTATTCTAACCTTAGGGTTAGCATTGAAATCTTCCTTGTGGTCTGCGAGTGTTGTTCTAGGTTCACTATATATATATATATATATATATATATATATATATATATATATATATATATATATATATCGTGTTATCTGCTATATTTATTTAGTCAAAAATGCATTTCCCTGCTTTATTCATATTAACCCACTCCGTATCAGTTGCTATTCTATATTTACTACGCAGTTCTTTTATATATGCTGTTATTATGGATCAATAGGTCAAATTTATACCTATTCATTGTTTTATCGCTTGGAATAATAAAGTTAGTTTTCTTTTAGATGTTTTTGTTAACAGTGTATATGTTTCTGATTGCTTGATTTGTACATGTTCCATATTTAAATGTGTTGATGTTCCTTACCATGTCGAACATGCAATTTTCAAAAGTTCCCAGCATCTTAATGGACGGTTGATTCTTTAGTGTTTTAAATCCATAAAGTTTAGCGTATATTCCTGTTCCGTATTGATTTTAATCCATTCCATAATCCGGTTTCTTTATATCCTCATCATCACCTTTTTATCGTCTTCTGGTTTATTTATATGGTGTATGCCCTTATATCTTACTTTTCTGGTAAATGTGTTGACTGCTTGCATTAATTCTCTCAAATAGGCTTATTGTGTTAGTGTGCCAATGTTTTTCATGGAAACATTTTATGGTATTTCTTTATGTTATTATTTTCTTGTAATATTTAGATGCAGCTCAAGTTTCCGAGCATATATATATATATGTGTGTATTTTTTAAATTTTTGTAACACAAAGTACTGATAAATATTTTAAATCTAGAACTATGCTATATATATACATATATATATATATACATATATATATATATATACATATATATACATATATATAAACATATATACATGTATATATATACATATATATTAATATATATATATGCATATATTTTTATATATATATATATATATATATATATATATATACACTTATACTATATAAGTTTGTATGCGCATGTCTCAAAGAAGTTTGGCATTGTCGTACTCTTGCAACGCTTCTGGCTCATACTTATACCACGTCTCATTGTGGCCCAATTAATAACGTTTGCGTATATCCCAGTGTAGTACCTGAGCGACTTTGTCGTGTCTTCATTTTTTCTACTGATGTTGTGATATCATTGGGCATTCAGATAAAATATGCGCTAAGATTTCTTCCATTTCATTACACAGTCAGCATATCGGTGATTCTACAGTTTAATCAATGTAATGTCTGGTTAACTTAGTGCGAGTTGCTTTTTCCTGGGCTGCCATTAAAGTGCTCTTAGTAGATATTTGGAGATCATCCTTGACCAACAAATTCCAGAAACCATTATCTCCAAATGCAGTATTTTTTGGTTTCATTTTACTTCATTCAAAGTTCTCAAAAATCAAGGGGAGCTTGCTGGGGCTAGCACTTGATATCTATATGAGACACATAAATATTCGTACATTCCAATAGATCTGTTAACTATGTGATAATATATTTGTTTTGTGGTCTCATGGTCTTACCGGATTCCAGGACAAATATTGACATAATCTACTGGAGTAGCAAGCTTAGTGCTGTCAACTGAGGTAACATCACTAGGAAAAGTTGCATCATTCCTTGGATGATCAAGTGAATAACCGTGCTGATGGGATATTATTAGTGTTGCGAATAATAGGTAATTCTGAATATTTGGTCAGGGTTTTTTTTTAGGGTGAAGAATCCTCATGTAAGGTTGTCCTGAAAACCACTGATACAGAGAAATCGAATACACTCGAGGATAGTGTCTGGTAAGTCATCACAAATCCCCTTGTAGGTAATTAAAACTTTCAGTAGTTAATTCAAACATCCAGTATGTAATTCTTAAAGAATATACTGTGTATTTTATTTCGAAATAATGCAAACCCTCTCTTTATTATTATTATTATTATTATTATTATTATTATTATTATTATTATTATTATTATTATTATGATTATCATTATTATGATTATCATTATTATCATTATTATTATGTTCAATCACTAGGAGTACTATAAGCGGCCGTCATCAGTGATTGCTCACTGAACATCACCAGTGTTCCCTGGAGTCTTAATGACAACAAGTCTCCCCAGATTTCCAGTGCTCTCCACCTCTTTCGATAACTACTGCAAATAAATTTGCGTTATCACAACATACACTTACAATCGATTTCACTTTGGCAATGCCCATTGATCTTCTCTTGGATTTGGATGGCAATACATTCCCCTAATGTCCCAGTCCTCTCTTGATTCTTCCAGCGGACGTCTGGTTAGTGCTATCCCTCCTCAATTTGTCAATCCTCCTTAACCCTTAACGACTGTAGTGTGTATTATCAGTCGGGGCTTGTGTCATCACTTTTGGGGGGTGGGGAGTTTATGAAATTTCTTGGAGTTTCTGTTCTTTGGGTTCTTGTGGTTCTCTTTATGTGATTTAGTTTACTTCCTATTGCACCTTGCATGTGATGTGTTATTGTGTGTAGCTTATGTAGACAGGTTTTTTCATCCAATATTTTTTCTTATGATTTCAGCTGTTTTTATCATTGACGTTCCTTGCACAATCTCAGTCTTCCCTTTGATTCCAATTTCTTCCAGTTTTTGTTCAAAGTTGTTTGGAACTGTTCCTAGTTTTCTTATGATTACTGGTATCATATTTACTTTCTTTATACTTCATATCCCTTTAAATTCTCCTGCGAGTTCAGTGTATTTGCCTCGTTTTTCCTTTTTCTTTCTAATTATTATTATTATTATTATTATTATTATTATTATTATTATTATTATCATTATTATTATTATTATTATTATTATTATTATTATTATTGTTGTTGTTGTTATTCAACGCATTAAAACAAGACAGAGGAATTTGCTTTGTGAGGAAAAACAATGAGTGGGAAGAATGAGAAGAAAACGACGAAGGAGAGAAGGAGTAAGATTGTCAGACGGATCCCTGTGACAGATGTTGTGATGTGAGTGCTAGTTGCAGCTCTCTGAACCTCATTCCCTGCAGTCTTTACACACATCGTGGTTGAAAGATTGCAGTCACAACCTGCTGAAAGCATATATCCACATCAACTCCTTTCAACCTGTCCTGATTAATCTGAATCTCTTTCAGCGGTAAAATATGTAGTGGATGAACAGTTTACCGGCATCTACAGTATCTAAAGTTTGGGTCCTCTGACAGAAGTTTGAGTCCCCGAGACGTTGTGTGCACGCAGTGCATACAGCCACTACACAAAATACTGTTGTTGTCTACATCTGTGCGACACACAGACACATATAAACACAAATATGCTAACATTTATAAATAACGCGGAAATGTAATTTACCTTCTGAAAGGTTATTCCTTGTTTTATGACAACTGGCTTCGAAGTGTTATTCTCAATTGCAATGCATCTTAATAATTGTTCCAATTTTAATTACATATATCTTACGACTTGTGGTGTAAAATGAGGCAATTTCAAAATATACATCTTTATAATTATCCATGCCTTTGTTCCCGCTGTTGTATGGAGAATATGTTGAATCGTACAATATTGAGAAGTAAAAATGCAAGAATAGATGACTTTTGTTATTGATGAGATAATTAAGTTAGAATAACTTTGCTTAAATAAATCTGATTAGTTAGGAAATCAAATAGTAAATGCTTCTATGTCCTATGCAGTTGTTTATCCACCCCAGGAAATAAATGCATAGGATACATGAGCATTTTATATATCTTTGTAGTAAATACAAACAGTTGTATTGTGAAATGCAGTGAATCTGTTCTTCCTAATATTGTAGGTGGTTTAAATGAAATGAAATATATATATATATATATATATATATATATATATATATATATATATATATATATACTGCCAATTCATAGGGTATGACTTTAGTATCGAACAAAGGTTTTTGGTTAATTAAAAAAGATTCACCATTATTATGATACATATAGCCGAGTAAGTCTTGTGGTTAACAATAACTTTTGTTTTTCCTTGGGCGTATATACCACATACTGAGTCAACAGGTCAATATATACTTGTAACGCTATATATCTCTACAGCTTATGACAAAAGCAAGCTTAGAAGTCTTCTTCGAATAATGAAATCGTTCTGCATTGCTGGACGAATATTAAATATAAATAAATTATTCAAGTAAAACAATATCCAGGTCGCCATTGATGTCCGTATATGTAAGCAACGTTGTATCAATACTTGAAACTATATAATTCACGATCTTCCTTATTGCACATCTCAGTCGCGTTTAAGAGGGATGAATTTGCTGGTGACAAGTTTCTATGAGAGAGAATCGAATGTGCAGACATCCAATGCCATTTCTGAATAATTTAGAAACAACCTTTAATCTCTACTTGAAAGGGGACCAAAATAAATTAACATATTTAATGGTACAAAGAAAATGTTCTTTTCTTTTAACAACTATGAGAAACCTTTCCAAACAATGAATGCCATAGCTGATACAGCCCCTAGAGAGCCTAACGTTCGGACCTCTCAGCCTGGAATTGACCAACAACATTAATTAGAAAAAGTGCAAAGAAATGCATCTACATTTGCGTAAGCTCCCTCTACCGAGATAGAAAACTATTCACACTTGCCAGTAACTTACATAAATCAACAGTATCAAGAGAGGATGACAACTGTCACAAATAAGATGAAGTCATATACTTTAAATAGTGTATTTTTTGTGCAATGAAGTTCCGTAAAAATTCTTGACAATTATAGTTCTGGGAATCCTACAATTGTATGTCTACAGTCTGGGATTTAAGTGGTATTACACATTAAATATACATACTTTTTCATTTTAAGTTTTTGGTTCCTTATCGAGAAATTCATCAAAGAAAAGATAAATATATCAAGCCTATTAAACCTGTGCCGAAATATATATTTTCGGTTTCAAATATCCTCTGAATGTTTTTCTGTGGACAAATATCTATTATAAAAGCATGCATATGTTATGCCTTATAACTTGTTAAAAACGATGAACATCGATGAAAAGTTTAATCGATTCCTTGTGAGAACAATATTTTGTCTTCAATCTATCTTGAACATTTCTATGATTATTACATATATAACCTACCAATTATTTATGCTTCCGTATTAGTATATTTTCCGCCATTTCTTCGGGTTACTCATCAGTCCAGAATTTACAAGTGTGACCGAAGCTGATACTACAGATCCCTTAACATATCACATACGTTAGTTTATTTTGATTAAGCTCATACCTATTATTTGATCATAATTCTGGCTAACTAGTCAATACTTGTAGACATAACATTGCATATCATTTAGGAGATCCTGTCTGCTTCATATTTAAAAGAACCGGTAACCCCACTGAATGTATATCCCGGTTATGAGAATGTAACACCAGGCCCCTAGCATTCCTAAAGGGTCACCCATCTGGTAGTGGTCAGGTTCTACTTTGCTTAACTTCGGTTATCTAACAGAAACCGGCGTGTCAACGTGATTAAGCTCTATCTAATACGTCGGTTTTCAAATTCATCTTTGACTGTTGTCAAAATAATAACGCATCTTTTTTTAGCGCAATTCAATATTGTATACCGACAATATTTGTATCACAAATAAGAATATCTTCGTCTGGATCTTCTACATGAAATGCAGCACCAATCGAGTCCCATGCAACAACTTTACAAGTAGCACTTGTTTCTGTATTTCGCGCTCTTTTAGATGAATGATATTACTTGCCAAGCGAATCGTGTAGCGTGAATGCGCACTTGAATACTGTGTTTTCATTCACCAGAGTATCTAGAGTGGATGAAATTCAGTTGAGAAAACAATTATTTTCTAACGGCTTTGCTGGAATATTTCAACACACATCTATGTACATACATACCTATATATTCACCAATAGAAAGATGTTCCCTAACATATGTGAAGTGATAAGATTATATTCTGCCATAGCCATTTATAACTGCTACTATATAACATATATTATAATATAACCCAGACATCTTATCCAACTCCCTGTACTGTGAATTTGAACATAAAATAAATGACCAACTTTTTACGTACACCAATGGATTTTTTTCATTTTAACTATTTGTCTATTTATTAGTTTTAGCACAGTATACAAAATAAGTTGTGTTTTAGATGAGTTTTGCATCTCTCCAGTGTCTTTTCCTGGAATATAACTGGACAACATTAAAAAATATGGCGAATAAAAAATAATAAATTAATATTTTTAAATATTCGTTTCATGTTGCCATATTATATTTTAGATTTTGAGCAATATTTAATAAGAATAATTGAACGGGTATTCATCGAAGTTAGTTATAGGCGAAAACATACTAATCCCGATATATTGTATGATAGTTTTATGAATTCATAGATTCTGACTACGCGAAAAAGGTCTTAATTTATTCCTCAAATAATTTTGAATATACTAGATCTACGTGCATATGAAAAAGCGGAACGATGTGAGTTGATAGCTAGGTACGATGTTAGACCAGCTCCTTGAGAACTGCGTAGAACAAATTGCTAAGAAACCCTCTCAGCTACATCTCATCATTGACATACTATGAAACTGCTTTATCTCTTTCAGCTGTAGTTTTAAATATTCATTTATATCATGCATATTAACGCAAACTCACTGGAAATAGAGTGGGTGTCACTTAGTTGATGTACAGATACAAACACTTATTTGTCGTAAGTATTCTTAAATTATGATCGTCGTTAGCACTGTTGAGTGTCACGTGCTGCTTATTCTGACCTGTTTGTTTTTAGTTTGCTGTCACATCATTCAAATATTTAAAATCAGATATTCTTCAAATCAATGAGATGTATATGTTTTTCCCCCGTAGAGGCAAACAATAAGGACATATAGTTAGGAAGGGAGATTCCCAGACTTGAGCGCAGGGGTACGCTTTATTAAATTGTTGATTATTCGACAAGAAGAGATACGATACAACGATACTGATTGACTTACTGCGAGGTAGCTGTGAGTAAGCGGTTCGATTTCCGGTGTTTGAAACCGGAAAGCAATATCTATATTCCCCAAATACGCGTTGATTCAGATATGTTCCTGCAGAGAAATGACGCATCCATGTGCAACGGAAAATAAATAAATCAAAGTTTACGACATCTCATAACATGGTTATCGACTACGTTTTCTGAAGAGAAAACATACCCACACAAAGTAACGGCATACTAAATGACCTCATTTATATTATTAGTTGGTGTGTACTAATACCATACTGACAACTAATGTTGGAATATATTCGATTTAATGCAAAGAATTCAAAAATGTAATAAATAAAATATTTCACACATAGGGCAACACATATTACCAATAATACAATTATTGGTAAAAAAATCAATAACAACAACAATAACAATATGTAATAAATAAATTATCTCACACATGATCTATTTTATATTGATCTTTATATTATACTAGGCAACACTCCATTGTTTAGGGCAACACATATTACCAATTGTAAAAAATATTGGTAAAAACAATGAAAACAAAAATACCGACATACACTTACAAACGATAAATAATCACGTAATTTCATACAGCCTCTCATAGCGTAAGGGTTAGTTCACTCGGTCACAATCCCAGCGATCGTATGTTCGAATCTTATCACGCTGATGAGCATTACAAACGGCGAAACACGTGTCGGTGGATGACTATATAATATTTTGAATGTTAATATTTTATTTTAATTTTCTCGGATGTTATGGTACGGATTGGGTGGCATACACCTAAATTGTAAATTTTACAGAAATAATAAATAATGTTCCGGCTTTATCAAGCCTTGAATTAATATTCCATACTTCATAATTTGATAAGTTAAGGATTTTACCAAGCATTTACATATTATTTTCGCACCGATCTTTTTAAAGATGTATTGCTTAAAATAACTAATAATTTGACGTAGAGCTATTATTTTCTCTTTATATGTTTTGAATTTTACTTATTTAACATTTGTCAAGTGTAAGCTGGGAATTTGAGTAAAACACCCTACCTAAAATGTTAAAATTTACAAATAAGAATCATGTCACGTTAAATGTTTGACTATTTTAATATCATTTATGTATTATTATTTACTGTCAGTCTAAGCGTAAACTGTTAAAAGATAATATAAATTCATGAAATGCAACAAGTTTCGTATTAAATGCATACATCTATATAATAACAGTGAGCGTAGGTGTCTACGGCGCACTACGCGATATAGAGAGAATGGAGTAGAGGAGTTGAAACGAAATAAGAACATGAAATAAAAACAGTAAAACAGAAAAAAATAAAGAAAAAGGCCGTAAAACCTGGGTTCAAATGTCAATCGACAATGAGAAAAATATTCACTTTCTTTTAAATAAAAATGAATGGAATGTCATCTCAACTTAAAGTTATGTATATTCGGGTAAATAGATTTAGCCAAGGTATTATTATTTTATTTGCCTTTTTAAAAGTGTGAATATGTTTAAATCTAGCTTCAAACGATTGAAATGTATTGGGTAGTATTTAGATAATTGTAAACAATTCATTTTAAATACGAAATATGTTATCTCCATTAGAAGTTTATTTCATGTTATGAACATTTTAACATTTGTTAAATAGTGGAAATAAAATGAAATAACAATACACATCTTACTGCAATAACTTCACATATATTATGATTAATTTGGCTGTTTATAATTTAAATTTAATCAATGTCAATGTGTCTTGATTTTCCTATCGATTAGTGTTATCTTCTATTCCTTATCGGAATATAATAGTTAATAGGAATGTAATTGCGAAGCGATAGCGAGCTTTCGAAGCGCAGCGAGCTGGCAAACCTCGCTAGTTCTTACATACGGTTTCATAGCATTAACTTTGAAAAACCTTTGTAAATAGAACAGTATAGAAAATTTTGCAGCTTGGAAAATAAAGATGGATTAAATGTCGACATAAATTCTAATTTTAAAAAATTATTGTAAATTAGTAAAATAAGCTCCAGTTTATTATGAGAACTCGGATATGTAAGATAATCGATGTTTATCTAATGAAGCATGTATCGAGTTGAGAGAATCACTACAAAACAGATAATGATTACCATTAAGATAGCAAACTGCAAATATATCTTGCCAGTTAATTAGTATTATTGAGGTATCGACTATCAAAACTATTTTACACGATCTCAATGAATGAAAAAGAAGTAAAAAATTATGAAATCTCGAATGTAGGTATTAGCAAAGGGAACGTCACTCTAACAATCTCTGTAAATTAAGTTTCAAGGAAAGGAAATCGAACGTTTCTTTATATCTACACTCCTATTTGTTCAAAGTCGAATCTTACTATTTCAGAACATATCGTAATACTATTTAGAACACTTTCCTCTTTGAGATATTTCTGCTCGCTTTATGGCGTTTTGACATGTTAATATCTGAGTTCGTTCAAAATGCGCTATCTGGTCTCTGTAGATTTCAGAGAATATATCAAATATAAATTCACACAAACCCGATAATTTATTTACAGATGATGTCTTCGGTGGATATAAATCGAATACAAAGCTGGTTTGGCTGAGATTTATTTTCACCGGCGGTGTGATTAAATGAGCATGGAGATTATTCTCGAAACATTCAGCTGCAAAACAATTAACCTTCCCCGGAGCGAGACCCTTCCGTTGTACGTAATCACACACAACCCGTTTATCATGGTAAAATATATCTTATCATATTTGACTGAAGGTTATACATGTCAGGGAATGTACACGCGTTTTTCAGTGTTTGGGGAAACATTCTCGCGAGAAAAAAAAACTCACTAAGAAAACATTAAACTTCTAAGCGGATATTCTTAGATCCGTTCATTCAATTGCCCATTTCGGTGATAGAAAAGTTATTTAAAGTTAGCGTTACATACAAAAATACAAAGAACTGCCTTAGATCAAACTTTTATTTTTATTGTGAATCTAAAAACACACATTATATGTTATTTTTAACATTGGTATACCAGTAAGTGCTCACTTACAAATACCAAGAGACCCTCGAAGATAGAGGTAAATGCAATTGTAAATTGGATGATGAATAGCACTATGAGATTATTGAAAACGATATAGTATAAATGGCGGAATCTGATTACTTAAGAGGAAAGCCTGACGAGTATTTGTTTTCATTCATATTATGTTGTAGTCGGTAGGGAAGCAGTCTTGTAAAACTGAGTTCTACAGATGTTGATTGTCGGGTAAATAATTTTATTTATTTCCATTTAGATAGATGTAGTTAGATAAGTTATTCCTTTTACTGTTTTGCAGGCTAAGAGATTAGAGCTCAGTCGAGCATCTACCCCTAAAATACGAATAACGTAAAGAAAGATGTAGCCACGTATCTTCTGTAAGAAAGACACTGTAAGGAATACAAATAAGAATTTTCACATGTTTATCTTAAGATGTCTTACTCGCTATTGTGATTATCCCTTGCTCAAGGACCCGGGGCGAAACCGATATAAGTGTATAGTGATAATCAGTCGTAAATTGTTGGAGGTTGATTGTTCAATGATTAGTACAGGCGATCCTACAAATAAAATTACTGATTTCTTAAGACTTCTTCGCGGGCATGGCTGACAAACGAGATCACCTCCATGGATTAAATAAATAGTTCGGTTCAAAATCCCGTAAAGATTCCCGAGTTCGATTTAAATATTCCTCAGTTCGACAGGACGAACTTGAAGAAAGTCGATGATTATATCGGTCGAAACGTTGTGAGTGTAACATCCAAAATGAGAACAGTAGTCAGACTCATGCAGAAAATACAAATCATTAATCCTCAGCTTAAAAAAAGAAACATTCGTATTTAGTCTCCAAATTGTTTACCCGGATTATATCGAGTAACCCTGCTTGTTGGACATGAATATAATGCGCGAAGATTATTAGAATACTGTTTGAAACAGAAGCAAGGTTAATTAGCTAACATTTGATTTGATTAAGTGTTCCATTAAAGACTTATCGGGAAAATACACAAACATTAAAATTATTTAAATAAAATATAGAGTTTAAATATGCATTGCGTTAAGAGGATGTTTAAACTTAATTTTATTTTGTCTTATATGTTCTTAAACTGTGATTTTTCACATATGATAAATGTAAATTATTTAGTCTATGAATTACTACTCATATTATTCTAGTTACGAAATTATGTGTTGTGTATCACTAGTTTGTTCAATTATGTTGCGTATGCTGATACTGAACTAATTGTTGTCTTACTTATAGGGTCCCCGCTTAGCAAGGCCGGAGAGCGACTCGGTGGTAAGGTTTAAAAATGATCGACGTCATTAGATGTTTGGAAACAGTGGGTTGAATGGACAGAACATTTTTTTAAAGGAATATGTTTTCAAAGAGCACAAGTATTTATTCACAGTAGAAGTGTTGACGACTATGCTGTAGTCACTTTAGAAGCAGACACGTCGTATCTTATTCTACAGATATGTTGTTCCATATTTTACACAATATAAAACTACATGATATAATATATATATATATATATATACATATATATATATATATATATATATATATATATATTTATCAACAATATATATATATATATATATATATATGTATATATATATATATATATATTAATCTAAAGATTCTATCATTTTAGGTGTTAAGATAGTTAAAAATAAACATTATCAATAAGTCATCTTACAAAAACCATAAAAAGGTTATTTTCGGTACCATTTCTGCCATTTTTATATGGAAACACACTGCCTAGTGACAAACAATATGTATTTCGCCCTGCAAGATTTTCAGGTAACATGTTGAATGTAATATCGCACAGAATCAGCGAATCTCTCGACATAGGTTTCGTCTTTAGGGCGAAATCTCTATATATCTCTATATAAGTTTTCGATAGTGTTCGGCTCAAAGGCTTGCTTCACAAAGTTGTTATTCATGGAAAATCCGGAAATTTCCTCACAACTGATAGGCCTATTACAGTAGTTGTTGACGGGCAGATGTCTGAAGCTTATAATATTAAAACCGGCGTACATCAAGGATCCGTTGCATCCTTATCCTTTTCCTAATTTTCATAGATGATCTTCCTAATCCTGTCCCGAGATCATTCATTGATATCTACGTATCAAACACAACTATCTATGGCAGCAATCTGAAGAGCACCGATGACTAAGACGTTTCTGACTTGGAGCACGTTGTGCAATTGAGGAAAATTGTTTGTTACTTTAAACACCTTCAAAACCAAGCTTCCGTCTTTTCAACCATCGTTTGAATCATCACTGCCTCTAGTTGAAATAAATGTCTATCTCTTACGAAGTTCCTAGTTCTGACTTTAACTCCAGATCGGAAAATAAACATTTACATCAAATGTGTTGCCAAGGTTGCTGGAAAAATAGTTGAACCATTATATCGCCTCAGCAAGTACCTACCCGGTGGATCAAATATCTACCTGTATTAGCGCATGGTTGATCTTAAGATTTAGTACAGCAGTCACCCCAGGGAAGGTTGCGCTCGGTGCACTCTTTATTACATAGATAGAGTACAACACAGACTTCGTAATCTAGTGAGGGATTATTTATTTATCTTCACTCCAGTCACTTTCAAATATAAAATATGTTGGTGGCCTCTCTTTACTGTAACGTTATGTTCATTGTAGGTGTTGGACTAATCCTCAATACAACATTCACAGCAAGAACCTGCGTGGCCACAACAACTTTCAATGAACAAACATTTGTTTCCTAGAGCATCTTATTTGTGGAACAAAATACCACGAAGCTACTTCCCAGCCGACTACAACATGGTCGTCTTCAAACAAATATGTTTTGAGCCGTCCTCCTGGATATAAAATTGCTCTCAAGAAATTTTCTGCCCAATCCACCGGTTGTTTCTAATCCTCGCGTGGGGCGCTTATCGCTCAAACGATATATTTACCCCTTTTCCGGGCGTGGCCCCAGGCCTTCATAATTGTTGACCCTTTAGTAAAGAGAATCCATCTATCCAACACATATTGTTGGCTAGGTTCTGAATTTCAAGTGGTAATTTTTTAGCCTTTTACATCAAGTGGTTTCATGTTTTGCATAAACACGATAGACGGAAAGGACAACATTGGATTACTTAAGTGCGCATTAACAAGTATTTGTTGACATTTTAATACCCCAACATGTTGTTCCACCAATGAAAACTTTAGTTTAGTGTACACAGAGAAAGAATTGAAACTTCTTTGAAGTGACGAGTACTAGCTGTGAATATTCTGCAGGGTGAACTACTGATTGGACATGAGTCCAACACTTATAATTTAAATAGCGATATAGAATAAAAAAGGCCAAGAGACGTCTCCTCCATGAGAAAGGGGCTCATGGTAAGAGAAAACAACACCCCTCTCCTAGATTGCGAAGTCGATTTAGTACTATATTAACGCAAAAAAGTTCTCCGATGAGCTATTCATCAGATGTTTACAAAACTACAAGATCTTATGGAGTATTTACCCCTTATGCAAGTAGGACATTGCATCAGGTTAGTCAGGTAATTGATAGGACGTTAGACTGATCAAAAAAAAATTCTAACGACCATCTTCTTCTTCAACCGCTAATACTACTACTACTACTACTACTACTACTACTACTACAACTACCGCTACTACTTCTTCTTTTGCTGCTACTGATACTTCCACTACTATTACTACTTCTACTACAACTTCTCCTTTTTACTTCATCGGGATTAAATAATCAATGTGTTGAGTTCAATACGTCAAAATATGTGTTAACAAACAATAATGTATAATGCCATTTCAATCTTTTACAGCAAAAGACAAAGAAACCCCCGCCTATTGTTTCTCTATATTTCATATTTTTAAAGTTTATTTTGAAATTAAAAGATTTTAGAGATGAATCATCTGCGGATAATGCTATTTGGAAAATTTCAACATTTTTCTAAAAGGTAAGTTCATCGAGATTCAACCAAACACTCTTTATCAACTATTGTTCGTTTCGTCTTTAACCTTTAAATGTCTTCAGTAAAGGTAAAACTATCGCGCACTTAACAATGGATAGCTATGTGTGACCCGAAGGTATTTCATCTATTATTCGACATTTTCTTTCCCTTTTTCCAACATAAGTAAGATTCGCGTGACTCATTCTTGTCGACTCTACTGAACATTTCTTCGATGATTTAGTTTGTCTATTTTACGGACTATCAGCTCTTTGGAGTACTATTTTATGTCAAAATCAAAAAAAAAAATTAATTATTGATGTTAAAATAGTTTTTACCTCAGACTAATAGGAAACTGGGAGTTAGTACTTGTTTAATAAAGTATGTGCGAATGTTAACAGTAGATCCAATGGGATTTAAAATCTTATATGTGAGAAAGTTTAAAGGCATCGTAAAAAATTAAAACATATTGTTGTATAATTGCATTTGCTGTTTTTCGTTAGTTTCTATTCGCGTGTACTACTCCATTTGCTGTTGTTGGTGTTGTTGTTATTGTTTTTCATAGATACAAACATTGTCATAGAGCTCACGTAGATAGTGCTGCAGGTTTTCCTGGTCTGCATGAAGTCCTCGTTAGTTGCAGCTATTCGTTAGCCTCCATAATTACAGGTGTTTATCCGCGACACCGAGAACAGCAACGCTAAGCAGTTGAATACGAAGTCGGTGAAGGTTTTTTCCTAAAGCAGGCAAAAGTAGGCCACTGAACCAACTTCACCACTAAAACAGCATTGATTTACGGTTCGAAACTCACACCTTTTTGCTGGCCACACATACAAAACTAAGACTTTCAATTAGACGACGGGTCCTGATGCTGACTCCACCTAGATTTCAACTAGGGTCCTGTTACATGGGTAGCTCTGACATACCACGTTCTCACTGTCCCTATTTCGTCGAGGAAGCGGATAATTTTGTCGAATCGGACTTCTAACTGTTTAACTTCTTTGCATTCGTAATTTTCTTCATTGCCAGATGTTTGCAAAGTAAAATTTATTTACATAAAAGTCCTGTAAAAAGGCAGTTAGAAATAATTAAATTTATGTGCACTGTAAAGGGTTTTTCAGGGCCATTTGATCCTGGATACGGTATGTATGATTACAATCTTGCCTGACAGGCTGTTCCCCAAAGCAGAAACACGGACATAGAATGCTGACTTGTTTTTGTTGAGCTAAAGATGACGATGCTACATATTCTACGCACTAAAAGGTGAATTACCTGGTGATGATGTACACTATATTCACACTAAGTGAAAGAAACTTGAGCTTTTGAAGCGGTTCTATGTCGTGAACACTCCTGTTAGTATCTTGGTTTAAAACCGTTGAACACGCTTTAGATGTATGATAAGGTGTTTATCATTATTTTTACGACTTAAAGAGAAGGTCAAGTTTTCAACTATAGTTGTATTGTTTAAAATCTTATTGTGCTTAATATAAAGTCGCTATGATTGTGCAGGTGTCTATAAGCATACGATAAAACTATTTCGAATGTTCAACACTGGTATCATTTAACACCAAATATTTACCAATCAATTGTTGGCGTTGTATATTGGTTCAATTCATGGCGTAATTGTAGCAAACAGATCAGTTTTCAGACAAGAGAAACTTCCAGTCCTAAACTGAAATATTCGTATGTATTTGTTCTCACCTTGAAGGGCCGGTAATAATCAAAAGAAACCCAGTTGTATAATAAACAATGGTGTAAAATATTGTACAGAGAGTATGCGTCCGATTCTGTGGCTATTACTGCGATCAATAACTGTCGCGACGCTATATTTATTGTGCCTGTGTTAGTCAATTTATTGCCTAAATAGGTAGATCAGCTCACATCATGAGGATATTCGTGTCAGGTTGAACGAATGCAATATTCATGTCTGCTATCATCGTCATTGAAGCATGTAAACGCGGATACCACTGCCATTAAAGTAATATATATATATATATATATATATATATATATATATATATATATATATATATATATAAGGTTTATACCTTTTATTTGACTAAACTCTGTGGAAGCTTGTTTTATCAAGCGAAATATTAGCTAAAAAATCAAGATGAAAAATAGGAAGGTATTTTGAAATATTTTGAGAAATGTTTTGAATTATTTTGATTTTGATTTTGATTTAATAAATTATCTGCATCTAACCCATGATTTCTTTGAAGGCATTTTGCCTCTATCTTTACATATATATATATATATATATATAGTTGTGTGTGTAAGCACACAGTGACCCTAATGCACTACATAGAGAAAGAGACACACCCATACAGATAGAGAGGCAGAGAGATAGAGGCACAGAGAGGGAGACATATTCCTCGTTGTTAAACTAAATCATTATACTGCAGGTATTTATCTTCCTCTCATTTTGACCCATGAAGATTTCCTACTTTTGTCTTTTATGCTTTTCTAATGAAAATATGCGACACCGACCATCTGCTTTAACGTAAGAATATAGCAGAATTCAGATTCTGATATAAGGATTTTCCTACATGTTTGACTAATGGTAAACTAACTGAAAATGTGAGTGAATGCCAAAGGGATTGTTTATAACATCCTGTTGCTATTGATATTTTAGAAAATACGGTTTCAGTGCATATATTCCAACAAAAGCCTGTTGTGATACTCGAAAATAGATTGAAAGATATTCAATTGAGAGAAATTGGAGAGAAGATTAAACCGGGAATATATCAGACACGCATTAATGGAAAAATTGTAGATATTTGTATGAATATACACATGCACGCACATATGCACGCACGCACGCACGCACGCACGCACGCACGCACGCACGCACGCACGCACGCACCCCCCCATACACACACAGACACGTTTATATACATATAGACCATTTCTTTGTTATCACAGCTCTTTAGAGAAGCACTTCAAGCTGATATCGGAATCCAACTGTTTTGTTAACAATCGGACTATTTACGCACATTGCGAGAAATAAAATCTATAAAATAAGGGAAGGCATATAACTCATAATAAACATTATCAGGAGCCGGGATTTCTTTTCATTTCATTCATTAAAGTTTGAAGTTGAATATTTATTAATGTAGACAAATACCAGCAATATAACTAGAATTCGTTTAAAAAATAAAACATTCGAAAACATTGTATGATTATTATTATTATTATTATTATTAGTAGTAGTAGTAGTAGTAGTATCATTATTATCATTATTTTTGATATTATTATTAGTAGTACTAGTATTAGTATTAGTAGCAGCAATAATAGTAGTAGTAGTAGTAGTAGTAGTAGTAGTAGTAGTAGTAGTAGTAGTAGCAGCAGCAGCAATAGTAGCTTATCATCTTTTGTCATATTTTAGAGACGTGTTACGTTGTTGTAATAGTGTTTTTCTTATTCGGAATTAGTTCGTCTCGGTGGTTGCTGCGCATATTTTGATCTCTTGGATGAGTCGACTAAAATATATTCTGATATGCATTAGTTTATGATATTTCCAGAACTTCTCAGGGGAACCTATAGGAGATGCAACTCTCCATACCAAAATAGAGTGCTGCCGAATTATAAGATTTTTTCATAAGGATGTTATCGAAAATAGACCAAGCTAAGATACTGTTCAGAACAATTTCTGGCATGTTATAGTAGTCCTGAGTGGAGCAAGGTTCAGCACAAACCTGAAGTTTAGCATCGGAAGTGTCTGTGTCTTGAAGCCGTTTTAGGGTGCATGCGATTCACGTGTTTTATGTTTTGATGTTATCATAATGTGGCGTTTACAATATGAGTATTGATATAGAATATGGCATTTTTTAAAGTATGTTAGTTAGGTTATCATTTTATAACAACCTGTAATGAATAAGCAGATACGGCATGAGATGAATGTAAGCAGGCAGATAAGAGTTGATTATAATATGATGTTGTAAAATCACGTGGTTAGAGCCTAACTATCGCACTGTATTTCGGGCCAGCTTAACTTTATGCTAACCAGATATTTTTTATGGCCGCTCGCAAACGGCAGCCCCGACGGTTAAGTGGTCTATTAATACCATAGTTCCTGCAATAGTTTCTCTATTTGATGTGAAACTATTAAACAGGGCATATGTAGTATCGTAGCAAACCAGCTCGTACGCACTGTGTACCAATGATGGCTGTCAGCAAGAGGGCAACGATGTGACCAATTAGAATACGATGTCGATCATCATTCTAAGCCTCACCCATACGATGCAAACTCAAGATCCATACTAAGTATATATAACTCTACCAAGATGATTGCTTACACAAAGAGAACGGTTAGACTGACACTATTGTGGTCGTAGTATCCATTTATTTTCATTCCAAATAGTTTAGATTTTAAAACTAATCTGAAATAAGAGAGACACTTCAATTAAAAACTCTACATAAGTAATACGCTCTGACGTTTATTTAGCAAATACCAGATTTGTTATATACAAATAAAGTTACTTTACGTACAGTTCCGTAGTAACATTTATGTTAAACATCTCTGTTACCAATATAACAAGTCCGTAGGTTAAGTAAAATGACATATTATGTGTGGATGCATTCTATTATTCATGCAACGAAAATATTAATTATAGGTAACAGTATTGTTTAGTGAGAAGGACAATAATACAATACCAGAATACCTTTGCTAAGGTTTTACTTACAAAAGAATACTACAACCAATAATAATGTAGGGAAGTATTCAAATAGTATCGAGCTTAACGTTAAGCGAGTTCATTTATAAACATATGGGCTGGTAAGAATATAATATACAACATTTTTAAATTTAGTTTAAATAATGTGTTCGTACTGTTCTCTTTCGGTAGTAAATTCCTTTACATTTCAGGAAATATTACTTCATTGAAAATAAATAAGGTATACGTGTTTATAATTATACATATCACTTTTTTTATTAATTTTTAAAGTTACTTGTCTTTAATACAGTTTAAATTGACATACATAAGAATACACTTTGAGAAACTATTCGAAGCTGAGCAATTCTGATATTAAATACATGAATAAATAAATATAAATGTGTTTCACAGACAAAAACAATGATATATGCCAGCTTTTAGTTATGCAAATATCGTGAGTTCGTTCATATGTCTAATCCTATCGTTACGAGATTATTATTCACGATCTTTGTGATTCCTTTATTCATTGCACTTTTTATCTGTAGACTTAGATCAGGCTTATCTCGTTCACTTGAATGTGTTTGGTAAATGGTTCAGTTGATATCACGACAATCTTACAATCTAAAAGTCTATTATTTTCATTATTGTGTCTGATCATTTTCAGACTTCAATTATCGTACACCGAGAGCGTTAGAATAAATCTCTTTCTTTCGTATTTCTTGAATTGATATCTATCAAATAAACTATGTTACATTATTTTTGGTGTTATTATATATCAAACAAAAAATGTATAGCGTTGGGATTAATAAAAATCACTTATTAACTGTTGCTTGTTAACATATTTCTCTGTCTGTTAGTAAGTCATCCCCCCCTTCCTTTACTTCTATGTTTTAACATAAAAACTGTTATTTTATATAGGTTACGTCGATTTAATTAGAATTAAATTACAGAGCGTAACAGAAGCTCAATATTCAAACTTTTAAATAGTGATTTCAAAGGTTTTACTAGAGCTATACATAAATACATTGACGGATACACTTATGTCATACTTTGATTTATTGTCAGTTTCGAAACAAAGAAAATCTAACAAGTGTTTTTAGAGGAATAGGAGCATACTTCAAATAAGCACACATCAGAAACGGTTCATTTGTGTAGGAATACAAACGGTTCATGTGGGTACGACCTTAAAGATCACTACAATGTTCAGTAAGATGAACTGAAAAAATATACAAAATGTACGTACTACTGTATACAGATACACACGTTCAAGTAATATTTACTGTGAAGAGATGTGAATATAATTTGTCGATTCATATACTATGTACTTGTTTTTTACTTAATGTTTGCATTTTCCAAACAGACACAGTGTGCTGTCCCCCTTACTTGAATTAAACGTAATTCAAATTACGATATGATAATAGAGTTGAACATACACCTCTTATTATTCAAACGTCTGAAATGGAATTTTGCTTTGATTGTTGAACATAATGTGACACGTGGTGGGCGTATTCCTATTTTCAACTGTATTTCACGTCATAAAGAAATACCTCCGATGTAACGGGCACCATTCAAAACAGACTAACAAATGTAATCTATCGGTGTCACTTCATTCTATTAATAGCGTCTTTTTTTCAGAAAGCCGCGACTATACAGAGTGAGCGAAGTTGTTGCATAATTTAATATTATTCTAATTAAATAAGATCAGTTGGGAATTGATGTTCGTTATCTCTTTCCTTTCTCACCCATTCATCAAGACACACGCATTTTGAATGTAATTATTATATTTAATGATTAAATATACACCTCCAGGAGCATCTCGGGAGAATATTATATTGTTTTGTATTTCTTTTCTTACTACTTTATTTAAAACCGTTCGGTTACTTCTTTGTGTACGGTGGCTTCCTATCTGATAATTGGCCTTCTTATATGTCGCTTCTCGGAGACAGTTTGGGTAAAGGCAACTTTCCCGACGATGTCCTCATTGACACTCAACGTATGTTCAAACCATCTGAGTTACCTTATTTTTTCCACAATCGGTGTGATGCCGTATCATCTTTGAATGTTCTCATTGCAGATGTGGTCTTGCAGTGTAATTTCAGACATCCAACGGAGTATTTCGACAAATCTTTGCTCAACCTTCATTGTTATCGGTAAGCACTCGGAGCTGTACAAAGCGACGGGGTTTGCAACAGTCTGGTAGATCTTGGACATTAGATGGTCGCTTGTCTTTCAGTCACAAGGTTCGTGCGCCACTTGAGTCACATCGCATTGATGCGCGCATCAACTTACTCAAGGATGTTGCCGTCATCGCTGAGTGTTGTACCATAAGGAAGGTCATACACTCCCGATGGTTATTGGGATGAACGATCTGATTTGTTGATCTCCATCACATATTCACAGTTGTCGTATTTGTTTAAACTATAAACAATTGAATTACTTTACCCGACGTTTGTGTTCGAACATTTTTATAATATCAAATGTATCCAAACTCTTTTGCATCAAATCGCCGTATTATCGATGATTTTTCGAAAATCTCTTCTTACTCTTCTATAGCAACAATAATTCTCAAGTCTCCATGACTAGTTGCAGTTTCTTGCTATTAATATTATTAATGCCGCATCAGCAGTTAATATCAAATACGCATTATGATATTCGATGCGTGTAAAATTAAGTTATCAACTTGAAAACACTATATGCTCTTCTGGTCTGTTAGGTAATTGTACCATTTATCAGGGACTAACCTTTCATTCTCTTCACTGTTTCTTTAATTTTTACTACTGCCCTATTCAAATATTTCTTCTGTTTCTCATTCCACCTCTTTTTGAACCCCTTTCTTCTTCCTATCATTAATTGTTCTCTTTCTCGTGTCCCGTGCTTTTATTTTGTTTACTTTAGTATTTAAAGATTTGTTAAAGCCTGAGTGGAGGCCATCCTCTCAGAAATAGCATTTTTCTTATGGGGATTTAGGTAGTATCTGTTAAGTTGTAATGATATCTTTCTCTCAGTCATTGCTTCCTTATTCTGAGGTTGTGTAGTGTAAATATACGACAGCAGATAACATATATTTACCAGTGAAATAATAATTAAGTTTCTAAGTATAAATATTATGTTGACGCAGGAACATAACACGCATTGTTTCAGAATTATATTAATATAGATACATATGTTATGCGTATGTATTAAGTATTGTTTCTATCAAACTCACTATACATACTATTTACAGTTAATCTTGCAAGGGTTAAGCATACACAGTTTGCATAGCGTGCTGCATGGGTAGAAATAAGACAAGTCGGGCGAGTCACTACTAGAAAGTGATGGGAGTAACAGAGCGATGACGGTATTGATTTATAAATTTGTCAAGCGCTCAAATACATTAAAAAATTCTAAGCTAAAAAGATCCATAATAACATCCACTCCCATAACCCGTGGTGCTTTCTCGACTCAAATAAGTTTAACCCCGCTGTACCAGTTGTGAACCAACTGGAATGATAAAGTGCATGAGAAATATACGGAATCTCTAGTAATATTTCAGAACAACTTGCATCGTTGCCAATTTATCTGATGGCAAAACGCCAATTCTGAACAGTTGAAAAGTAAATGGTTATTCGGTGTGTTTTCAAGGAATGACTCCAATGCAACCCAGGCATTGATTATTATTAACTGTTATCTTGAATTCTATTTGGATATTATATATAATATACCAAAATCAAAAAAGAGAAAAAAAATTATTTCCACGTGATAATGACCCCACATCCCTTTAATTCAAACGAGCATGTTCTGTTTGGAAACAAACAAAAACATTCTTTTCATGTAAAAAATGAACCAATATTTTTCATATATATTAATCTTGTATAGTATTTATTTTTATATAGAGAAAGTCTTGTAATATAGACGAAACTGTTATGAATATATATATATATATATATATATAAATATAGAGGCAAAATGCCTTCAAAAACCATATATTAGATGCGAGTAATTAAATAAAAAGAAAAAGAAAAATATTTCGAAACATTTAACAAAATATTTAAAAATACCTTCCGTTTTTTTTATTCATCTTGATTTTTTTTTTAGCTAATATTTCGCTTGACCAAAACAAGCTTCGATAGAGCCAAGACAAATGACGGTATAACCTTTTTTTTCCATAATTTACTTCCTGGTGTTGGTGAAGTGTCACGTCCGGTGTTGTGGACTATTGTTGAAAATGTCTGTTTTAAATATAATAGAACTTGATTGCGCATGGTCGCTGCGAGTTATAAATTAGGAAAGTTCATTTTATAAAGCATCTTTTTAAATATATAATATATATATAATATATTATAATATATATAATATATATAATTGGTGAAACCAAGAAACGTTATTTATATATATATATATATATATATATATTTGTTAAATTAAGCGAATCATTTTGTTCATAAATATCTACATGAGAGTTTCGTCGTGATACGACCTTTTCAAAGAGCTATTTCCCATCCTGCTCTTGTTAATTGCATACAGCTGACTCCTCGTGATAGATACCTACGGTCTTGTTGACGTCGTCCGAAGAAAGCGTTGAGTGCCGCTAATCTGATTATAAGAAGTTGTTTCACATCTTAAGAAAACGTTTTTTTAAAACTCTTCATAGAATTTATGAAACGAAGAAACGTTATGTGTTCATATATATTTATTAAATGAATAGAATAATTTTTTCATAAATATACATCTGAGACTCTGTATATATATATATATATATATATATATATATATATATATATATATATATTAGCTATTTGCTTTTTTTAAAAGCGTTTGCCATCGTCATATATATATATATATATATATATATATATATATATATATATATATATATATATATAGACAATGCTCCTGTATCCTATGCATTTATTTCACGGGAGCGGTATCTTCAGTGCTCGTATATAAACAACGATAAACAAAGAAAAACAACAGAAAAAGGTATGAAGAAGAAATGTGTGAGCGGAATAAAGCCTGGTTTACAGACTGCACTCATCATCATATTTATACTAATGGAGCTGTTTACTCGTAAAGGTTCAAGTTGCATCATCTACACGCTATGTGCGTTTGTCTATTAGTTTATATATTTTTTATATATATATATATATAAATATATTCAAATATATATATTTATAATGTTGATTTCTACTGGTGAATGCATCTTTAATATCAAAGACAGTACATTATTTTATGTATGTAACATCGTGATATAATAATTCAGGATGTCATTACACTAAAAGCGGTATATACACACAGAAAACCATATACCATGATGATGACGATATGCATTCCCCTCTCTTTATATATATATATAGAAATGAATAAATGTGAAATATAGTTTAATTCATCACTCTTATATTGCCATCAAAGTTTAAATTAATCATTCAACATAGCCAATTGAAATACTGTATATATAGTAGAGAGCAATAGCGCGAAGTACATCTATTGTTATACATTATTCTTTATCTGCATACTAATTATTCAAACAGTTTATTATAAATCAATTTATATATTATTCATTCGTCAATTTATTGCGCTATTTTTGCTATACATATACATATGTATATCTACACACATATATATATATACAATATTTTGACTAATATTAACAGTAATTACTTAAAGAGGTTAAATAAACAAGATATGTACAAAAAGTTATGTATAGTATTGCGGCTATCATATGTAAGGTGGGTTGGTTGTATTTGGGAGCGCATACGGGAATCAATCAGTAAATGTTGACAAATTAAGCAGATATAGTTGTCTTTTTGTGCGGTGTTGTGTAAGTGTTATTGGATATAGTGAGAAACGGTAATGCATTCGGTGAGTGTGACTTTTAGAGTTAATAGGTGGTTTATGAAAGATTAACATTTTTCTGGAATCTAATTAAACAATTGTGAAGCATCTGTTTTACTATGCATAAATTAGTGCGTGTGGTGGCTATGGGTGATAACCATGGAAATACAGTTTATCTTTGTTTAATTCTAATATTTTAGGAGTTGTGTCGACTTATGTTCACTGCCTTGTTAATATCTTATTGTTGCGGAAATAAGACACACACTCTTGGTTTAAGTTAAACAGAGTATAAGCACTTTGGCCTTTTAAAAACCTTGTGTAGTCATGTCGGCATTCAACGATCTGAGCACCCCAAGCAGTAAGCAATAAACTGATCCACACCAACGAGGGAAGGGAATAACTGGGAGGGTTTTTCTCCGAGGACTACCTAAGACGAATACAAGTTATCTGACATGTAACAGTTCTAGTCCGACTGGATAACATGCCTCTTAGGATGTGAACAACCCTAAGAGGCATGTTATCCTTGTATTTATAGTGACGGGAAACCGTTCACGTAGTTCTTGAAAGTCGGTGCAATAACGCTTATTCAATCAGTTTTCTATACAATAATTATTGTGTTGATCTATTTGAATTGAAGAGATAGTCGTGTTGATGCTAATGATGGAATTATATTTAATGGGTATCTTTAGCAAAATATGATATTTTCTATGGTAGTTTCGGAATGTTTGTAAGTCTGCTTTTTTAGTGCAGTCAATGGTAGGTTATATGTTTTTCTTGGGATAAGATTTTTATATGCATGGATGGATTAGTGTATGAATGTTTGATGGTTAATTCTTTTTTGTGATTGCAATTAATAGTGCATTGTTGAAAATTCATTTGATTTTCATGTCAATATAAAAAAACATTTTACTTATTTATCTACTTTACCCCCAGCCCTAACATATCCCTACAATATATAGCATGGTCTTCTATTCTGTTATTCGGAAAATAATATAAAGGAATTGTTTAGAAATTAACATTTATTTCATTGTCTGGAATATTTCCATATAGCAGAACTATCCATGTTTACTAAAAGTGTTTCATTTGGGAGTATATCCATTTGTTATAGTTTGTAATGGAAGTTAATGCATCAAGGGGTTTTTAAAAGTAGGGGTTGAGTATGTGGCCAATATATCCTGATATTGATTGTGTAACTCTGACTTTTCTGATAGTATATGTATATCTGGCTGTCGAGGGATTTTCAAACCGAATTATTCTTTTACGGATTTTATTTTCATGGAAATCGCTCTAGACAAAACATGAAGCCACTTGATGTAAAGAACGAAAGTAAATACTAATTGAAGGTCAAAAACTTGCCAACGATAAGTTTTAGATGCATAGATTCCGACCGGAAAACAGCAATTATCCCTCCTTTGTGATAAACATCGCTCATGAAATGTCAGGGCTTTAATATAAAATAAAGGAAGCAATAGTTACGAGGCTCCGGAAAGTACACTAAAGACCAACCTTTTACTCTGATTGGCTTTAAGTTTTAACGTAGCTATACAGCATCACAATCAGCACAAACGTGGGGTATGATAAAGTGTTTATACTTGTTTAAATTTCCGATCCCTTAGATACTTTTATTTTTTTGTTACAAAGAGCTTAGAGTAATGATGGGTTATAATGTTTTTTGCCATATAAGAGAGCTCAACTCACAATTGGGATACATATATATGTAAACAACTTATAATTAACGACCAGTTTTTCTCACTCTCGTAATGTATATAATCGGCTCTGGTGTTTCAGAGTTGAGCACTACTCGTATCGTTTAATTACATATTTGTTGTATTCACGTAATAAGATGTTAACTGAGTGTATTCGATTATAACTATTTGGAGCGGTCAGGTTCTATGTTCCAGTCATTGATACAATTATGTATACCACAACTGATCGAACATGAAAAGTGTCATTAATCTGTCTATATTTTATTTTATAAAGTTATTATACTTATTATAGGTTCAATATATTTTTGAGATACATTATACTAGATGTTCTCGTTTCGACTGTTTTATTCAATTCTCATTTCGTCTGTAATCATGGTTTAAATATGAATTACTATTGGAGTTTCTAGTATTCCTCATACTGTAAATAATAGTAATCTTTATTCAATGAATCAATACCTTATTACAATAATATCATTTTTAATGCACGTTTTTGTTGTAATGTGTATTTTACCTCATAATTGTCACATGTCTCATGAACTAACATTCTAATTTTCAATCATATGGGTAATGTCGGAAGACTCAATGATCAGGCAGAAATATATTAACACCATCTTGTCTTGATGAATTTAGCATGATACATTGATGCTGGTATTTGTAATGGTTTTCACAATAAAGATTATAGATATACAGTTATGTTCGATATACTTTAAATTTAGACATCTAGATGTAAGAGGGAATGATATATTCTGATGCAATTTATTGGCTCGTAATCTAATATTACACAACATCGAGACCTAATTTACATAGCTTCGTATGATGCCACAAATTGCGAATATCAATTAATGAATGTACTAATGAAATAATAGTCACCCTCTTTAAAAGTTAATTATCATATATTTTCAATTTAAAATAAAAAAGACACAGTTCTTTGTTGAAAATAACGTTCGTTATTTTTCTCTACCAGAGCAATAATAGTCTTGGAGCAGCTCATATGTTCGCCTCAAGCTGGTAAAATCACGAAACCAATGTATTTTCTAACATAGGAATATTCAGTAGATATCTCGTACCTTTCACAAATTTGAAAATTAAAATATGAGATATCTTAAAAAAGATTCGATTTTTACTTGCGAATGTCATGCAGTGGCCTGAGTTAACCTTTTCTGTCTGCAATTGATGTTTAATGAGTCAGTTTTTTGCCTATTTATATAAGGACACCATGCAGACTGGTAAATATATGGTAAGGCATACATGTGTTTTCGAAGGATTAATCTATATCACATCATAGAATTGAACATATGTGTTGTGGGTGACCTACCTACCCTTTAATAGTAACAAAATGGTAGCAACCGGCTATCATAAATACCGGTTTTGCCGGGAGAACATTGAGATGCACATTCAGGCTCTACGCGTTGAGTGAGTTTATTGCGTCAAGTTAGTATTTTTCTTAAATCTGTTTTTGCCTGCTGTTGTTGATTATTGTTATCGTTTTTATTGTTTTCACGTTGACTGTTATTGTTGAACTGTTTTCCCTTTTACGACGTTTTTTTTTCTGTCACGTTTTTTTTTTCTCTGTCAACTTTTTTTTTGGTGTCTCTAGTTATTAACTAGATGGCGTCCAAAACGACTGAAAATTCGGAATGGTGCAAACCACCAAACATGTCTATAAATGTCAATGATTTCGTGGAAGAAGCAAAAAAATACGAACACATGGTTACTGAACAAGGAATTACCGTGGATTTACAAATGCTTGCAGAAATCAAAAAAAAAAACAGTAACCATGTTTGTTGTCGAAAAAAAATTAAAAAATCCATCAGGGCCTCTCCTGAATTAATATGCAAGTTATTGGCAACTGCAGAATTCAAACCGCAAAGGTTAATCAAGTGTAAGGGATTTAACACTTGGAATGCTTTGTTTCCTAACGAAGAAATTTGTGCTAATCTCTCACTTAATCAAATTATCACGCACGAATTTGTTTTACGAACCGAGTACATGGGTAGAAGACGTTCTTCAATTTCTATCTTCAATGTGCCTTTTTATGTAAAAGGCGAACAAATTGGTGCCTTTTTTCTAAGATTTGGCGAAATAACAGACGTCAATTTTGACGAATTTCCAGGTACATGGAACTTCGAAATACTTATCGACAAGAAAGCTTATGACAGCATCTCCTACTATTTACAAGCCGGAGAAGAAAAACTACCTATTATATTGGCCTGTTTGTTGGTTTTGTGAGCAACTAGGTCATTTAACTTTTTATTGCCCACAGAAAAAATCGACTCAGAAAACGACGCCCCCGATTAACAGACCATTCGAGGCTGGCCCCCACCTCGATCCTCCAGCTACAATTGGTTTACCTATTACATCTACATCTGATGACTCCGAAGACGAATTCTCTGCTCTACCTTCTGCAAAAAAAGACGAGGGATGGATTATTGTTCTGGGGAAAAAACACTGGGTCGGGTATCTCTCGAAGAAATGAGAGAAAAAGAAATGCTTAAAAACGACCCGGGAAAAGACAGTTACATTAAGGCAAAAGAGCTTTAATCCAAATTAGATAAGAAAGTAGGAAAAAAGAGTAAAAAGAAGGAAAATATTCAGCCACTTCAGATAAAATCTCTACCCCCAATCCAAGTCCCCAGCCGATCACAAAATAAATAGTTTCTAAAAATTCTAATTCTCCCAAATTAATGCCCCCAATCACTGGCCTAATTTTAGACAAACAGTACAAGCTTATCCCTCTAAGTCCGATTAAATCGTCAATAAAAATCACTTCTCCTAAACTTTCTCCCTTTGTCTCCCCATTTAATACCCCAAAAAATACCCCACCTGCTTCACCCACAAAAAAGCCCTCCCCTTCGCCTTTTCCAGCATCTCCTATGAGGCCTAGCTCCCCTTCCCCCTCCCCAATGGATGATATGCCTACCCCTCCATCTATTACACAGAAGAGGCAGAGGATCCCTTCTGTGGAAAGGAAAACTAAAAAAAACGCATTCCTTTCTGGGGAGGATATCTGCAAAGTGACATGCACCCAAATAGAAACAGTAAAGCATTACCACCTCTCCAATATAAATGAGCTCTTTAAATTCAATGAAGTCGGTGGTATAACCATTGAAGACCCTGCTAATTTCTCCAACGCCCCTAGAGTCCTTACAGTGGTAAGGAAGAAACCAGAAGGCTCTATGGCAGATGCTGGAAGAGGCGAATAACACTTTCAATTTCACCGTTCCAATGGCCATCTTCAAAGATGAAGGTCTAGTCGTTTTAAGGAAATATTGTTTTGGGAGGGTTCTCATAAGGTTACACCCCGCCCTGTATAGGATAGCGAAACTAACCTATCCTTTGGATGTTGGCAGCATCTCCCATGATGGTCAAATTAATGATCAGATGGGCAATCAATCTTTTGGGAGAGCCGTCGGTATCCTGACCACTGCTATGTTCGTTTCTGGAACCCAACTCTAAGGCACCCTCATGGCTCTCCTTCTAGAGAGTTTGAATGTCCGGGGCCTGAGGGCCGACGCTCGTAAATTTCGAGTCGCTACAGACCTTCAGCGCCTCGGAGTGGATATATGTTGTGTTCAGGAAACCCACTTGATTTCTGGGGACTATTTGTCTGCGCTGATTAATGGTTTTCACGCTTATTCAGCGTACTTTAATTCTTCTGCTAGGGGGGTTTCCTGGCTGGTAATCAAGTCTTTAGATGCGTCCTGTGACCCTAACTTCATGGATCCGGAAGAAAGACTTTGCGTTCTGGGTATTACCATAAAGGAATAGGCATTTCGGCTCATCGTGGTTTATGCGCCCAATAGCCATTCTGAGCTCGGTTCTTTCTTTCGGCGAATTGAGCAGTTCTTGAATTCTACTTCTCGGATGGTCATTCTAGCGGGAGACTGGAACGCGGTCCTGGATCCCGATTTAGATCGTAATCGACCTAGGGGTACTAACACCGATCGGGATGCTATGTTATTTCGGGACTTCCTCGATAAGTTCGATCTCATCAATAAGTACCGGAATGAATGGCCTCGTAATAGGGTATGGAATTGGACAAATATGCGCGGCTCCGATTCGGTACAACTTTCGAGTTATATCGATCAGTTCTTAATTAGGAGAGTCGATGTAGGATTAGTTGAATGTCCAAGTTTTCATAATATAGTTTACTCAGACCATAGGCTCTTTCGGGTCCGGGTAAACTTAGATAGACCTAAGCCTAGTTTAGCTGGGTACTGGAAGCTCAACACTTCGTTGTTCGATGTGAAGGGCTACCCGGAACAGCTATTACTAACCTTCCAGCGGGAATTGACGGGGGCTGTAATTGGAAATAGGAAGTAGATTCATTTTAAGAAGGTTATTAGGTCCTTTACTGTCGATTTTAGCAGACGACTCAATCTATCAACAAGGGCAGCTAAAGTGGCACTAGAGTCTAGATTAAATCGGGCGGGGAGGTGGGGGATAGCTCTAAGGCTAAGCTGGCTTCTTTGGCTATCCAAGAACACCAGGCTTTAGTGATTAGGGCTAGGTTAAAAAGAGTGCCTAACGAGGCGACAAACATGGCTGCTGAACTGCGTGCAGAGGAGCATCGACATGCATTTGATCGACATATCGCTCGTGTCTCATTGCCGGATGGGAGACTCGTGACCACAAACGAAGGTATTCTGGAGGCTTTTCGTTCTCATTACCAGGATCTTTTTACTCAAGAACCCGATTTGTCTTTAGCAAAATTCGACCCCAATTTAGCCGACTTTTCTCGTCTTGAGGCGACCGAAACGGCTAGGTGCGAAGGTTGCATAACAGAGGAAATAGTCCGGGAAGCCTTAGGGCGGGTCGGCCTTAACAGGTCTCCGGGGATTGATGGTTTGCCATACGAGGTGTATTTGAGGATGTCGCACATTTTTGTACCCTTGCTGACAGTTTTGTTTAACTCGTGGTTAAGGAACGGGTCTATTCCCCAGTACTTGACCATGGGTTTGGTGAAATTGTTACGCAAAAGAAAAAATGGTGGGGTTGGGTTAGATAATTTTCGGCCCTTAACGATGCTTAATGCGGAGTTAAAGATTTTGGCCAAGATCTTACCAAATCGTCTGCAACTTGTTTTGTCTGGTCTAATTAGCCCCGAACAGACTTGTTCTGTGAAGGGCCGGACCATTCAGGATAACTTGCACTTGATACGCTTGATCATAGATAAAGTCGACACTGAAGCCGCGCTGATCAATTTAGATCAGTCCAAAGGATTTGATAGGGTGGACCATCGGTACTTGGAGGCTGTTTTGTCTGCGGCCGGTTTTGGCTCGCAATTCCGCTCCTGGATTCGCCTCTTGTATGAAAACCCCGGTGTTAGGGTTGAAGTGAATGGCATGAGGTCTTGTGCCTTCAGCTTGTCCAGATCTCTTCGTCAGGGGTGCCCTCTTTCCCCGATGCTTTATGTGCTTGTTTTGGAACCCTTCCTTAACAGGCTAAGGGTGAATCCGGTTCTGCGTGGAATTACTTTGGCAGGTTCTTGCACCATGTTGAAGTACTCCGCCTATGCCGACGACTTGACTGTGCTTGTAACGAGCAATGCCGAGATTAGTGTCGTCGACAGAGAAATCAAGATGTATTAAACGGTGACAGAGGCCAAAATCAACTGCGATAAGTCTATTGGCTTGCACATTGGTGCTTGGAAGGATGTTTCCTTGCAAGGACCGTTTGGCTGGACAGATGGGCCTTGCAAGCTACTCGGCGTCTGGTTTGGCCATGATCTCCAGCTAGAGAAAAATTGGATGAAGTCCTGAAAGCGATTAGGGCAGCAGCTGGTCTGTGGTCCCGCAGAAATCTTTCGTTAAAGGGGAGAGCGGAGGTGTGTACTTCTCACATTTATCCGATCATCCTATATCGTCTTTCAGTGCTCCCACTCCCGTCGGATACACTGCTGGAGATGTAGCGGGCTCTGTTCAAGTTTTTGTGGCTTGGTAAGGCCCCTATGGTCCGTCGCGAAGTTTGTTACCTTCATCCTTCTGAGGGCGGTCTGGGTATGCCTAGCATCGAAATTCGATGCCACACTCTTAGGCTGTTTTATCTAGACCGAATGAGTACACAATCTGAGGATAATGGTATCTTTTGGAAGGAAGACACCAAGAAAGCCTTTCCGGCTTTGAGAAGTGTACACTTGGATGAGGGGGAGGCACACAGGTTAACCCGAAACGAGTGCTCCTTCTATCGCGAATGTAGACATGCGTTGAAGTTCCTTTCAAGGGTGACAGAAAGCCTCTCTGACACCCTGCTGTTGTCTCGAAAGGCATTATATCGGGTAATGGTGAGGGGGACTGTCCGAAATGATTAGCCTGAGGGGCTCGCTTTGACGAGGGGGAGCTCCGCTCAATCTGGCCTTGGGCGCCTGGGTCAAGGTGCCTTGACAATGACGAGGCATCACTGACCTGGCTGACGATTAGGAATGCACTCTGGGTAGGTAAGAGGCTTCATTCAGCACGCTTGAGTAATCCTCAGACTTGTGTCAGATGCGGCGATGAGGACGAGACCATGAGTCACGTCTTTGTCTTTTGCCGCATCGTCGTGCAGCTGATTAAGCTTGTTGCAGGCTACATGGTTCGTATTCTTAACGTATCGTCTTTTGACCTGGAACCCATTAATGTATGCAGCAACTGGGCTCCGACAACCGATAGCGAGTATGAGAGTTACGATTTGGAAGACTAGGTGCAAAACAGTCTACGGAGCTGAGACCTTCACTTCTCTCGACCTTATTGCGATTTTCAAATATTACCTGAAGGCTCGCATTAGGGCCGAGAGGGTGAAACTCTCTTCGGCAGATTTTGGTGAAAGATGGGTGACTGGAGAACGACTGTGTAGAGTGGCTGGCGCTAGATTAGAGTGGTATCTGGACGTGCCTTAGGCAGAGAATATAGGGTTCAGGAAACGAACTATGCTTTAACCTTAAGTTAGATTTAGACTTATTTTAAGTTAGTTTTTGTTTAATTTTCTGTTGATGTTTTAGTTTAACAATTTAGCTAGTGTATGATTGATTCCATTACATTCCCCCTTTTATTTTGTTCTCATCCCACTCCCCTTTTTATTTTCTGCCCCACTCCCCTTCCCTCTCCAATTAGGTGACTGAGTGCCACATTTGCCGGAGATGCAGGTCACCCTTCGATATTTTCGCAGGAGGTGGTCAGAATAAAACGTTGGGGCCTGCATCAACCACCTTTTTTCGAGTTTTCGATTTCGACCGGCAAATCAGCATCTCTGCCACATTTCAATAACGGGGGGAGGGGGCTTTTACTAATCTTTATTTCTTTTGCATTGTATATATCATATTTTTAATTTTTAGTCCCCCCCGTTGCATATTTCTTATATGGGTTTTAAGTAGGATTTCATGGTATGAATTCTTATGTTGAGTAGCGATGGATGTATAGAATGAATGCGGTATTATGGTAAATGATGGTCATGATTGAAACTAGCTAAGTTGAGTTTTTTAAGTTAGAGATGACCGATCCTTACCCCACCCCATTTTTGGCCTTGTGCCACATTTTGTGTACAAGTTTACGCAAATAAATATTGAGGCACATTTAGGCACTAGCACTGCCAACATTGACTTGTGTATAATTTCTCCGTTCAATACAATTCATTATTATTATCTCTAAACCTGTTGCCATTTTATTTCATTGTTAGTACCCCTAAACGGGTCCACAACAATATGTTACCTCTAAATAGATGAACGCTCACTTATAGTATGATATAAACCAATAACACCCACGCTTATATATATATATATATAGTAATCCACATACATACTGTTTTGCTGTATCACAGCTCATCAGTGCGGCTAGACCAGTTAGTGCCTCAACTAACTGCTACCCCCTGCGCTATCATACGACAATGTAAATTATCTCTCACTCTAATTTTTCTCTCTTCTTTGATATATAAAGTAATGCCAGATTCCCCCTGTTATTCTGAAAGGGTTACATGTTCTTACAGAAGGCAGATAAGAAAATATGATTCATTAAGGCTTCACTTTGTTTATTGTACATGTTTTATAAAACATATTTTAATTTCAATCGTTGTTATCTCTGTTGATAGTTAACCTTGTTAAATATTATTTTTTCTTTTCGTCATATATAAGGTATGAGGTATTTTCACTCTCTCAGTTCGATCTTATTTCACTGCCAACTTTTTTCACAGGTAGTGACTATTTAGTAAGATATATATGTCTCATTTCACTGTTTTCAGTAATTATGCTTATCCCATTGCTAACTCTGCAAATCTACAATTTATCAACCTACGTCATCCATCGGATACACATTTACATTCACTTTAAATATTTTTAATTATTTCATAGTAACATTTACTTTTGCGTTATAAAGTTAGTAAAACTGATTTAAATTCGACCTACTATATAATGCTGATTTAATTTATTGGCGTAAACGATTCTGCTTGTGTTATAATGCGTGATTTGCTCAATGAGGCAATCGATGTAATATATACGCGCGACTTCCTATCAAGTATGTTTAACTATTCACAATGCCAAGGGAAAACAATGTATGCAACATTTTTATTTTTAGTCTGTATTTTATAAATACAGATTACAAAGGAAAACCACATGAAACAGTTCACTACTTAAAGTAGATTGTGTTGTTACTAGCCGAACATTTTACATGTAAACAGCACAACAGAATGACGACGTGTCATCATCTAGCTTCCTATGTATCGGCAAGTAACACAAACTTTACACTATGTATTTGATGTATTAATAACATTTCAAAACAACATCACACGTGTCTGCGTTTCTCCCTTCTATGTAACTTAAGCTGTCGTATTTACACTTTTTTTTACATCAATCGTAAATGTATTTACATCTATATTGCTATAACTGAAATGTAAAACATGATCTGAAGACGGCGGTGGTGACATATAGATCGACAAAGCCAACTAGCTGATTATTAAGTCTTAAACATAATACACAACGAACATCTGTTATCATATTATCACAAAACAAATCTCAAACATAATTTGTATCGGTTTTGGTTCTAAAACTTTTCTTTTGGTGTAAACGTAAAGTTCAGTTATTAGTACTATGTAGAATCTTATACGACGTTTATTATCGGCGTTTCGGGTTGAGATCAATGTGTAGTATATTTCCGTTCTCAGTCATAATAGGAGTTAATTTTTAATAGTATTGGTTCTAGTTGAGAAAAAAGTCAACCAGATGAATAATTTATATCATGAAATAAAAATATGATTCATAAAAACTAGCTCACTTAGAAAGTAAGTAAATTTACACATGTTTATCCACTATATTTGATTTCAATCGTTTTCATTTAAAGTTACTAGCAGTTTACTGTTTAAACGTGTTTAGTTCACCTTAAAGTTTCATAACAAGTTATTCTGTTTGAAACTTCTATAAAAAATAGTCTTATCTGAAACCGCAGCATTATAAATCACATCCAGTTCATGCCAGTGACCAAATCAAGGTTCCTATCTTTCGACGGATAATCATTTTTTTGATTAAGCCTTTGCGTCAAAGGGCACTTGACCTTGATATGTGGTGACTTTACAGGCCAATAAAATAAATAAGTGACATTATTAATCCGAAAACCATATCGACTCAAATTAAATATAGGTGGGTCATAGTTGGGAGTAGGTGTTTCTTATATTCTCAACGTCTGATAGTGACATAGCGTAGAAATATAGATACTCATCTTTTTCTTCTACTTATGTAAAAACATGAGAGTTCTCCTGTTTTAATCTCTTTTAATAAACACAGATTACATAGCAATATATTTCGCCTTTCATTGTCGCTAAACGTGGTACGTATTAAAAAATAAAGACACAATAATTTTCAATCTATTTTAGTACCTTTTTATATTTTGTCCGCAACCCGCTTTCTCTTTTTATTACTAATGCCAAAGAAGGGATCGGGAAAGATATACAACTTCCACTCACAAGTCGTCTTACTGCTACAAGATTCATCAAGTGAAAATATTTCGTAATATAAGGGAGCAGCACACAGGTTGCCTACCGCCTACTCTGAAAGAGGAAAGTGACACCATGAGTAAGGTTACTTCCGTTTTTCTAATTAGCTTATTACAAAATGTAACACATGTTTTGTTTATTAGTATTTTTTAATGTGTTTATATGTATTTTGTTTGCTACTGAGTTCAAAAATCGCATTCGTTTTTTCATAACATCGATAGTTTTTTAATTTTTCTTAGTTTAATATATTCGCGTTTTATACACAATCTTTCTCTACAGCAGTAATGTGTAAAGATTATTACACAGCATTTAGTACTTTTTCATATATTGAATGTTATTTAGTAAATACAGTGTTAGTTATAACAAAACAAACCATACAACTTTGCAATGTAAATACTTTGATAACTCTTTTCTTAAGATTAGAAGTGTTTTGACGATCGAGATCTTCTAAAGTACACACTTTCATCTTTTCTGACAAGAGACCATATATAATCTCTCATAGCAATATCCCATTGTCCTTGATATCTTCTTTTCATTCTTGCGATGTCCTGATGAAATTGTTCACCATGTTTTTCACTGACATCATCCAAGTTTTCGAGGAAGACACTTAGATGAGAATGCAAAAAATGAAGCTTTGATAACAGTTGTTAGTAATTCGGGTCCTTTTGATTTACTAGGAATCCACGAACTACATCAGGAAATTTACACCGAACTTCTTTTTCAACTTTTGTCATCGCTCTTTCCAGTTTCTCCGACTATACCAACATATATACCACCTTTGATCTTAGCATCTGATAGCTTTCGAAACATGAGACGAACATCTTGAAAAGCTTCTCCTCTAAAATCTAAGGCCTTCACAAACTGTTTTACCAATCCTAGTTTAATATGAAGTGGGTGTAATAATACTTTGTTGGAATCTACAAGCGGCTGTCTGAGAATATTGTTCATCCCTGGCTGCAGTTACATTCGTGGGGGGGCAATGATTTTTTTTTTGTAATCATCAACATCAGCTCTGCTGTCCCATAAGCAAAGGAAACATTAGAACTTTGTGTATCCCCCTTGCAAGCCAAGCGAGAAGGCAAGCATATTGAAATCACCACAAACATCCCACTTGAATTCAGCATAATTTATTTTGTCAAAAACTTGTTTCACATGATCATAGTTTTCTTTCTTTTGTACGGGATGTGCAAGAGGCAAAGATGGGTACTTATTTCCATTGTGGATCAATACTGCTTTGGAAATGTGTGTTGATCTATCTATGAACAGTCGCTATTCTGCAGGATTATGCATGAGCCGAAGAGAAGTAAACAAACCAGTAACATCATTACAATAACACAGATCATCACTAATGTCATAATAAATTTCAAAATTTTCATGTCGTTTTTGGTACACAGATGTCCTACAGTCATCTCCTACTAGATCCCATTCCTTCAGCCTTAGTGTAAGAAGTTAAGCTCCTGACTTAGTAAATCCTTAATCCCTGATTTAATTATCTAGCTCACTCTGTTTTTGAAAGTAAGGTTCCGAAGTCGTTCATGGTACAAAGGCTTCCTCTATTTCTTGTCTGCTGCTGCTTGCTTACTCTTCAGATAAAATATCCATTGCATCTACCGTCTGTAAATAAAAATAACCACATATATAAATTTAAACAAAGACTTGAATAACATTAGTATTCAATAAATTCGTAGGAAAATAGATACTTAATATTCAAGTTAATTAAAAGTAAAACTTTTGGCGAGTACGATGAGAGGTAAACTTACATTTTCTGGTGGTTGTGATACTGTCATGCTTTCATCATGTGGAACATATGCTTTACATGATGGTATGTCTGGATACTGAAGAGCTTGTCTGATTTGAACTTTTCTGTACTTTGTCACATCAATCATACAAAAGTAACAGTCATCGTGATGGTTCTTCGCCTTTCCCCATACTCTGGGAATAACAAAAGGCATTGCCCTTCCTGTACCTCTTAGTCACCCTTCTAGAGTAGACGGACAGCTTCCACATATCACATGAAGGACCCATGATTTGTCCTGGCCACCCACAGGAATTCTGAAATAGAGTATGTATACTATCCACAATTTGGCCCGTTTCACGATCTTATGCAATACCTGCTTTTCCCACAATAATAACCAGACACATAGCAAAATGTATCTGGATAATTTTTACATCCTTTAGTAGCCATCTTAATAAGAACAGAACTTAGTAATTGATCTGAAAGAGAAACTTAGATATACATTTAGTAGCGGAACATATATCATTTTCCAATATATGATGACATTGAAAAGCGATGTATTTCTAAAACGGTCGATGATACAGAACAAATAATAAGACTTTTGGAATCAGCAGAGAAATTGGATTAAAAAATAGTTTAAAAAATACAGTAAACAAAATCTTTGTAAAACAATTGTTACGTTGTATTAATTTACAAGTACATAATCAGCCAACACTTCAAAGGCTAGCGCTTTAACATGTATTCTTTAATTCGTGGCAGCAAGTTGTACAAGTGACATAAGTAAGGAATCACATTCATAACGTGATGAGAAACCTTACAGAGATAAAAACTTAAAACTCAATGCGTAGAATGTTTAACAATTCATCCACTATTTTGTATTATTCAGAAATAATATTCGTGACTTTTCTAATCTATCAAGGATTTAATAATTGATATCTCAATTTCTAGTTTAGTCTGTGTTATAATTGATAAGCATTTTTCTCTCTGATGCTCAATAAGACCACTTACGATTAAAAGATTAATTTACATTAAATCCCAAGAACACTATCGGTCATATACATATATATATATATATATATATATATATATATATATATATATATATATATATATATATAATTATATATATATATATATATATATATAATTATCATCTCATCTAAAGATTATGAATATAGTATTAAATATTGTAAAGGAGATACACCTCAATTTTAATTCAGGTATCTTATTAATAGATATAGAGTGTTTATGAAAAAAACATTCTTGTGGTAGTCTACTTTTAATTTGCGCAAAACACCTCAGTGGAATATTTTAAGTAAAGTTGATAGAATAGTTTCTAAAGAAATATCTTTGTCGATGCACAATGTATGATTTTTAGTCTAATATCTTGAAAATACCAAAGATGCAAACATATTGTTTTAAATCTATTGTGAATATTTACTATTATGGTTTAAATCGTTATAATCAAACATAAATTTTTTTAAGTCTGTATTTTACAAAAAAAAATTCAAAAACTTAGGAAGAGAAAATGAATTTTAATAGTGCGGCTTATCTTGGTCTTCGTTCGAGTCTAGGATTCTTTTTCAAAAGTTTATGCCTTTTAAATATATGATTCTGTTAAAACAAAAGATTAGATGTATGACAGAAAAGACTTCGCAGGTTTTCTCATTAAATTAGCTTGCATACGTTTCTAAGTCACCATACATCATATTTACGCAAACGTGTACGTTTTTTCCAGCACTTAGTCTGTCGAATAAAGAAGGATAATGGCATGCACATCTACAATAGAAATCTTGTTCAATCATTCAATTTCCTTATCGTTCATTTGACTGGTGACTGCATATTCACACTCATTGCTTTATCTATTTTCTATTTTTCTTTCAAAAGAATTAATAAATTGCTTAGCATATTCCGATCATTATACTGAATTCGTGGTAGTGAGTCACACGCTATATCAATCTATCCTCCATCACACCAGGTAGGTCTTTATCAGTGCATTGTAGGTCATCTGTTTGTTGTTTGCCGTACGTTCTCTGCGGTCTCAACAACACCATTTACGAGTGTATCCCTTTGCCTTCAACATTGATCAGAAAATATGGGTCTTCTCTCTCTGAGCAGAGATAACATTCGAAGAAAACACCTATAGCATTGGTCTCTGATGGGGTCTCCCCCGAGAAGATGTCCATACCAACTTTTCGAATGCTGGTATACACACCGTCAATTTTCTGATCCAATCTTTCCGTAAAAGTCAAGTTGCTACGTTCATATACAATGGCGGATTTTACAATGACTTAAAAAGTCACGTTTTATCTTGTTAGGCAGAGTGGACTTTCCAATCGCTTCGAATGTGCCGTGCCCTTCCCTTATTGAAATTAATATGGAATATTCTACGCATGTACGCATGAACGCACATTGTCGCGCCTGGTTAATATAAGCAGTTTACGAGAGAAGGAGAAAATACGTTATTTGAACAATCCGTCATTCTAACATATACTTGCCTCATTATAGAGTATTTTCTGAGGATTTAATATCAATTGAAAAATCTAACAGTAATTTGAATAGACATAATAAGTATGTTCACTTAATGATATTATCTTAAGGAAACAAAATATGTTCAGTGTAATTATGTAAATAAATTGAACAAACGAAAAAATATTTAATATGTATATGGCATTACAGTATTCATAGATATTTATGGAAGCCTAAATTTCGCCGACACGATTATTCAATTCCCTGAAGCACTTTACACCGAGTTGAATATGTGCTAATGAGCTCAATTTAAAATAAGTGCTTAAATCACTTCTTATAAATAGAGGTATATTTCTTTTTTGATTTAAGTATTTAGATTTATCACGACTTTGGGTTTGTTCATAATATTGAGAAATTTTTGGACAAGTTAAATAGTATCATTTGTTATTAATCTTAGGTTCTTCAACATTTTTCCTGCTTTAACAGATATTTTTGGGAAATAAATTATACATCCTAATATAATTGAAATAAGTCAAGCACTTTATATTAAAGATATATAATAAACATTAAAACAATTGCAAATAGTTAGATTACAATTTTCGATCTGAACTTACTTAAAAGTCATCGAATACATAGGGATATATTGAAAATCCTTTGAATATAGATTCACACGACTTACATTATGGGCTTGAATCAGTTTTACAATTGTCTATATTTTGTAAATTACTATAGTCTTTGTTCATCAAAGTATGGATATGATTTTATTATAATCGAACCCAACATTATAGTATTTTGGTATTTTATTCGTGATATGCTAGCCGTCGTTTAGAAATTGGCATAGATAAGTCATCTCACTTCTGAATGATTATATTTTAATATCTAGTAGCCTAAATGCGAATTGAACACACATAAATATACGTCTCTCACATTATATATATATATATATATATATGTGTGTGTGTGTGTGTGTGTTTGTGAATGTGCACGTTTATGATTTAAATTATTTTAAAAACATATTGTCAAATAAGAAAAATATTATTCTGATGAAAAACGCTGTTTTAACACATGTTATGTAATGTTATATGACTGAAACTGAACTGTATACACTTCTATAATTTAGAATATGATTTGAAAATAATTTTAATCGTTAAAAATACCCACATGTATATACCTATCTCTAAATATAAAATATTATAGTTTTGCAAGTTTATGATAGCTATCTGTAGTTAATTTCAAAGCGTTATCTGATTGATTTAAATGTTAAATGTATTTATATTCTCATCTGTAGATATCTGACATTCATTAATAAACAAATATATAGAAAGTGAACGAAGAAAGGAGTAGATGGTGAAATATATAAGAATAATACTAAGCACTGACTGACGAGTGATTTTCAATGAGCAGCTTTAATCCATCCAACATTCAGGGCATCAGAGGAGAACCACACTCTTTGTTTTGGGCTCTATACTTTTTACAATGTATTCCCGCTGCGTACCTACATCACGTTGCAGCTTTCTCATTACTGGCAGTGTCGCATGGTTTTAGCTATGAAGCCCTACGTCTCACCAGTGTTTGCTGTCTCAGATACACCCTCCATGATTTTCTACACACATAGCATTGTCCCTTTTTAGTCAGATGATATGCAGGGTATGTCTTAGCGTCTCATATGGCCCGCATCTATACGTGTTGTTCTCTAAAATCTTCCACCGTATTAGTTGCCTACATCCCCTTTCTTTCAGTAAAGAGGTTGCTAGTCTGTCTCTGCTATATCGTGATGTTCATGGTAGGTGGTCGGCTGTTGAACATTGGCAACAATTTGGGAGATCAATTTGCTCCTGTGTTCGAGCGTTATTCAAATTTTTGCGGAATTGTATAATGATGTTCATATGGAATACAAACAAATGTTTCACAACTGAGACAGCACATCTTGACTAATTTAAGAGCTCGACATGACAGGACATATAGCTGGATGAATTATAAATAAGATGCACTTAGTTTTGACACTTATTTGCGGTGTCACTGACACTAGAAGTTTGTTTGTAGTCAGTTTCAAGCTTAACGAAGAACACCGAAGAACAGAAAATAACAATACTAACGATGATTTGATAAACTGAAAATTATTAAAATAAAAAAAAGTATGAAAATGGTAATACGGGATTCACAGATTCAAATAAGAGTGCGTAAGGGTTCTAACTCATTCGCGCGAGACATCGTTGTGTGTCATGAGGGTTTAAAGACTATCAGTCTACCGGAAAATATTATAATAAATAGTATCTTCTTACACACAAACTCAGCAATCAGGTAACAATAATAATACATAGGTGACAATAATGTTATGACCTGCGTGCCGGAGAAGAAAAACTTGTTAATACACACATTAGTAAATATATATTCTAGAAATAATGTGACCCGTTTGATCAGCCATTAAGCATGGGTTAGATTTCTTGAATCAGGAGAAATTAATTTGCAAAGCCATTTTATTTACAAAATACAAATACAAAATCTATTTTTCTGTTTTCTATATCTTTCTCTCTCTCTCTCTCTTCCTCCCCTTATTTCTATTTGTTTCATCTATAACTATGGGTTCAATAATATTATTTTATTAATAATATTAATAATTTTAGTAGTGTTCCCTATTGTTAATAGTAGAAATTCCAGATATGTGTTTTATTATGAATTTTATTGACTCTAATTGTTAATAAATAAAGAGTTATAGAGAGAAAAAAGAAGGGCGAGAGTGGGAGAGAGAGGGCGAGTGATGGCAACTGAATTAATTGAAACTAAATCAAATTAGAGCGATAAGAGCAAAAAAACATACAGTGCGAAAAGGTGCGAGTAAAAGTAGGAACCTAAGTAAAATATGTCATTACATTGCAGTATAAGGTTAAGAATGATAGTCCAAATAGATTTTGTAAAAATTAGCTCAATTTCAAAATTAAGAAGTATATTAAATTGTAACTTGTGTCATACAAATATATAGAAAAAAGCCTGAGTATAATAACATTATGTTCACGTGCTTTAAAGAAATAAGAGAAACAAACATTAAAAAAAACAATGATTTACAATGTCATTACCATGGATTAGTTATCTCAAATATTTTTTTGAAATGTCATGGTGAAGTGAGCAATTGAAAGTTGCCATCCACGGCTTCTTTGGTAATCCGACTTAGAATTATCTCTCAGCAAATAACGGTTTTTATTCCGTTATGACAGAAGGGGAAAACATCGACTCTTGTGATCCTAAAGATTTTATCTTCTTTTTCGCCTCGCAAATCCGATTTAAGTAAAAGTTCATCCGTTATTGGTCTTTTTTCATCTAAAAATCACATTTACAAATTCACACACACACGGATATATATATATATATATATATATATATATATATATATATATATATATATATATATATATACATATACATATATACAGATGTATATGTGTGTGTATTTTTTGAAATGCAAGGGAAAACATGCTAACTGGCAGTTTCCTACATTTCGTTCCCGAGACGAGCTAAAAACTGTCCCCGAACTAAGATCTCTATAAGCTATACAAAAAATGGTCCTTATATATAAGGATCGCATCCATTAGAACAATGTTTCCTATTATATATGAGTGAAATAGGACTACAAGTAATATTGCTGACTACTGTATTATGATTGAAACAGTATCATATCTAGTAACGTCGACGAGCCGTAATACGATGGAAGAGCTGTGGATTATTATATTGCCGCCGCATTCGTAAATACAATAACATTCTCTCAGTAACTAAAATGCAAAAAATACAAAAAGTACTTCCGTAGTGAATGAGATATATAACATATTAGTAAAGCTCTACAGAGGATGCATAATATGTGCTTTTGGGTGTTTGCCTCAATTCTATGGTAAATTTCTTAAAAGATGCTTTAAAAGAATATGAACTATCCCATTTTTATCAGTCCGCGCTGCACGGCGTTGCCCATATTCAAAAACGAGAGACCAATAATAATAAAAAACAACATTGTCGTCCCATTTCCATTTTGCCAGACAGCTACTGCTTCTAGAAAAGCTCCATTCTTGACAACGCTATTTTCTAGCGAAATTATTTCAAAACAAAAAATTAAATTCTTTAAAGTTAAAATGAAAACAAAATCTGTCTTGATTTTGATTTGTATTAATATATCCTGCATCCTCTGTGCGTTTGCCTCAGTTATATGCTAAATCTCTAAAAATATGCTTTAAAGGAATATGAACTACCCAATTTACACACATATATATATATATATATATATATATATATATATATATATATTAATATGTATGAAGAGTAGCTGTGTCTATGTGATCGAGCGTAATTTCCGATATTTTCGGTCGCTTATAAAGCTTAAGAATCGCCCTACACTTTCGTTAGGATTTTTCTTTTATAAAATATGACATTTAACTATGATAATGTAAACCAACACAAAAATTAGTTTTGTAATTAATCGGATGGCATAAAGGAAGCATTGCTGACTACAGTGCATTGTAACGCATTACAAATCAACTGGAAACACTCATCCTGTCTTGCTAAACAAAAAAGCCGCTATGCTACGAAACAGCTCTTTGTGGATGAATAATATATATATATATATATATATATATATATATATATATACCCGAATTCAAATCAAAATATTATCTGAGACAATGTTCACGTATTGCGTTTAATATATGTGTAGATCTCTACATCACAGATTTGCTTATTTTATTACGTAATGCTCTCGCATACATATTTAGGTTAAGAATTGCCCATCACATTCGTAAGAATTATTTTTAGAAAGATATGCAATTTTACAATGATAATTGATAGTTATTTTTAGACCAAAACCTTTTAAAAATCACTTTCGATTAAATAAAATAGGAAAGAGGTAATACATAAAAAAATTTAAAAAGCAAGTAATAATATTTCTTTAAGAGAGACAATTTTATTGTAGGTGCAGATTTCTATATGTATCGGGGAACACTATTTTGCGCAGAATTCAACGATGCGTTAATTCCTTAACACATTACGTTTGTTCTTTTTTAAATTACTGGGTTATTCAAGAACCGGACTTCATCATTTACACATTGTACGATGCGAATTATCTCGGGTTGCCAACCCAGAAACCACAACAGAGGTATTGCAGTGACAGCTATTAAGTAGTTGGTCGTCATAATCAACCCGTTATATGATAGCGATCGCGCAACGCAAATGAAGTCCTTATGAGTTATTCATTTTTATACATTCTATTAACCTGTAGATATTTATTAAAGCTATTGCGATCGGTAGTAGGAGACCAAATTCAAGGTTTCGACATTAATACTCTCATTGTATTATTGAAGTATTTGCAAGTGAAAGAGCAATAGTTTAAATATGTGATCATTATTTTAAATTACTTGCTGGAACCTTATCATGTGATATAGTACAAACAAATTCCAACAGGTGACCAAGATAAGTACATGAAATAAATATACGAACATTGAAGATCAGTATAAAAATATGTAACATTGTATATATTGAAACACCATATCAAATATTAGTATAAATTTAACATATGAGAACACACCGACTAATTATCTTTTTTATTTTTTTTATTTGCGAATTTGAATGACCAATTTAAATTGTGTGAATCTATTTTTTTGTTAAGCCGAATTGTTTTAACAAGAAAGATTACAATATGGTAGAAATGTCTTAAACTTTAATAAAATCTCATAATATTGAACTAGACTTCAAACACAACTACGTACTTATGGTCGAGCAGATATACTATTGAATATACTAAACAGTTCAAGACAATTTTAACATAGAAATACCCATTACTCTTTTGTTTTAATTACTTCACTAGATAATTATAATTCTCTAAATTACAATAGAATATTCAGTGTGACTAAGTCGAGATTGTCAAGTTAACTGAGAGGATTTCAAAATGTGGAACATATTTCGATATATCTTTTCACACTGTGGACGGGACAATTTTTAAAAAAATCCTCCACGCAACTATATTTCGTCATAAATCAGGGAATATAATTTAGAGGAAGTATCGCGTAATCAAGAAACACGTAACTCAAGAAAGAACTTTAAGAATAAATGGAGGAAATCAATATAAGTGTTTTTATACTCCTATTTTGTCTTGGTTTTACTTACATGAACTATCATATAAATTATTCTGGTTTTTCAGTTCCTTACTTTTACTTTAATTCCTATTTTCACATTTTAATTTCAATCCAAATCTCTGATCTTTCTAATCTGTGTCAAAATATTACCCCCAACCTATTTCCACATTTAATCCCTCCTACCAGGTTTACTTTTCTTCCGAATTCATAGCAATAAATACCTATGCAAATACACTGAAATAATTTGCTTATTTTTCTTTTAACAATCACTTCGAAACCAATCACCATTTTATTTATATGTTGGAAAGTAATACTAGAAATTATTTGTGTAGAATTCTAACCACTCACCCAATACAAAACATAAAGCAAAACATGAACCAGGTTTTCTGTTCTTTATGAATAATCGAGAACGACAATAATATTTTTTCTGTTTAAGCTAATAGACTGGTACATCGACAAATGAGAAACCGATTAAAACCAGAGTCCAGAGTTCAGATCAGGAAACGATCAATGTCATGATTGGGTGTAGTTCACTTTCAATGTATTGTTGCTATCGTGATTCATAATCATGGTGGGGTTTAAGATAAGATTCGATGGGAAAGAGGGAGCAGCTGATAATAAAACAGACACATATATACTGTTCGTATTTCAAGTATATATATATATATATATATATATATATATATATATATATATATATATATATATATATATAGTAAGCAATGAAAATATATATGACAATCAAGCTACACAGAGGCTTCCGTGTTTCATCCCCGGGGGGAATCGTCAGGCTAAATGTGTGGAGTTATTTTTGTCAGGTGTTTTTATATACATGGCTTGCTAGTTAACCAATCAGATTTTTGTTGTTCCCTCAGCCAATCGTTGGGCTTCCCGCGAACAAAGGCTTTGTTGGTGACGCTTTTATGCCTATCCTATTTTTTGTTAACAATGGATTTTCCTATATCCTGTTTCCTTTGTTTTGTCAATACAGTGGTTGCTTGTATTTCTATTTTAGGTTTTAAATTTTAACTTGTTCAGTGTTTTATTTATTTATTTATTTGTTTTTTTTTAATTTTTTTTTTAATTTATTATATATCATCCTAAAGAAAATATAACAAAATAACACTACGAAGAACAAAAATATAAACATTACTAATAGAAATAAGCAAAACACTAATAATAACCACCCGAATAGAAACGAAAAAGTAAGCAATGAAGAGAAAAGATGTAACTGCATAAATCGTAAACTTTGTCCACTACAAAATAAATGCCTAACTAAAAGTGTTGTATACCAAGCAACGATATTTGCCAACGAAAGACCAAATAACAAGAAATACTACGTGGGTATGACATCCCTAGAATTTAAGACCAGATACTATGACCACAAAAGCACATTTAAAAACAAAGAACGTCGAACTGAAGCAGCACTAGCAAACCATAATTGGGAGCTCAAAGAAAATGGACACTCACCAATAATTGAACGGAAAATAGTAAGACAGGCCAGTACATGTAGAAACTTAGACGACCCGTGTAGATTATGCCTAGATGAAAAATATGAAACCATAAATGTTAAAGATCCCCGAAACCTATTAAACTCTAGAAGTGAAATAGCAAACAGCTGTTTACACAGAAATAAATTTACCTTAGGATGATATATAATTAAAAAAATAAATAAAAATAAAAATAAATAAATAAATAAAAAACTGAACAAGTTAAAATTTAAAACCTAAAATAGAAATACAAGAAACCACGTATTAAAATAAATTCGCCCATTGTATTGATAAAACAAAGGAAACAGGATATAGGAAAATTCATTGTTAACAAAAAATAGGATATGCATAGTATCGTCACCAACAAAGCCTTTCTTCGCGTGAAGCTCAACAATTGGGAACAACAAAAAATCTGATTGGTTAACTAGCAAGCCATGTATATAAAAACACCTGACAAAAATAACTCCATGCATTTAGCCTGACGATTCCCCCCGGGGATAGAAACACGGAAACCTCTGTGTAGCTTGATTGCCATATATATTTTCATTGCTTACTAGCGAGCTCTACTTACGTATCGCGCACTGTTGAAGTAAATACTGAAAACTGACATATAAAAATTATATCTCCTTATAATATTTTATGTGGATACATGAAGTACTAATATATATATATATATATTTTGTCAACACAACTATCATCTTATACCTTTTATTAATTATTATTATTTTTATTAGTAGTAGCTTTTTTGTTTGTAGTATTATTTGTAGTAGTACTGTAAGCGGTAGTATTGGTTGGTATTATTATTGTTGTTATTATTATTATTATTATTTACTCACTAGGAGTTATCACACTGGTCATCGTCAGTGGTCACCCACTGCCGACAACCTGTGGTATTACCTGGAGTCTGAGTGACAACAAGTCTCCTCAGGCCTCCAGTATGCTCCACCTCTTTTCGTTCATCACCGCTGATGACCTTGCGGTAATCGCAACAGCCACCTACCAACGATTTCCCGCTGATAAGGGCCATTGGTCCCCTCTGGGGCCCGAGTGGCAACAAGCCTTCCCAAGGTCCCAGAGCTGTCCGCGCTCTTCCAGTGGAGGTCTGGTTTTGCGCTTTCCCTCCTCGACCCTCTGTCCATAATTTTCGTGGCGTCAGCCTATGCTTGCGCCTCTCTCGTGCGGTTGTATTTTCCCCGGTTCTGTTGTTTTGTGCTTCCATGTGTTTGTTCTCCATTCGTTGCTTATGTGGGTTGGTTTCCGCATTCGAGGACATTTCTCAGGATTGTAGCTGTTTTGATCATTACTGTCCTTTGTATGGTCTCAGTTATCCCTTTGATTCCTATTTCTCCTAGTCTTTTCTCCATGTGTTTGTGGACTGTTCCTAGTGCTCCTATGATTATTGGTTTTATACTGACTTTCTTCATGTTCCATATTCCTTTCAATTCTCTGGCAAGTTCAGTATATTTGCTTCTCTTTTACGTCTCTTTGATCTTCACTCTGTGGTCTGCTAGAACTGCAAAGTCCACGATTTTGCAGGATTTTTCTTTCTTGTTGATTATTATCGTATCCGGTCTCCTTGCTGTTATGGGTTTGTCTGTTTGTACATTCATATCCCATATGATTTTGTGTTTTTCGTTTTCTAGTACAGTTTCTGGTTTGTGTTTGTACCGTTTTCTTGCATATTCGAAATTCAGTTGTTTGCACATTTCCCGGTGTACTTCTTTCCCCATGCTGTCATGTCTGTTCTTGTATTCCCTTTGTGCTAGCTTGCTGCATTCACTTATTATATGATTTATCGTTTCGTCTCTTTGTCCACACAATCTGCATTTGCTGTTTTCCTGGGTTTTATCTATATTTGCTTTAATAAAGTTTGTCCTAATCGCATTGTTCTGTGCGGCCGTCAGCAGAGATTCCGTTTCTCTGTTCAGGTTTTCTTTTTCTTAGCCATGCCCAGCTGTTTTCATTGGCTTCATCGCTTGTGAGTCTTATAAAGCGTCCATGTAGTTGTTTTTCTTCCCACTTTTCCTTTCTTGTCTTTTTGTTTCTGGGTTCAGTGCTTCCGGGGTTGTTTGTTGGGCTGGTGTCTCTTGCTGTGGTGATCAGTCTTTCCGTGTTCTGGGTTACATATTTCTCCAGCTCTTTTTTGGTGTTTTCCACACAGTCTTCTATACTTACCAGTCCTCTACCTCCTTCATTTCTTCTCACGTAGAGTCTGTCCGTGTCGTCTTTTGGGTGCAAAGCATTGTGCATAGTCATTAGTTTTTTTGTTCTTTGATCAAGGTGCCTGAGTTCTTCTTTGGTCCAGCCTATGAATGGTCCAGAGTATCTTATTAGTGATACAGCCCATGTGTTTATCCCTTTTACTAGGTTTCTGCTATATAGTTTAGTTTCTAAGAGTTTCCTTGTTCTTCGTAGATATTCTTTTCCAATCTTCTCTTTCATTTCTGTATATTTGATTGTGTCTGCTTCCAGAACTCCCAGGTATTTGTAGCTCTCTTGTTCTCCTAGCGCCCTCATCTCCTCTTGGTTGGGGAGTTCTATACCTTCTGTCGTCTCCAGTTTTCCTTTTTTGATCTCTAGCAGTGCACATTTTTCTATTCTAAACTCCATTTGGATATCCTGGCTGAATATCCTGGTTGTGTTTATCAGATTATTATTATTATTATTATTATTATTATTATTATTATTATTATTATTATTATTATTATTATTATTATTATTATTATTATTATTATTATTATTATCATACCCACTACGATTAACACAAATTTTCATCTTCTGTATTTTTCTTAACTCTTAAATACCCCCTTTTATGCTTATCCATTTATTGATTAATATTTCTATATTTCTTAGATTATTTTTTAGATTATATTTTTTAGATTATTTTTAGATTATCATTATCAATTATTTATTACTACTATTATTAATATCTTAAACTTAATTATTTGACATTGAATTACTTTTTATTTTTTATTTTTCATTTTTTCATTTATGTACTTTTATCAAGATAATTATTGTTATCAGTGGTGACATCATGTCTGATGTTACTATCATAGTTATTGTTATTTGCAGCAATGAAATTAACAGTATCACTATTATTATTAATAATATTGATATTGCCATGTTTTACCGTAACCTTACTTTTGCTTCCACTGCCATTTTTATTATTATTATTATTATTATTATTATTATTATTATTATTATTATTATTATTATTATTATTATTATTATTATTATTATTATTATTATTATTACGGTTTTCATTTTACTATTATTGCCACCATTATGACTACTTCTATAATTTTTCACTATCATCATTACTATTGTTAAGATTACTGGGATTACACTCTGATTACTGTTGTCTGTTAAACCACTATTTTTATATGATCAGCATTATTGCAACCATTAACCCATATCATAATATCGGCAAACATTATCTTATCATTATTTAATATTATTATGATAATCACTACCTCCTAGGATTCCTAATATTTCTTAATTATTCTATTTCTTTCAGAAACTATTATTTTTATAAATTTTTAAATATTATTGACCACTATTATTATTACTATTACTATTATTATTATTATTATTATTATTATTATTATTATTATTATTATTATTATTATTATTATTATTATTATTATTATGATTATTATTATTATTATTATTATTATTATTATTATTATTGTTGTTATTATTATTATTATTATTATTATTATTATTATTATTATTATTATTATTATTATTATTATTATTATTATTATTATTAATAATAATAATTAACAACGCCGGCATTTTCTAGTTATTCTTTTAGTTATATATTTTTTAGTATTTTTATTATACTTCATTTATTATTATTTTCATTATTTCACCTCAATTATTAGGGATATCTATTATTATTATTATTATTATTATTATTATTATTATTATTATTATTATTATTATTATTATTATTATTATTATTATTATTATTATTATTATCATTATTATCATTATTATCATTATTATTATTAATAATTAATAACGCAGGCATTTTTCTAGTTATTCTTTAGTTATATATTTTTGTAGTATTTTTATTATCATTTTTTTAATTTTTTTTTTTATTATCATTCATTTATTATTTTAATTATTTAACCTCAATTATTAGGGGTATCTATTAAACCCAGTTAGATAACACTAATAATACTAATATTAATAGTATAAAGCTTTCAAATCAGGACTATTCGTTCTCCTAATTCGAGTATTATTATTATTATTATTATTATTATTATTATTATTATTATTACTATTATTATTATTATTATTATTATTATTATTATTATTATTATTATTATTATTATTATTATTATTATTATTATTATTATTACTATTACTATTATTATTATTATTATTATTATTATTATTATTATTATTATTATTATTATCATTACTACTATTCCTGTTATATTTAACGAATATATTTATTTATATATAGTAAGCAAATTAACTCCAGACAAATTATAAAGACAATTTAAACCCAGAATCGCGACACATTTGATCACCGCCCCACCACCACAACAATCAGACCAGTTTGCCCGCACGCATACACACATATACACAATATTACAGTTCACTTGGAAAAATACATTTATAAACTCGACTGTTTTTTTGACACTTGATTCGTGCATGTCTACCACCCCTCCTTCCCTCTCGATCTGAATCAACAGACGCCCACTCTTTCTCCTTCTTTTCCTCTACTTGCCTACCTTCCCACCACCTCTCCCCTCATCATTATTTGCACCTCTTTCCACCTTATATTTTTTTTTATTTATTTATTTGCCCTCTTTGTTTCAGATTCTAGATTTTAGATTTTTTGTTCTCTGTTTTTGTTTCTTAGATTTTTTAATTTTTAATTTTTAATTTTAATTTTTTAACGGCTTTAATTTTTGAAATGTTCAATTTCTTTCCTTCTTCTTCTCTTTCTCTATCCCTCCACTTCATTCTCTCCAAATATGATCTGAGGTTAAGATCGGATTCTAATTCTGCCTGATGAGATCTCAGTTTATAGTAACTGTTGATCGATAACATCGACATGCCAGTGTCGCAGATTTTGTACATGTCTGTGTAAATAAAATTATCATATATATATATATATATATATATATATATATGTATATATATATATATATTTAAGGAAAAGTTTAAGTTAAACAACTCGAAGCATTGATATATTAAAAGATTACATGACACTATATTTTATTACTAACCAATATAGTATATATAAAGTACCACAGATAACATTTAGCTGACTGATGTAGAGGTTATGTCAAACAGAGCTTATATATTCATTACTATACATAATTGATACCATAATTAATATTTTAATTTTTTTCACTAAGAATTGAATGGAAAATAATACGACAGGCCAGTACATGTAAACATTTAGACGACTCGTGTAGATTATGCCTGAACGAAAACTTTGAAATCCTAAACATTAAAGACCTTCGAAATCTATTAATCTGTAGAAGTGAGATAGCAAACAGCTGCTTACACAGAAATAAATTTACCTTAGGCTAACGATAAATAAATTAATAAATAAATAAACAAATTAGTAAAAAAAAACTAAATTAACAATTTAAAAATTAAAACCTAAAATAGAAATACAAGGAACCACGTGTTAAAATAAATTCATCCATGATATTGACACAACAAAGGAAACAGAACATAGACCAATCTATAGAAAACAGAACAATAGAACAGGATATAGGGAGTAACACTAACAAGCCATTTGTTCGCGGGAAGCCCAACGATTGGCTGAGAGAACAACGAAGAATATGATTGGTTAACTAGCTAGCCGTCTATATAAAAACACCCGTCAAAAATAACTTCATGCATTTTAGTCTGAGGATTCCCCCGGAAATGAAACACGGGAATCTCTGTGTAGCTTAAATGACATGAATATATTTTCTACAGCTTACTACTAGCTCTGCTTACGTATCGAGCACTGTTGAAGTAAATACTGAAAATTGATACATAAAACATTATATATCTTCATTAATTTGTTGGGATACATGAAATACTAATATATATATTGCTCGTGTATTCAGGCAAATATTTTCCTTTGGGCAAACCTTATAAAATAAGTGTTTTTGCTTATTGCCTTTTTCATTATTTCATTTTGTCGAATAATCGATCCAGTATGTCGGTCAAAAGGCTGTTTTTATGGTGTTTCTTTCTTTTTTCGCGAGTACCTTTGATTTAGTTAATTTAATTACTCAAATCACAAACTTTATATATCAATTAAGCAACAAAATTAATGAATTAATAACTGCTTATTTACTAAGTAAAATCGGTGAGAAGTCCACCCATGAATTCATACAGATACCTCCACATCAAAATATGATTTAATCACCGCTGCACTTGACGTCATAACTTAATTTCCAAATGTTCTAGAACACGAATCAACTGATATCATTATTGATAACATATAAGTTTAAGTGATGAAAGATAAGAATAATAATTGTATGGATACAATATATATTAAATATTTATTCAAACACCAGAAGTTCTAAAGCAAGGAGTTTCATATTCTAAATCCATATTCTTCTTTTTTCACTTTCGCCTACAAACAATACAGTAGTTCAATACCGGCTTAACGTGACATTATATATGTCGATGCGGAAGTAGATACACATTTATTACTATCAAACAATCCCATAACATAAAGCAACTTTCTCCGTGAAAGCTAACGGTAATGGGTGACTCAGAACAAGATAAATTTGTTCTTACCTTAAAATTCCATGTACATATTCTGAAAAATAATAGGATACGTTATGTACAAATGCTTCTTCTTCTTATGATGCAAATCTTTGCAATGATTAGAATTGACGAGTTCAAATGCAAAACGCGATACACGCTATTTAAAAAAAATGTCAAGCTACTGCTACAAAAACGCTGCATTTAAACACTCTGACAACCCCCTAAATCATATTATTCATGATGTGATATCGTTATGATTTTCCTTGCTTTTAATTAAAATGAGCTTTCAGTCAATCTATAGATGTTATATATTTGTCTATTTATTGCTTAATATCTCAAGTTAAAGAAATTGCATTTATCGCGTTCTACATTCTAACTCTTCAATTCAAAACTGAATTTTGATTTACCTTTTTATTTGTATAGAAATCAGTCGATAACATTTGTAAACGAAATACTTTGTTGTTGTTGTTTAGTAGACAATGTATAACTGAACACATATTTTTATATAGGCGTTTAACTGCTCGGAAAACAGATACAGAAAACACACATTGACTTCGAGTAGCGAGGGCATCCTGTGCTTTGTTTCGTCACCAGGGATCTTACAGGGAGTCCATTATACATAGAGTAATGACTGTAATACTTATATAATGTCGGAATAGAACATTAATAAAAATAAGCAATGTAAAATAATAAAAGTAATGATTGAGCTAGCACACGCTCTCCCGTCTAGAGAATAATTGTAATATTTATGAGTTCTTATAAATGAACGTATATTATTTCATATATAAATGTCGTCACGTACTTTAATCAAGACGCATAGACAAAATGTACATCAGCCAGAGAAAATGGCAGTGAGATTTAATCAAAAATGTATCCATTGAAATAAGCTTTCGAATAAACCAGGTTTACTTTTATGCATTGGTCGTTTTATATTTCAAGAATTTACATAAAGTATATATAATTATTGTCATCAACATTATATCCGAACAGACAGAATATTAAACAGAGGGTCTCATATTTCTCAAATATATAATAAAATATCGTAAAAGATTTTCGTTGTGTTCTAGCCAATTCAGAATGATTATATTTTCTAGCTTATTTAGACTTCATGTTCTAACATAACTATTGCTTTAATTATCTACTTTAAAAAAATTCCTTAAATTTTCTTCATTACTGTTTCCAATTCCATGTATACTTTTCGTTTATATCCATTATATTTAATTCATAAAAATGTTCGCACAATGAGATATTTCAGTCCAGGTTCACAGCAAAAAATTCAATGCCTCAAACATATTCCTTTGAAATAAATCTGTTATATTCTGATCTATTACAATCATTTTGCAGTAATAAAGTTGACAAATATATAAAACCCCAGCTATGATTATATTTGGTAATTCCGCATATAAACAGACTCGTTTATTATTTCACAACATTAAATAATCCAGAAAATGTTAGTATTTAGTAACTGACTTAAATATTACCTCATCGCAGATTTGATTTAAGGTCATTCAAAAATAAAATAAAACAATAATATTAAGGATGATGGAAGATGCGGTACTGGTACATCTTTTGAACAAAACAAAACCGACTTTTTGCACGACATCTTCCAGCCGTTTACGTAAACAGATAGAAAAAAGTCGAATCGAAACCAACCAGCGTTGAAATAACAACTAGGCGGCGTTACAAGTAATACAGATCATGAACTGTAAATAACTCACCGTATATTTATTTTTAATACAATTTATTAATTATTTGACAACGACAAGTTTACAGAGAAAAGTGTTTTTTGTATTTTCTTTATAAATAGTGTTCTTTCTTCCAACAAAAACAATGCAACAACTGTTTTTACAGATGGTAAGGATATTTACCATTGTTATTTGTTGTATTTTTGGTTCATGGTACAGCCCTTCAAACAAACAAAAATCAATATGGTTAGCGTGATGGTAAGTGTCGGGTTAGGCTAAAATAATTGTGTTTGAACTTCAGTTGGGGTGTATTCTGTTTAGTTATTGTATATTGTGTGTAGTGCTTGCGGGCGTTTAGTATGTTTAATATTTGAGAGCAATGAGTTTATTTTCTTTACAAAATTGGATCAATGTTCATGGAGACTAAATCGCTTGCTCTACAGCTATGGACTCCATATCCGGGTTAATAACTTTTCTTCAATTATCGGCTGTCAGCCATAATTTCTAAGATTTACTCAATTTAAAGGAAAAGCTGTCGTCTGCTTCCAAAGATTCTGATTGGCTATGCGCTTCAGCATCTACCGACTGTTATGTAAACGAATTGTAGATGCCGAATAAAAATTCAATTTCTTTGTTCAAAAGCTATACTAGCACTCAAAATGTATTGCACTAATAATTAAAAATAAATGAAAGGAAAAACATGACTCATTAATATTTAAAAAAATGCAAAGTAGGACCGGGTAAAATCATAGTTAAAAATTTGACTTCGTCATTCAGTTCTTAATCGAAATTTTAAAAATGACCCGATCTGCAATTTTTATAGTTTTAGAGATATTTAACTGTTATTGTTTAAAATAATAACTTTTATATTAAAAATATATCTGTTTACTTACTACAATAATATCTAATAATAATATTAGGTTTTATCTTTGTAGGTGTGTTACAGCCTTTGAACAGGGCGTAGTGGAGACAGAAGCGGAAAGGTGGAGAGGAAAAAAGATAGTCTGCATAGCATTTCATAATTATTAGCTAACATTAATTTAAAAAAGTAAAGTTTAACATTAATCCATCATGAAAATTAGGTTATAATTAATAAATATCTATGATTAACAACATTTACTGAAGTCAAAATGAAAAAAAACTACTGTTTCTATTGTCAATTTTAGTTGACTAAAATATACATCTGTTATTACTATGTGCACTAAACTGATTCTAGTGCCCAAATAAAAAATGATTATACTTTTCACAATTTGTTTAACGATGCATTGAGTGGTCGTTATGATTATTTTTATTAGATATTATAATGCAATCTCTTTGTATCAAAGTATTGCAATTAAAACGACTTAAATGTGAATTCTTGATTTCAAATCTGTTCTATCTCTAAGTATCCCAAACTACAACGCATATTATGTCGGAATAGCATAAATGTTACATAAGTAACTATAAATTAATATTGCAGATTTCATCTTTTTAAACTCATTTGGAAATTATATAACCGCTGTTAATGTGTGGTAAGTTATATAAACACAATATGTTATTGTAGTAGACTTCAGTGGCGGTTTAAATGTAAAAGCAATGCGTAAAAAAATCATTACTAAGATATTAAAACATCTGCTAGGTGACATGAGTATATAGCCATTGGCTTCTAGATCAATTAGAGCCAAGGATGCTGAGAAAAGGATGAAAAATAAAACGTTATCTATACGAAGTAAACAACGAAAGTTATATTTAGAAAATAAGACGTCAAACAAAAGCGAATCGTTGGAAGAAAAATAATAGGCAGTTTCTGATATCCGAAATATATATCCTTCATGTCATGTGCATGTGTTCAACTGTTTTCCCGTACTTTGTTGTTGTTTTAATTTTGACAACGTGTTGACCTGTGTACTGTCTGGCTTTCTTCAGATGTATTTTGTTTAAGTATTGAAAACTAGACGCGTTTACGAATCTACTGCTGTTGATGAATGTCTTTCCGTGTTCTATTCCCTTTTAAGATATATCGTATAAATTTATGATTTTGTTATTCCATCAGATATTACACTCCCAACATTTAAATATAATCCAATAACCGTATCCGTTCAAGCACCGCCTTAAACTTTCAGCAGGTGTTCATATGGAAGCGACGTAAAAGCAATCTACACTGAAGGGTTAAATAAATCCTAAGAACGTGATGACCTATGACAAAACGTATATGAAGATGGTGGATACTACAACTTATGCCAACGGCTATATACTTGTGTCAACTCTCGGTCTAAATATATTATAGAAATGGAAACCACGAAGATGTCGGACACATTTCGAAATCTGTGACTTAAGTTAAACACTAACTATTCTAAGAAATATCGTCAACACTATGTTTAGTTGAATTTAATTAAGCAGTCTCGCTTATGTAATTTTATTAATATACTAGAAAAATACCTGCTCATAAACAAAATTAATTTCTGAACATAAGTCTTTTGGAAAAGACTTTTATGGCGCCTGTGAGAAATAACATGAAGATATAATGATATCAAACCTTGTTTTGAGAATTGTTCATCCTATTTTGATTAAAATCGATTAGATAATTTGGTTTCATTGAAGTGTCTACAATTTAAAGTGTAAGCTGAAATAATTTTGATAAGAAATCTTCATTCAGAGAATATTACTTTATTGTTGTATAATGACAATAGATCAAATTTAATTCAAATCTGAAATATTTGAATGTTCAAATACGAGGTTTTGTTCAGATTATATCAACTAAGACAGTTAAAATACTTCAGAAAAACTGAAAGTTATGGAATGTTTTTTAATTGATGTCTAATACCTAAAACCATATAAAATAGTCCAAAAATACTGGAATTAAGGTAATATATTGATGTTTAGTACCTATTGTAAATTTATATATGTATATATATATATATTACATTGAAAACTGAACGCTGATAGTTCACAAAAATATTTAGAATTAAGCTTCACCAATTTAAAGTGTGTGTTTACATTAAAGAATAATAATATGTGTATAAGCCGTAAAACAAATACTTTCACTCCTTATAGAGTTTCAGAGTTAAAGTATTACAATGGTAGACGCCTAACGGCACACAACTGTCCGTTCAACATAAACACCATTCAGACCTCACCTTATTTACACAGCGGGAATTAAAGGTTACCGTGAAAGCATAAGAAACAATAGACTCTGACACATCAATACAGCGCGAGTATACTGACATAACGGCCATGTCTATTGCTTAAAGCGTTTTGCTTACATTAAGATGTTTTTCAATTGAACAGCCAAGTTTGTGATGTCGCATTGTATATTATTCCTTTATACCGTCTAGAGTCTAGAAGACCTACACAGAGGAAACCACTCAGATTGGCACTTGTTTCAGAGCAATCGATGAATGATTTTCAGATATCAATGCACCATTTTTTAAATCGGAAAAGTTATCATCATGATTTCACTCTTAAAATAGAACTTTTCATTTTCTGGCGTATATTTGATCACATTAGTAAATGTGGTGACGAATATAAATACTAAGTAATGTTATGACGAAATAAGGAAAACATTACAAGCCATAATCTATGATTTAAAAGACAGTCGGAGTGAATACTTTTTGCAAGTGTAAAAAATACACATCACTGGTAGATTGTTTGGTTCAAGAACAAATATTAGAACTATACTTCTTTGCAATTATATATCTTTTCACGACCACAGATTGAATACACTTATGAAAACTTCTAGTACCCTAGACTGATTCATAAACCGAGTATCTGTAAGACGTTGTTCGACACACTTTAAAACAGACGGAAGAAAGCTTGCAATTCTCAACCGCCTACACGTACACACATTTATATAACTCGATTCAAAGGCAATATTATCATGGGGTCTGAGTTTGTGCGGGAAAACCGTATATATTATTTAATAGACACTTCTGTGTAGATAATTCACCAGAGAGAGAGAGAGAGAGAGAGAGAGAGAGAGAGAGAGAGAGAGAGAGAGACAGAGTTAGGAAAATATATTTATAGAAATTAAGCTACACAGAGTGTTCCGCATTTTAGCCTGACGATTCCCTATGGGATAACACGCGGAAGCCTCTGTGTAGCTTATTATGTGCCATAAATATATTTCATAATTTACTACCTTTCCTTACTCACGTATTGAACACTGTTTAAGTAAATACTGAAAATTGATACATGAAAGATGATATGTTCTTATAACATTTAATGTGGATACACACAATAATAATATATATGAATATACATATATGTGTATAACACCCCCCCACACATATATATATATATATATATATATATATATATATATATATATATATATATATATATATATATTATAAAACAATATCAACCATTAATGACCATTATATTTTATTTTTATAACATACAGCACCATAGTATCGTAGGGTGTTTGTTACTTCTGACCAACTATATATATTTGTTTTCATAACTTTCATATGAAAATAGATTATTGTAAACCTTTATATTGTAAAGTTATTATAGTGAGATAAGTATAATTCATGCGGATCAAAAGTAGCAACGTATATCGCACACCTTTTCTTATCGCCGAACAACTTAATTCTCTTGTATTTATAACTTCGAAATTGAGAAAGACTATCTATATTATAAAATAGTATCTATCCAATTGACTTGGATAATTATATTACATTTTAATCAAAGGGAGCACAATATTATGCTACGGTCTGCATTCGCAATTATTGTCCATAAAATGTAGAGCGAGTCAATTCACATTTTATTTTGAAATTAGTAATTTTTTTAAGAAAAAAGATATATTTATTCCGTTTACTTATCAATTATTTCAAATATTCTACATGTTTTAAAAACTAAAACAATTTTATTTCCAATGAATGTAATTATTTTAATATTTGATCCTGTTGAGTATTTCGTTTTATATTATTCATAGGAGATGGGTTTTATTTTACGTTTATTAAGATGTCCTCTCATTCTAACTAATATATGTTCTGAAATAAATTTAATAGGATACATTTTATAAATTCAACAGTAATAAACCATATTTTAAGCGTTGTAATTGCGTAATACTTTCGAATAGATCACCTATTGAACGACGTAATAGAAATAGAAAAATAGCCAAATGTTCTCTTTTTGAATTGAGTTTATTTTATCAAACCAGTAAGTTTTCTTTTTCATAGAATCATTAAGTTAGTTCAGGGTTACACAATTATATTTTTAAATCTTCTTATTTAAATCTTTTTAGGGAGTAAGTTATAATTAAAGAACACATTAACTTAGTTGTTTGTAGGAAAAAAGAACTATCCAACAAGTACTCTCTTTCTCTCTCTCTCTCTCTCTCTCTCTCTCTTACGCTCTCTCTCTCTCTCTTACTCACTATCTCTCTCTCTCTTACTCTCTATCTATATCTCTCTTACTCTCTATCTCTCTCACTTACTCTCTATCTCTCTCTCCCTTACTCTCTATCGCTCTCTCTCACTTACTCTCTATATTTCTCTCTTCCTTACTCTCTATCGCTCTCTCTCCCTTACTATCTATCTCTCTCTCTCCCTAACTCTCTATCTCTCTCTCTCTCATCTCCCTTACTCTCCATCTCTCTCTCCCTTACTCTCTATCTCTCTCTCCCTTACTCTCTATCTCTCTTTCTCCCTAACTCTCTATCCTTCTCTCTCCCTTACTCTCCATCTCTCTCTCTCCCTTACTCTCTCTCTCTCCCTTACTCCCTATCTCTCTCTCCCCCTTACTCTCTATCTCTCTCCCTTACTCCCTATCTCTCTCTCTCTATCTCTCTCTCCCTTACTCCCTCTCTCTCTCTCTCTCTATCTCTCTCCCTTACTCCCTATCTCTCTCTCTCTCTCTCTCTATATATATATATATATATATATATATATATATATATATATATATATATATATATGTTAAATTATTTCAGAAGTGTTAAAGCTTATGAAGTTATTGAAGTGTATTGGTGTTTTATTTACTGGTTACATCTTTTATTTATCTATTTACGCTATATTTATAGCCGGATTAAAATTACAGTTTAATCTTAAATAAAATAAAATTGAATACTTTTATTATCCTTTATGTTTATGTAATTTATTTGTGTTCAATATTGCATTAATACTTTTTTAATATGAATTGTAATGTATGCTATATAGTAGTTTCTTGCCAATTCAACTTTCTGTAGGCCATCATAAACACAGCCCATCGATATGTTCTGTTATATGATTTATAATCCAGCTACAATTTAAAACTGACTTAAATAAAACATATAGCAATGATAATAAAGTTATATGAATTGTTTATTACCTAAAGTATTTTAAGTATCCTAAAAATAAATATATGTCTTTCCGTGTATATCAAGGGTTACTATATTATGTATTTTTATTTTTGAACCATACGTCCTTTTTATACTGTTGAATAAAAATTAACTACTTTTTTTAACCGGGTTTAAATGTAAACAATTATTTTTGCTTATTATCGCTTTAATAACATATTTAATCTTGGATAATTACGAGACAGTTTGATTTCAGTGCATATCATGTCATTATCTTTATTGCAACGTACTCATTTGTTTCCTTTTTAATTTATGTATCTTACAACTAAAAGTTTAGTTTGGTATTTTACGTTTCGTCAACAATTCGTTTTAATTTTTATATTTTTGTGAATTAATTTGACATTTATTTGATTTCGTATTTTTTATATATATTTCTTAACCATCTAATATGGTTTAACATGAAGCGAAAGTTTATTATCTAAAGTATTACTTCTTAAGTTTGGTTGCTGTCTCATTGCAATACTTATTGTGTACTATATATGTTAACTAAGTGTAATAATTCAGTCTTGATTACATTATTGGTATTTTAAAACACTACTATCTATACCTGGTATTTTTCTTTACAAAAATATACATACATAGAAATATATATATATATATATATATATATATATATATATATATATATATATATATATATATAGTAAGCGATGAAAATATATATGGCAATTAAGCTACACAGAGGCTCCCGCGCATATCGGCCTTCATAGAGATGATGGATTAGCGATAATAAGAGACGCCAACAAAGTCAAAGGAAGAAAACTTCAAGAAAATTATACATATGGAAATGAAAAAACTAGGCCTAAAAGTAGAAGTAATGGCTAATATAAAAACAATTAAACTTAAGTAAAAACACTTACGAACCATACCTAAAAATAACGCCAAGCCAATATACGTACACCCAAAGTCTAATAAACCCCCATCAATCATAAAACATATCCCGAATTCGATCAAAAGTAGGATTATCAACAATTCTAGCAACGAAAGCGTGTTTAAAAAATCAATCAACATTTACAATACAACTCTAAAAAATAGTGGTTACCATAATACCGAAATTAAATATAAAAAACAGGACACCAATAATTACAACAAAATTAAAAATAAAAACAAAAGAAAAGAAATATAATCTACTATACCCCTCCCTATAACCTAATGCTTAAAACTAAACTAGGCAAAAAATTCCTAAATCTGAATGAAAACCACTTCCCATAACTAACCCTCTACATAAAATATTCAATAAAAATAACCTAAAACTATCCCACAGCTGCTGTAAAAACATAGAACTGATAATTAAGGCACACAAAAACAAAATACTAAAAGACAACGACAGAGAGGAAAAAAATGAACAAAGTGGACAATATAACAAAAATAACACTACGAGGAACAACAATATAAACAATACTAATAGAAATAAACAAAACACTAATAATAACCACCCGAATAGATGCGAAAAATTAGCAATGAAGAGAAAAGATGTAACTGCATAAATCGTAAACTTTGTCCACTACAAAATAAATGCCTAACTAAAAGTATTGTATACCAAGCAATGATATTTGCCAACGAAAGACCAACTAACAAGAAATACTACGTGGGTATGACATCCCTAGACTTTAAGACCAGATACTATGACCACAAAAGCACATTTAAAAATAGAAAACGTCGAACTAAAACAGCACTAACTAACCATTATTGGAGCTCAAAGAAAATGGACACTCACCAATAATTGAACGGAAAATAGTAAGACAGGCAAGTACATGTAGAAACTAAGACGACTCGTGTAGATTATGCCTGAATGAAAAATATGAAATCCTAAATTTTAAAGATCCCCGAAACCTATTAAATTCTATAAGCGAAATAGCAAACAGCTGTTTACACAGAAATTATTTTACTTTAGGATGATATATATATATATATATATATATATATATATATATATATATATATATATATATATATATATATATATATATATAAAACAAAAAACTGAACAAGTTAAAAATTAAAACCTAAAATAGAAATACAAGAAACCACGTGTTAAAATAAATTCGCCCGCTATATTGACACAACAAAAGAAACAGGTTATAGGAAAATCCATTGTAAACAAAAAAATAAGATAGGTATAGGAGCGTCACTAACATAGCCTTTGTTCGCGGGAAACCCAACGATTTGCTGAGGGAACAAATAAGAATCTCATCGGTTAACTAGCAAGCCATGTATATAAAAACACCTGACAAAACTAACTCCATGCATTTAGCCTGAAGATCCCCCCCCCCCGGGGATGAAACACGGGAGCCTCTGTGTAGCTTAATTGCCATATATATTTTCATTGCTTACTACCTAGCTCTACTTACGTATCGCGCACTGGTGAAGTAAATAATGAAAACTGATACATAAAAATTATATCTCCTTATAATATTTTATGTGGATACATTACGTACTAATATATATATATATATATATATATATATATATATATATATATATATATATATATATATATATATATATATTTATATGAAAGAAAATGAGAGTAGAAAAGAGAAGATATATGTATATGTATGTGTAACAAAAGCAGAATAATTCGGTCATCATAATTGCATATGACCCCCTTGTCTGGAGAATTATAATTCAGATGCCGTCTTTCGTGTACATAAGGGTTTATCCTGACACATCTACAATGTGCTTAAAACAGCATTTTTGTCGGTCTAATTTGGTCCTCTGTCACGCTTACGTTTAACATAGATTTCGTATTTTTCTATCACAACTAAGTTTCAAATAGTATTCTCGCGTGTATGTGTCATTTCAGATAGAGCAACTATCAAGGTTATTATGGATTAAATTAGCGAAAAGCATTTCAGATAGTATTGCGGAACACTACACGAGAATATGTGAGCGTCTCTGTGTGCCACACTTAAGGTTTCAAATGACTGCGCCAGAGTTAAGCAAACAGATTGAATAGTTTAATGTTGAGCGTATCGATGCTTGTTATGTATGTAAATAAATATTTGCATATTTGTATGAAAGGCCACAATTTTAATCAATACACAGCTTTAAATGCATCGAGAATATCCGGTAAAAACGGGCGATTTAAATTAAACATCATTACCTGTTTTAGAATAAAAATAGAATAATATTCAATCATGTTAAATGTCGAAAAAATGTTCCAATGAATGAAATCAATAATTGATTATAATTATTATTGATTATACTTATTTAGTTTGTAATGATCATCGGCTAACATTTCATATTCTAAAATAGGAAGACTTCACCATCATTAATGGTATAGGATCACTAGAAAATAAATAAAATGTCATTATTATTCATTTCCCAGTTTGCTATTCTGAGAATAGTTCACCCAAACAACTAATTATGTATTTAAAATAGATTCACCAAAGAAAGTACACGCGTACGTAGTTATGATATACTAGATCAGTTTTAGTCTGCAGTTAAGACATAGATCCTGACATACACTTAATATACATTATATTTTAAGTTGATTCATAGTATTAACCGAATTTATGTATAACTTGCTTAAATACTTGTTCAAAGATGAATCTTATAACGATGACATCTCTAATGACTTGAATATGTAGGAAAGCGATCAAAACGTATTTAAATTGGAAACACTGTGTTGAAAATCAAAATTAACAACTGAAGTTATGGACTTGGAATATTTTGTAAATAAGCTATTATTCGGTCTGAAAATAATCGATATTTTCACAGATTATAAGTATTAATATCATTGTTGTTCATTAGTAATATCTGACCTTTCATTAATATCAGCGTTAAACAACAATTTAGGTGTTCCGTTAATCGGTGTTGAAAGCAATCAACACAAACACCTTGATTGTAACAATTTGACAATATAACTTACACGATTTAAGGAATTGACTTACACATATTTTCATTTCGTGAACTTTAATTAGAGCGACTTAAATTGATTTAATCATGGGAAATTAGTTTAGAATGTCTTAAATAATAAAAGATAAAGTAGAAGCTGAAACAATTTGGAGAAGCTAGATTTTATTCTACAAATAAGTCACTACATATCAAAGCAATAAGAACACCCCAGGATAATAATTAGGGAGATAGATAAGTTGACAGTTAAATGATGATCATTATAATCTGAGAATTGTAAATCTCCATACAAGACACAAACCGACTCAGAAAACGGTAATTATACCCATTTTTTTCAGAAACATCGCTCATGGAATGTGAAGATGCAAAAAGAACATAGAGGAGACCAATGAGTTACGTCCCTACCAACGTGACTAAACGAAACGCCCACTTTCCACATTCAAGATTAGAGGTTTGAAAATGATGACATTTTCCGAAGTAATATTAGAGGATATTAAAATTATAGAATTTTTAGATTAGTTTAGAATGTCTTTAAAATGTTTTTCTTTGAAGTTCATTAAGTTACCTAAAACCATAAATAATATTATCAGCAGGTTCGCACATCTACTACTAATACACAATTGGTATATTTTCTCTGACGCCTAAAATCTACTATTGCATATATTTATGTACTATTGTACAACGTTTTAATCCTAAATTCAGTTTTCTCTTCTATTACCTACTATGTACTATCTTCCAATGCTCAGTTCAGTGGTAGGGTAGTAAAGTGTCTATACTGTTATCATCATATAATTATCCCAGACATTCCATACACCTTTAGACTTAGTGTACTATGTGTTCGTTCGTCATGATACGATCCGCATAGGCATTACCTTCCTTTTTAGAGGGGTCAGTGCAGTATTAGTTCTTTTCACATTATATAATTTAAGGAGTACTGTTCTTTATGTTATGTTGTCATTAGAATATTTTCGCAGGTTTTCGATCTTAATTTGTGTGGTAGTTAATTATTTGTTAATTCGTCATACCATCGTACACGCATTAGCTCCCTCATTTGGGGCAATGTAGTATATGTACGTTTATTCTGATATTACAGGCTAGCAAAGCCATGCACGAAGTATGTTCTAAAATAAAATTTTACAGACAGAGAAAAACGTTATTTGAATCTTAAGCGTGAGAAAAAGACTAGCATGTTATTTGAGACTAACGACTAAAGTTCAATTGAAAACTTTACAAAACAGTTATTTATAGCAATTTGTCTACCTCGGGTTCACCCCAGTCAAGGCCTACTGCACAATACGTATGTGCTACTGTGGATTAGGTGTCAATAATTAAAGGAAGCATCCTAAGAGAGGAGTTGTGCGGCGATATGTTTGTTTACATTATATTAGCATTTTCTGCATGTCGGTATAGTACGGGAAACAGAAAACAAGGGGGGGTTCCAAATTCGGAAAAGAGGGTGTTGGAATAAAAAGCTCTCCGGCATCTCGGGATATCCACAGTTAATGGATGGGAGTAAACTGATTGTCGAGTTAGTCGGCTGTATTTACGTCGAAGGGGACCTAATCAGCAAGTTGATCGGAGCACATTTCATTGAATTACTTGTAAAACAAGCACAGTGATGTGACAGGTGTTTGGGCTAGTGGATAGTGAGGGCCTATTTAATTAGCGACTCATTTTTAGACACTGTCTAAGATGAAGAGACTAGTGGATGATGAACCAGCCAAAATGTGACAACGATACTCCATGCATGGGCGGTGGCCTTGTAGAGATATAGCATACTGGTAGGTTAGGAAGTTTTCTTTCTAGAGGGAGCCTAATTTCAGTGCAGCAGCTCTGGCGATGTATTCTATGTATTCCGTCCAACTCATGTGAATGTTAGGCCGAGGTGTTTGAATGGTGGACTCTCGGGTAGGTTGTTATTATCATTGGTAATCGGTATTTGAAAAATGTTCTTGTAGTTTTGAAAGGAAATGAGTTTTGTCGTGGTGGCATTAAATGTTATCATTCATCTGTGTCCTTATCAACTACAGACTGGGGGCCCTTTTCTAAACATGCAACACCTTCTTCTAGATATGTGTGTGTCTGTTTTTCCAACATGTCTAGAGTAAAGCGTGGTGTCAGCAGCAAATATATCCATCTCAGACTCAATTTCATCAGGGAAGTCTTTTATGAAAACCAGAAACAATAAACGTGCAACGATTGATCCCTAGTGTTCACCTGCATTCATGTAATGTTGCTTGAATAAAACACAATCATGGAAAACCTGAATATTTTGGGGGATAAAAAGGATCGAATTATATGAAGAATCCGCCCAGAAATACCATAGAAATTAATTTTCATGAAAATACATTCATGTTAGACTTTATTATATACCTTAGATATATCAAGCGCTACCGCTTTAGATTAACCTAATTTGTCCAGTATATGGTATATGCGTCTAGAGATGGTCGTTAGGATATCCGCAGTATAACGTTCTTGTTTGAATCTATACTGATGGTCAGAAAGAAGTTTATCATTAACGATAACGAGGACTATCGCTAGATTGATTAAAGATTCACATATTTTAGTAAAGCGCGGGAGAAGACTTATCGGGTGATAATTATGAAGGTTAGTTCATTCTCACGAGTTCTTGAAGACTGGTACCACAGATGCAATTCAAGAAAAGAAGACGTTCTAATTACATTTTTAACAGTTGCCTTAAATTGATTGTCAGTTCCCGGCAAATATCAACTAACGACCACTGTTAACAACCAATTCATTAAACGTAAAAATGGAGAAAAAAATAATTATGAATTCCAACTGTTAATTGCAAGTTAGCGACACTTTAAAAGAGCACTTATTTGAATTTCGAATTTCGAATTTCCTCCCAATTTTCAATTTGCTAATCAAATATTTCACTTTAGAAACAATTAAAAAACAATGTAAGTTGTTGCAAAGAAACACTACAACTTCTTTTGCATAGAGCGTCTGTGAAGCTGGTTTATGTTTTCTCTCTTTCTTATAAAGTTGCATTAATGAAATTAAATAGTCAAGTAACCAATTAAGTAATTAAATAAAACCGACTTTTGCCATCATGAGTTTTACCATTACTGATTAATTATATACGTATGCATATACTTATATATGTTCACTGCTATGTTTAAATGTGATATTTTAAGTAATACACAAAGAGCCAACCGAAGACACACATAGATTTATGTATATCTACATATATAGGTGAGGGTTGCTTACGGAATCTAAGTTGACTCTGCGGCAGAAGTTCGAACTGTGCGACCGTCCGAGATTATTATCTCTGCACTGGTGAAAGCGAAAGCTCGAAACGCTATCGTATGCGCGTAAAAATAATTTAATATTATTTATTTAAAATTAATATTATAAACGCTTTTAATAAGATTAAAGTTGAGCTCTGTTCGGGGAAGTTAAAAATAGACTGACACGTAACTATAAGGCATATTCCGACAACGTTCGAAGAATCTCTAATCAGTCTTTCTTGATATGTCGCCCTTCTCATAGAAAATAACTAAAATTTCCTTCTTAGAAGTGGTAATATCACGTTGTTAATGCTTACAGCGCTTGCTTACGGAGTCTAAGTTGACTCTGTGGCAGGGGTTCGAACCGTGCAACCTCCCGAAGTGATCATCCGTGCACTGATGAGAGCGAAAGCTCGAAACGCTAGCGTATGTAGGTAATAATAATTTAATATTATTTATTTAAAGTTAAGACTATTAATGCAGACCTAATTAAAACAAACAACTCTCGTTCCTAGGTTTGAATCCTGCGCTCGGCTTGAATGGTTATCTCTACACTGATAATTCCGCAACGTATACGTATATAGATAATAGTTAAACATTTTCTATTAAATAATTATTTTTGCCCCCGTTTGGCTGGGCCCTTTAATGCAAGATAAGACAGCTGTCAACATTGGCTACAATGCAAACTTATTTTATGACTGCTGCTTATAATATGCCCGTTCACATTCTTGAATGAGTTTATTTCGCTGAGTTCATATTACGATTCATGCAGGCTTCATTGGTAAAAGAGTTGGAGTTGTAAACAAATAACTCTCGTTCTATAAAGAAATAACTTTTGTTCCGGGGTTCGAATCTCGCGTCCGGCTCGAATGGTTATCTCTACACGGATGATTACGTAAGGATTAAACGTATACATATGTAGACAATGATGTATTATTAAATAATTATATATATATGTATATGTATATATATATACATATATATAATTAATTATAAATTATATTTTAAAATTAAACTATATACACATGTGTTTCATGTTAAACCTGCAATCATCAGTATGTTCGAAGAAAAGTAAGATCTGACTAAGAGTCGGAGCGCGTACCGATATGCTTACAACGCTTGGTTTGGAAATGAGAGAGTTAATTAACGTCTAAATGGCAAATTCGACAGGCATCTACCAAGCGGTCAACAGTACCCAACGGACGTGACCCAGAGTACCGCATTACGCTATAAATTACGGCGTGTTGTGAACTTACGTAAAGAGCTCAATTTAGCGACATCCTTGAATAATTATTTATAAATAATATTTTCAAATAAACACATGTGTTTCATGCCAAACCTGCAATCATCAGTATCCATTACGACCACGCACGTACCATTATATTTGACCACATTAGTGCCTAACCAAAGCCAATGGAATATAATACAAAATAAATTGTTACAACGGGTACACAAGAAACAGAAATCAAAATCCTTAATAATAAAGCTCTCCTACAAAATACAACAGCAACCAGAACAATAATAACTGCTGACTCTCGACGCGTTCGAAAAAACGGCTTCACTGACGAAATCGGCCAGGCAGCTCAGCCATACTACTAAGAAGAGTTCAATCCAGAAGTAAGGACGGTACGATGAACGTAAAACCAATCGAAATATGCAATACCTTTACTATTACCTATTCATTACCTTTTCCACCACTTTTATTTATTTATTTATTTATTTAATAATAAATCGCATTAATAATTTGCTGCAAAATAAAATTAAAGTGGAACTTTCTTTCTTACCACTCGACGACCGAAATTTAAAGCTTAATTATTTGTAAAACATTTTCATATATATGTATGTATATATATATATATATATATATATATATATATATATGCATATATGTTTATATATATATATAAATGTGTTTTTATATATATATATGTATTTACATGTTTATATATATATATATATATATATATATATATATATATATATATATTATTAGTTTTTATATATTAATTTTACGTACATGAAAGAAATTCATGGGCACGTGTTTCTGGCTCCGAGACACTGTCAGCTTGACAACCATGGCCTGAGTCAGACCTTTTATGTAAATGCCTATATTCTGTATATATATATATATATATATATATATATATATATATATATATATATATATATATATATATATATATATATATATACGAGGCCTGTTTAAGAAGTATCTGACCGACCTTCTGTCAGAGGAAAATTAACATACGAGACGGGGTTAGGACCCTATTCACCTTCAAAGTAAAACCCTTGTGCGTCCACACACTTAGCCCACCGATCAATCCACTGCAGGAAACACTTTTGGAAGTATTCTTTTGGAATGGTGTTCATCTCCGCGTCGCGTTAGATTCAGCAGGTGTTTGTAGAAGATGCGATGTGTAACATTAATTAAGGAGTTGTTCAATCGATTCAAAAATGGCAGCACATCAGCGGAAAGTTATCAGCGTTGTGGTAGCTGTCAAACTTCTAGGAGTGTAGCTGTTGTTGAGAGGGTACGAATAAAGAGATAATGGGGAACGCGACGGCGGAGATGGACACCATTCTAAAAGAATAATTTTAGAGGTGTTCCGGCAGTGGATGGATCGGTTAGCTAAGTGTGTGAAAGCACAAGGGGCCTACTTTGAAAGGGATAAGGGTCACAACCCCGCCACTTATTTGAAATATTTTTCTGGTCTAAGGTCGGATACGTTTTAAACAGTCCTAGTAGCTATCTATCTATCTATCTATCTATCTATATATATATATATATCTATCTATCTATCTCTCTCCCTCTCTCTCTCTCTCTCTCTCTCTCTCTCTATATATATATATATATATATATATATATATATATATATATACATATATATACATATATATACTGTTGTGATATTGAATCTGAATGTTTTGAAAAATAATTAATTGAACGGGGAAATGTATAAAACGTTCGGATGAGCTGTTTATTAAAGCGGATAAAACGAGAAATTTCTATGAGATGACCAAAACTGAATATAAGAAACTAATTAACATAAACTTAACGAATGAAGCAAGGAAATTAAATATTGTCAATGAAATAAAATTGGATAGTAAAAACACTACGTGAGGAGCTGCATATTATTGTGTATAATGTGCAATGTGCACGAAAGCAAAATGATGTTACTTTCGTGCAGATTGTAAGAATTTACTTTCCTTATCATCTCTCAGCTCTTATAAAGCATGACGATACATTTGCGTCGGCCCATCTAAATGTTTAATAAATATTTATATATACATGTATATATATATATATATATATATATATATATATATATATATATATATATATATATACATATATATATATATAAAACACCAGTTGGCGCCCGTTTCATTGTTGCCTCAAAAATGTGCATCACTAAACCTTTAAGTAAGGCTGTGTCTAAAATCTTTAAATTAATTATAAACTAAATAAATAATTTCCATAAAAAAAGTAAATTCTATAGTAATATAAACCTATTTTGGGTGGTAAATAATTCCGATCTAGTAAAAGAAAAATTAGATCGTATTAATTCTCGTAAACAGGCTAAATCAATCTCGACATACGATTTTAGTACATTATATACAAAAATACCCCATGAAGAACTTATTAAAGAATTAGGTAATACTATAGATTTAGCTTTTGCAGGCGAAAAAGGTAAATACATAGACTTTGCAAAATCTAAAGCCTTTTGGTGTAAAACTAAAAATGGTAAGACGAGCGTGTCCAAAACTGGTCTGACAATGCTTATAAGTCACCTTATAAAAGAGAGTTACTTTCAAATAGGGAATAAATTATTGCTCCAAACAATAGGTATTCCAATGGGTTTGGATCCGTCTTCATTTTGGGCAGATCTATATTTACATAGACTGGAATATATATATATATATATATATATATATATATATATATATATATATATATGTCATCATTAATAAAAAATGATATATCTAGAGCGTATAGTTATCATGGATGTAGGCGATATATTGACGACCTTGTTTGCATTAATGATAGCGAAGAGTTTGCAAATACTAAACATTTAATATATCCTAAAGAGTTAAAATTAAACTGTGAACATAAGGGAACACAAGCTACTTTACTTGATTTGGATATAAAAATTGAAGATAAAATATTTATCTATAAACTGTTTGATAAAAGAAATTCATTCCCTTTTCGTATCGTGCGAATGCCATATAAAAATAGTACTAGCCCTGTGTATATATTTCACGGGAGTATTATGTCTGAGTTTCTGAGAATTGCTCGTGTTACCATAAAATTAGTAGATTTCATGCCCCTAATTTCTGATCTAATAATAAGAATGATTAACCAAGGTGGCGATCAAAATAAAATATTTGGACAATTAAATAAGGCAATTACTCGCCATCCTGATGCTTTTAAATCTTATCAAATTAATCAAAATAAACTGATAGAACAAATCATAGTATATATAAATAGAAATAATGTATAATATCTATAAACGTATATATAACACATCTGCTAATTATAATAAGAAAAACAATAAAAATACAGTAGAAAGAAAGAAAGAAATGTTAAAAAAGAAGAAGAAGAAGAAAATCGACAGTTATGAACGCCGATTTTAAACACCGGGAGTTGGCAAAGAAGAAGAAGAAAAAGAAAGGAAAAGAGAACAAATTAACGGTTAACTTATAGACGCAGATTTGAAACAATGAGAACAGAAAAAAATCGACAGTTGTGTGAACGCAGATTAGAAAAACTAAAGTGAACAAGGAAGATTAATATTTATTGTATTGTAATATTTATAGTTGACGACAACGGGGAAATGGACAACAAAGTAGGACGAGGGAGAAAAGGAGGAACTAAAGGTATATATGTATGTATGTATGTATATATATGTATATATATATATGTATGCATATATATATATATATGTATATGCATATTTATTTATTTAACTTTTATTTTTTGATGTGTTGATGTTTTTTATATTTATAATATAAAACTAAAAATAATACATTAATCACTTAAATAATAGTGTCATGGATTCGTCCAAACACTTTAAAATGCAGCAACATTTTTGTGAGTAACGGATAAATTTTATTAGACAGACGAACAGCACAGGTAAAGAATTTTTTTTTTGTGTGTCTTAAATAACTAATGTAAGTTAGCAGAACATTTATATGGAACAACACGTAGATTTAGTATAAGGAACGTTTATGTTTTTGTCTTTTAAGGGAAGTGGGGTCTGGTCGGCTCTGCTGGGAAGCCATGAAATTAAATACTGTCTTGTTTTTAAATTCCCGAAACAGTTTTTCATGGTAAACAACTGATGATCCCTTAAAATAGTGTTAGAAACTAACTAATATAATAACTGTAAAAAATAAATTGACTTACATGAGTGATTTTCCACTGGAAGACTTGAGACTATAAGTTTTTTTTTAATATATTTTTTTATATTTTTTATTTTTTTATATAGTTTTAATGGTTGAGAAACTTCCGAGACTATATATATATATATATATATATATATATATATATATAAATATATATATATATATACTACACTACTAAGTATATCCTATTTAATAGGTCATGAAAACAACTGATATACATAGCTAGGAATGTATTTAAATTATTTTTAAAATATATATTCATGACTACAGTACGAACAACATAACATACGATGCAAACAAATATAAACACTGTTAATTATAACCTTATGCGACATACATGCACTTCAATAATTTTAACTAGACGTTCACTGTAACTTGTTTACGACCATGCTGTTTTTCGAGTTATACAAGTTTTAGAACATCGCTTAACAATATTAATCTATTTTACTGAAATTCATTTCTAAATAGTAAATATAATCGTACAAACGAATTACAAGAAATGCATTGTAGAACACTCGTCAACAGAGTAATGCCTTGTAATGAATATAACATATTATAATAAATACAATCTTGATTAAACAAAATCGAACACGAATACACAATTTACATAAATAATAATAGATACATAACATAGACACAACTATAAATCATCAACTTCTATCAAGAAAGTATATTTTGAGATTGTACTTTTACCTCTACGAACAGAATGTGTTTTATCATATTACTTTCAGAAACATATTTCTTTTTAGAATTAAAACACATTATAAGTAAATAGAATGCCACTATTGCTGATAGATTATTGAATTCTGTACGGTGTTATTTTTTCATATTTTGCAAGATGTATATATACATCAATCAAGTAATCATAGTGTTGTAACAAGATGGGATGGGTTTACAGAGAATGTAGTATAATTACTCGGAAAATTATCTGAACCTTTTGGCTAAGATCAAAATGTAGTATCTGTTCCGATGGATTCTGCACCCCATAAACTGGTATTGTCTTGGCCTTCGGGGCTTGATTTACGCCGGTCTATGGGTCTGTCATGTGCAGTTCTAGGAGCTCAACCCTCCCAGACTCTGCCTCCCCTCTTAGGAGAGGAGTAAGTTTATTGCTTACTGTCTGAGGCGCCCCTACCGGGGAATGCCGACGGGGCTGCCCAGGCAATTTTTAATGGCCATAGTGCTCACCTCTCGGGCGCTGGCTTTTCACACCCCGCTTTCCCGACCCGACCTTGGTCACATCTTACTTGTGGGATAAAGATAAAACTGGCCTTGTACCTAACCTCTGGAGAGGAGTAAATAACTACTCGGAAAAACGTTGAAATAAAGAAAAATAAAAACTGAAATAAATTACTAAGATAAAGATTGTTTCTTCTTTATTGAGAAAATCAGCGAACAAATTAGGTTTTTAGGTCGACTGTAAACAATTGCCATTCATAACAATTAGAATCGAAATGAAATCAAATTGAAACGAAGAATTTTATTGAATGTAACATTGACGTAAAATGAGATAGTTATAAAGATAGACAGACAGAAAGAGAGAACAACATAAAAGAGTGAAAGACCGGTATCGGAATAATCGCGTATCAGTTTCGCACGTGATGTATTTATGAATTGCCAACTAGAATTGTGCGGTTTTCTTAAACAGAAAATCAAATAAGAGGAAAAGATGTTCTTTTTTCAATTAGAAAACAAAGGTGAAGGTTAATTGAAATACGGACTATCAACAGGCAATACAATAGTTTTTAAAAAAAAACGGGCTAATAGGTTACTAAAGTGTATCCTGATTTAAAATCTTTGAACCAGCATGAGCTAGGGTACCATTTACATAACGATTATCATTTTTATGGGGAGAAAGTTTGATTCTTCTATTAGACATTTATCTACGTGCGGATAGTCCTTAGGTAGGGTGAGGCTTTATTCTTTTTATACAGTTCTTATATTGCCCATATGGTTTTGTCGGTAAATCATCGATTTTATTAAACTTGCATAAATGCAGTAATACACAATATACAGGGTGGGCAAAAATAAGGGTCCTATTTTAAAAAATTCATAACTTTTTTATTTATTTATTTTTTAAATTTTTTTTTAGAATAAGTAAAGGACCCCTTCCGAAGCAAGCATGAGCCGTATTAGCCCTAAGGAACGTACCCTCATTTAGAAAACATTATTTTGGCTTAAAAAACTCAAAACAGTGTAAAAAACAATACTTTAGTTTTTGTAAGTTTTAAGAAGTGTTTTTCGGCTAAAATTTGTTTTGTTTATTTCAAAAAATCTCGGAAGGGTCAGTCTACACACACATAAAGTTTGGTGAGTTTAACTTTTATTTTGTGGAAGTTATTCAAATTCAAGTTATTCAAATTTAAAGATAGGACCCTTATTTTGGCCCACCCTGTATAATGTGAATTCTATTTGTGATTAATTATGATCTACTGTTTTGGAAATGTATATTTACCATTATATTCGAGCAGCAATATTCTAGCTCTTATTTTATCAACTAACAATTACATTGTAGCGAGTCGAAATTAATACACTCATGAATAATTGAAGATTGCCATTCCTTTAATAATTAATTTGAAACATCTCATTTTTTGACGTCTGTTCGTTTCTGACAGCTACTTTATATAATAGCCGTGTATTAACTAAATTAGATTAAATCTGACACCAAATAAAAGTTCCTAAAATCTGTCAATTTCCTAATGATCAAGCTGCAGCTACAACACTGAGAAAGTATTGCCTGAAAACGTAATATATCAAATAAGAACCTAATCAATTTAGTAAACGTTTTAGTCGAAAAAAAGATTCATCATTCGAAACAAAAATATGTATATATTTAAATATTTTCTGATGTTATAACCAACATATCTGTCAAAATTATTTGTTAACAAATTAATTCAGTCAGGGACATCGAATAATTAATTAGGATATCAACAATGATGAAGGTCGTAAAATCATTATCTTCCATACACTACATTATAAAAGACAGTTTTGGAAACGAAATATATTTCACATTATTACGGAAATGCGTTGTTACATACGCACAGGTTTAATAAAAGCAATAATTACCATTGTTTCCTCGCTGGCAACGGGCATTAACCTTCTCAGAGATTTGGGTTGCAACAACCATCTCTAAGGTCCCATAACTCTCCGCACTCTCCCAGTGGAGTGCTGGTTAGTACTCTACCTACTCGATCTTTCCATCCTTCTGGACCCTTCGTGACTATTTTGTTTGGTCTCAGCTGAGGCTGACACCTACCTTTTTTGTGGAGGAAGGCAGTTTATGAGATTTCTTGCAGTTTCAGTTATCTAGAGTTCATGTGGTGTGCCTTCCATATGTTCCTATTGACGATGTATTTTACTATTATTATTATTATTGTTGTTATTAATATTATTTTTATTATCATTCTCATTATAAACGTCTATTAAATCACTTAACTCAGCTATGATGTCGGTCTCCACTTTTATGTTCTGTCTAACGTAGTTCGATCCTCTATCATTTATCTTCCTTACCTTGCCTTTGTTTCTTACGAGATTCACTCAGATTCGTAATCAGCGATTACTCTTTCGGTGAACGTTCTGTCACGTATGGAGCTGCTCACTTGCTACCGTATAGAGCTATTTTCTATCAAAATATTTTGACGTCTCGAGCATCGTTGGGCAGAAATGTTATTTCCTCTCTAAAAAAAAGAATTAAATAGTGCTAGTATTATTCTGTAAGCGTTATTTGTTTTATCCCAAGAGCTTCCACTTAACCACACTCGTAACTTTCTATTTTTCCCTTTCTACTATCATGTGTTACGCTCAAATATCGCTTTTTTGCAATATTATTAAGCTTACGACACTATTTAATTTGTAGTAAACTCCTTGTGTCTGCTATGTCATCATTTTGTATTTACGTGTTCCTGAAACAACGTGTTTGTACTCTTTTGTAGATTTATCTTTTTCGTCGATCAATAAACATGTATCTAGAATGTACCACCCCTCAGGTTATTAGTTGTTGATACACCTTTATCTGACTGTCGAAGTTTGCACATGTTTCCACGAAGCATACGCATCTTGAGGTCAGCAAATTTTGCATTAAACTAGTAAGACGCGTCTTTGCCTGCTTGCTCTCACCGTTGGATTAGGCTACATTTTTGTTCCCAGAAATAATGTAAGAATTGTTTTTGTAAATATCCAAAAAAGGTATGAAGTATCAGTGAAAGTAACAGATCCCTATTTGGTATTAACTGACATTAAGCATAAAATAAACAAGCTGCGCGTGCGTGGTCTCCCTCTGTATGTGACTCGAGATGGCGAGTGTAAAATGTAATAGATTTGGGCAATTTGGGGCATTTTTGACCCCCCTTTGACCCCCTGCGGGCGCGAACCAGAATTCTTCTGAGGTCACAGATGCGCATTTCATATCCAGAACAATTGCCTCTACATTTTGGCCAAGTTTCAGAAAAATTGAATGGATGGATCACACGTTATGGGAGAAAAAGGTCATTTTTTGCTATTTTGGGGGCTTTTGACCCCCTGGGGGCGCGAACCAGATTTTTTCCAAAGTTAGCGATACGTATTTTCTATTTGTAACAATTGCCTCCAAATTTTAACCAACTTTCAGAGAAATTGAATGGATGGATTAAAAGTTATAGGGCAAAAAATATCATGTTTTGCCATTTCGGGGACTTTTAACCCCCTGGGGGGGCTAACAAGGTTTTTTTTCAAAAATCGGAGCATGTCACTTTCTAACCTGACCAAAGTTACAACTTCATGAAACATTTCAGAGAAATTCAATGGATGGTTGCGGAGAAAAATCTGGACGGACGGATGGACGGACATGCCTTAAAACATAAGTCCCCCGATTTTATAAATTGGGGGACCAATACATTGATAAAATAAGCGGGGCGGATTCTCTTTCTCTCTCTGTCACTCCCTCTCTTTCTCTCACGCACACACCAGCAAATAATATTCGTAATAACACTGTCGAAAACAAGTTTACTTAATTATACTATATTATTAATAACAATTTATAATATTCCTCTGTCATATTTATTTGTATTATTCAATAATAAGTGTATTTACTTACCTCATGATGAGGGGAACACGTTTTTATTGGTCGTTTAGATGAGAACAGTATGCTTATACAGACCCCTTGCCATTACCACAGGTGATTAAACATCTCGGCTGAAAGAAAATGAACCCAGTTCTATTTCGAAAGTAAGAGGTAATTCCCGGTTGATGGTCACTGGAGACAGAAAATATACTTTACATCGTCATAGAAAAAAGGCTGAAGAAAATACAAAACGTATGTTGTCTATAGTTCGCCGGTGTAGATGTGAGTGTATTATTTACAGTTTTAGAAACTCAGCATATCTCTTTCTTTGGGTTGACCGTTGTCTAAATTCTTGTAAGACTCTTTTTCTACGTTGTGTTTTTTCTATTGGCAACAAAAAAAAATAGTCGGCCATGTCGAACAAATCCTTACAGGGCCCGCACATATTTGTTATGATTTAATTGGAGAAAAGTATTCTGTTGGTTGCTGGTTGGGACTCTCTTAGTGGGGATTATTCTTCATTGGTAAAGAGGCTTCGTTCTCTACTGTGGGAAATGTTAGGGTTAGGGATTATTCTTCATTTAATGAGAGCCATCATTCTCTACTGTGGGAAATGTTCGTCCATTTTGTTGTTTCTATACCAAGACTCAAAAATATATTAGTCATATTGCATTTTGTTACTATTCCAAAGCAAATTGCCACTGAAGCGTAAAGGGTTACTTTCCTAAATAGAAGTACTTATTGAGTCGTCTATGTTTCCGTAAAACATAAAAATTGCAATAATTATATAATCACTTGTGCTGGTTCTTTCATTCCTTTACTGTCTATAAGTGCTACTTCTATGTCTCGGGCTTACAGTCACTTCAGATGATTGTCGCTCAGTCATCAAATTAACTTACGTTTAACATTAAACCCAGTTAGATAACACTAATAATACTAATATTAATAGTATAAAGCTTTCCAGTCAGGACTATTCGTTCTCCTAATTCGAGTATTCATATTCATATTCATATTCATATTATCATCATCATCATCATCATCATCATCATTATTATCATTATTATTATTTCATAGTAATCTCATCTTTTGGATATTTCTTGTTGGATTTCTTTTATATCTGAACATTAAGTTAATTGCGTTGACTATAGACATTCAAGCTGTACTTTAACACTTTCGCCGTTCCAAACAGGGAAGCTTTTTGAAGAATTGGAAAATGAATTGTCTCGTTAATCTGTTTAATCCATTTATGGCAGCGTTTACTTATAGTTCCAAGCGTTACAATTACAACGGGAATCACCTGACTTCTTTACATTTTGATAGTTTAACTAATCCCTATTTTAGATCTTTATATGTATGTATTTTTCGTGTTTTTTTCCTCCTTTACTCTAGTATCGAAAGGACAGGCTATATGAATTAATAAGCAAGTTCTCTTGTTTTGGTTTAGAAAAATAGTCAGATTTAAAATGACCAAGAACCTTATCAGTGTTTATGCTCATGTCTCAAAGAAGTTTGGCATCATCGTTTTCCTGTACTACTTCTGGGTTATGTGCATACCACATCTCATGGTGGTCTAATTCATAAAGTTTGCATATATTCCAGTGTAGTACCTGATCAACTTTGTCGTGTCTCTATTTAATATGTGTGTTGTCCTAGCATAAGACATTCAGATAGTATATGCGTTAAGGTTTCTTCCCTTTCATAAAACAATTGACACATCGGTGATTCTGTAGTTTCGTCAATGCACTATTTGATTGAAACGAGTGTGAGTGGCCTATTCCGGGGTTGCTATTAAGGTGCTCTCTGTAACTCTTTTGAGATAACCCTTACCAACAAATTGCAGCTGTGACTTGGGTTTTTATTTCCTTGTTTTTAATCTGACCTTCCTCTTATGTGTCCAATTGGTTGTAGCATCTCTCACTGTAAACATTTAAATTCCCATCTTTTGTTAGGAGTTCAAGGCCATCTGAGTAGACAAGTTTAGCTCTTTTTATAACAAGAATAACCCACATGGTGATGTCAAATCCTATTCGTATGTCGTCAGATAACCGTATTCATTAGGGTATCAAGTTTGTTGTTATTCTTTTCAATAACTGTAAAGTCATCCATGAATAGTAAGTGATTGACAGTAGGAAGTCCTTTCCCAAGTCCATATCAAGCCTTCACATTGAGAGGCAAGTGATTGGTCTAAAGTGCGTCACTTCACCCCTTTTGCCTTATCTGTTATGATATCATTATTAGTAATAGTAGTAGTATTATAATTATCATTATTTTAATTATTAGTAGGGGGAGGAGTAGTAGGAGAGAGATGAGGGAACTAGAAGTTAGAGTTATAATAGTGTGAACATTATAATGTTAGTAACTAAGTGTTTAGGTTTGTTTTTTCCTGTTATTGTTGCAAATGTTTTACATCATCAGTGAGTTGTAAAATTTCCATGCCACATTATTTTTTCTAGTAAACTGGTTTGCGGAATGTAGGAATCCTATGCCCGTGTATGCGTTCCATCGGCAAACTAAAGGCAGATTATGATAACGCACTGGAATCATTTTGATAGTATTCCTGGATTTAGTCATACCATCGTAGCCTATTACTTTATGCCTGCTTTGCAAGGGTTTAATCACACCGCTGTACAGCATAACTGAGAAAGGGTTTAATAAACGTAAATGTTTTTATTAGTTTGTATTTTAAAACTTATTAAAATAAATGAGTTAATGAAATCATTGTCTTGGCAATCACCACCCATGAATGTACATTCTGTTAACTATGAAACACAATCGAGCATTTGTCAGTAAAGCTGAACATAATATGAAACCGACATTTTTGATAAAACCCTCTTAACATTACGGTGCGGATCAGAATAAAAATAAGTTTTTTTCTAATACAATTTATTTGTATTTAAATAACCAAATTAGATATATCGTCTTGCTGTTGAAACCGTCTTTTGAAATCGTAATTACAATGCAAACATTTGTAATTACATTATTAAATGTAATCGCGTTGCCATCTGTCTTATTCTAGTTACTGCAATAGAATGGTAGTCAGCAATATAGGTAATTACAACATAATTGCTATACTTATTATTGTGGTATCAGAGTAATGAATGATTTGTTCTTGATGGTAATTATTTGCACGTGTAATTAAGTTTGTAATATATTTCTCCGTAAGTCTCATAGATATCTTCATACTTGTCAAGATTATGGTTTCTTATTACAACTACCTTTGTTCCTGCTACAAAAAGAATTAAAACAGAGGCACAATAGCCTATAAGATTGTAAATACAATCCAGAATCATTCCTTTATATTGTATACGTATTTTAATTTAGCGTCTTAGTAACTGCATGCGCATCTCTACGTGTGTACTATACCGCCATGTTTACTTTTTTTATTGGTTGATATTTTGTATGATCTGATAAGTACACAAAACCTTTTACATTTGTTAATTAATGGCAAAAATTCAACAAATTATGACCAGTCATTTGGTTGTGTTGTCCGTTCTTTTCAATGCTTATTAGTTTTTACAGGTTGCTGTTTGTAATGCAACCACAAAAAAAACCGACGTGCGTATCCTTCTTTCTAATGAGCAAGTCTAGCCAGGCGTTTACAATGCTTGAATCTAATCACTCGATTACAAGTTCTATCCCGCCTTCAGACACCTATGATACAGTCCTGATACTATATGCCAGGGAGAAAACGAAGCCCTGTGAATGAAGGTAAGTACTATCAAGCCCTTCAAAAACAACCGAACAGCATGTCTAAGAGAAGTATAGAAGTTGACAAGCTTCAGCAGACTTACATATTTCGCATGAACGATATTTACCATACAACAGCTTTATGCTCCGGAAAAAGGTGATATTGACATGTTATGCTTAACTTCATGTCTTACCATTTTAAGAAATTACTATTTAAAATGTGTTTTTTTCTAACCGTCACATGATCTGTTCCGATTATTCCGCCGGTATATCGACCACATTTTACTTCGCATTTGCTATGTAGTATTTGTGACGGGGCATAAAGCAAAATGTTCCGTAAAGATTTAATAATCCCATTAATTCTATACGTGTTTACTTTTTCCCAATTAATTTTCAGATGCGTCTAAGCATGTCTATCTCGGGTATATCAATCTGTTGTAATGTAATGTTAATGGTTTAAAAAAACATTTCATCAGTATTTAGCAGTTTGTCGCGATTTAGTTTGACATTGCGTCTTAGATGAATTCAAGAACTATTAGTGGGAGAAGGACATCGTATGCCTGACTTCATGTCAATATTTGTTTTTAAAACTATAACATGATCTATTCTGATCAATCACAGCGGTATATCGACTTCGCGGTTCTTCTGTATCATGACATATCAAACTTTCAGACCTTTCGTCTTTTTAGCACACTTAGGTTTGACGCGATATTTTGATCGTTAAACGCTCATATCGAATAGACGCATGTTAAAATTATTCCTTATTTTTAACTTCGTCTCGATGATTACCACACAGTTGTAAGTGTCACGACGGTGCCTGAATGTTAATTAGTTTACTATAATAATGAAAGTAAAAAAGGGTGTTTATTTTGCTTTCTTCGTTTTTTGTTTACCGATATTCCAAATAAATTCGATTAGCTTTCAACTCTTCGTTTTTATACCTCACTATAGTAAATTCAAAGAGAACTCATTTCTATTGAGTGTGATGTGATTCTGCAAAAAAACGGAAGAAAGTTAAACGGTTTTCAGACTCTCCCGTGTGTCTCTATTGTATCCCTGTATTGTCTTGTGCCAGAGGTATATGCAACAAACATGGGACTCGAATACAAATAATTCTAAATTAAGTCAAGTTAAAGGTTGCTGAAGGCAGAGAATATTAAAGTAATGGCTAGTTTCCGTAATATTGCCGATAAATATAGACAGTTTCTAATAGCTAAAATCTTAATGGATAGATACAAAAAAAAGATAGCATAAAAAAATTATATACTAGATCACTTCTTACATATAGCAGAAAAACCTGTTTAACAATCAGAATGAATTGTCTAAAAATCGTACATTCCATAACCACATTTAGCAATATATTTTATTTTAATCTAAAACGAGACATAAAACAGCTGTATTGTAAACTTTAACGTTACAGACCAACAACAGTTGTATTGCTGGTTATGATACAAAACTCCATCCTATGGTATAAACATAAACCTACATGATGAACAAATAGGTAAAACTACAACCATTGGGTAATATTAGATTTGAATAATTTGTAGCATAGTATATTTTACCTGAAGAGCTGAATTGCGCTTTAAATAATCAGAGAGAATCGAATATGCTGTAAAAAACTAAGTAGGATAATTCACTATTTAAGTGGTTTGTCTTCTCATCATTTAATGAGAGTTCTAATTCTGGCGCCCTATGTTAACTTAGAGAAAGTGTCACAGCGACAGAAATCTGTTGCACTATTTGTCGATATTGACAGGAACAAAAGAGCAAAAACATTATGTTCATATAAAAAAGCACAATATTTTATTTATTCTAACGACTATGTTTCTAAAAATAAATTATTTTCACACTACAAACATACAAAATATTTTCAAATATTGTACTTTTATGTAATTTCTTAAAATTAATCGTCTTGAGTAAATCTTGAAATGACGACGAAACGTTGATAGATATATAAATAATTTTGTTTCTTTTTCTTTTTTCATTTTCGTTCTCCATCACGAAGAAATATTATTACTATAATGTTCATCATGTATATATATATATATGTATATATATAGTTATATATATAGTTATATATATAGTTACATATATATAAATATAGTTATATATATATATATATATATATATATACATATAAATATATATATATATAGTGATATATAGTGATATATATAGTTATATATATAGTTACATATATATATAAATATAGTTATATATATATATATATATATATATATATATATATATATATATAAATATATATATATAGGGATATACTCGTGCTGGTCAAAAAAATAGAACATATGTATAAAACTGTAAAAATAATTCCGTTTGTGATAATTTTCAGCTTTTAAATTGTGTAGGCGAAATATTCTATATGTAAATAACAATTACAACTATTTTTAATCATTTGTCATATTTGCATATATCAGACTTGATTGTCACAGAGTAGTTTATTGTCACATTAGGAAATGCAACGTTTCAATTTAATAGAACATTATTCGTTGAGTAATCTCAAACTCAAAAAAATTATGTGTTTAAAAAGATTTTGCAAGTAATTTAATCATAATCTCTCATTCTTATTGAGGACAATCTGTGAGATGTAATTGGTGCTAAAATATTCCTATAATGCTAAACTAACTGAAATAGTTGGTTTACGATAGAAACTTTTTTTCATATCAATTGCAATGTCAGTTTTTCAATATTTCGCGTTTCAAAATAATAGAACAAGACAGCTAAGAAAACAAAATAGTTTTTTTTATTAACTTAAATACAGATAAAAATTAATCAATATTTCGTAGCAGCACCTTTTGCATTGATAACAGCATCAATTCGCCGGGCATGGAATCAACAAGCTTCTCGCAAATCTGTGTAGACATGTCTTCTGTATTGCAATCTTCATGGCTGCAAGGGTAGTAGGTTTTTCTTTGCGAAGCTTCCTCTTCATCTTATCCCACAAGGCTTCAATAACGTTAAAATCTGGCGAGTTTGCCGGCCATTCAAGAACAGGGATCGGAGCCAGGAAGTTGGGGACTTGGCAGAGTGTGTCGGTGCCAAGTCATGTTGAAAATTGATGTCTGTGGCGTCACTGTCAAACTGATTATCCAGCACTTACAGTAAATTAGCTTCCATGATATCTTGGTACACTGTTGCGTTTACATTTCCTTTGATGAAGCAGAGATTACCAACACCCTTAGCACTCATACAGCCCAAAACCATGCATGACTGCGGGAACTTCACAGACTTCTTGACGCATTCTTGGTTATACCGTTCCGTGGATCTTCGCCAAACACGTGGCCCTTGGTCGCCGAAGCTAATACAAAATCGAGACTCATCTGAACAGATCACACGCCGCCATTCGTCTGTAGTCCAGGTTTGATGACCAGTTGCCCATTGTAGCCTCTTCAACATCTGATTTTAGTTAAGGAGCGGTTTGGTGGCAGCTATACGATTTTGGTATCCCAGTTTCTGGAGCCTTCGGTAGGTAGTGCTTCGTGAAACGTCGGCACCAGAAGCCTGTTTCCACTTTTAGTAATGTGGCTTGTTGACTGGAATCGACTTTTCTTTGCCACCTTGTCCAGTGCCCGGTCTTGTCTTTCAGTGGTGCTTTTCTTTCGTCCGCATTTCTTGCAATTGCTGTTGGAAACAACCTTAACATCTTTCTGGAGCACTTTGGTCACTACCGATTTTGAACATCCGACCTTGGTTGCGATTTCCATGTGCGTCTTTCCTACTTCCCGCAAATCGAACATTCGCTGCTTCTCAAACAAAGATATGTCTTTAGAGCGACCCATAATGAGAGATTATGATTAAATTACTTGCAAAATCTTTTTAAACACATGATTTTCTTGAGTTTAAGATTACTCAACGAATAATGTTCTATTAAATTGAAACGCTGAATTTCCCAATGTTACAATAAACTACTCTGTGACAATAAAGTCTGACATATGCAAATATTACAAATGATTAACAATAGTTGTAATTGTTATTTATATATAGAATATTTCGCCTACACAATTTAAAAGCCGAAAATTATCTCAAACGGAATGATTTTTACAGTTTTATACATATGTTCTATTTTTTTGACCAGCACGTGTATAGTCATATATATATATATATATATATATATATATATATATATATATATATATATATATATATAAATATATATATATAGTGATATATATATATATATATATATATATATATATATATATATATATATATATATATATATATATATATAGATAGATAGATAGATAGATAGAGAGATATATAGATAGATAGATAGATATAGCATGGTTCACCAGTTAGTTTTAAAAAAAAACACAATAAAATGCTGGATCGAAGGTTCCACAGTAGCTAATATAAAGTATTTTATTTTCAAACTAAACCTTGCAGTTTATTTTAGGTGGATCCGGATTTCAATGATCTATTTCTGCTAAATGTGGGTGAGTACTGGATTGTAGAAACATACCCACTTTTCAGCCCCGTTAAGTAAGCGAATGCGTGCTTCCTTAGCCATTTTCCTTGAGTATTCGCCTATGAACAAACACGGTTACATTTAACAGACGCTGTAATGTATTTAAAAAAATAAAATACTGATGTATATATATATATATATATATATATATAAATATTAAATTATTTATACCTACAGACGCTAGCGTTTAAAGCTTTTTGCTCTCATCAGTGCAGGAAGGTAACAATTTCAGACGGTCGGGTGGCGCGAACCCGGTTCACAGAATCAGCCTAGAACCTTCAGACAGTCGCCATATCCACTCGGCCAACATAAAAAATGTATAGTCCCTATAATATCTGAAATGTTTACAATATTAATCTCAATGAAGTTGTTATACAAAATTAAAAAATATATATCTGATTTTCTTTCTTTTTATGTTTATAAGTGCATATTTGTATAAGTGTTGTACCGTAATATATACATCATCTATATCTAACATAGCCACACCTTTATTCCTGTATTCACATGATGTTACGATTGCCCTACACAAATGTATATCGTGTTTCCTTAGCTAAGCGAATTACTGTGAGATTAATCGGTGCATCATTTACTCACAATAGTCGATAGTCGCATTTTGTTTCTTCTTTGTTGTGAAAAACGTCCATCAAATCATTTAACTTAGCCGATATACTCACAATCGAAATGATTTATCGACCAGTGAGAATTAAGTATTTACTTAACAACAATGGATACTCAAAGAAAGCTATGTTATATAATTACGTGAAAATATACAGGGTGACCAGAAGAACAGCGCTAAAAATATTGTAACATCGAATCCATCGGGAGACTATTTAAACGCTCTATCTAATTATTGCTTGACGAATTGATTGTCAACTGACTGATTACTTCTAAATAACCCTTCACAAATACACAGACATTTTTTTAAGAGAACAGTATTCCCAAGTAGCAGTTAGGTATAGTTATTTATAGCATAGTCATTTATGATTGTAAAACGAGGGTTATATAGGGACGAGCCGTTGCATGCGTACGTAATTACGTGCAAAGTGCGTTGAAAATTAAAAATGTTAGTTTTCAGCGACTAAGTATTAGGTAATGTTAATTACTATGTTAGACACTTTAAAATAGTGTGACTATTATCGTAATAAAAAAAAACATTGGTATAAGGATCTTTCGTTTTATGTGAAAGGCTTCAAAAATATGTAATACTTTATGTTGGTATCATGGTCCATTATTTCTGTATTATTAACCAAGATGTGTCTATATTGAAGACGGAGGTAGTCATGTTTTTCTGGGTTTGGGCAAATTGAGCTAGTGTCGGAGAGATGTAAAGTAAGCTTTCGGAAAAGTTTCGATATAGTGAAACCTATGTAACAATTAATAGTATCATTATTGACGGAGATACGTTATACCATAGGGCATTGCACCTAATATATTAAATTGTTTCTTCCTAATGTGTGTTAAGTCTGAAAATAATTATTATTAACTACGAAGTCTGATGTTTCCAATTTTTTTATAAATACTATGAATCTTTTTTATTACAGGGGCATATATATCTGTGTTGTATATTTTCAAGACCTTTTTATTATTTAAATGTTGGATTAATTTCGTTACGTTAAACTAGATGTATATAATCGGAAATTATTTTTCTGATTATTGTAGTGTCTAATTTTCTAATCATAAATTAAATGTGTTCGTCTACAACGTAAGTGGGAAATAGATTGTTTATTAGCATTCGTTATGGAACGTTCGTTTCTATACTTTAAAATTCATAAGTTAATAGATGTAGGTGTTTATAGTGAGATGTGATGAATGCGGCATTGTTAGAGTCAATGAATACACCTAAAACGGAATGTTGTTATTAAAGTTCCGAATATAAATGAATGTAAGTACGGAGTTTATTTCAATGGTATGTATTTTTTTATTTCATCGTTCTTGTCTGCTACAATAAGGATAGCGGCAATGTAGCGTGCATAAATGAGGGGCTTTAGTAATCATATTAATATTTTATTTTCCAAGTTGACCATGTAAAATGACTGAAGATCGGTCCAAGAATCGAGCCCATGTAAACACCATTGATTTGGGTATATATGTTTCCCTTATAATAGTAGAATAGAATTCAGTTCTGCAAGTAAATAATAACTTTTTAAATATCTTAAAATTAATGTTAAGTGGAGGGTAGGATGCGTTATTGTATATGTTATGAATTATGATATCAGTTGTTTCGTGTTCTAGAACATTTGGAAATTAAGTTATGACGTCAAGTGCAGCGGTGATTAAATCATATTTTGATGTGGAAGTATCTGTATGAATTCATGGGTGGACTTCTCACCGATTTTACTTAGTAAATAAGCAGTTATTAATTCATTAATTTTGTTGCTTAATTGATATATAAAGTTTGTGATTTGAGTAATTAAATTAACTAAATCAAAGGTGCTCGCGAAAAAAGAAAGAAACACCATAAAAAAAGGCTTTTGACCGACATACTGGATCGATTATTCGGAAAAGTGAAATAATGAAAAAGGCAATAAGCAAAAACACTTATTTTTATAAGGTTTGCCCAAAGGAAAATATTTGCCTGAATACACGAGCAATATATATATTAGTATTTCATGTATCCCAATAAAATTAATGGGGATATATAATGTTTTATGTATCAATTTTCAGTATTTACTTCAACAGTGCTCGATACGTAAGTAGAGCTAGGTAGTAAGCTATAGAAAATATATTCATGTCATTTAAGCTACACAGAGATTCCCGCGTTTCATTTCCGGGGGAATCTTCAGACTAAAATGCATGAAGTTATTTTTGACGGGTGTTTTTATATACACGTCTAGCTAGTTAACCAATCATATTCTTCGTTGTTCTCTCAGCCAATCGTTGGGCTTCCCGCGAACAAATGGCTTGTAAGTGTTACTCCCTATATCCTGTTCTATTGTTCTGTTTTCTATAGATTGGTCTATGTTCTGTTTCCTTTGTTGTGTCAATATCATGGATGAATTTATTTTAACACGTGGTTCCTTGTATTTCTATTTTAGGTTTTAATTTTTAAATTGTTAATTTTTGTTTAGTTTAGTTTTTTTTTACTCATTTGTTTATTTATTTATTTATTTATCGTTAGCCTAAGGTACATTTATTTTTGGGTAAGCAGCTGTTTGCTATCTCACTTCTACAGATTAATAGATTTCGAAGGTCTTTAATGTTTAGGATTTCAAAGTTTTCGTTCAGGCATAATCTACACGAGTCGTCTTAATGTCTACATGTACTGACCTGTCGTATTATTTTCCATTCAATTGTTGGTGAAAAAAATTAAAATATTAATTATGGTATCAATTATGTATTGTAATGAATATATAAACTCTGTTTGACATAACCTCTACATCAGTCAGCTAAATCTTATCTGTGGTACTTAATATATACTATATTGGTTAGTAATAAAATATAGTGTCATGTAATCTTTTAATATATCAATGCTTCGAGTTGTTTAACTTAAACTTTTCCTTAAATATATATATATATATATATATATATATATATATATATATATATATATATATGATAAATCTGCGACACTGGCATGTCGATGTTATCGATCAACAGTTACTATAAACTGAGATCACATCAGGCAGAGTTAGAATCCGATCTTTACCTCAGATCATATTTTGGAAAGAATACTAAATATATATGTATACAGAGAGAGAGAGAGAGAGAGAGAGAGAGAGAGAGAGAGAGAGAAGAGAGAGAAAGAGACAGGGAGAATTTGTTTGTGAGCAAAGGAACCTCCTAAATATATAATCTTTTCTCTATTGCATATTGACAGTTAACAATCAAAGTTTAAGTAAATAAGTTATATATCTTGTTCATTTTTAACGACCAAATATTACGTTATCGGTAAAATATGTTATACTTGATTAGAGCAGTTAGCTTTTGTATATATATATATATATATATATATATATATATATATATATATATATATATATATATAGGGTATCTTTTACAATAGCCCTCAAACTCGCAAGTCGGGTTTTAAAAAAGTTGTAGACCGTGGTCAAAAAAATGAATATTCAACAAATAAATGCGACGTACATCGAGACTGGAGATTTTCCTAGTTTTCTATTCCATTTGTTTGTATGTTTACCTAGGATAAATGGATTTTATTAGACATGAAAAAAAATTCTCGGCACATATTTTTTACTGAACTAACATGGCGTCGACCGGCTTGTTTTGCGAGCCTCGCTTCGGATTCTCGTTCGGCGTGTATGTTTTTTTTTACGGGAACTCATAATCAAAGCGGCGTTTTTTTGTTTTTTTTGTTTGCATTTTTGAAATGTAATTTATGAAACGAACATTTTAACGTTTATTTTGGTTAGGGTAAGGGCTGGAGTTAGGGTTAGCGTTAGGGCTGGGGTTAGGGTTAGGGCTGGAGTTAGGGTTAGTGCTGGAGTTAGGGTTAGAGTTAGGGCTGGAGTGAGGCTTCAAGTAAGGGCTGGTGTTAGGGTCAGGGTAAGGGCTGGAGTTAGGTTTAGGGTTAGGTCAGGTTTAGGTTTTCGGTAATGAATGTTTTAAAGAAACAACAGGAAAAACATTACGGTGTGACGAATGGAAATAATATGTAAATAAAAGCACAATGACATGTAAATCAAAAGAAACTGATGTTATTCTTTTTGGTTAAAATGTAGTTTTGCTTTGTTTTTTTGCTTGGCTGAAAAATGAAAAATTGAATATGAGTCCCAGTAAAAAAACAACCCCGATAGAATGAAACCGGAACGTGGCTGCAAAATTTGTAAAAGAAGCCGCCATTTTCTTATTCCAATTTTCGCACGATAAAAATAGCGATTTATAAAAAATAGCACTTTTAACGGATTATAATAATTAATAAATGTCACAGGTATGTTGGGAATTCAATTTTATCGGCTACAGTAACTTTTATTTGTTGTATATTTGTTTTATAAGCATTTTCGGTTGAGGGCTATTGTAAAAGATACCCTATATATATATATATATATATATATATATATATATATATATATATATATACACTAAAAATATTTATTTAAATATTAAAGTGCTTTTTTCACCTACAGACAATATTGTTTCAGGTTTTTTTTACCTTTATCAGTGCAAGAGTCGAGGTTGGAGGCGGTCGCATGGGCTCGAACGACGTTCGTAGATGCAGTCTAGAATCACGAGACAAACGCGAGAAATCGACACAGACAATAAATTAAAGTAAGGTACACTTACCAGGGAAGCTGGTGAAATGCCATTGTCGTGCAAAGTGTTCGACGCTCGTGTGGAACTCGCTTGTCGCAAATGACAACAAACTTTTCAATTTGAAACAAGGCTCTACATTAAAGACTAGTACATCTTTAAAGGGGTGTTTAACTATAAATATTTGTTTAAATAAAAAGTGTTTTAACCTACAGACGATGTCGTTTCGCTTTTTTTTATCCCTATCAGTTCATATATATATATATATATATATATATATATATATATATATATATATATATATATATATATAAAGAGAGAGAGAGAGTTATCACCTCGTTTCAATGTCAATATCTACATTCACCCATCTGAGTACATGTGTACATTTTATTTACCTCCTCTCCAGGAGGTAAGACAATAGGTCAAGTTTGGATTTTGATGTAAGTGTTTATATGGAACGAACTGGATTCGAACCCGAACACCCAGATCCTCAGTCCACGTCGTTAACTACTTATTCTCTGACATGTGTGTATGACAAATGTCTCATTACACTTCTAATAATATAATTAACGATGATTTTTATATAATTATAAAAGAACAGTATTCTCATGAATAACACAATCTTTCGCGAAGAAAAATCATGTTGATAAAATAAACTAACCTTTATTTCAAATCATGTAACTCGCACTTAATGGAAACTGATAGAGAAACCCGATTTTGAAAAATAGTAAATGATTATTCAATGATAACGTCGTCTCCGATTAAAGGTCATTGCATCATGAATAAATATAATGGTTTATTTGAACTACAGAAGGGCTTAAAAATCGAGTCCGCAGGGTGTTAACGATCTTTCAAACATCTGTATACATGAAACTTAATGTATATGCGTATATGTGTATGTATGTGTTTGTGATGTTTGTGTGTTTTATATAGTAAGAAAGATCAGCGAATCTACATAATATTTGAAAGTGTATTTTTTGTTAAATTTACCGGGTAAGATAATGTACGTATTCCCAAATGCATCCCTTGGAGCATAACCTACTTTAAACTTAAAATATATCCTATTTAATAAAATTTAAATCCTATGCATCAAATTTTCCAAAATCTCTCAGTGCATTCTTAAACAAAGAGAGCTATGGAGCTGGACCTCCTCTAAAACTCGAATTATATCATATTTCGATGAAATTTATTTCATATATAAAGTATTGTCCGTAGAATACAATGTAAGTTTCCCCGAATCTCACCGTTACCCCTTAATGTTTCCAATATCCATGTCTGCTAACCTCTAAGTGTCTCATAGGGACAGGATCACGTTAAAACTTATGAATAGGTATATCCACATTTTCTTTATGACTGTTATTTCAAATGTAGATTGAACAAATGTCGACGTATAGAACCACTCGGATAACACCGAATAGCGAATTAACACTGATAATGTTAACACTTTATCCGGCGGTTTGACGTGTGTGCACGCTTGTATCTAAATACGAATAATGAGCCAGGAGTCACATAACATATAACTGTATTCACATACAATTTGCATGTTCAAATTATTGGAAATAGTTCTGCATCTCGTATACCCCTTTAAAAGAGCGAATACCACTTTTTAAATATATGACACAATTAAATTAATATATTTATAAACGTTATGTTAAGAGTATTAAAATATATGAATAGCTCAGTAGGTAAGATACATAGCTGATAGCATCAAGGTTACTGTTATATTTCACTCTCTTTAATATGATGTTACATATGATCGTACTCAACATTCTAAGCCGGGCAACGCCGGTTAACACTGCTAGTTATTTAATAAATGAAGAATATCACGTGTCGTACACGATTATTAAATTTCTCAAGTTCATTGTTCTATCATTGTACAAATTGTAAAACGGACACGTATTTTTGATGGTTGTAAAAAAATAAATAACTAGATAAAACAGAAGTCTAACAGTCGGGAAATGGACAAAAGCTCATCACAAATTAAATAAAATATCTGATATTTTATTTAGTAAATAACATTTTTTTGTAATTTTCTAAACAAAGAAAGTATGGTATGCTTCATGTACAATCTCCCTCATTTTCCTTGTTTTCTCTCACTTTCTCTCCTTTATATATATATATATATATATATATATATATATATATATATATATATATATATATATATATATATATATATATGGGAAGAGAAGGATGAAGGTAATCCGACGTAATGGGAAAATGAAAAGGAAAACCAAAATATGGATGTTTTTTTATGTGTACATCAACGTTTCGTCTTTATTTATAAGACTTCATCAGGATGATAATACAGGGTGGCCAAAAATAAGGGTCCTATTTTTAAAAATTCATAACTTTTTTATTTATTGATTTAAAAAAATTTTTTTTTTAGAATAAGTAAAGGACCCCTTCCGAAGCAAGCATGAGCCGTATTAGCCCTAAGGAACGTATCCTCATTTAGAAAAAAATATTTTTGCTTAAAAAACTCAAAACAGTGTAAAAAACAATACTTTAGTTTTTGTAAGTTTTAAGAAGTGTTTTTCGGCTAAAATTTGTTTTGTTTATTTCAAAAAATCTCGGAAGGGTCAGTCTACACACACATAAAGTTTGGTGAGTTTAACTTTTATTTTGTGGAAGTTATTCAAATTCAAGTTATTCAAATTTAAAGATAGGACCCTTATTTTGGCCCACCCTGTATAAAGAAAAATGTCATGCAAGTACAAACACATATAGGGTTGACATATTGGGAAAAAGGAAGGAAATAGTAGCCACTACTGGAGAAAACAGTAGGGTGGACGTCCGTGCTTGGTGGAGTCAATAATAAGGAATGAAAAATGAATGTTTATGAAAATGAGTGGGGAAGAAGTGGAAAGATGGGGGTGAGCAAGGATACTGTGGCTGGTAGTGAGACAAAGCGGTGGGGGGACGAGCAGGAATAATGTGGATGACAATGAGTGAGGGAGTTGAGGGGTGGAGGAGAGGAAGGAAGGAGGTATTTGAACAGGTGGCTGCGGTCAAGACTGAAGGGGAAACATAAGTTGAAATGTGTGTGTGGGGCGGGTGGTGTAACACTGCAAGCCGATGAAACTTTCTCATTTTCCAAATATGTCAAATATTTCATACCCTATCACAACAAATCTCCTCTCTTCCCCTCACCCATTCCCCCTCTCAACAACTTCTTTCATACCCTCACTCTTCCATTCCTCCCATTCTAAAATCACCTAATTTTCTCAAAATCCTCTCTAAGACAGTAACTTTCGCCCATCCACCAAAATCACAGGCCCCCCTCCTTCTCTACCCATCCTCCATTTCTCTGCATACACCCCCACACAAACATTCAAACTTATCCACATTACTCCTGCTCATCCCCCCTCTTTCTCTCACTACCAGCCACAGTATCCTTGCTCACCCCCATCTTTCCACTTCTTCTCCACTCATTTTCATAAACATTCATTTTTCATGCCTTATTAATGACTCCAACAAGCACGGACGTCCACCCTACTGTTTTCTCCAGTAGTGGCTACTATTTTCTTTCTTTTTCCCAATATGTCAACCCGATATGTGTTTGTACTTGCATTACATTTTTCTTTATATTATCATCCTGATGAAGTCTTAGAAATACAGACGAAACGTTGATGTACACATAAAAAACATTCATTTTTAAATTTTTCTTTTTCATTTTCCCATATGTATATATATATATATATATATATATATATATATATATATATCGGCAGCATCTTCTCTTGCAGGCAAGTATTGTTTAATATAAGAGATAACTCATGTCTAGATATCCTTTGGTAGATTCTTTCAATAGTTCGAATCAGGATCTAAGTTTCGGAGGGGAATTGGCTGATGAATTTGCCATAGTTTTGCTTTGTGTCGCAAGTACTTTCAGACCCATCCCGGTCCATCTTCAGGGGAATGAGGTTAATCGGGTGCATACCATGTGTTAGTATTATAGAAGCTTTCGGCTAGAATTATGTCATAAGTACGAAACTATAGTTATAAATATAGACATTTTAGTATATTATTACTGATATTAAAGTAAATTCTATTAAGTAGGGTTTTTTTGGGGACACAAATCTAAACTATGGCAAATTAATCAGCCAATTTCCCTCCGAAACTAAGATTCCTATTCGGACTATTGAAAGGATCTACAAAAGGATATTTAGACATGAGTTGTCTCTTATATTCAACAATACTTGCCTGCAAGAGAAGATGTTGCCGATATATATATATATATATATATATATATATATATATATATATGTATACTGTAAATATGTAAAGTATATATACATATACTGTAAATATTTTTAAGTATGTAAGTGTTCTTGTACCTACAGACGATATTGTTCGAGTTTTTTAAAACTCATCAGTGCAGGAGTAGCGGTTACACGCAATTCGTAGATTCTGTTTAGAATCAGGATCCGAACGTCAATGCCAACGAAGCCGCAAAAAATCGCCACATACCCACAGCTGTAAATAACGTACACTTACCTGATAGGCTAGGGCAGTCGTAATAGTTGTCGAGAGTGTTCAACGCTCAAGCGAAACTTTGCATATATATGTTATTTATATATATTTATATATATATATATATATATATATATATATATATATATATATGATTGTTGAATTTCAATGAGCATAGAAACAATCAATCTATAATTGTAACCTTCTTCTGTTCTTTTAATTTCTCGATCTTTATGTATCATTATTAACAAAAATAAATGCTAGAATATACGTCATTCCCTTTTTCCAGTAAACATAAGTTGGTCTGAAGATGCTAGACTTGAAATGAAGTCGCATTTGAAACATGTATACACATATGTAGGAAATAATGATCTTATAAAAAAATATACTATATTTATATATATTAATATTGATGTACATATATTTATATGGAAAAGAAAAAAAGGAAAAAGAAAAAGTGATTCACATATTCATCAATATTTTTTTTTTTATCTCAGGACTTTTTCAAGATGGTTGATTTGAGGAAATTACATGCAAGTACACTATGTAAAACTATTTGTTACGTAAAAATAATGTGTTCCTTTTTTTAAAACGAAACATACGGACTATCGGGAAGTATATTGAGCGTGGCTGTTTATAGGTCCATGATTGGAAAACGACCAAGAGGAAGCCATGATTAACGAGAACGTATAATGAAGACCAGATTCAGGAATGACATTCCAATCAAATACATAGAAGAATTATAGATAGGAAGTAGAGAATAGGATAAAGAATGGTTTTCGATCTTCTCTTTCTTTTGTGATAGAGATCAAAGTACGGATTTTGTCATTTATCACGCAGAAATTTCCACGAGCAAAGGCGCGATATAAAAGAAAGTGGAATTGACGCATCAGATGACGGTATGACGTTGTTCAGTCGACTACACTCTATCACCCTTGATTGATTTTTCGTCTCTCACCTTATCTCTCTCCTAATACACACATATATATATATATATATATATATATATATATATATATATATATATAAATATATATATATATATATATATATATATATATATATATATATATGTATGTATGTATAGATATACATATATATATTTGCGAAAATTATTTAAAATTACAGTTCGTCTGTTTAATTATACCTTTTTAATGTTTTTAATTTTTCTGATGGTCTTTTTAGTATTAAAATCCAAAAACAAAAAATAAATGTTTCACAGGTTTCACATAAAACACAACAACCTAAAATGTATAACATCACATATGAAACCAGTGGAAACATTTTAAAAGGCTTAACGTAATGCTATTTTCTTCTGTCATATGTTGTTTCGGTTTACAGTGAGATTAACCTCGCGTGTGACAACAATAAAACACCAATTCTCATTGATAAACATAAATTACTATTCCCCCGGGAAATACCGGGTAGCCATGCTAGTTTAAAATAATAAACTTTTCAAACACGAAACATTTACAGTTTGGTAATTTCGAAACATATTTAAATGTGACTGAAAGAAAAGAATGAATGAAGAAAGAACATTCATTGACAAGTTACAAAAATTGAGTCGGTCGCTTTAAAAAAAGAGCGACCGACTCGATTTTTCTGAGAGTTGAACGACGTTAGAAAACGTTTAAACACAAATGCTAAATATTTGTAAAGAAAAGAAAAGAAAATTGCAAACACAGCATTTGCTATATGAACATTTAAAAAAAAATCATTGAATTATGAAACAATAACACATAATAGTTAATTAATGAATAAACTTAAACAAAACCGATATGCAAATTAGTTAACCTTACAAATCAGGGTTATATAAAACAGCTTGTGCGCATATTAAATAAGTGTAATTAATTGGTAATATACTGTTCTGACTTAACCGTTGGTGCGAGCAATGACCAAACCTCCGCATTTATTCATTTAGATATTATATATATGTATATATACTAGCAAGTGTATGCTTCATCCGGTCGCATTTTGCTGGACTGTGATGATTTCATGATGAACGTACTACATACATGGACCCCCAGAAGAGGAGGTAAAACGCACACGTACTACACTAATCCTCAAAGGAGGAGGTAATGTCTTGTAGGATGGTTTCATGACAACAGAACAGGTACAATACCCTTACAAAATAGAGGAGGTAATACATGGGGAAATATCACCATAAAAGCAGAAGGTAATGCTTGTGAATATAGCATCATAGTCACAGAAAAGATTATACACTACCACCTGCCCACCCACCTAAAAAGAAAGGAGTCCCTGGGAATATGGTATTATAATAAAAGAGCAGATACTACATTAAGCCTCCCTCACAGTAGGATGTAAGACCAGGGAGGATTACCTCCATCCCCTTAAAAAAGGAGGATGTGATTCCTGGGAGGACGGTCATATGACAACAGGACCGATACTACGCTAACTTATCCCCATTAAAAGATAATATAATAATAGATTAATTTTTTTATAGTTTCTCGACCCTTTTCCCCAAGATCCCACTTCCCATTTTAATCCAATGCATTTCTGTACATAAATATATTTATGAAAACATGTTTTCAAAGATTTGAAGATATTTTAAGTAGGATTAAATGTGGCATTGTGTTGACTAAGATGATTCCAGTTAAGAGTAAAGTAGACATTTCTATAAATGTTGACCTAAAATGACAAACGACCTCCATTTTTTCCATAATTTTGATGGCCTTGTTCCTAATGTGTTCGTTATTAAAATGGTTGTATTTTGTGCTAATAATAATTTAAAGTGTGACATGTTATTTATTCTTTTACTATCGATGAAACTATGGCTTCAAACAATAAAAAAACTAATAACAATAATACAGAGTCGTTAACTGCAAGAGAGAGAGAGAGAGAGAGAGAGAGAGAGAGAAAGGACAGATTGTGATTATTTTATTTTCTTGAGTAAAACTTATCTCGCGTGTTTCTTGTTTGTTTTTTTCTTTCTTTACTTGGATATTTCTTCATTGCGTAAGATGAAATCGCATTTTTTTGTTTTTATTTTTGTAAGTATACCCTCGATTACTTTTTTCGGTTTACAGTGAGATTAACCTCGTGTGTGACAACAGTAAGAAACCAATTCTCATTGATAAAAATGAATTACTATTTCACCGGACAATACCGGGTAGCCATGCTAGTTTAAAATTAAAAAAAACTTTTCAAACACGAAGCGTTAACATTTTGGTAATTTTGAAACATATTTTAATGTGACTGAAAGAAAAATATGAAAGAAGAAACAAATTGCCATTTCACTGACAATTTAGAAAAATCGAGTTGGTCGCTTTAAAAAAAGAGCGACGGACTCGATATTTCTGAAACATTTGAATGACGTTAGAAAACGTTTGAACACACATACTAAATATTTGTCAATAAAAGAAAACAAAATCGTAAACAGAGCATTTGTTATATGAAAATAAAAAAATAATTATTGAATTAAACAGCAATAACACATAATAGTTATTAATGAATAAACTTTCACAAAAACTACATGCTAATTAGTTAACCTTACAAATCTGATATCACACCTATATAAACGGTATATACAAAAGAAGGTGCGTATATTAAATAACTGTAATTAATTGGGAATATACTGTTTTAACTTAACCGTTGGTGCGAGATAATGACCAACTTTTCGCATTTATTCATTTAGATATATATATAATATATATAATATATATATATAAATTCTCATATTTTTCAAATATTTGAACTTTGGTTTTTTCGAAAGCCAACTTATCCATCTGTATTTTTCCTCTGATGATAAGATTTCAATCTTTGAAAAGCCTTGGCTTAAGGAAAGAAAAATAAACACTAGTTTATTACTGATTACACCTTGCATTGAACAATTGAAATTTGAAATAAATCTAGACAACCGTCGCATATTTATCACTCTTTTTTCTTCTATCTCTCTCTCTCTCTCTCTCTCTCTCTCTCTATATATATATATATATATATATATATATATATATATATATGGTGCTTATTTATATACAGTTTGACTTTACCGTTCGTGCGAGAAATGGACCAAACTTTCGCATTTATTCATTTAGATATATATATATATATATATATATATATATATATATATATATATATATATATATATATATAACTAGCAAGGCGTTGTCGAGTGAAAAATATGAAATACTTATTTTTTATGAATAGTAAATTATTAAAACGAAATAAATCCAGAAAAAATTAAAATAGTATTTTTTACCGCTTAAAAATGAAGCCCATTCTAGAAGCAGCCGTGCGATATTATAATTGAAGAAAAAAATGAAAATAAATGAAACTAAATCCCCCTCCCCATTCTACGAAAATGATTTTTCACACTTACGCAATAAAAGATTCATATTTTGGTACTCCCATTATACACATACCTGTCTGTTTTCAATAAAGCACAAAACAATAGTAATAGAGATACTTCTAAAAAATACGTATTAAACAGTTTTACTTTTCTACCATCCCCCTAAACTAAGTTTTATGTTTACTGTGTATTTTTTAGAAGCACAAATTTATATTTAAGTAACTATGTGTGTTTTTTTAATTGGACGTTGCAGATATTTTCAAAATTATTTATTACAAAATAAATTAATTAAAGTTATGATAAACTAAGAATCATTTTTAAGTTGTCTCATGATAAAAATGTTATTTTATTTTGTTTCGTTTTTTTCTGTAATAAATACATGGTACTTTTTAGAAATAGGTATCCATATGTTAATGTGGGGAAAGTGATCTTCCCCAAAAATAGCACTTCGGATCGGGACGTAAATAAAAATTGCCACTATTTTAAACTGACTGAGAAGAGAAAAGATTAAGTAAAGTATCAGAACAAATACAACAATGTTACGTTAATTCTATTTTGAAACGTAAAAGCAATAACAGAAAACGGAGTTTAAAGTAAGAGCAAATCCAACAGATATTTTGGCTTGGAAATGTTTTTTGTTTTTTTGACTAATAATCAAAGCAAACCTTTAAGTATAATCGTTCGTATTTTTTACAAATTATAATGATAGAAGTTTCAAAATCCGCTATATAGTGTAATATGTTATAATGTCGACGAATAGGTACAATCAAAGTGAAATGTTCCACTTTTTTTGCTTTGACATCTCATACCTTCCAAAAAAATACATGCCTTAAATGAGAAATGTGCTAAAAATAGCAAATAGATTCTCGACATTCAGTCAAATAAAGATAGTGCATGGTTATGTGTTTTATAAAACCGAAAACATACGATTTGCGTAGAAAAATTTGTCAGGCTAAGACGGCAGTTTGAATATGATGTGAGGTGTTCGGTAATCTAAGAAATAATTCTGAATATTGATTAAAAGTAGAATTCAAATCAAGCCTTCACTGATGAATTAAAACTATTTCGATATTCGTTTATTCCGCAGATACATTCAGGACGCCAGGTAGAATGAACACAATTTAAACAAAAAATGTGTTTATTATTTTAATCTAGTGTAGTGTGTAGTAGATTGTATGAATGAAAAATTAAATAATATACTGTTACGTATACATAATTATTCCTATTAAAGAAATAACCCAGTGTCACAGAGATGCGTGTGCTGAGTAAATGTATAGCGAGTAAAATTATTTCTACCTTCTTTGTGGGAATGTGTAATTAAGATATGAAGTTTATTCGGAATAAATATAATAATTTGTAAAGGGGACTATTATATATATACGCATAATTTCGTGTAACATGCTTTGAAAAAGTGTTGAGTATCACAGAATGCTACTTTTCTGACCCGCATTTCTGATCGTGCGGACCAGCAAGCCTCACTTCCTGACCTGTTCTTTATTTCACTCGCCGAGGTATGTGTGATAATGCCTATAGCCCGCTCGGAAACTCTGATCAGGTTGTGGTAATGATACTTATCAATTTAAAAACTCGTCCAAATGTTGAAAAGCCGTTACTCAAAACGATGGGAAAATATGAGCAGGCTTATTTGGAATCCCTAAGATATCCCATCAGCGACGCCCCATGGGGTGAAACCTTCTCACTCCGTGCTAATCAGTGTGCCAATTAGCTAACCGAATGGGTCAAAGGAAGCATTGATGCGTATGTCCCCACTAGAAAATTATTCAGCAAACCCCACTCTTCTCAATGTGCAACTGCTATTGCTGAGATGCAGAAGGTATTCCGAAAATTAGGCCGCCATAGGTCAACTGCGAATAAACAGAAATTTATATAGGCAAAAACTGAATGACAAGTAGGGATAGATAAAGCGAAGAGAAGGTATACAGAGTTAACATAAACAAACACATTCAGTCACAGAAACTAGGTACTCGTGATTTCTGGAAAATCTACAATAGTGTGATGAACAATGGACAATCGACAATTCCCCCTGCTATAAAATTACAACGATGTTGTTTGCACGGCAAATGATAGTGCTGAACTACTTGCCCTGCGTTTCGCCTGAAACACCACTTTGGACTCAGTAAACCACCCCTTCCTTAAATTCTAAATGCGGACTGAAGCCACACTTGATAACATGATCTTCACCCCGTTTCAGGTCAGAGACATCATAAAAAAATGTTGAGACCTCCAAAGCCCGTGGGCCTGATCTTATACCAGTAATAGTAATAAATAAATGCTCTACTGAGTTAGCCCCTGTCCTCTTCAACATATACAACAAATGCCTTGCTGAATCATGTTTCCCTGATAGTTGGGAAATGGAGATAGAATTTATCCTCTAAACTATCGCCCAATAAGTCTAATCCCGATCTTTGCTAAAATATTTGAATCATTAATCAATTTAGCGATAGTCTGGCACCTAAGTAATCCTAAACCTCTTTCTGATGATCAATACGGATTTAGACAAGCACGATCTACTGCAGATATCCTAAAGGTAATCTCTGAACACATATATCATACACTTGACTAGGCAGGTGAAGCTAGAGCGGTAGCGCTCGATATATCCAACGCCTTTGACAAAGTCTTATATGATAGGCTGCTCTTAAAACTGCACTCATATGGTATTACTGGACAAATATTCAATATAATTAAATATTTCCTAACAAAAAGAAAAATCCAGGTTGCCCTCGATGGCCGTTCATCTGAGCAACATGAGATAAATGCTGATGTACCCCAGGGATCCATCCTTGGACCTTTACTGTTTCTGAGTTTCGTAAATGACCTCTCTGATATCATTGAGACTGAGAAAGGAATATTTTCTGACGACCCCACGCTCTAGTTACGTCATGTGAGCAAAAGCGACGCGCATATATCGTAGGCAATGGCTGAATCCTGTGGAAATGACCTCCAATCTGTAGTGAATTAGGGTATAAATGGATGGTAACTTTTAATGCCGCAATGACAAATCTTCTTTCCTTCAATAATTACAAGAAACCACTTCAACCACCGATTTTCATGGCAAATAACACCCTACCTGAAAGTTCATCATTCAAACCCCTCGGCCCAACTTTCACAGATAACATGAATTAGTATAAATACATTGAAGACATTGCCAGGGCTGCTGCAAGGAAGGTGGGCTCCCTCTACCGTGCTAGTAAACTTTTCACACCTGACAGCATCCTATATCTCTACAAAGCCACCATCCGCCCATGAATGGTGTATTGTTGCCACATCTTGGCTGGGCCATAATCGACTAGTCTTTTCCTCTTAGACAAGGTCTGAAAAAGAGTCGTCAACTTAATAGGTCTCTCACTATCCACCAAGCTCCAGCCCCTGTTCCATTGCCGCAATGTTGTTTCCTTGTGTCTGTTTTACAAGTACTTCAATGCATTGTGCTTTGATGAAGTTGCTGCTCTGGTGTCCCCATGACTCAAATTCACTAGACCAACACGACAGTCTGCCAAATCCCATCCATTCACTGTAGAGGTCCCCAGATGCCGAAGAGCTTTCTACTCCAAAAGCTTCTTTCCTCGTTCTGCTGGACTCTGAAACTCCATCCCTGCTCTATGTTCTACTGACGATACTGACATGCAGAAATTTAAACTAATGTAAACAGACATCTCGCTGCACAGCTCCCAATTTAGGTTGACCCCCCCCCCAAAAAAAAACCCAAAAGAAATTGTTACTCTTGTTTATCAGTAGCCCCATGCGTATAAAGTAGCGGCCTGCCTTGTTTGGGGTGAACTATTTAAAAAAAAAAAAGATATATCCTTTAACTTGCGTATAAAGATTATTAGGGTAGGTTAGGAATAGAAGAACTTTCCTTATTTTACTTAATCGTCGAGGGATCTGCTAATGAAGACTGTAAGCGTCAATAAAATAAAACTAATCTTGCAATCGCTAAGCTGGGAAAACTATATACTCGCTACCACAAATATAATTCTGGGAGTCGCTATCCTAACAGTGAGGAGGGGAGGAATCTCTATCAGTTTTTCATTTCTAGACCTGAAAAATACAGCAGGATGAATAAACAACCAAATAAATAGTATATATAAATACATTAGGATAGAGGTTTTCAGAGTGGTTGAGATTCTGTAGTATAAGAATAAACATGGGAATATTTGAATCAAAGCAATTTTCTTCAAATTATGAATCACTTAGACACTCTCTTGAAAATCGCCCAAACCATTTCCTCCAATTGTGATTCATGGAACAATTGTTGACCTTACCGTGAAAGGTCTATGTATTTTTTTTTGTTTAGATCATCTACCATAAAAATTGAAAATAAAACTTCAACATAAAGATCGAGTACTGTGATGCGTTAATTATGTAAGACGGAAAAAACTTATTTACACGTAATATTGATTATAGTATAATTAAAAGGGGAATCTTAGATGTTCAGAATAACCAGGGAAATCTAAATGTAATGAGTGATGGGTGTTTAGATGTACTAAAATAAATATGCTCTTTTAAGTAGTATTCATCTGCCACCTACACGTCACCTTTTAGCAGGTAATGTGTCATCCGACATGGAAAATATCTAAAATAGATTGATTTCATTATAAGTATCATGTATAGCATGTCGGTATTTGCGGGCGGTCGAAGATTTATAAACTTAATGTTTTTAACATTATACCCCTTGTAAAGAGCGCAACATTATACGTAAGGTAATGTACATTATTTTAAATAGAAACCAATACGGTATTAAAACCAACGTGCCTGTTTGGAGAATAATGGGAATAAACAATCATCTAAGTGGAATTAAAATTTATATTAACTCCACACTTAGTTTCATATTAAAGGGAAGTAAATATATACTCTATATATTTATGAAGTAAATAAGGCAATGCTAATGATCTCCACGTAAAATTAAGTATTTTAGAGACAAACAATAAGCATCTCTTGTTAAAATAGAAGAATTCAATTAAATTAAAATTACTGGAATATACGGCGCAATTTATGTTGCTAACTCATAATTGTCGATTCAAGATGGCTGACCATGGAAGGTCGCTTGTGAGTTCTAATTTTTTTTCCTGAACGTTCGGTTTTTCATGTCAAAATAAGCTGTACTTTTTCAAATTAAGAATTGTTCATGTACTTTATTTCTGACGAGCTTGGGGTGAACAGATCCAACATTGGCATACTAATGTTGTTTGATTTATTTTAAGCGAAACGTTTCTTAATAATTTGCACTGAAATGTGTTACAATAAAAAATAAAATAAATGTTGGCTTTTGGAATGTAAATGAACTTTACTTACTTATATATGCTCTGTTGTTACTGGTTGACATTCATCGAGCTTAAATTGAAAGAAGTTAGTAAACATAAAGTACTGAAAGTATATCCTAAAACCTATATGTTCACAATAATATATATATATATATATATATATATATATATATATATATATATATATATATATATATATATATATATATATATATGAGAGGAAGAGAGACAGCCATAATGAAAGCGAACAAAAGAAAGACCGATAAATAGATAGATAGATTATACATTAATAGTTTATTATAACTGAGAGACCATGGAAAGAAATCATCCGTGTCTACTCCTTCACCATAGCGATTGTCTAATAATAAACAACACGCTTGCACGTTCGACGAAGTCGATGCGCGCATCGTTGCGACGTGGCTCAAATGATGAACCACCACCGGCATGTAATAGTAAGATGAGCGATCGCCTTTGCGATATCCTACCAGACTGTATCAAACCTCTTTTTACAACTCGAGGTAGGCTGGACGAATATTCGTCTTATGAAAAACAAAATACTTCGCTGCATCTCGGGAATTTCACTGACTGAATTTGTGAAGCCGACAGTGAAAATCACTACAACCTCCTTACGATAGAGGGCAAGATGACAAAATGGCGGCTAGGACAGCGTGTCGCGAAACTCACTCTTTAATCAGAAGTCGGCATAAAGCGACCGACAGGAAAAGTGATGATGAGATGAGCAGGCGCCATACTCACTGATCAATCACTATCTGCGTTCGTAGCAAGTTCATACATAAAATAGAATATCGCGGACCTCACCGTTATCGGCAAAACACAAAACAAAAATAGGTTTCTGAATTTTTTAGATGAGGATTGCTAATTTGAATAATTTTGGTTATTCGGACTACATATCTCATCTTGAGTGTTATCATCACAACGTTTCGGCCGCTGCAACCTCCGGCCTTCTTCAGTTGTATTTCTTCGAACTCGGGAACATTTATGTTGAACTCGGGAACATTTATGTTGAACTCGGGAACATTTATGTTGAACTCGGGAATCTGGACGGAATTTCGAACAGAACCCTTTATCTAATCCACGTGGGTAGCATGCTCTGTCAGCCATGCCTTCAGTAATTCGTAAATCTTCGTATACGAGGACTGAACCAGCAACTTTTAGACAACTAGCACTTAGAACTGAATTATACTTAGTACTATATCAACTGCGCCACGAGTCCTGGGGTGTATTTTTGGGAGCCTTAAACCTATACTTGGTTGTTTTATGTGTTGTCTTACAACGTATCACTATATATCAGTTCTTTTATTACTATATATCACTGTATATATATATATATATATATATATATATATATATATATATATATATATATATATATATATTGTTGGAACCTCATACGTCGCAGTCGACGGGAGAGTCCATCATATATATAGATATAGATATATGTATATACACACATAGGTATATATATATATATATATATATATATATATATATATATATATATATATATATATTAAAACCTCTGCTATATCCTTCTGCTACTGTCTCTATTAAGGCTGTATATTTTCACATCCATATTTTGTGCCGCGTATATATATATATATATATATATATATATATATATATATATATATATATAATATTTGTTTTGTTTATTATCGATGTACGTACGTAGCTTCTCTATACTTAACAGATTGGGAATATGGCTCTCTCACGTTTTCTATAACTTTTTTGCTATCGTTGCTGGCAGTCCTAAACGCGGCTTTAGTTTTAAGTAATATATTTCGTTAACATCAATTGAAATAGTGGTTTCTGGGGTCAATAACAGCAGCACATTCTAGGGTTTACCATGGCTTGCTGTTTTGTTTTTGTTGGCATTTCCTGGGGGGTATGAAGCTCTCTATACAAATGGTGAACTTATCGATTAAGTCGGATGCGATAGAGAACACCTTGTTTTTAAACATAAAGTGCAGGAGTATTTATGGTATGAACAATATAAAGCTATCCCAGTCAACCATCGAGCATCAATAAACTGTGCGATGGTGAGTGACGTCAGAGGGCTTGTTGGACTTTGTTTTGACCTTAATTGAGAAAACTGAGTAATCGGAAAATCCCACCCGACACAGAACAGTGGATGAGAACTGTTAAAGGCAAGTTGTCAGAAAAAAGATCAAGCGGACTTAACAATTAACTGTTAGCATCTGATACGCGAGTGGGGTTTTCAACACGTTGTGTAAGATCATAGGCAAGACAGAAAACGTGAACAATTTCAGTCACATCTCTTCCCCTAGGACACTAGGGGGGCTGTGATTTTGGTGGATGGGCGAAAGTTATAGTCTTAGAGAGCGTTTGAAGAAAATGAGGGAATTTAAGAAGAGGTATGGGAGAAAATGGATGAGAGAGCCCCCCATCCCTCTCTACCCATCCCCATTTCCCTGCATACACCCCACACACACAAACATTCCAACTCACTCTTCCCCTTCAATCTCGACCACAGCCATCTGGTCAAACACCCCCCCCTCTTCCTCCAATCTCTCTCTGCCATCCATTTTACCCCTGCTCATCCCCCACCTCTTTCTCTCATCGCCAGCCACAGTAGTCCTTGCTCCCTCCACCCTTCCCCTTTTTTCTCCCACTCATTTTTCATTCTCTAACAAGTACGGACGTCCAGCTAGACGCTGCCATTATTTTTCATTTTATTTTATTTTTCTTCCCAACATGTCTACCCTACATGTATCCGTGCTTGCATGATATCTTTTCCCTATATCATCATCCTGATGAAGTCTTATAAATAAAGACGAAACGTTGATGTACACATAAAAAAACATCCAGTTTTTGGTTTTCCTTTTTCATTTTACCATCACGTCGGATTACCTTCATCCTTCTATTCCCATATATATATATATATATATATATAAATATATATTATTAAGTAATTCACAAATTATTTTTTGCGTGCACGAAAAGAATATATGGACACGTGTTTCTGGTTATGAGCCGTTATCAGCATGACTTATCCGGGAAGGGATCTTACCATCGATGTGAATATTCGTAATCTAGCGCTTTACCCGTAGACCAGTGTTACATTAAAGTCGATAACAAGTTCAGCAAAAACAAGTTGCAGGTTATTCTGGTCTAGGGGTAAAGCGCTTAACTACGAATATTTACATCGAGGGTTAGATCCTTGCACGGTTATGTTATGCTAATAACGGCTTATAACTAGACACACGTGTCGGTGTCTTCCTTTTGTGCAGACACATATTTGTAAATTAATTACATACTATCTATATATACAATAATTACTTCATCAATTAGTTTAATATATATATATATATATATATATATATATATATATATATATATATATATATATATATATATATACATATATATATATATATATATATATATATAAACAAGCGTTGTTGAACATCACGGTACTTTCGCGTTTGTATATTTTCCTCGTGAGGTTCTCAAACCGTCGAGCCATCTTTCTGGTTTCAGATGGCAATCCGTATAGTACTTCGCCGATAGTTTTTAATTCGGCCATTTTCTCGAGCGCTTTCGACTTTCGTAGTCGTCTTCAGGATTAGGGTTTTTTTTTTTTTTTTTTTTTTAAATTTAAATAAGAAGACTGGAGTTAGTGTTTTATAGTTATCGCTACGGCCGAATGAAAGAGAGAAGAGGGTATGTGGTTGAGTTCATTTTATTCTATCGTGTGTGTGTTTGGTTTTATTGTTTACTTATTGATTTTGTTAGTTCTTATTTTTTGCTATTATTTATTCATGTATTATTATTTATTCCTATTACTATTATTACTGTTATTTATTTATCAATTTATTTATTTATTCATTTATTTTGTTTCTACGGAAAATATTAATATCTAACACGAAAATTATACAAAAAAATAACTGCACAAACAGACTTAAAATACTAGAAGCAATATTCATTAAAACTAAACAGCCTTACATTAACAAACTAGCTTTCAACACAGGTACCAACATATTAAAAGTATTCCATAATTAAATGGAAATTAAGTGAAAACAAAATAAATAAATAAATAAATAGATAAATAAATAAATAAATTGATAAATAAATAAATAAATAACATTAATAATAGTAATAGGAATAAATAATAATAGATAAATAAATAATAGCAAATAATAAGAACTAACAAAATAAATAAGTAAACAATAAAACCAAACACACAAACGATAGAATAAAATGAACTCAACCACATACCCTCTTCTCTCTTTCATTCGGCCGTAGCGATAACTATAAAACACTAACTCCAGTCTTCTTATTTAAATTTAAAAAAACAAAAACAAAACCCTAATCCTGAAGACGACTACGAAAGTCGAAAGCGCTCGAGAAAATGGCCGAATTAAAAACTATCGGCGAAGTACTATACGGATTGCCACCTGAAACCAGAAAGATGGCTCGACGGTTTGAGAACCTGACGAGGAAAATATACAAACGCGAAAGTTCCTTGATGTTCAACAACGCTTGCTTAGATAATGACTTGCTGCCTAAATATATATATATATATATATATATATATATATACACACATTTATGATGCGTCAGATTAAAAGCGAATAAAAATTCCGTCCTCTGCATGTTCATAAAAACATTAAAAATGAAAATTAACCACTCAGGATAACAACATATTATAATAAAACAAACGCACTGGCAAACATTGGTCGACTATCGCAAATACAAAGTATTATAACAAATCAGCATATATATATATATATATATATATATATATATATATATATAAATACACATGGGTCCTTATTTTATAGTGTTACATTTCTTAGCGATCGGTTGACAGATCCACACACAGCTTGTCAATATATTTAATAATTAAAGATTGAAAATTAGATGTGTACAAATATAATTTAAGGATACTGTACCATTTTATAAAAAAAACATCTATCAGAATCATTAATATTTATAGAAATGGAACATATACTAAACTGCATAATATGATTGGAAATGTCAAAGAAATAAAAATATAATGTCAGAAATGTTGCTTTGCGAAGCGTAAATATCTTGATTCTTTCGGATCGATAATAATGGAAACCACTTGAGGTTATTTAAGTGCTAGATTATCACATAGAACAATTAATAATGGTATGAATTACGCGGGATCCGTATTTTCGGTTACATAATTCAGATCAATCTCATTGTCCGTGTTTATATTTTTGCTAATTTTGTTAAGCATTTTGTATTTTTACTATTGTAATTTCATCAAGCAAATCTTGGATACAACGTTTTTTTCATCGATAAATGCCGGCGAAAAATGAGTGAAAGAAATATAAATGATAAAAGCAAATAGTGTGCTCGTGTAAACAGCTTTAATATCACACTTTACTCAATTTTAATAAAAATGCAAATGTACAAATATTTTTGCGTTAATTTATGGATCTTGAAATGCAATATTATCTAAATAGTTAAGCACCTTACATACTTTTTATTTATCTCCTCCCACAAGGTAAGATGTGACACAAGGTCGGGAAAGTGGGATTTGAAAATCAGCGCCCGAGAAGGTGAGCACTCTGGCCTACAAAAAGGCCTGGGCAGCCCCGTCGGCATTCCGCGGTAAGGGAACCTCAGGCAGTAAGCGATAAACTTACTCCTCCCTAAAGAGGAGAGGCAAGGCCTGGCAGGGTGAACAGGACAAACCCATAGACCGACGGAAATCAAGCTCCGAAGGCCAAGACGATACCGGTCTATGGGGTGCAGTATCCATCGGAACAGATACTACACTTTGATCCTGGCCAAAAGGCCAAGAAGTTACGAACGTAAAACAGATTACGCTATACTACAGCTTATGTAGAAATCTATCATTCTGATAATTGTTGATTAAACGATTATGATAAACACATGTTCCGAGTCATGCATTGCAGGTGTTATATTAGTAGTGGTTGATACACATGAGTGAGAAGGATATCGAGTAGCAGATGTTAAGATATATTTGTAATAATTGTTAAGTTTTATTAGCAGTCTAAGCTTCGAACAATGCACCTTAATATTTTCAGTATATGTATGTGATAATCGATATATGGTAAACTTGAAAAATAAAATAGTATATTTTTATGTATGGCTGGTTTTGAACTGAGTTCGATTATAGTAGACCCTTCTACAAATTCGTTTCTTCATATGCTAACTGTAAACACGACAGGAAGTATATTGGAAACTGAATCGTGCGTGATCAACGGCTCTGAAAGATTACGCATGCTGTTTAGTAATTTTTATTTCAAAATCAAGAAATGCACAGTCAGCTTTTGCTATGTACATGCTGAGAATATTCCAGGAAGAGAATTCGTGTATGTATAGTTTGTAATCAGAAAACGATGATTCCATATCTGCTGTTTTATGAACTGCTAACTCGCTAGTCGGCGTATTAATATGCAAATATCTACCACGCAGTGTAATATGATAAATATATTAAAATCGCGATTATTTTGTTTATTATACAAACATGATATAAACAGAATGTGACAAAAACAAACGAAACCATATTGGGTCTCTCTTAACAATAACAATCTAACAACATGTATATCAACAAAATGATCTATATGAAAACATTATATCTGCAAGATGATAGTCATTAACCTATTTTATAGAGCTTTATTTAAAAAAATGTATGCACGCTTATACAGAAAACGCTATTGATCTTAGTAACTGTTTTCTTGGTGTTTGGTATCGTTTTCATGCGTTATAACCACACTCGTTATATACTTTTTACATTTATATTTTTTTCTGAAAAAAGACAAAATCATAGAATCATGATATTAAACGTGACATGTAAATGTACCCCTCACTTTGGATTAGAGAGTAAATTTTAGTGTGATTTGAAAACACTGAAGTGACGCGTCTTTGCCATTTTGAGCCAATCATGCAAGATGGAATTATTGATTTAGCTTCCGCTATATGACCATGAAATACGATCCTCTGACACACTTTAATCTGCAACAAATTACTCAGATAAATACAGCAATATTAAACGTTATATGATCTCACATCTTTATTAAAATGGATTCAAGTAACGAAATAGAAACACGCAAGAATTATGGTTATCTAAATTATGGAATATTAAAATGTTTGCCTATTTAAGGAAAAGACACACTATGCTGCAACTACAGTCGCATCCTCTGCATATTTAGTTGTTGTTATTTTCTATTTTCATGGAAAGTGTCTTTCATCAGAAAATAGTTCAGCAACAGATCGAACATTGAGTGAGAAGATATTGTTCCCCTGAAATTCGAAAAATTTCGACAAAATAATTTAGTGTACATATTATGTCTTTAGCGCGTTTTACAAGTATATTTACGTTTTATATTTCTTGTAATATATATTGTATTAATATTTGTTCCTGTCGCTTTTCCTTAATCAACTTACTTACATTATTTGTTCATAGATTGTATCGGGGTAACAGTCTAAAGATTTAACAGACTCCCGTTTTATTACAATGTTATTAAGAGAAGCTGGATTACGCGTCACATAAATAATTCTGAGGAACTATAATATTATTCATTTGGTATATGTGAATTAAAACTATAAAAGTTCAATTGAATAAAAAGAAATATATAGGCAAAACAACTTCGTAAAAAGAATGTATAACGAATTTAGAAAAACTTAACATACAATCATCGCATAGTGACATAAGATTCGACTGCATTCAACCTCACTAGCTACATTATATTTATTTTATTTGCTCACATTTTATTTTGTGGCAGATGAATAAATTGGGCAAGAATAAGGTGATAAATATCCACGGAAAGTTTAACTTTGCTTTATATTTTGGCTTTGCATATTCCATAGTATGCTGTATTCGTGCCTATCCTTGCTTACTATAGTTCGGCAAAAGCTTCGGCTTATATCAAATTGGGTGGCGGTTTAGTTATTTCTAGAATGTAAACAGAGTTTCATTATTGAGAAGCTATTTATATTAGTCACGTAATAACAGACTAAAAAGAGTTGTTATAAAACAAGTTTCGTGGTTTGTCAGCATTTACCTCACGCGTCTGAACATTTTCAAATCCAGGCGAAAAGAGACAACGATTACTTCATATTTCGTAACGTGATGATTAATTATCGGCCTCTTTAAGCGTTCAATATACAAAATGTTAATAAGATCAGTATAAATCTTATGAAAAGGAATACGGTATTTTGTTTGTTTTTTTAAAATGTATTCAGGGAATTAAATAAAAATATGCTAGTACGAACTTGGGAACATAGAAATAATGTTTGCGAATTTAAGAGAAATACACCTAGGCTTTCGATGAGCGACTGAGGCTTCAGACATGGTGTCTCTCGAATCTGGCATTTAAACTTAAAGTCTCATCTGAAAATCGTTCGATACGAGATTCAACATAGTTTCAGCACTCTGAAAATATATTTACCACCTAATATTTGAAAACCACCGAAGAAAATTAAAAAAAATTATATTGAACACGTTTATTAAACACATTTGTGTTTAATACTTCTTTGAAGGAGGTGTAATGTGTATTTTATTAATCTGTATTTCTGTATCAATATCTTGTAATAGTGATTAAATGGAATATTCAATTTATCGGGCTAATATTTCTTTATTCCTTGTGGAGTTAAAATATTAATGTATTTCTGAAGTCTGATATGTGATAATATATACAGATGTCCCCCATAGCGATGTCGAATGTACACACTTAATAAGCGTCTATGAAATAATTTCTTAAAGTGTTCATTAGTAATTTTTCTAAAGGAATAGCAAAAAAAGATCACTTATAAATATATGTCTGTGTATATATGTATATATAATGCTTATATTTATTGCAAAAGAAGCATTTAGATTTTATTAATAAATAAGATATAAATTAGATTTGAATATAAAATAAAAAAGTGACTAGCAATAAAATATATAAATATCGTGTTATATCATTGAGTTCGCACGTGTGGCGATCATTCTTTTGTATTGATGTCTGCTGTATCACAGTTTGTTTCTATGACAATGGAGATGTCAAGTTAGACACTTAATTACTCAGCAACTACGTGTGACATACTATTTATAGAGACAGAAAGCTAGAACTTCTATGTTTTCTAGTGGTGAAGCAAACGCTTTTTTCCGCCATTTTACTTCCTGAAGTGTTATTAAATAATAATAATAAGTATTATTATTATTTGTTTGTTATGCCCCTTTTTAACTATCTTTTCAATAAAACTGTAAAAGAAAAGTTAACTCTTGATACAGTATCGATATCCAGATAAAATTCTGTCAAATATTTCATTTGACAACTTTCAAAATGTCCCCTCTATTTCTCTTTCCTACTTCTTTCTCTGAATTTATCCAATTTCATCTCAAACTGATTCACGTTATTGCTGTTCTTAATCCGATCTGGCAACTTATTCCAAACATATATTATTCTGTGAGCAAAAAACACATAACTGGTTAACATATTTAGTTTTTGAAGACTGCTTTGACAATAAACTGCCACATCTAGGAGAAATTGTAAAAAATTGCCCACCATAGTTAGAAATGCCATTAATTATCTTGAAAGTCTCAATCATATCACTTCCCAATCTTTCTCTCCAGCAAAGTAGTCAATCCCAATTTGTCCAATCTTTTTTTATTTTACTTATTAGTTTTGTCACCTTCTTTGTACGTCTTCCAGTTGGTTGTGAGTTCTAAATATTGTGAGTTTAATAGTGGTTGTGAGTTCTAAATAAATATATGTTTTGTATGTAGGTATTTGTTTATAGTCCATAACTCTACAAATTCGTTTATCTATATGAAATCTAAAAACGCGACGCGAAGTATACTGGAAACTGTATCACTCATGCGTTAACAACACATTTGAATAAAACAGTGTATGCTGTTTTGTAATGTTGGTTAAAAAGAAACCACGTGGTGAGAGTTTTTCTGTGTATATTGTAATAATGTACTCTGGAAATGTATATTTAATGTATATTTTATTTTATTTATATTGTTTATTAGAACACATATATTAATTAGCTGTTCTTTTATTAACTGTTTACACACTAGTTGGCGTAGTAATAGTACAATATATGATACATAACATAATACGAAGAAAGTGATCCTAATTATTTTATAGCATATTTCTTTTACAGTGTTATGGAGTAGAGGACGAAAATGTATTACTGTATGTAATAGGGAGTGTTCACACCTACTAACACGTTGGAGTAAGTAATCAAATAGAAGCAGCTGACGGGATAACATACAAAAATCACATAATGTGAGGGAGACAATTTTGGCCTGAAACTGCATAGTTATAATTTGATTTGATCAGTGTATTGATATAGGCACTTTTATTTACTTTAAGGAGCTATACTCCTTAATGAAATAGAGTAAAACTTTACTTAAGTTATATATAAGATGTATATATATATATATATATATATATATATATATATATATATATATATATATATACCAGAAGATTTGGTAAGTCTCCTAATTTATATTGTTGTGATATAAAACATATTTAATACTATTTTTTTTCAATTAATAACGGAATACTTTCCGATATGTTCTCGCATCTTCACACGAGGCTTTGACAATCGGTTAGTTAGTCGTCGCCTAGTAAGTAACACATTAGTTTAAAATAAAGTGTTTATCGTAAACGCAGAAAGTGAATAGGTATATTTTATTTTATGGTTTCTCTGTTATAACGTTTGCCCGTCCACCGGTCTGCCACGCTTAAGTTTGTAAATATCATTTTGCCAGTCTTTCCAGCTTACTTTTGAAATAGCAGCATAATTCTATCAATGTTACGTTTTAAATAATTCTCGTTGACGTTTCACACTTAAGTTAGGAATAGTATTCTCATATTCAAAGAGGCAGAATGAATGTGAACATTTTATGATAGCTGTATATTGTGCTCTTTTTTATAGATATATCGGTCTTCTATGACGTAGGAAAATTCGTCGGGCTGAACGATATGGAACTGTAATTATTCGTGCAATATCACGTGAAACTAGAGAAAGAATACTTATGAAATAATCAATAAAGTTAAACTAGTGAAATGCACACCTAGCAACCAATTCGCCAGTAATTGGACAAGTGACTTAATCTAATACTATTTTAAATATTCTGCGATGTTCGTGGACATTAGTTTCTCCCCGGTGTACATTACAGCTGAAGAAACGCGAAATTCAAGATGAATTCGCGAGTCACATGTGAAATTACGATACAGCCACTTGGCGACCAAGAGATAATAGCCAACATTATCGAATGCTCCATAAAGTCGTCGATATTGTTTTTAAATTGAAAATATAATTATATATTTACGGCTTAGATAACATTCGAAGCTCTAAGTTACGCAGACTTCGCCTGTATTACTAAAACTTTGAGTATGTTGCTAAGTATCTTGTTTGCTATTTTGAATGCTTCAATTATTAATTAATTTTTAGACAGCGTGAGGAAAAGCAAATAACGGAAATAAAGCATTTATGAGCAAATATGTAGTGAAAATAATTGTTATATAATGAGGGCTTGTTAACATAAGATACTTTTAAGTGAGACGTTTATGGGTCAAAAGTGGCCCCAGACGGAAGTCGCAAAACCACATGATTTCCGGTGAGATTTTCTGTCTCTTGGATTTCGGAATTTAAAGCAGGAAGTACATGTCTGGGCGTTACCTCCAATAGAGGCATTGCGAATAGTGTGGCTGGGTGCTATCTTTTCTTCGCTCACACAAATACGAAAGTGAGTAATTTATCTGATAGTTTTGGTGACTCTTTTCGTTCGTTATACACTTGTTTTAGAAATCATGACAAGCAAACACCTGGGTTCGACGATGACACGACTGTATAATGGTGTATACACCCACCGGTACGCGAAATCATAACATTATCAAATGATGTAAAGAATTAAGAGGAGAAAGATAGAATAGGGATATTAGGAAATGATATGAAGAAAAGAGAGAGAGAAAGATAGGCAGTGAGCAGTTTATCTATAGTAGATAGTTTTAAAATAGCAGGTGGTGTATATTTGGATTGTTTCTAAAACAGTGCTAAATGTATGACGGAAGTTGCTTCTTGTAAATGGTGCAATGATTCGGCATATTTGACTCTCAAGCCATTACCTGACAACTATTAGATGATAAGGTCACCTTAACAACACACAAGTTTTTTTATCCATGTATTATCTCTGTTGGTCTAGCATTGCCTTTGTCACTGAACTTAACCAATTCGAGGCGAGAATAAGTTCGGTGAGTCGCAACATTTTATTCAATATAAGGGACTCCATGCGCAGGTGTTTTTCCTCCTTTGTATAGATGGATATACAGCGACTCAAGAAATATTATATTTTTGCAAAGCTATGTTTTTTTATTATTCGTACTTGAAAAAACTAGATATGTAGCGCTTTTATTTAATTATTTTTCTTTTTCTTTTTTATCTCATTCTTACTTTAGTTTATCAAAATCTTTCATCATTCTTTTTCAATAACGCTTCAATAACGCTTTTCAGCCATTCCTTATTTCTGTCCATCATTTCTCTTTATTCTTTTCTTGATTACACTCGTCTATGTATTCTTACCGTTATTCTTTCTTTTTTCTTCTATTTTCTCAATCTTCTGGTTAAAACATGCATTTGGCATGCAATAATATGCTAAAGAATTTTCGAAACACCTTTAATATGAAGATACAATCTTTATATATGGAGTCTCTTTGATGTTCACCCTCTTATCTGCTGTGACAGCAATATTACGATTTAGAAGGTTTTGTCCTTCTTGTTGTTCATCATTACGTTCAGTCCAGCTTAACACGGTTTATATTCCAGAGTATATAGCAATGTAGCCGGTTTGTGTCTGTTACGTGTGTATGCATGTTCAACGAGCATGCGGTTGCTTTGTCCAAGTGGCCAGTTTTTTTTTGTTTTCGGAATCTTTGGGACTAGTCTGCTTCATTCAGTTATCATGAGATTTACCGTTTCGTCTCTTTGTCCACATAGTCTATAATTACTGTTTTTATTGTCTGTTGTCCATTTAAGCTTTGATATGGTTCGTTCTTATTTCGTTTTCTTTGTTGCTCACAGAGACGATTCCATTTTAAAGTATCATTTTTGAAGCCATGTCCAGCTGTTTTAGTGCACTTTGTGTCTAGTCAGCCCTTGATATTGTCGTTGATTTACAATTGTCTTTCAAAGCTTGTTTGCATCCAGTTTTGCTGCTCTTTCTAGTGTGAATTTTAACAGTGCTTCTTTCGGCGATGATCATTATCTATTTATTCGGAGTAATGCAATTTTCGAGTTATGTTTTTGTGCCATCTACACTCTCTTTTATACACATTAACTGTTAATTTAGATTATCTGTTTAATCAATAACATCAGTCAGTATCACCCTTCGAGTGTAGCTCATTGTTTTCCAAGTGGTCTTGTCTAGATGCCTGAATTATTTTCCGTAGCCTATAAAGGACCAGTATAACTCACTAGTGATACTGCCTAAATACTTATTTATCTTATTTACTAAATAATTTGACTTCTAAAAGATTTGTGTTTTTTCTCACATATTCACTTCATATCTTCTCTTTTATTTATATTAATCTAATTGCGTTTAATTCTGTAAATTTCATGTTTGTAAATCTCATTTTGCCAAGTGCCATCATCTCCCTTTGTTTTGGTAGTTCTATTCCCTACGCTGTCTCAATTTCCCCCGTTTCATATCTAGTAGTGTACACTTTTCGATTATTACTACAATCTAAATTCCCTCGTACTAGATTCTGGTTGTATTTATCCCTTTTTCCTTTTGTGTTTTGCAAATTGCAAAAAGTCATCCATACACATGAGGTTGTATTTTCCTTGTTTTCTGTGTCTGAATTTCTATCCAGCGTTGCACTTCCTGAGTGTTTTTGAATGGCATCACTGTCCTAATAAACAGTAGTAGTCAAACACGCATCCTTATATTATTATCTCTATCATATGTTTTCCTCCAACTACATAAACTCTTCCGTTAAACTATAAACACCAGAAGCACATGCCTCTCGGTGTTAGAAATACCCCGGTCTTGACAGTTTAACAGAGTTCAATCACTCTCTTTATATGCTGTATTTATAATTTATGTAATATACTTTATGTCACTTACTCTCGAGTTTTTGTCTTCTTTACAGACACCTGGTCCTGAACACTGGCGACGAGAAACATTAAGAGAATTTCATTTAAGAAGCTTAAAAAGTAGGCTTTATAAGCGGACCAAGTAAAACAAATTCCGTAAGTTGGATTTTGTTTAGCCAAAGTGATTTCCCTATTTCATTTTTCATACAAAGAAATAACCTATGTTTTCTCAAAGTAGAAAGTCAGTGATTTCATTGTTTCTATTCCGGCACTCTGCTACTTTTTAACATGAAAGAAATTTTGTTCACCCCAAAGAACATAAAGTACAAGCGGTTAATTCATAAACTTAACTACTTCTGTTGACAAAAGTGCTAATCGTAAAGACTACTGTTACGTAAAAACTTACGAAAAAGTGAGTTCTTTCGATAAGAAGGTTATATACTTTTCCTTCTCATTTCTACAACTTATAATTCGTTAGAAGCCTAATATAAAAAAACATCTAAAACTGTATTCTATCTTAACATAGAAGAGTTAAAATAAACTACATCAGAACCTGTAGAATATCAAATGCAACAATAACAAGTTAAAAACAACTTAAATAAGCTTTAAAAACTTCTAGTGAAAGAACAACAAAAACCGAAACAAGACTGATAGAACAAAATGTAAAAAGAAGGAGGAAAGACAGCAAATGTTTGAAGACTAATAGCTACAGACAATATAGAATAATTGTACAAATACCGAGAAAAAATGCGTTTGCTTGAATGCAGTTTGACGTGCAATTGACTATTTCACTCATTCCCCAAACGGAGATAACACCGGCATTTCCTATTTCAGAAGGTATGACGATCTATACAAAATAGATTGTGTAAATTAGGCAGACTTTAAAACGTACGCCTACTCATCCAAATATTAGGGTCTACCAGAACATGTCAAATTGGTGCACTATATGTTACTCCATAAAAAAGCGATTTGACTTTTTACTGAAGCTGTTTTACTTTTAACAGAATTATTCAGCCCTAAAATATCCCTGTTCTACAAAATGTGGGAGTGCATGAACTTAATCATAAAATACAGCGATGTCTACTTGACTTTCGCGTCAATCGTCAATGAACACTGTGATGATTTCGAACTAGCTGAACTAAGCATGGATAACTTTAAAATTCTAATATTCGTGCAACGACATGCATCAGCTGAGCCGCAGAAATCAGACGTACGTTCCTAAACACGTAAAAAATGGGCCAAATTTAAAATTACAGAGAATAGTTTAAGACTGGTAGAGATTTCTAAGCGTTAACACTATTCAACAGATATTGTAGAGCAAGACACTGCTCCATAAGAATAATACGTCAGAAATAACAGGTAAAATACTAAAGAGGGATTATTTTAACGCTCCTACAAAGAAAGCCACCCCAATAAAAACAGAACAAAAACGCCTAGTCCATGTTTTCGTTGTGGATCCCGTCATTTGATTATGAATTGCTCGGGTGTCTTACTTGTAATAAAGTAAAACACAACAGGTCACACTGCAGAACGAATGAAGGAAATACAATTCGGGTTAAATCTACAAAGACAAGGAGGCATAAACACAAGAAAGTACCAACAAAAATGGTTTAGACGTGTCGTTAATCCACCTGTATACATGGAACATGTTGGATCAATTCACCATGCTAAAGACTAACAAACGTTTAACAACAGGTAAACACAATAAATTCGAGTGTGAAATTATTACCAACGTAATTGAAATGAAACTATCAAAAGATTTAAAATGTTCTATAAACGCCAACAATTCATTTGGCACAACTGGATGCAACAGCTCAATCTATGTGATTTCTCATTAAATACTGTTTGCCAAAAAATAGAAAGTACAAAAATCCAAAGAAAGAATTGGAAAATAAAAAACATTACAGAAGTTGTTTTTTCTGGCGCTCTATGCCGATGTAAAAATATGTCAGCAAAATTTGGACTTGAATAGAACATTAAACATGTATTAAATAAAAAATGAAATGTTCCTTTCGCCTCGTGAGAACAATTAAATAAGGAATTAGACAGATTAGTAAGTACCGGCATTTAATTGACAGTTGAGTATAACCAATGATAAGCACTTACTATCTACGTAAAACAACTTAAATAAATCAGGGTGTGTGACGATGTTTTGACAGGACTAAATGCAACACTCAAGGACTACTATTATCCACTTCAAAGCGAGGAGGAGTTTTCTTAAAAAACTGAATGGATGACAATTCCTCTCAAAGATCGATCTTAACGAGGCTTACTTCCAAACACGCGTTGAAGAAGAAAGTTCTAAATTCTATTACAGGCATCACGGATTATACAAGTTTTAAAGGCTTGCTTTCGGTGTCCAGGTCGCGCCAGAAATTTTCCAGAAAGTTCTGAATACTAGTATATTCGAACTTGATTTCAGGATGCACTATTTTAATAAATAGTAAAAATATGGAACAACACCGGGAACAAAATCACAAAGTGTTTTCATAAATCCAGGACTACGACTTACAGATAAATGAACAAATGTTATTTCGTTATAGAAAAGTGCAATATCTATGATATATCTTAGATAAAGACGGCAAAAGACCGGATCAAGGGCTGTACACTGCAATTAAGAACGTGTCGGCTCTTGAAAACAGCACATTCCTAGAGTCACTTGGGCCTGGGAAATTATAACCAAGCAAGTTATACAGTGTTCTCTATGTGACGATGTACTCCTGTGCAGCAAAGAGGTCGTCAACACAAAAACAACTAAGGAGAATTATGAAGGATTTTCATATTGACCACCCGAGAAAATAGGATCAAAAGTGTAATGCACAGCTACATATACTGGCCTAAATTGAACAACGGCATTGCAAACATCGTAAATACGTTCAAAGGCTGTGCTTTGGCGGCAAATGCCCCTCTAATTAAACATAGTTCGTGGCTAAAAAACGGACCGAACTTGGTTAACGATAGACGTGGACTTTGCGGGCCCGTTAAAGCGTGTTTACTATCTAAATGAAGTAGGTCGATTACTTGCTCAACGGAATTCAATGTACGTCCGCCGACTTTAAAAAGTTATGTTAAATTGTCCAGATAAGACATATCCTGACATCACCCACACCTTAAGTCAAACGCTCAGGAAGAGCAATTTGTAGACCCAATAAGAAGAACGATGAAAAAAGATTGCGACACTCTCACGGAAAAGGCCATACACCATTCCTTACAGCTATACATTATCACACGAAATGTTAGCACACGATCTTAATTATATCTTGCATAAATAATGTTTGCGCCTAATATAGGATCCGTTTTCGACAAATTGCTGCCAAAAAAAAATAAATAAAGACGGACCACTATTGTACATTGAAAACGCAACATCCCGGGGAAAACGTATTTTTCAAGATGTTTTGAAATAACACAACGTTGTGGGAACTTATAAGGACACCTAACTCGAATTAGGGAACAACTCTAGGATAACATCGACAGTACTCTAATAGAAATGAAAAGTTAAAGATAGCATATACGAGACTTGCGACATACATATACCCTAAAATACCCCAGAAAGGCGTTATCAATCAAAAAACGAAACGATACTGAGACTCCTGTGGAGGTAATGTTCGGGAGGGGATATCATGGTACCTTACCTTACGGACTACATGAACCTTTCTGTTTCACTATAAATCCAGGAGCACATGCCTCTCGGCGCTAAAACTACCCAGATCTTATACTGACAGCTAGAGAGACGTTCAACCACTCTTTATATATGTTGAATTTATACTTTTTCAATATAGTTTTTTCACTTAATATCAAGTGCTTGTCTTCTTACCGGACCATTTACAGGCCAATAACATATGCTTACTTGTAGTCAATCAATGCATTAGTTATGTTATTTTCTCTGTTATTATTATTACCATGCATCTTCAGAAGTTCAGAATTATTATTTACATACATTATTTTATGGCAAGGACAAAGCATGAAGCCACTTTATGTAAAACGCTAAGTAGAACGAAACATGATTATCGTAAAGATAGGATATGTATATTGGCTTTAAAAATAAACAAGGTAATAGGTAGTAGGAAAACAATCAGAAGAATACCAAATAATACATGCCAGGATAGTACTTATGGAAAGAAACTTAGGCTAGCTATATAGCGTCTGTGAGGGAAAGAGTGTAGTGAGAAATTCACCAGGCCAAATATGACAACAGTACTTTATACATAGGCTGATAGAAGTTTTGTAATGATAGAAAGTAGCCTCAGCTGTTAGAAATCTTTTGGGACAAGAGATAAAACCGACTCTTCGAGGAGTAGAAAGAGCAATGGATCTGAAGTATGAACTTCAAGAAAGATTAGATGTGAGGGAAAGATCAAGAGGTTTCAGAGTCGATTATTCCTCAAGAGAAAAAGTAATCTTTGAGAATCGCAGGAAAAAATGGGCACGCCTACGATTGAAAGACACGAGCTGAGTCTTAACATAATTAAACGAAACAAGTTATTTCGTACTCTAATCCACAACTGAACCCAGGTCAACTTCTAGATCAACCACATATTAAAACTGATCCGAGGGAGATGGGCGAAAAGCAAACCATAAATAGAGAGTTGTATCATCTGTCTAGATGTTAATTGTCTGTATAATATTCTCTGGATTATTATTTGTATAGAGAAGAAAAAGTGTTGGCCCTACCATAGAACCATGAGAAAAAAATATTGACAGGAAAAATAAAATAAAAAGATGCCGTCTAAAGTTACTTGCAAGCTTCGATCAGAAAAAAAAGAACCGAATGGTGTCAAGAACACACCACCAATACAATAAGGATGAGTTTATGTAAACGAGCAGCATAGCACACCCTGTTAAACACCTTCGAAATGTAAAGCGCAATGGTTCTACGCTCTCCTGAATTATCCATAAACCGACAAAATCGCTCAGTTACAGTAGTTTACAGATCAGCAGTTAAACGAAAAGCATGAAAACCCCGAAAGAAATACTGAACATCACTGAAGAGGGCCAGACTTTCTCCTAGACTTTCCAGAAAATGAACACGCTTGTCGTTGACCAACCTTTCGAAAACATAGCTAATAATAGAGAGGAGACAAACAGGACGATGCTTAGTTAGGCTAAGCCTATCGCCAGCATTTTAAATAATGACTACAGAGGACTCTGACTAACAGGAAGGGAAACAGGACTCAGACAAACAGAGACTGAATAATTTAGAGAGGATAGAAAAATGTTCAGAAGCGCAAAGTTTGGAAAATAAGGAGTTCTACGAGTCATTACCAGTGATCGCTTATCGGCAGTAACAGGTGGTGTTTCCATTCATCTCTCCACGTTTCCAGTAATGTCTGTGTTTTTGATACCCGTTGCAAATCACTTGGTGGTATAATAAAACCGGTTTTAATTGATGTGTAGTCGTCCGTCCTACCATATCTTTGAACCTTAATGACTAGTTTGTGTAAGATCAATATATGATGTTGTCATCATTTGAGGTAGAGTATGCGATTATTTTTATCTTCTATGGTAATATTACTTCTATACATATCGTGTAATGTTACTTCTATATTTATTATTATTCAGTCAGTCAGAGTTGTAACCCAAGTCAGTACCAGTGATTGCATTCTGAAAATAACCAGTGGTGCTCTCTGAAGTTTGCGTGCCAAAATGTATCTCCGTTATTATTATTCATAATTATGAATTATTATTATTTGTACTCACTAGGAGTTTTCACATAGATCATCCTCAGTGATGTCTCACCGATAACAAATAGTGGTACTTCCTGGAGGTTGAGTGACAACAAGCCTCCCCAAATTTCCAGTACCCGTCACCCCTTTTCGATGACCACTGCAAATAATTTGCGATATCGCAATAGCTTCTTACCATTGATTTCTCGCTAGTAAAGACCATTGACATTCTCTGGGATTTGGGTGACAATAAACAACTCCAAGGTCTCAGCATTCTCCACACTCTTCTAGTGGAGGTCTTGTCTGTCCCTCCTCGGTCTTATCCTCCTCAACCCTCTACAAATATTTTATTTGGTGTTACTCTAGGCTGGCCCCATTATTTGTTTCCCTTTTTGGGGGAAGGTGGGGGAAAGAAAGGGGATCTCATGGTGTTTTTGTTATTTATGTTCCTTAGTTCATTTTTGTTTGGTGTTAGCTGCGACCAGTGTAATTTTTTTTTGGGGGGGGGGGAGATTATGAAGTGATGTTTCTTGCAGATTCTGTTCCTTGGTTCGTGTTGTGGTGTTCTTTGTGTGGTTTTGTTTTCTACCTGTTGTAAATTCCTTGTAACTGGTTACTCTTTGTAGCTTATGCGGGTTGATTTCTGCATTCAAAGATTTTCCTGAGGATTGCAGCTGTTTTGATCATTGCCGGCCTTTGTATGGTTTTGATGGCCCCTTTGATTCCAATTTATCCAAGTCTTTTCTCCATTTTCTTTTATTGTTCAAGTGCTCTTATGATTATCTGTATTATACTAACTTTCTCTTGTTCCATATTCCTTTCAGTTCTCTGGCTAGTTCTGTGTATTTGCTTCGTTTTTCCGTCTGTTTGATCTTCAATCTGTGGTCTGCTGTAACGGCGAAGTCTATGATTTTGCAAGAGTTTTTCTTTTTGTCGATTATAATAACATCATGTCTCCTTGCTTGCATGAGTTTATTTGTGTGTATATCCATATCCCAGCGAATTTTATGTTTTTCATTTTCCAGTTCTGTTTCTGGTTTCTGTTTGTACCATTTGTTTGCGTATTCGAAATTCAATTGTTTGCACAGTTCCCAGTGTACTGCTTTTCCCCACAGTCATGTCTGTTCTTTTATTCTTTTTTGGCGAGTTTACTACATTCACTTTTTATATGATTTACCGTTTCATCTCTTTGTCCACACAGTCAGCATTTGCTGTTTCCTGGGTTTTATCTATTTTAGTTTTAATGTAGTTTATCCTAATCGCTTGTTCTCTGCAGTCATCAGTAAAGATTCCATTTCTCTGTTCAAGTTTTCTTTTCTAAGCCATGCCCAGTGGTTTTCGTTGGTTTCTTCTGTTGTCAGTCTTCTGAAGCGCCTATGTAGTTGTTTTCTTCCAACTTTTCTTTTCTTGTCTTTTGATTTCTGGTATCGGTGCTTCCCGAGTTCCGAGTTGGAACGGCGCCCGTTGCTGCGGTGATTAGCCTTTCCGTGTTCTGAGTTATGTATTTCTCCAGCCTATTATTTTAGTTTTATACACATTCTTCTATACTTACCAGTCCTCTTCCTTTTTTATTTCTTTTGTGTAGAGTCTATCGTACCCTCTTTTTGGTGTAGAGCATTGTGCAGGGTCATTGATTTTCCAGTCCTCTGGTGAAGGTGCCTGAGTCCTTAAGTTCACCCATATAAATGGTCCAATGTATCTTATTAACGATACTGCCTAGCTGTTTATACCTGGGCAGTGTTATTATTATTATTATTATTAATAGCAGTAGTAGTAGTAGTAGTAGTAGTAGTAGTAGTAGTAGTAGTCTACCTCATTTGAAATTGTCACACGAGTAATTAACAGTAATAAATCACTGGCACAAAGAGACCAGGTCTTCTCAGATTTTAAACAAAAATCCATTCTTTTAGACTACCATTGTAACTTACCTTGCGTCCTCGGACGAAGTGTTGCATTCACTGATCGCCGGTCGCGTATTTTAATTTGAGTGACTATAAACTTCCTAAAGATTCCACTATTCTCCATGTATTTTCTATCCTGTAAAAACCCCCGTGGTATGAACTGATATTCTTCTTCTTCTTCTTCTTCTTCTTATTATTATTATTATTATTATTATTATTATTATTATTATTATTTATCGTATTATCAGTACTTTTTATTCTATTATTATTTTGTCCTATTATCAATAATTATAACGTTTTATTATTATAATTACGAATAATTTGTTTTAATAAAAACATAAAAAATGTGTAGTATTACATTCACACGTGTAAGCGAATGCCGATGGGTTGTAGGCTATATTTTACATCTATATAACATCGTACTTGAAATCAAGGTTCAATAAATAATTTCCCGCTATTAATGATGTGTTATGTTCATTTCTATATAAGACCAACGTATACGTTTACAATTTACAATAGAATAATTTAAAATATATTTTATACAAAAAAAATCTTGATTAATCTTTTTACTCTGTATGAAATATTTATTCTCAGAAAGAACTTATTTTATTTCCCTTTGTTTTTTGTTTAATCATTTTTTTACTCTCAATTTCTATTTTCCCCTTCCATTTCATTTTTCGTCGAACAGGAATAACATTATTCATCTCAGTGTAGAAAGTGTAATATTTGTTATGTCATTAGTCAGTGAATTATAGTCCTTCTAGACTCAGACAATTCTTTTTTTTTGTCCCAATCCAGAGCGTCATTGTAGGGAAGCTATATTATTAACACATTATAAACTCATATGTGTCTAACATTGGATTCGCATCAAATCGACTTCACAATAGGAGTAGGAGATGAGCTATTATTTAATATGTGGCACTTTTCTGATAGAAGAGACGATGCTAGTCATTTCCTGCTCAACCAATATTTTCATGCTTGACTGAGCTTCAATCTCTGCACCTCATACCCGTAAACACCTCATCAACAAGAATTCGTCTTACTACTAACACCGCAAAGAACTCTCCTTTTTCCCCTGTGTACTTCAAATAAAACGAAACTCCGATAAAGAAAGTTTCGAACCTCTGGAATACTCTACCGCCGGGTGTTTTCGCTACAGTCTACAACATGGTCGTTTTACAGGTCAAAGTCAACAGATCGTCTTTTGAATTAATCATAGTTGTCAATCCTTCCATAGTAATATTATATCATCAATTGAACAACTAAATAAACTTTATTCTCGAGTAGTGCTTTGCATTGGTAAGTGGTGAATCATAAATAAATAAAAAGTTATCGTTACATCTCCTTTCCTCTCATTAAGTAATTTCATATACTGTGCTTTTTCCATCCACGACTGTACCCTGCTAAAGTTTGTCTCTTAAAACTAGATACATCCCTCTCACAAAATTGGAGTCCCCAAATACATGTATTTCATGATTTGAATAGATCCCATCAGGACTGGCTTAGACTATTCAGCTATACAGACGTAGCTGGCCACTTCGCGTATAGGTTTTCCATAGTTCACTCCCTCTTACAGATAGTCACTTTCCGAACATCCCCCTTGACTGTGTGAAACAGCAAACTTTAATTTTCGACCTGTTTTTGACCTAACTGCTTGAGTCTTGTGCGACGAATGCCCAGAGCCCGCTCGGGAATGCCGCTCACTGTCGTAGTTTTTGATATTACCAAAAATCTCGTCCCAAATCTAGTAAGCCCTTGCTCAAAACGACGAGATACTACAAGCGGAATAGTTTGGATTACATCAGAGACATCCCATGGAGTGAAACTTTTTATCTGCTTGCTGACCAGTGCGTAAATGAGATAACAGAATTGGTCAACGTCAGCATGGAAACATTTTCTCATCCGAAAATTCTACATAAAGTCACACTCGTACTGTGCAACAGCTATTGCATAGAGTTAGCCACAAGTACACTAAACATAAACATACACTTATATAGTTAACAAATCATTGTCGAAAAAAGGTGAAGGTATACAAAGATGACCAGTAAACGGATTGAGTCACAGAAACTAGGTACTCGCGATTTCTGGAAAATCTGCGATGGTGTGGTGAAAATAGGCAATAAACACTTCCCACGATATAAAATCACAATGATGTTGTTTGCACGAAAACTAATAAAGTTTAACTACTTACCCAGCGTGTCAGCCCAAACTCCACTTTTGACTCCGCAGACCACTCTCTTCCAAATTTCCCATTGCGGACTTAAGCGACAATTGATGCCCTGACCATAACCTCATTTCATATCCGGACGTCATAAAAAATATATTGACACCTTCTAGATATGTTATCCTGATCTTATACTAGTAATATTAATAAATAAATGCTTTGTTGAACTGGTACTTGTCTTCTACAAACTCTACAACAAATGCCTTGCGCATATCCATTCACTAATGGGTACAACCTCTTCTTTGTTGTACAAGTCTTCAAGCATTATAAAGATAGAACTGACATTCAAAAGTATCGCCCCATCAGTGTACTCCTGCTCTTTGCAAACATCTTTGAATCCTTAATCCATTTAACGATAGTCCGGCAGCTCGTTCATGCAAAACTTCTTTCTGACCATCAGAATTGATTCAGGCTGGCACGATCTACTGCGGATATTGTAACGGTCATCTCTGAACGCATATACCATACACTGGAAAACGCAGGTGAAACTATGGTAGTAGCGCTTGCTATATCCAAGGCCTTTGACAAGGTATGGAATAAATGTCTTCTCATGAAAAATAATTCAAATGGTATCATTAGACTAATATTTTATATAAGATCCTTTTAATCAAACAACAATCCAGGTTCCCCTCGATGGCTGTTCATCCAAACGACATGACATAAATGAATGTTTATCTTAGAGATCGATCCTTTGACGTTTATTCTTCTTGATTTTCATAAACAACCTCCCTGATGACATTGTGTCTGATATAGGTATATTTGCTGACGACACTACGATCTACTCTCGCCATGTGGGCAAAAGTGACGCGCACATATCCGAGGCGATTGCTAAATCTTTAGAAGGTGACCTCCAGTTGATTGATATCATAAATAGATACTAACATTTGATGGTGCTAAGACAAAGCTCCTTTCCATTCAACAGCTACAAAATATTATTCAATCACCGAGTGCCATGTCCGATAACTCCCACCTGAGAGTATAACTTTCCAACTCATCGGCCTAACATTCACAGTTAACATGAATTGGAACACATACATAGGCGACCTTGTCAAGGCTGCTGCAAAGAAAATGGGTTCCGTCTACTGTGCTAGAAAACTTCTCAACCTGACAGTATCCATATTTCCTTACAAAACTACTATTCGCATCTGGGCTGGTGCACCATCCACCAGTCACTACCTCTTAGACAAGGACCAACATACTATCTAATCGTATGTCCCTCACTATCCACCAATCTGCTGCAATGTTGCCTCCTTGTGCCTGTTTTGTAAGTACTTTTATTAAATATGATCTGATGAACTTGCTGTCTTGATGCTCACTGTACCTAAATCAACTCGACACACCCGAGAATTAGGTAAATTCCATCTATTCACTGTGGAGGTCCCTAAATGCTGAAAAGCCTTCTACTCAAACATCTTTTTTGTCGAGCTGTCGGTCTTTGAACTAATTCTCAGTAGCCCCTCTTCACGTGTGCAGTGGACACTAGCTTTACTTAGGGTGATATAATTTTAAAGAATTACTTAAATTCTTCGTACGTCATTTTTAACGTTAATTCCTTATTTTCCATTTGTTTTTTTATTTCTTACCGCACACTGATTTCGACTTAGCCTGTCCATAAACATCAGCAGCTGCCTTTTTACGTGTACATACGTTCCGCTTTCATACTTATTTTTTTCTATGCGGGCGCCATTTTCTGTTCAGTGAGACATTCAACGTTATTTCAATAGAAAGGCTCACATTTTCTATTTGCGTCTTTCAAAGGGTCTCATTTCCGAATGAAGTATAAAACATCTTAGCCAGAATCTTGCTTCGCTTCCACCAAAAGGCAAATCAAGTTTTTCAAAGAACTTAAGAAATAGGACAGCCGAGAATGAATAAATAAATGAAAAAATATATAAATAAATACATGAATAAATAAAGGTTCTTGATAACAGAGTTTATGCAGACTAAATGCCAATGTAATATCCAACTGTGCCATGTTGAAAAGAGTTTGAAATGCTACGTTCCTTTTTTTACTCAAAGACTTGAAAGTTTTACCGCAACGAGTTATTTTACACTCGAAACTGTCTTCCCCAAATTCTTTGGATTAACGTCGTTAGTGAAAAGGTTTTTGTTCAATAGAAATACATGATGAAAATAAATGTTTGAGATAATTCCAGAACAATTTGATGAACGTTTTAGTTCAGCTAAAGCCATTCTCGTGGAGGAAACACACTCGCCTATTTGGTTTAACCAAGTCTGACACAAGACCACATGTGTATAACAGAGTAAAGTTAATAATAATTTGGTGAAAATTGTTTTGTTCACATTAATCAACAGCGATGTTGAATAAATGTCCACAGTAGTGTGTGAACAGGTTGATAAGCATCATGATGTTGAAAGCGCAACACACTCAATCTCTGAAGAACGAAATAGGGAAATACGTGTTTGTCGTTTTATTATAACTCCATAATAGGACGCCATAGTATTATCTTTTAGTACATTTATATTGATGCAAAGTTATTTGTTAAAAGTGACAACAACAAATCCATGAAACCATTTGGTTCACCAATTTATCAATCTCTGGAAAACAAATAATAACTGTGAAAAAAACATTCTGTAAACAATTGCACACATTATCTTTAACACCAATAATATAATTCCACTAGGTCAGTAATTAATATTTGCATAAATATCTTATCAAATGTTCTTATAAATCTTTAAGGTCATTTATATTAATATATTTAACTGCTAATTAATAAATATCAGATAGGTTATAGGAGTAATTAATTACTATTTATTCAAAATACTGCATAGATTACGTGATAAAATAGTCGTAAAACTTAAGTTTACTAACAAAAATGTGTCACTCGTTCTGTCACAGTATCCTTGTTCTGAATTCCTGTGATGTTCTAATTTAGTAGATATGTTACCGTTAGATTTTTTAGTTAATCACCGTATCTACTCTCAATTGCAAGCAGGTAGTGTTTCTTTAATGAAGTCACCGATATAGGTTGAAACTCGAAACAATGGCAGCTGAAAGAGAGAGCCCAGATGAAATTCCTTAAACCATAACAAAACACTTGTTGGTTGAGATTACTTTATCTCCTCGTGTCTTTGTTTTTATGATTTATATCGTCTCTTTTTCTTTCCCTTCTCTCTCGTTTAGTCTACAGCGCATAGATTGAAACTAGTCATATTTTAAATCAGCGTGCGGCGAGACGTTTGTCGCACGCCGAGCCCATTTTCGAGTTTGTAATTATGTTTGTTTTGAAATCTAATAAAATTATCGTTTCATGTATAAATTAAGGTGTTATTCGATCATTACAAATGTTAATTACCAGCCGATGGCCCTAGCAGTGATTTATTCTCAGGAAAGAATGTTAGACGCCTAATGAACCCGTCCAGCCAGCCAAACGGGACTGAACCCCTTATGTAAACGGAGATATTCCTATCGTTTAGTTGGAGAGCTTGTGTAGTACCGTGCCAGTTATATAAGAACCCGCTAAGTTACACTCTCCGGCAATCGATCGTACCACAATAGAGGTATCATGCATCTTTGTCATAAATAATCATTTAGTGCATTTTACGTAACCCACATGCACTTTCATGTTGTTATTTACGCAACAGAATCGTGTGCATTTGAAGCCTTCTGGACGACCGACCGCACATTTGATGTTGGATGAAGTATGTGTTATATTTCCGTCACTCATCTCTTTTCTAACTTACCGATTTTGATATCTGTCTATTTAAATATGTCGTATTTTACTTTTGTTAAAGAAAAGTAATTTTAATGTATTTAATTTGCAAGTAATTGCAATACTGTTAGGAGCATGTGTATTAGAAGATAGAGTTTAAGTAAGAGATGTATGTTGTTATCTTAATCTATTCACATTAATTTAAAGCTGGAATCGCTAGGTACATCTGTTTATATACTCATTTAGAGATTTCGCTAGCGTTGATCAAGCAAAACTTTCATAAAATGTCGCGTGTTCCCCTGAGGCTAGCATTCACAAATATCCGGGGACTTCGAACCAACATCAATCACGTAGAAACCTTTCTTCTCACAAACTCTCCGAATATCCTTGCACTAATGAAACAAAACTTCACTCCCCAATCTCCTCTCACTTCTTTGACGTGACTGATTACCTTCCACTCTAATGTAAATACTCTGATAAACACATACACGGGATAGATGTTTATGTTCGGAACACCCTCCCCTTGACTATAGTACATGGCTGGAATGAGAGAACATTGCCAAAATGTGCTTTAGATTGACCTTACAACATAGCATTAGCTCCTTATATTTCTTATACCGTTCGTGTTCGACCCAGGACTGTACCCTGCTCGAATTCCTAAATTCATGTATTTGGGGGTTTTAATGCACAGCGCCGTGACCAGCTAGAGTTCGCAAATTAATAGATCCTTAACTATCCGTCACCTGATAACTCTACGTATATTTTTTTTTATCTCCCCACCTCTTACAAACTGTCACTTTCCCGACCCGCATCCCTGATTGTGTGAACCAGCAAGCCTCACTTCTCGACCTGTTGTTGACCTCATTGCACGAGGCTTGTGTGACGAATGTCCATAGCTCGCGCGGGAACGCTGATCCCATTGTAGTTATGATTGGTATACCTTAAGAACTCGTCCGAAAGCTGATGAGCCGGCTCCTAAAACGACGGGATACTACGGGCAGGCTGATTTTGATTCTATCAGAGATCACATCAGCGTGTTCACATGAAGTGAAACATTCTCGCTCCCTGCTAATCAATTCGCAAATGAGTTAACCTAATGGGTCAAACCTGGCATTTAAGCATCTATCCGCATGTGAAAATTCTTCAGCAACTTCTACTCTCATCATTGGTTCACCTCGGAATGTGCAGCTGCTATTATCACTAATAAGATACGCTAAAAAATACATAGGCTTCATTAAAGAATAACTAAGCAATCTTTACCAGGACACTAGTAGATTAATGACCATGGACGACGCACTACACTAGAAACACGATACGTGAATACTCTACGTGAAAGGAAACGAAGGGGAAAGGGGGCTGATAAGTATAGAAGCGTGTTTAGAAGACACAAAAAACAGCCAGAGAAATAGATAACCCATAACACAGAAAGGCTGATCACCGCAGCAAGAGACGGGGGAGGGAGAGCACTAACCAGACTCTACTGGAAGATTGCAGAGAGTACTGGGACCTTGGGGAAGCTGTGATAACAATGTCCAAAACTTAGCTGGATCATTTTTTCAAAATGTATGTCAATATTGTAAACATGATATTTTTAATAATCTTTCCTTAAGACTTTCCCACGGCAAATGCCTGTACACTACAATAATTAAATATATATATATATATATATATATATATATATATATATATATATATATATATATATATATATATATATATATGTGTGTGTATATATATATATATATATATATATATATGTGTGTGTGTATATATATATGTATATATATATGTGTGTGGGTGTGTCTATGTGATCTACAGACAGCTGTTTCACGTCGTCTACGATCAACAAATATAGATAAATGTAGCGTATGGCTAAACGCTCAGATTTAAAATGCAATCAGCAGTCAAGCGCCGTATATGTTGCGTAAACAAACTAGCTATTAGCTACTACTTACTTCATAATTTACTTTTAATTTGCATATATTATATTTCTACTACTACGAATAAACGAGTGAAATTAATTGTATAAACAATAGGAGGGCGACTCAATGGATTGAGTAAGTGATTTTCTCTTTCATAATTTGTTTATACTTTTATTAACCACAAACAAAGTGTATTTCCATTGAGACTACTGTGGTAGTTGCCAGATTTATATATAAGGTGCAACCTAGAGGGAGGTGTTTAGAAAGATGTTTGTTAACGTTACATTTAAATTTCGGTATGTTGGTACTGTTGTTGAAATAGTGAGCAGAAATGAAATCCCAAAGACGAGCAGTCTGGAAGAATAGGCTATCAGAGTTTAAAAATCTTACAGCATCTACAGATCTCTAAAATGAAAGAGAGTTTAGCAGCTAGTCATGTGGGTCAAGTGTATTTTAATTTAGAAAGAACAGTTGCAAACATCAGATGAACGTTCTTATAAAACAAGCAGCTGCACCAACTATGCGGTAATGCGACAGAAGCTGAAGTCGAGAAGACAATAGAAAGAGAATACACATTTATATTGTTTAGGTCAATTTAAGTACTGATAGCTGAGCGAGCCAAACGAAGGCGTGTTTATTGTATGTATATTTACAATTAATTTATCTCAATCCAAAGAGTAAGATTCAAACACAATATATTGATACATAACAAACAGCTTACACAAAACAAAACAAACACCTTATTACTTTTCCGACACATCACTAAGTTTAATCGGTTTATGTGCTGCTACTTGTAAGCTTCTCAATATTTAGCAATTCAGATGAAAAGACTCAGAATGTTTATATAAATATTAGTTGAACAGAGGGAAGTCATTGTCATTGATATTATTTGTAATATTGCTAAAGAAAATTAAACGTTTCCGAAATTGTCAAACAGGTGTTTTCTCTGTTTCCATGACAAAACATTACGTCTTAAATTGATACAATATATTTATATATTTTAATTCGATATGGAGTCGTCAGAGAGAGATGAACCTGTTGCTAGAACACAAAACATATCAGCGATCATAATAATAATGGTATTTACAACGACATAAGTGTCGATGTTATTTGGAGCATTTTCAGGATTTGAGTGCGCTTCTTCTAGTGTGTTGGCTCACCATATTCCATTTTCTCACCTTGTGTCACATCTTTCTGCGTGGGAAGGAGCTAAAAACTCAGTATTTCTGTAACATACTAGTCTGTACTCCTGTAATTACACATCATTGTAAATATACTTACCGGTGTTGTCTTATTTATTTTATTCATCAGGACTATTATTTTGTATAAGACACGTTCAACGCTGACTGAGAATTGTTGAACTTATGGACATCCTCGTCTTTTGGGCTCGTCTTTTGGCTTGCTTCAAAGTGTTCGGTAGAATTCACAGGAAATAGTAAGTATTACTTGATAGGGATCGCGACGTGAACGCTTCTACGTTGATCTCCATCTTTTTCTTGGACGTGAACCAACAATCCAACAACTGAATTCAGGAAGAAGCTTAATCAGACATGTCGAACCTCTAACAACATCTCAAGAAGAGACCAGCTGCGGATCAGATAGCTAGAGGATGACCTCTAATAACGACATGACAATCCCTCCATCAGAAGAAACCCCTGCTGGTTCATAAGCACCCTGACCTGAGTGGAAAACACTAAACCGCTTAAGGACGGGAATGGGACAATCAAAAGTTGATGTGAATAAATAGGTCTACAAAATTGACCCAACCATCTGTGAATGTGGGGAAGAGGATCATACGATGATACACCGCCTGGTCTGCCCCTTACTGCCCAACCGGTGTTGCTTGAAAAATCAGCACAACACTATTGCAAAGGACTGCATGAAAATGTGGGACACCGTTATTGAAAGCATGCTTCAAAGACACACAATGAAGAAGAAGAATGCTGACTAGTAAAAGGTAAACTTCAGATATTTTGTTTATTTTTACTGCAAATCCTGATGTTACTTATAGTATGATCTGCTATTTTCTAACAATTGTAGGTGTCAGTAATCAATGATTCTATGTACTATTTCATCTATTTATCATATCTAATTGATGATATTCGCGATACGCACTAATGAAGCGAAATAAAACTTGAGTTACGTAATCTTTACTTGGCAAAATGATGGGCTTATGTGAGGATGTTCCGAGAACAACACTAACTGATCCAGATATTCTACGAAAAAATAATTGGATCTAATTCATCCCACCATCACCACATCGATATTTGTCAACCCTTTCAACCTTTGTTTGATGCGTACCATATTTCATAACCTTATAAAGTGTTAAGTCTCCAACAACCTTCCTGTGTAAAACACAAAACAGCATCAAGTTTAAATTTGGGAGGCTTGGAAAGGGTTAGGTAACTTCTTAATTACTACCCCTCACAGATTCACTCTAAATTGCAAAATACAAATCTATAAGTAAAATCGCAAATATCGTTTTCAATTTTTGGTCTACAAAATATACACGCTTTTTTATGTTTTCAAAAAAATCCTATTTAATCCACAGCTACACAAAGGAATGGTTTTGCTGTTGTCTTGTACGACATGTTACCCATTGTTGTATCAGTAAATAGAAAAGGGTTTGTACACGATATATTTGTATATGAATTATTATTAGAAGAGATGTCGATTTGCATACAACAGATTGTCTACTTAAATGATCACTCAATTGCTACTGTCGAACTGATTATAGCCGTATTATATATAAATTCAATTTATAATAGATTTCAATATGTCTTTTTAAAAATACGCTTCTGAATTTAAAATCCATTACTTACTATTAATATATTTATTTATGATAGCCTTATTTTTACTATTGGGTTACGACTTATCAATTTGTCATTGAAAAAAGGGGCTCTAGGAAAGGGAACAAGTCAATTTTGTTCTATATTATATAAGGTAAGAGCATTCTGTGAGATAGCAACCCAGAAGTGACGGAAGTATTCCATCTTTAAACTTATATGAGTGGTCATATATATATATATACAGGCAGTTTAGTTTACCTACTAAACACCATCCACAAGTTTCTCCGGGCTCTCTGTGAAACGGTGTTTCAGTAAAACATGACATGAGGATTCTTTTTCCTACAAGTAAACCCTAACTAAACAGTTACAATATCATAGTATTCGAAATACCAATAAGATCTCATCGGTTTGGTTACACGCCTATACAAGTAACTGTACACCTAGTCCTTGTAGTTTTACCTCAAGTAACAGCACTTAGCTGGATACTCCAGCAGACCTGATGTATTTCTGTCCTGGAATCTGGTGAAACCAAAAGACCAAAATAAAGATATACTATGAGATATTCAACTGATCAATTTGGGTGAGGAAATGTAATGTCCTGAACTTCTTTACAAACTCAACGCTTGAGAGGTAAAAGAAACGTTAATGGAAAACTCGAATATCAAAGTATCTCATATGTAGATCAAGTGTTAGCCACAGGAAGGGACTCATTGATTTCTGGGAACTTTTACTGAAATAAAATAGAAACCAAAATACACATAATGCTGCTATCTATGTATCCCAGTTCTTCAAAATCTATATCTTAATCCATCAGACACTTACATCTATATAGTTATACCATATAGGGTATGTATATATCTATACATCAGTTATTTAAAATGCACCTATTTCGCTCTCAAACTCTATTTTATGAAATTTCCCGAGTATTTAAAGATCTATTAGATGAATTAAACATCACTTAAGCTTTTTAATTTATTCCTTATCTCTCCTTCTATGTATTTGCGTATCTGAAGATATTAAGCTATTTATATATGTAAACATCTATCAATATAGCGAGCTGTCTATATTTATATCTATTACAATTTCATATCTATCATCTTTTCCTCTTATTGTCATGATCCAAATATATCCGAATCTTATCCCTACGCGTGTTTATACGTCAACTCTAGACTTACACAATTATATGGTTTCCATCTACTTCTAAATAAAACACGAAATGTCGAGACTTTTGCGTTTCGAAATGAAAAATTTCGAAATAGATACTTCATTGGCCATGACGCAAACACAGTTTTTAATATGGATGTATGCATTATGAACTTTCTTCTCATAAAATAATACGTTGTCTGCACTAATATGAAGACATGTGACTTTGGAAATGGAAGAAAATAGACCAAACTAAGTTATTGATATATTGCAGAAATATGTGATATTTATTTTGTAGCTATTCAAACGCCTACGTTCGCAAAATAAAAGACAATGTTAATAGTAAGCGAAGTAAGAAAATTCATACAAACATATATATCTGTATATATATATATATATATATATATATATATGAATATATATATGTATATGTATATATATATATATATATATATATATATATATGTATATGTATATATATATATATACATATAGACATAGTAACTACAAAATATGGCTTAACAATTACCTATTTTGTATTGTTGCGAATCTTTATCTGAAATGATATCGATGTGTTTTGTCTGTACAAGGCGTGTGGCCTTGATTTGGCTCTGTTTTTATTTTGTGAGAAATTAATATTCATGTGTTCAATATCAAATAGAGCTTTTATATATGAATATTTGTATTCAGACAGACATGTACAAGATCTACGACACTGGCATGTCGATGTTATCGATCAACAGCTATTATAAATTGAGCTCTTATCAGGCAGAGTTAGAATCCGATCGTAAGCTTAGATCATATATATATATATATATATATATATATATATATATATATATATATATATATACTTCATTGAAAATACAATGCAAAATGTTTTATCTCTATCAAGATTCTATCAGTATAAGCGAATGTTCTATATTATAGTAACATAACATATATATTATAATACACATGAAATGTTGTAAATCAAATTGGATAATTTACAATATTAATATATTCATGTGTGTGTGTGTATGTATGTATACCGTGAATTCAGAGAACCGATTAAATACATCGCCAGTAACAACACAAACAATAACAAAAAGAGAAAGCAGGAGAAGGAGAAATACTATTTGGTGCACAGAGGCATTCTCCTTGAACGTAATAATAAATATTGCACAAAATGTTTTAAGACTACTTAGTCAACACTTTTTGCAACAACATAAACTACACAAATTATTCAACAGAAACTCAATTAAAAGGAGGTAATTTAATGACCAATAAAATCTAAATTAACATCGCGCCATAAACCACTGTCAACACCGACGTGTTCCGGCATAAGAAAAGTTTAATCTTGAATATAACCTTTGAGAACCGTTGTCTACGAAGCTACAATAATATCTAATACACACAACACTACCAAAATAATATGCATAGGTATGACACAGGGTAGTTTCAAGCAGGTTTCTACGTGCACAACGCAGTTTGCAGACATATCGAGAAATTCTTAACCACATACGCTATCGAGTATGGAATTCTAGGCAAAATAACATTCCATATACTATCAAATAGAAAATACTGGAACACCAGGACGCGGATCCCATCATCTCGAGGAAATCCGATCTATGCACTTGAGAAAAGTTACATATTCCAAAACACTGTATACTAAATGACTGAGCACTAAATCAGAGGTGTGATAGATGTATTCATCGATGAAAACACCTACAAGCAATTTGGACGTTCATAACACAATAAAAGCTTCAAAGTGTTCGAGGCGTTCGAGGAATTCTTTTTATAGTTTACAAATCATTTAATTTCTATTTTCATATCATACATTATTTTAGACTGTTACTTTAAAATATTTTGGGTAATTTGATCACGGCCTTAATACCTAAACTATTTTTAACACATACACGCATATATGCATTGTCATAACGAGTTTGAATTACTTACTATACACGATCGTCAAGTGTTTTCGGTATTTTTGTACAAGGGTATGTCAGGACAACCTGCCATAAGGATACTTCACTCTACAAGTAAAGACTAACCAAAGATTCAATATAACATAGTATTCGAAACCCACATAAGATCCACTCTGCACGGCTATACACTGGTTCACACGAGGAATGGTGCACCTTGATCTAGTTATCTTGCCTCAAGTAACAGCACTAAGCTGAATACTCCAACAGACTATATGAATTATTGTCCTGGAATCCATAACCCGAGATTAAAGAAAGATATACATTAACATAATTTACTTGGGGAGAGGAAACGTAAGGTTATTAACTGCTTTACTAAATCAACGTTTGAGAAGTGGAGAGAATCTTGATGGAACACTCGAATATCTTTGTGTTTCATATGAAAATAAAGTGTTAGCGCCAGAAAAGAACCCCTTGATTTCTGTGGACTTACTCATGTAAGATTAAAACAAATATATATATATATATATATATATATATATATATATATACACACACACATATATATATATATATATATATATATATATATATATATATATACACATATATATATATACATACATATATATATATATATATATATATATATATATATATATATATATATATATAAATATAATAACACGAAATCACATAATTGTCGATGCAATAATTTATTTCAACCGTTCGGTTTTTTCAAGCATCACTCAGACAATTACATTTTTGAGTCTCAAAAATGTAATTGTCTGAGTGATGCTTGAAAAAACCGAACGGTTGAAATAAATTATTGCATCGACAATTATGTGATTTCGTGTTATTATATTTTATTATTGCTCTGTTTACTACATTGAGCTCTCATACCCGGATTTCCTCCTGGAATTATTCCACTATAACACAAATATATATATATATATATATATATATATATAAGGAGATGTTTGTTTGAGGCATTGCGTGTAATCTTCTATTATATAAAGGGCAGTTGTCTCTATGTTTGTCCGTCTGTTTGTCTGTCTGTCTGTATGTATAATTTTTTGGGGCGGGTGGTTGGGGGGAATTATCAACATCTTCATCCTGCGGAGGAACTGATAAAATATAGGACCAGGAGGTTTCTGAAGTATAGGGACCGGTGGCGGGGGTGCTTCTGCAGTATAGGAACCAGGGGAGTGCTTTTACAGTATAGGACCCAAGGGCTTCTGCACTTCTACAGTATATGACCCAGCACCGGGAGTGCTTCTACAATATAGGACCCGGGTGTTTCTACAGAATAGGGACCATGGGTGCTTATGCAGTATAGGGACCAGGGGGGTTCTACAGTATAGGGACCAGAGATGCTTATGCAGTATAAGGACCAGGGGTGCTTCTATACTATAGGGGCCAGGGGTGCTTCTACAGTATAGGACCCAGCACCGGGGGTGCTTTTATAATATAGGACCATGGGTGCTTCTGCAGAATAAGGACCAGTGGTGCTTCTACAATACAAGACACGGAGGCTTCTGCAGTATAAGCACCGGGGGTGCTTCTGTAGAATAGGGACCAGTGGAGCTTCTACAATACAGGACCCGGAGGCTTCTGCAGTATAGGATCCGGGGGTGCTTCTACAATATATGACCCAGAGGCTTCTGCAGTATAGAGACCGGGTGTGCTTCTGCAGTATACGGACTATGGGTGCTTCTGCAGTATAGGGACCGGGGGGCTTCTACAGTATAGGACCCATCCCCTGGGGGACTTCTACAGTATAGGACCCATCCCCTGGGGTGCTTCTACAGTATAGGACCAAGAGGCTTCTGGAGTATAGGGACAGGGGGGTGCTTCTGCAGTATAGCTACCGGGGCGCTTCTACAGTATAGGACCCAGCACTGGGGGTTCTTCTACAGAATAGGACCCAGCACCGGGGGGATGGGTTTCTTCAATATAGGACCTAGAGGCTTCGGCGTTGTCCGGGAGAAAAGTGCTAAATGTCCTAGATAGAGCTACTGTAGTGTTTCTCTTCAGACAGATGAAAAGGAGGGGGGATCGGTAAGAGTGATTTTAGTAGTCCTCTGGAGGCTGTCTTGATTTTCTAAATACTCGACGTTGTCCGGGAGAAAATTGCTCAATATCCTATTTTGCTTGCGGAGAGGAGGAGGGAGAGCCCCGGGCAACGCCGGGTACCCCTGCTAGTATGCATATAAGGGAAAAGTAAAAGGCTATACCAATGAAAGATATATTAATATGTACGTGTTAGAACGTAGACAAAACAAGTGACTTTATTTTTATATAGTAAATCTTACTTGATCGGTCAAGATTTCTACACGGTTATCGTATGTATGTGACCGTGTTACATGATATATTTCGATTAAATACCTCATGATTAACTGGTAAGTGTTTCAAATGTCGCCCGCAGCTAATAAAATAAAATATATATTTATTAATTTTTATTTCAGTTTAAGTGATAGGGTTGTCTTGTTACACAAATTTAAATTACATTTATCACCTATATGTTGTGTTGCGTGTGTGTGGTAACTGTAAGTCCATATACTATGTATGTTATGTAATTGATTGTTTTAATATTATATATTTAATATTTATTTATTAAAAAAAAGTGAGTTATAATAATAAAAATGTATACTAAGTCTGTTATTCTATTTATATTACGATTACTATTTAATTTGGTTGGATTATATGTATTAATTTTTTAAATTTCTTTATGAAAAACATTATGATGAATAACAAATAAATATAATTAAAATACAAATAGTATAATAAATGTAACATTAACATTAGGCTTAGTATATAATATTCGATCCTATCCTCATTCACTGAAAAAATAAATACATAATAAACACATAATTGCATAATACAGTATAGTATATAGACTCACGGATACCACCGCACACGCAAAACAAAATATAATTAAATAATTTAATTTAAATAAATGTAACAAAAACGATTCAATCACTTAAATAAAATAAAGAAATAAAAAAATGAATTATATTCCATTTGTTCCGGGCGATATCAATATTTACTGCAGTATAACCATAAACAACTTTACTTGTCAAAAGTGATTCAAGAGATTTGCAACACTTTCCATTTGATGAAAATGGTATTTCCTCGAAATATATCATGGAACACGGTAAGACACATTAGATCACTTTGCAGAAGCATTGACTGATCGAGTAAGATTTACTATATAAAAAGAAAGTCACTTATTTTGGCTTCGTCTCAGCACCGACATATTTCTATTTCTTGCATTGTGATAGCCTTCTCTCATTTTCTTTCTCTCTCTCTCAATATATATATATGTAAAATAAAAATGGAATAAAGAATAAGCAATTCAACAACTAACAAAAATAAACTCAAAAACTCTTTTTCTTCCAATCGCATTCTTTGTAGAAATTTGAAAACTTTTCTGTTTTGAAATAAAGCTTACCAACCGAACGAAAATGGCCGTATCTTAACGCCCGAAATATCTCGGCAGAACTTTACAACATGAGTTTTTGAGTTTATTTTTGTTAGTTGTGTAAGTGATTATTCTTTATTCCATTTTTATTTTTACATATTGTCTGAAACATTGTTTCTTTTTTCTAATACTGTCGGAATGGATAAGTCAGCATTTTACAAAACAATGCGACGATACAAAAAGACCAAAGTCGCGGCTCAATCTCACAAAAACAGAAGTCATTTTTTGCAAAGATGCATAGAAGAAAAGGTCATCCTTAAATCTATCGCTAAACCTTTACAACCTACCTACCACATCTTTCCTGATTACTTGGAGAACTTCTTATCATCATCTTCCTTTTTACTTAAACAACAAGCTTTTGCTCTCACACTTGAGGCAGATTTACTTCTTAAATCGCTTCAACAAGACACACTTTTTACCAACCCAAATTCAAACATCCTCACAAAATCAGTCGATAATTCTAATAAAAACCATTTAACTAAACTTGACCGCAAATTACAGAACCTTATAACCCACAGCGAATGGAAACATCTAGGCCAACTCGATATGGTACAAAACCACAGAAACATCCATTTATCTTCTACTGAGTTTTAAGCACTCAGTTTCGGTCTTAAATTCGCTACCGGGATTCAAAACAACTATATTACACAAAGCACACTCCTCAACTATAGGAATTCCGATAATGACCTAACCAAAGGATTTCTACAGGGTATCTCATTCGCCGCCACTACCACACCTCAGGAAAGAACCCTTCCCAAAAGATAAATCACAGTATTACGTAATTTAGCCGCCATACCACACATTGTTATATCCACAGCTGATAAAACAGGTGGCGTTGTTATCTTCAACACAAGTGATTACCACGACAAAATCATGGATATACTCAATGATAGGTCAACATACGAATCCACCGATCTCAAAATCATCAACAAAAACAACGAAACATTTATCAAATTTTTCAAAATCTCTACTAATCAAGCCAAGGAATGGACTTCCCTTATTTCATACCACTCTACAATACTAACATTTTACAGTCTTCCTAAAACCCACAAACATAACATGCCCCTATGTCCTATCATTTCCAGTATTGCGAGTGTCTCCCACAATATCGCTAAATCATTGGCAAACATTCTATCACCACTACTAGGTACTATCAGTAACGCACACATAACGAATTCAGGTCATCTCCTGAAAAAATTACAAGATATTACTTTACATAATCATACTATGAACATGCTTGATATCACTTCCTTATACACAAATATACCCGTAAAAAATGCATCAACCTACTTTCCAAACACTTAAACAAAATAAATTTCTCTTGTTCTCTCCCAATCAAAAGCATTATTGATATCATTAGGAACATAACTTCTCTTACTTTCTTTAAATACAACAATGACTATTATAGACATAAATTCGGCTTACCTATGGGAAACCCCTCTTAGTCCCGTATTAGCTTGCCTGTTTTTAGAATTCCTCGAAATCGGTCCTTTTTCTTACCGTATCCCTAAAAATGCTACCTATTTCAGATATATTGAGATATTTTAATCTTTCTACCTGTTAGTCATAAAATAGTAACATTAGCACAAGCACTCAACAAAGTTGAACCTTCCATTAAGTTCACTTTCGAAAGTGAACAAAACAATTCTTTAGCTTTCCTGTACATTCTCATCCTCAAAAACAATAACAACCTTTCATTTCAAGTCCATCCCAAACCAACCAACAAAAATGATTACTTACATTATTATTCACATCATAATAACTATATAAAAAATAGCATGATAATTGGTTTTTAGCTCAGGGCTCTGCGTATTTGCAGCCCTGAACACCCATCTCATGAATATAATAAAATAGAATCCTCTCTCACTACTTTAAAATATCCCAAACATGTCATTCTTTCCGCTAAAAAGAAAGCGTTCCAAATACATCTAAAAAGTTCAAAAATGCTAATACATCTCCTAATACTACACAACCCATATTAAGGAATGTTTTCCTTCCTACTAACTCTCGTAACACAATCTCTTTTCTTCGCTTTCCCAACATAGTTTTAGAATTATTCAAGTTACCTCACTCACCATCAAAAACATTTTACAAATGCATAAAAATAAAAGCAGAAATAAAGTCCTTTCATCGCCCACTACAGCTGGAATTTATACTATTCCTTGCGCCGACTGTGGAAAAATATATTTCGGCGAGACACAACGTCCGTAAAAGAAACGAATATATGAACACAATCGTGCCATAAAAAAAACGGTTATACCTCAAATGCGCTATGCACTCACATGATCTCCTCCGGCCACCACTTCATAACTTCGACGTCTCACAGAATCATGTCTGATCCTATGTCATAATAACACCATTGCCCAGCGACAAGGTTTCTATAACATTTCCATATCTTTCTGCTCGATCGATTCTATATGAGATGAATTTAAATGAACATAACGCTGGTTAACTTTTAACCCTTGTTTCTCTTCTTCCTCCCTCTCCTCCTATGCTTCTTCCTCCTCCCTTGTTTCGAATCCCTACGTCAATAGCCTCAAATTACTACTTATCCTATTAGACTTTGACGTTTTCAATCTGCTTTCGGATTTCAATCAGCAGGCGATATCCAACCACTAATGATTTTTTCTCTCTCTCTTTTTCTTTCTTTAGTAGCTTTCGACAGCCAAATGTCGATTTTACTCTTTCTTACTTTTGCTCTCGCTTCTTCTTCTTCTTCTTCTTCTTCTTCTTCTTCTTCTTCTTCTTCTTCTTCTTTTTCTGCTTCAACTGACGTTCTAAAGACACTGGTTGATTGGTCTCTCTCTCTTCTTCTTCCTCTTCTTTATCTTTTTTTCTTTCTCTTTTGATAACATTCATCGCGTCCCTACCCCCTTTTTGTTGTTCTCTGCACGTGACATTTTCTTCCAATCCCATGCTTTGTACAAATTTGAAAACTTTTCCGTTTTGAAATAAAGTTTACTAACCGAACGAAAATGGTCGTATCTTAACGTCCGAAATATTTCGGCAGAACTTTACAACATGAGTTTTTGAGTTTATTTTTGTTACTTGTTGAATTGCTTATTCTTTATTCCATTTTTATTTTTAAATATTGTCTGAAACATTTTTTATTTTTTCTCATATATATATATATATATATATATATATATATATATATATATATATATATATATGTATATTTGTCTTACTTGATCAATAGGTGTTATCAATAATATTTTATCTTCTTTCGTATCATGTAATACATTATTTCCGGTAATAAAGTGCTTTACTCATATTCTGTTAAAAAAAAAACAACATACATAACAGTAGTTCATAAACTCACATAACATAACTATTTAATTTGTTATATATTTATCAAACTTAGATCATTTTATTTCAAATTTACTTACCTTCCTTAATTACTTACTTATTTTAATGTTAATTGGTTTTCCCTCTTTTGACTTGATGTCTAATTAATATTATATGTATATACATATATATTTATTAAATACACTTTTAGTTACTTAACGTTATTCTAATTATAATAATTAAAATTATCCAATGACTCGTTTACTTTATTTTGTGATTTTATTTATACATTAATTTTATTTAATATAATTTTATATTATTTTATATAAATTATGATGACTATAATCATGTTACATTCCTTTTGTAGTTGTGTTTATTTATTCATCTATTAATATCCCCTAATATATTCATCTATTATTGAATTATTATTTATTTGTTTATTTAATTAGAACTTAATCATCTGGACTTAATTAAAATGGTCACTTTAATTTATATTTTATAATAACTAGATGTCTTAAAATACGGTTGGTTTTATGATAGATTTTTATATACTATGAATATTGTTTTAAAATTTCAACGTAACTTATTTAACCGTTACAAATTCTAATTGATAATATTCGGGGTTTTTCACACATTACGATATTTTACTTTATTATATAGTCACTGATTTTCTTAAATAAATTATTCATTCAATTTTTTGATAATATTAGAAATATATGTTTAAATATTATTTAGTATGATGTATTTTTTCAATATATTATATGTTTTTATATTTTGCTTCTTTTATTTTATCAACTGTTATTTTTACTAGTTACCCACTATATATTTTTATTTCATCATATATATATATATATATATATATATATATATATATATATATATATATATATATATATATATATATTACATGATTAAAATATTAAACTTATTATTATTGCTATTGTGAGTTTTACTGTTATCATTATAATTACGAATAGTATTACTATCATTATTAATATTAGATTATTACTATGAGTATAAGTTTTATTTGTATTATTATAAATATTTTAAATACGTACAGTTAGTAGTATGTTTTCCTCTATGTATTAATTACTATTTGTATTATTATTACTTTTATTTCCATTGCATTTATTTATTATTGCATATTTATTGTTTGGTAAATTAGATTTATTTTATTTAAAATGTATTCAACTGGAATACCCTTTGTTTAATTAATTAATTTACTTTACATAACATGTACTGATGTTATTGTAATATGTATAACGTATTTGCATTACTGGGGATATTTATACGACGATGTTGTAGTGATTTTACGTAGCTTCTCATATTCTGCCAGTATCAAATTAAATTAAATCATATATCAATCGTGCATGTAATTTATAAAACAATATTGAAACATTATTCTAACTATAAGTTCAAACAGCAATTATATTAGTTGAAGTTATATATATATCGTTTTTTCGGAAACAAATGTTATTTTAATACTCCATAATACTCTTATTACAGACAACTAGAAATAATAATGAAAAATAAAAGGTTCGTTTAATCTTGGCAATGCGCGTCGCTACGATCTTAAAATACTAATTATGTTTTGTGAATGAAGTTATAGTGTTTTATTAAAAATATATTATTAATGTTTTTATTTTAGAATATACTTACATTTATATTTTTATTTTAATAATATAATTGATTTATATCCAATGTTAATTTGGTATTGTTAAACGTTTAGCAACACGACACACCGTTCATTATACGTAAGCATACAACTTTTCATCTAGTCTGTGCGTTTAGTTTAGTTCCCGTTATGTACGAACTATGTGTTTTGTTTTTACAATGTAGTTTCCTCTTATATTTAAGAAAATACTTTATATGCTCTCATATAATCATCTATTAATATTTATTTATTTATTATATAGAAACAATATTTTTGTGAGCTTCAGAATTCTTTCAATACGAATATTTCTATAGATATTTACAGTTACTTTCTTTCACTTAAACCCTAGACAATTTTAGTCATCCGACAGAGAATGATCATTGTCAGTCACCCTATAATTACATCATGCGATGGACACATGGCATTTGGTATCTTTAACACCACTGGTTGAGATTTCAGTGTTTCAGTGAGACTTAATTTACCGATGGATGTTCAAATATATATATATATATATATATATATATATATATATATATATATATATATATATATATATATATACATATATATATATATTAGGAAATTGTAGTTTGCTTGAAGCATTGCTGGTAAATATGAATGTAAGTTTGTAATCCGCGGTATTTCGTCAACAGCTGTTTCCATCCTGTTTCTTTCGACCGCTCGTTCATGGTTTTGAACTTTTGATAATGAGAGGTCCCGCTCTCGAAAATTAAAGTTTAACTTTTGTCCGGGACTTTTTTAATTGCTTGACAGTAAACTTTTTTCTATTTACTGTTCTGGTATTTAATCTGTTTTATGTGAAATATTAATAAATTGATTTGAGATTCCATTCTTATTTTCTCTTCTCATTTATTTTTGTTCATCTGTTTCACCTTTTTAATTGCTTGACAGTAAACTTTTTTCTATTTACTGTTCTGGTATTTAATCTGTTTTACGTGAAATATTAATAAATTGATTTGAGATTCCATTCTTATTTTCTCTTCTCATTTATTTTTGTTCATCTGTTCCACCTTCCGGTACCTATATTACATTGCCCCTGTCTCGGATTACAAACTTACATACACACACACACATATATATATATATATATATATATATATATGTGTGTGTGTGTGTGTGTGTGTGGGTGTACATATCAGTTTAATTACTTTACAGATACGCTTCGTGTGAGCTGTCCCCTTCTTCTTTCTCTGCCTGTCTGTTGCATTCTCACGCTTACTGTCTCTATCTCTAAAATAATACAAATAATTGTGTTAAGTAGCCGATGAATGTCTGTGCGTCTGTCTGTCTGTCTAGCTGTCTCTCTCTTTTACTTTTCTCGCGAAGCCTTGGCAATGAACACATTGAATTTTAATTTTTAGCTTTTATTTTCTTCATCTTTAGAGTATTTAGTGTTACACACTAAGTTCTCTTAACTTGATAGCACATACTTCGAGTCCAGAGCATAACACAGCGTTAGATTCCCGTATCGAAAGAAAGAATGCTAGCCAGCTTTTTTTTCGAAGCTAAAAGAATAGCTCTGGCAGCTATCAGGCTATATTGACAGTCTAGTCGCTACGTGAGGTCCTCCTACTCACATTCGTAGAAAGAAAATTATATTTTACCGAAACTATTCATCACCCATCTTTTCTTGCTACATTTGTAACAATAAACATTTCACTGGAATATTTCAGGAATATAATGGAATTTTCTATCAAATAAAATTTGGATTTTTTTCTACTTGATTTATATTTTAAATTCTTATGTCGATTTTGGTAAAATTATCATAACTTTCTATGACGTAACTGAGTGTGAAAAGTCACTTCAGGGGCTTGTATGTCGGAAGTGGTACTTCCATTGACCCTGACCTAATTTCCGTGAGATTCGCGTTCGACAGATGACGATCCGAATGCTTGCAGCCGACATTACGATACGTTGCTGCGTCCTAAGATGTTTTTTCTATATTTAAAACTTAAAAAAAAAACCCAAAGAAAACATAACAAAATAAAGCGAAATTAATGTTATCAAATAAATACATTTTTTTTATTTTACGTAAACAAACAATGCGAACAACAACTGGTAAAAAAGTAAGTTTGCGTATGTTTTTTTGTTTACTTTTAACCGAATTTCCGTTAACGCTGTTGTTTTTTAGTGACTATTTTTTTTTGTTTTTTATTGGGGGGGGGGGGCATTTAATTTTTTTCTAATTTTTTTCATATTTTAATGTTTTCTTTTGCAGCGGACGAAGACGGGCAGGCAGGAGAGGAGGGTTCTATCTCTGAGTTGCTTTAGGCTTTAATAGGTGATGATGAAATATTAAAAAAATATATATTAAAGAATGAAAAATGTTTGATGAGATATGTTGGCGTAAAGCATTTGGTTTGGAATGAAACTGTTTGGCGATATTTCAGAGACTCTGGGCGAAATTTAAATGAATATGACGCTATTTAAATGAATATGACGCTATTGTTCAATAGTCAATGCCATAATTGTTATATGTATTCAGTGAAGTAATTCCCATGTTTGATCTACATAGGCTGAACATAAAATAAAATCAGATGCAATGGTGTCCAGGGAAACGTTTTTTTTATTGTCTGGGTGATTTCGTAAACACACACACACCATCATAAACATCATCATTATCATTAGTAGTATCACCATCATCATCATTATAATAATCATTATCGGGGAGGTTCTATGTTGATGGAAAGTTTTCGGAGATAGAGCACCTTCTAGATATCAACTTGAAGGACACGAAGAATAGTGAAACCCTGTCAGTCATAATCATCAATATTACTACTACTACTACTGCTACTACTACTACTACTACTACTAATAATAATAATAATAATAATAATAATAATGAGACCATACAACGAGCAACAATGATGAAAATAACCGTATCTGAAATGAAAATCCTCGAATGACTAAACCAAATAACATATCCAACGGACGCTAATATGCCACAAATAATTTTAAATAGAAATATAACAAAATACATAGAAAGGATATCACACGAGCCTGGGACAAAAATCGAATGAACTGCCACGCCATACACAGATTGATTTAAAAGACATACACACATGTATGTGGTGACACTAGCTTCGGCTAGTCGTGAAGGCTCAAGGAGAATGAAAAGAACCAGGTAAGGGAGAACTCAGCAGACCTGCACCGGAAGGGTGCGGATGGTACAGAACCTTCGGCAGGCTTTTTCTAGAGAAGATCAAGTGTTTACCAGCGGAAAATCAATGCTAAACCACTTTTGGTATAACGCAAAGTGAGTTGTAATGGTAATCAAAAGAAGTGAAGCTTGCTGGAAATCTGGAGAAACTTTTTGTCACTCGGATTCAAGGGAACTTAACTTATTTCAAGTGATCAGTCACTGATAGGACTTGTTTAAACAATCTAAGTGAGTAAATGCTAATAACAATAATCATAATAATGATACTTATTAACAAGGTTGAAATATTAAGTAATCTTCGAGTACGGAAGCGAAAACACATAACACCAATCAATCACACGTATGTGCACATAGAATAACGCTGTATGAAAGCAACTTGAAGTATTGAAAGAATATGACACGTAACCAAGATAACTGAAACTGCCAAAGTAGATATGTAAAAAAATCTCAAATATAGTATACTCCTCCTACCCATAAAACGCGATAGCTGCACCATTTGTTGAAACCACAAAGAATTTAAGGAAAGCTCTATGTGGTTCTTCCTTTGATACGATCTGGAGAATCATTGACCAATTCTTATACTAGAGTCGGGTTATCAAAAGGACTGATCATTTTGTCTAAGTTAGGTATATGTCTATTAAGGCTAGGTCATTCTCTCAGACATTACCTTCTCTTTCCGGAGTTTTGTTTGTTTATTGCTGGTCGCCTTTTTCCTGATATCATCAATCTAACTCAGTTTCAGCTTTTATATAACTATGTATTGTCTCTTGCTGCTTAAGCCTTTTCGACCCATATTACTCTTTTTCCACTCGTCGGTCTCTGTTTCAGTCGCTAACATTCTGATTTATGTGCCATTCTATTGTCTGTTCTTCCCAAATTGACTGCTTTGATTACAAGTGTTCAATTAGTTAAAACTCAACTTTATTTATTATATACATGCATGCACTCACTCGTGCACAAATAAAATCAAGTCCCTTCCTATTTTTCTCTCTATCTTTCTCTCTATCACTCTCCAATTCTGTGATTTCTGTAATCTATATATCGCATTTGACATATAGATTGAACTTACTAGAAATATCCAGACGAATTCTTGTAATTTTATACAAGGGAAACTTTTTTCTGGGCAAATGTTTTATCAATTGGTCTATTCACATCAATATTTGCTGACGTTGCCAGCGTTTACAGATTGCATTTTATGACGCCGTCTATTGCGTCAAAATGACAATAAAAAGGTGGTCTCTCTCATGAAAAAATTATATTAACGCATTGAACAGAGAAAAAACGGCATCCGAATGTTATTATTGATCTTGCCTTTATCAGCTCGTGTATATTTAACCATTTTGATGAATGCGAAGCAGAAAAGATGTTCTTATATCAGTAATGTAAGAATAATCGGGCTAAAATGGCGTATCACTTGAGATTACTTGCTTTTTGGCAGGCGATTAATAATGGCGGCAGTGTTTGCCTCGTAAAAAGAAATGATTTCTCTCAGAGATTCCAAAACTTGCTGGACTTTTGGTAATTTGAGCTCGGCATCTTTACGACTTAGAGGATCCGGGAAATGTGCTAACTGATTATAGATTTCGAAAACAACAGTCGAAAATATACAGAAATGGCTGTGGAAATGTGGCCATTAGATATATGGTTATCATGTCCGTAGATTATATATATATATATATATATATATATATATATATATATATATATATATATGAGAGAGAGAGAGAGGGGAAAGGGAGAGGGGAATAGAGTGATAGAAAAAATAAGAGAGAAAGAGGAGGAAGTGTGTGAGGGAAAAGGAGCTATGATAATAATTAAATATATAAATTCTAGGAACTGATATTTATACAATTACTAGTCGGGTCACCAGGCCTTTCGCGGGCCCATGAAAAATAAAAGAAATTAAATAGCGTGTGTAACATCTTTATATTAGAACTTCCTCTCTATCCATCTCTCTAGCCGTCTCTTTATCTTTCTCTCTTTTCATCTCCCCTATTTTCTGTCAATTCTTCTCGAGCTTTTCTTTCTCCCCCTCGACCCACTTAAGACTCATTTTCAGAAGAGGTGCTGCTAATTAATTAGCAACATTTGTATCACTACAGACTCATGTTCAAGCTAAGTACGGCTGGAATTCAACAACATTTGCTTTACTACAGACTCATGATCAGAAAATCTGCGGCTAGTGATTCAGCACCCCTTGCTTCACTACAAACTCATATTCAGAAGAGGTGCGTTTGCGATTCAACAATTATTGCTTCACTACAGACTAATGTTCAGAAGATATGCGGTTGGCGATTGACAATTCTTTATTCCGGGCAACTCTTTATATAAACACACTTATTCAATGTATTGTATTGAGAACTTTTGCCACAAAATACACAATTTTACAGTAGTAATACTATATTATTACTTTTATGACTCCCGAAAAACACCAATACATTTTTTCATAAAACATCATAAAAAACGGTAACGTAATTTACCCTGGCAACGCTGTGTTTAAATACACCTGCTATATCTATTGTATTGAGCACTTTTGCCATAGGATATACCACTTAACAGTTTTAATACAATATAATTATATTATGATCCCGGGTAACGCCAATACCGTCGGTTCGGGTTAGGATTAAGTTGTCGTATCAAAGAACCTATATGGTTTACTTTTGCCCCTGAACCAAAGCATGCTCATTTATATAGCCCCCCTGTCATATAAAATAACACATATTATGCTTAATGTGTGCTCCTAAAACAAACACTTTCTTTTTTCTAATATGTCCCTCTCGTATCAAAGACCCCACATGATTGATTTTAGCTGTTAACCTACAAGTATGTTAATTTATATAGCGTGTCTTTCATATTAAATAACTTATAATAGTATACGTAGTGTGTTCTCCTGAAACAAAAACACATTAATTTACTAATAGGTTCGCGTCGTATCATAGAACCCATGTGGTACATTTGTGCCCATAAACCGAAATCATTTTCATTTATATAGCGCCTCTTTCATATAAAAGTGCTCAAATTATGCTTAGTGTGTGTTCCTAAAAGAAAAACATTTATCACCGAATGCGACTTAAAACTAATGCCTTTAGTGTCGTATTACTGGTCGCAGTTAAGACGTATATTTTCAAGCAGAACATTTAAGGAACCCTCTGAAATAATACTAGTTGGTATCTGCTAATATACGTATTGTTTCCAGTCGTCCTGAATTTCTAATTTTCTCTTGCTTCAGGCAATGCCTGTTAAGGAAAGGTGCATTTATATATTGAGCAACTTTTGCTTTCTTATGGAAGCATCTTTACAAAGAATATATATATTCACTTTCGAGACGTAAAACAGGTCAACAATATAGATTTAAAATAACATCTGTAAGTTATACCAAAAGGGTACAGCTGAACTGGGCAAACATAATAAGTTTGATTTGACTTATATATGTAATAGTTTGGATCAACGATGTTTTACTATTTCAAACTTGAAGGAAATATTCAATGAAATCATATAGTAAACATGTTTACTTATGAAAACATATTTTGTCTTAGTATACTCTGTGTTTTTATCAGTGTGTATTAAAGTTTATTCAAGCAATCTAACATGTGGAGTAGTTCATCTTCATCAAACATGTTTAATGGGATAACTGAACTGGATAACATTACGGAATGTTTATGGTTACATTTTATCCAAAATAAAGACGACAAGAACATTATTTGAAGCGTCTTCCTCTTACATGAATTACGATCTGAAAAATATATATCAGAGAATAATAATATATAACCTTGGGTCATACGACAAGTCAGTTTAAGATAACAATTATTGATAATTATGGAAAGTAGTATGGTTAGCTTTAGATATAATAGGTTTAGGTTATGGTCAAGCTGGGTCTAATATTCAGACATAAAAATCAGAATCCACGAATTGCATGATATAATCCCAGTAATCTCCCTGGCATAGTCGACAAACTTAATAACATTGAAAACACATTAGTAGACAAATGAGAAAAAAATCACATACGCAACTTTCTTGATATCACTCTGCTCGACACCACAAACGGCTTAAATTTCTCAGTCTTTAGAAAACCAATGAATACAAATGATCTTATACATTTTTAATCCGACCACAACAACAGAATAACATCCACAATCATCATAGGCGCGTGCCTCAGAGCTCTTAGAATTTGCAGCCCCGCTAATCTCCGCAGTGAAGAAACCTATATCCATAACGCTTAGCAAGCTTTAAAATATCCTCAAATTTTTTTTATCCAAAACGCTAAACACAAAGCTTTTAATATTGACAACAATTCCAACTTTAAATTATTTAATCATAGTAGATATTAACATTTTCCTTTATGGTTCTTTTTTATTTTTTTCATATTATTTGTTCGTGGTTGTATCCATGTTGCGTTTACGCTATTGTGTACTTGTCAATTGACCCATATATTGCTAGAAAACTGTTCGCTTTTGCCTGAGCCCAGTTGATGCGTCTTTGTCTTGCTTCCGTTTAGATTTTAGAAAATATGGCTTTATTTGCACTCTCCCTTTGTGTAGGTCGATCTAGTTCTTGATATATCCCCATCTGATTTTTTTTCAATTATCTGTGTATATTGTTTGCACTTTAAGCATATTAAGCCTTTGTTTCATTTTAGATTTGAGATGTTCAGTTTAGTTTTAAACGTAAACTTGTTAATATAATTTTGAGGAAAAGTTCTGTATTTAGTCTGTTATGTACGATTTCGTGCAAGCACAGAGTAATCTGCTAAAGGTGTTTAATGTGTGTGTTTGTGTCTGAGGAATCTATTAAACTTTTCATTTCTAAATTTACTAGTCTTTATTTTTCATGTTTATACTTTTCCTTTTATGCACATCCATAACTTCAGTGAAACATTTAATTTGATTCATATTTCTTCTTCGCAGTACGCAACCGACTACCACCTCTTGTCTATCAAGAGTGCATCTGCTGAATGGCACTAATATAAGTATCAATATTATTAGTAATATACTTAGTAATAGAAGTTTCTGATGGGCATATATACATTTAATACCAATAGTTTCAGATACTACAACTGTTTTTAGCATGTCAGTATTCGATGTAGTATTTGAAGTTGGAAGGACGACGAATTCTATCGAATTCTATCTGCAGCGTATGTATCTACATGCAAAACTTAACGTAATTTGTCGAGTAGTTTTGAATGGTACACATCATCAATATTCACAAACAGACAAAACAAGAAAAGATAATGTCATTTCAAACTTTAGCGTGAAAATATAGACAACGGACATATCTTCTCATAGAGATTATTGAACGCATCTATAGATGTTACTGCACACTTAACTTCGCCAGACCGACGTCAATCATATTTAACATGAATCATGACAGATGGATGAAAATCTCATATATATCCCCTACCGCGTCTAAAGTGTATAGACAGCAAAGTTGATACAAGTTATCTCTGTTATAATTGAGAGAGCGTCGGGTAGAACATGTCTTCAATGTCTCTGGTGACTCGCACTATTTATAGTGACAACCGGTGTAGTTTCTCCTGTGTAAGAACGACCATTGTAACACCCCCCCCCCTTTGAGAATATCCCCTCTGGGGATTAATAACGTTTTTGTTTGGAAATCACCATCATCAACTCAGTCGATTTCCGTTTTCTATTTGATCTCCTAATCTAAGGAGCAGTCTCTGGTATGGGCACCTGCAAAGTATCAAACACTGCATCCATGATGTTCTCCTCGGGCGATCTGGTCAGCTCACTGTTCGAATATCTTTTCCGGATTTGGTTAGTGTTGATTTTTTCTTTCGTGCTTATGATAAATTCATCCACCTCTGCCTTACTCTTATATTGTATTTTTTACTTCAGCTTCCGCTTGAATGGCTGCTATCACCATATCCTCCAATGGTTCTGTCTGCTTAGGTATCAACCTTGATAACCCGTCTGCATGACCAAATTTCTTAGATGGTACATACTCCATTTGAAAATTGTAGTTAAGAAGAATGGTACCCCATCTTTGGAGTCTATTCGCAGTGTGTTGTGGTAGCCCCTTTTTCGACCCGAAAATCGTTAATAAGGGTTTGTGGTCTGTTTGTAACAGAAATTGTCTACCGTGCTGGAAACGATGACATTTCTTTACCGCGAATATAATGCTTAGAGCCTCTTTCTCAATTTGAGAGTATTTTTTTCGGCTGGTAGAAGTTTTCGGGATGCATGGGCTATTGGTTTTAATTTTCCATCATCCATTTTGTGCAATATGCATGTTCCTATACCATAGTTGCTGGCATCGCTTGCAACTACAATATCGCGCTTGGGATTATAATGTGCCAGAAACAAGGCAGACGTTAAGATATCTTTAATTTTCTGAAACACTTCTTCGCACTCTTGCGTCCAGACCCATTTTTGGTCCTTCTTTAACAGTTCATTTAAGGGTAACTTTAGTTTATGCATGTTTTGTACGAACACATTGTAGTAATTCGCCAACCCTAAAAAACTTTGTAGAGACGCAATATTTTCTGGAGCAGGCATGTTCCGTATCGCCATTGCCCTAACTGGGTCTGGCCTTCTTCCTTGCTCATCGATGATTTGTCCTAAGTATTTTATTTTTCCCATGAAAAAAGTACATTTCTCATCTTTGATTTTAAACCCATAATCCTGGATTTTTTTGAATATTTGGTTTACATGAGTCTTGTGTCGTTCTTTGCTAACGCTGTTTATTAACACATCGTCCAGGTACCCTACTGCGAAATCCATCCCATTTAACATCATGTCCATAATTTGTTGAAAAATCGCAGGGGCGACCTTTACTCCAAAAGAAAGTCGGTTAAATTTGTATAATCTCTTATGGGTATTGATACATAGCAGTTTTGAACACTCTTCATCGACAGGGATTTGAAGATAAGCGTCGCTGAGATTGATTTTCGAAAAATATTTTTCTCCACTCAGTTTCGCAAATATTTCTTCAGGGCTTAGAAGAGGGTAATGGTGAACTTTTAATGCCTTGTTCAAGCCTGTGGATAAATCGGCACACACCCGAATCTCCTTGTTCTTTTTCTTAACATAAACTATAGGTGAAACCCACTCACTGTGATCAATTTTTGAAATGGCAGCCATGTTCTCGAGTCTTTCAAATTCACCGTCTATTTGCTCTATAGCGGCGTATGGAACATTTCTTTTCTTTCTGAACACAGGTAGTTCATTTGTTTTAACTTCAACTCTGCTACCGCTTATGTACACCTTCAGAGACCGCCTGAAAATACGTCTGGAAAATGTTCTTTTAATTCCCTCTTGAGTTTGTCTGCCTCCACATTCGAATCCTCAACCTTTTGGCAAAAGGAGCTTAAAGGCAGATCCCATAGGCTAAACTTTTCAAGCAGATCAGTTCCAAAAACGTTATTAGATTTTCGCATAATAAACATTTTGGCTTTTACGGTCTTATTCTGGAAAGAAATATTCGTCAATAATTCCCCTTCGAAGGTTATTTTTTCACCACTGACGTTTTTCGCCGTTTTTTGTGATTTGATCATAGTTAGTCTCCCAAGCTTCTTCCATGTCTGTACATTAATGATGGAAATGTCAGACCCACTATCAAACTGTAGTCTCACTTTTTTTAAAAGCATTTTGCCCTGTACATATTTCCGGATATTTTGTCATTCAGGTTCAATTGTTGTCAGTTTAATGGCTGTCTTTCAACCATATTTTCTTCTACAACGTGATGCCTTATGTCCTTTCTGGTGGCAGTTGTCACACTGTTTGAATATGTAGGGACACTCATTGTACCAATGGTTATCTCCACACCTCCAACACGGTCCAGGTGGATATTTTCCATGTTTTTTCTCTGGTTATTCATTGAAGTCAATTTTTTCTTCTGATGGATTTTTTTAATGTGCGACCCTCCGTTTTCCTCTATGTCACGACTGTCCTGTTTCAACGCAACAAAACGTTCACAGTCTTCCGCTAAGTTTTGTATTGTTAGACATGTCCCATTTTCGAGTTTATTTAAAATACGACGTCTGATTTCAGAGTCTTTATTTAAGACCAGACCTTGCAAGAATATTATACATTTAAAATTATCCGATGATAATTCCTCTAATTTTAAATCGTCGCAAAGTTTATTTACTATACTTGCATACGTAATGTAGTCGTCTTCCTCTCTTCTAGTGACATTCATACACTTATATCTCCTGTGGAAAAGAGAAGTGTTTGTAGGAAACAGTTCTGTTAGTAAAGTAACTGCCTCCTGGAAGTTCAACTTACTGGTCTTTTTTGGAAGGATAAAATTCACGAACGTAGTATACTCGACAGCTCCTAATTTTCTTAGCAAAAATCTAACTTTTTTAGTGTCTGTCTATGTACTGCAGTCCGATACAAAAATATCCTCATATCTTCTATAGAAGTGAACAAAAGTGACATCGTCTTCTGGATTATAATTGAAATTTTCGATAGCGCTCCACACAGCCGTGTGGAAGAATGCATTATGATTCTCGTTTGCTTTCGTTAACTGTGTTGCCTCCAGCAATTTTCTCTGTTCCTCCTGTGTTTTTAGCAAGTGTTCTTCGAAGTGTTTCTGCTGTTGTAGCAGTTTTTCTTGCAATCCTTCTTCTCGTGTTGTCGTCAGCTCTTTTTGTTCAGCATGCATTTTTCTTTGGGCTTTTTGCTGTTCCAACAACTCTCTTTTAAATTTCTCCTCAATTTCAACTTGTTTTCTTTGAAGTTCCATTTGTTGTTCAACTTGCTGTCTTTGTAACGCAACATTTTGTTCCGTTGTGAATTTAAGTAATTGAAAAAGAGAATCTTTGAATTCAGTGTCCATCATTCACGAATTCAAGTTATGCACCACACAATTTACACTTGTAAAAATAAATCAGTTTTCCCCACAACGTGCTTAATATAATTAGTTTGCACAACTAATACACAAAACAAGAAATATATTATTCCTTAATGAAAAAAATTCAATCCCACTTCTTTTGTTTGAAAAACAAAACTAAGAACATTTTTTATATATATATGTGTACGTAGTTTTACAAAACCAAGTCTGTCGCTATAAGCCTAATAAGACTAGTTTTATGGGAAATCTTTTTAACCCCTTTTCATTTTGCAATACTGCGACTTGCTTATTTAACAGTTCTTTGTTAGAAGCACAAATGACTTACGCGAATATATTTTTTTACTGTCCGTCCTTTGCTCTCGACAATTCTGTGGTAGACCGTTTTAATAAATAGTCAATCCGGATTTTGCTCAAATATCAGATGTTGTCCTAATAATAACGACAAACTTACACAATATCTGTAATAGTTGACGCGGATAATATTTATCTTAACGAGTCAGTGAAACTTGAAGAGAAAAAAAAATAAAGGTATCAGTGTATTCAATTATTTCAATAATTGAAAATGTCTTACGCGTTTTTTAATTTTCGATTTTTGGTAGCAAGTTTTGAATTTGTGTGTTTTTTTGTTTTTTTTCTTTTTTCGCTTAACTACTCAGTAGTTAATTTGCTGTTAATCCTTTCGAATCATAATATCTGACTAAGATAGGTTATTTTTTCGTGAAGATCTTGCGAATCACTTTGGGTGATTTTTTTTTTGCAGTGAAATCGTTTCGGGGGTTGGTTTAACAAGTGTATTAATAAAGTAAGAAAGTTACTAGCTATTTGCTAGACAGTTACAAGACTGTGCTTTGTCAATATTTATTTGTAAAATATTACAAAATGCGGCACAAGGCCAAAGAAAGGGGAAGGGGAAAGCGATCGGTCCGAATCTAACTTTTTAACATAGCTAGTTCCATGCAGGACAATCATTCACCAAAATACCACATTTGTACTGTACATCCTTCTCAATCACCAAAAGAAATCACTCCATGAATAACCTATTTAAAACCCATATTTACAAATATGCAACGGGGGGGGGTATGATAAAACACTATATACAAAAACAATAAATGAAAATATATACAATGAGAAAAAAAAAAAATTAGTAAAAGACCCCCTTACTAAACTGTGGCAGATGCACAGATTTGCCAGTCGAAACGAAAAACTCGAAAAAAGGTTTAATGCAGGCCCCAACGCTTTATTTAACAACACCTCCTTCGAAAATTCCGAAGGGTGACCTGCATCCTGACAAATCTAGTGCTCTGTCACCTAGGTGGGGACGGGCTAAAAAAATGAAAAAAAAAAAAGGCCATAATGAAAACATTCACGCCCTAGCTAAGTTATTAAACTTTCAATAACTAAAACCTGTCTTAGTCTTAACTTAAAATGTCAATGTTCGGTTTTGCAACCCAAACTCCTCTACCTAAGGTACGTCTAAATACCACTCTATTCTAGAACCACTCACTCTACACAGTCGTGCACCTCGCACCCACCTTTCACCAACATCTACCGAAGAGAGTCTCACTCTCTCGGCCCTAATGCGTGCTTTCAGATAATATTTGAAAATTGCAATAAGGTCGAGAGGAGCGTAACTCTCAGCTCCGTAGACTGTCTTCATTCGAGTCTTCCATATCGTATCTCTCATGACTGCTAGTAAGCTTAAAAATAAAAATCGTTTTATCCTATCACTTGTCGGAGCCCAATTGCTACATACATTAATAGGTTCCAGGTTGAAAGAAGATACGCCAAGAATGCGAACCATGAATCCAGAAACAAGCCTGATCAGCGGCACGTGAACCAAGGTCTCGTCCTCGTCACCACACCTTAGACCAGTCGGCGAATTTGCCAAGCGAGCTGAATGAAGTTTCTTCTGAACCCAGAGTGCATTTCTTATCAACAGCCAGATCAATGATGCCTCGTCATTATCGAAGCACCTTAACCCAGGCGTCCAAGGCCAGATTGAGCGTAGCTCCCCCTCGACAAACCGAGCCCCTCAATCCCAACAACTCGAAAGGTTCCCCTCACCATGACCAGATATATTGCCTTCCGGGACATCAGCAGGGTGTCGGAGAGGCTTTCTCTCACCCTTGAGAAAAACTTCAAAGCGCGTCTACATTCGCGAAAAAATGAACACTCACCTCGGGGCAACCTGTGTGCCTCCCCCTCGCCCAAGTGCACACTTTTAAAAGCAGGGAATGCTTTTTTGGTGTCTTTCATCCAGAAGACCCCGCTTCCGTCAGTTTGTGACCTCATTCGATCTAGGTAGAATAGTCTCAGGGTGTGCTGACGGATTTCTATACATTGCATACCTAGACACCCTTCAGACGGATGGAGATAACAAAATCTCACGACGGACCATAGGGGCCTTACCAAGCCATACGAACTTGAAAAGAACCCGCTGCATTTCCAGCAGCGTATCCGACGGGAGTGGGAGTATCGATAGACGATATAGGATGATCGGGTAGATGTGTGAGTAACACACTTCCGATCTCCCCTTTAATGAAAGATTTCTACGGGTCCACAGACTAGCTGCGCCCTGAATCGCTTTCAACACTTCCGACCAATTTTTCTCCAGCTGAAGATCGGGACCGAACCAGACGCCGAGTAGCTTGTAAGGTCCGTCTGTCCAGCTCAAGGGTCCCTGCAAGGGAACACCCTTCCAGGCGCCGATGCGCAAGCCAATAGACTTGTCACAGTTAATTTTGACCCCTGTTATCGTTTCATACAGTCTGATTTCTCTGTCGACGACGCTTATCTCGGCACTGCTCGTTACAAGCACATTCAAATCGTCGGCAAAGGCGGAGTACTTCAACCTAATACAACCACCAGGCAAAGTAATCCCATTAAGGGCCGGAGTCACTCTTTGCCTGTGAAGGAAGGGCTCCAACACTAGAACATAGAGCATCGGTGATAATGGACATCCCTGACGAAGAGATCTGGATAAACTGAAGGGGCTTGACCTCATACCATTCACCTCTACCAGTACCACAGGGTTCGCATACTAGAGGCAGATCCAAGAGCGAAATTCCGGGCCAAAACCGGCCGCAGACAAAACAACCTCCAAATAACGATGGTCAACCTATCGAATGCTTTGGACTGATCTAAATTAGTCAGCGCGGCTTCAGTGTCGACTTTATCTAAGATCAAGCGTATCGAGTGCAAATTGTCTTGGAACGTCCTGCCATTTACAGCACAAGTCTGTTCCGGGCTTATAAGACGAGCCAATACAAGCTGCAGTCGATTGGCTAAGATATTGGCCACAATCTTTAACTCTGCATTTAGCATTGTTAAGGGCCGAAAATTATCCCCACCAGTTTTGCTTTTACGTAACAACTTCACAATACCCATGGTTAAGTGCTGGGGGATGGTCCCATTCCTAAACAACGAGTTAAATAAAGCAATCAGTAAGGGAACAAAAAAGGGCGACAACCTCAAATACACCTCGTAGGGCAAACCATCGATCCCGGGAGACTTGTTAAGGCCGACTCGCCTTAAGGCTTCCCGAACTTCATCCTCTGTTATACAACCTTCGCACCTAGCCGCTTCAGTCGCCTCGAGACGAGGAAAGTCAGCCAGATAGGGGTCGAATTGTACTAATGACAAACTGGGCTCCCTGGTAAAGAGATCCTGGAAATGAGAACGAAACGCCTCCAGAATGCCTTCGTTTGTAGTCACGAGACGCCCATCCGGCAATGAGACACGGGCGATATGTCGATCGGTAGCTTGTCTACGTTCTTCTGCACGCAGTTGAGCGGCTATATTTTATGTTTCCATGGGCAATCTTTTTATCCTAGCCCTAATTACTAAAGCTTGGTGTTCTTTAGTAGTCAAAGACGCCAGCTTTGCCTTAATTATGGTAACTTTAACGCTATCACCCACCTCCACCGCCCGATCTAATCTAGATTCTAGTGTCACTTTAACTGCCCTAGTTGTTAGATTGAGTCGTCTGCTAAAATCGGCAGAAAAGGACCTAATTAAATCTTTAAGACTATTCCACCTCTTATTCCCAATGATAGCCCCCGTCAATTCCAGCTGTAGGGTTAGTTCTAATTGTTCCTGGAAACCCTTCACCTCGAACAACGAAGTGTTGAGCTTCCAGTAACCCGCTAATTTAGGCTTAGGTCTATCTAAGTTTACTCGAACCCGAACGAGTCTGTCATCTGAGTAAACTATATTATGAAAACTTGGACATTGTAATAATTCTACATCGACTCTCCTAATTAAGAACCGGTCGAGATAACTCGAGAGCTGTCCCGAATCGGAGCCGCGCCTAGCTGTCCAAGTCCATACTCTATCAAGGGGCTTCTCATTCCGGAATTTATCGATAAGATCGAACCTATCGAGAAATTCGCGAAATACTTTAGCATCCCTATCATCGTTAGTTCCCCTATCCGTGTTACGATCTAAATCAGGGTCCAAGACCGCGTTCTAGTCCCCTGCTAAAATAACCGTCCGAGATGTATTCATGAATTGATAAATCCGCCGAAAAAAGGGAGCACGCTCACTGGGGCGATTGGGCGCATAAACCCCGATGAGCCGAAATGCCTTATCCTTTATAGTAACATCCAAAACAAATATCCTTCCTTCCGGATCCATGAAGCAAGGGTCACACGACACATCTAATGATTTACTTACCAGCCAGGATACACCTCTTAAGCGAGAATCGAAGTACGCTGAATAGACATGAAAACGCCTAGCCAACGCACCCAAATGGTCACCTGAAACCAAGTGGGTTTCCTGAATACAACATACATTCACTCCAAGCTGCTGAAGATCCAGTGCAATACGAAATTTACGTAAGGGGGCCCTCAGCCCCCGGACATTCACACTTGCTAGAAGGAGAGGTATTGAGAATATCTTAGGGTTGGGTTCCAGAAACGAACATTGACGAGGTCAGGATGCCGACGGCTCCCCCAAAGGAATGCATGGCCATCTGTTCTGTAATCTCTCCGGTGTAAGAGATACCGCCAACATCCAAAGGATATGTTAGCTTGGATATTCGGTAGAGGGAAGGGTGTAGCCAAACGGGGACCCTCCCAACACAATCTTTGCTCATGCAATCAAGTTCCTCATTTTAAAAATTGCCATAGGCTTATTTATTTTAAAAATATTGTTTGCCTCCCCAGCATTTGCCAAAGTGTCTTGGCCTCGGGTTTCTTTCATATTACAGTCAGTACATAATTTGCATTGGGAAAGTTGAGGGGATCTTCTACAGATTTACCCCCCACTTCTCTAAAGTCAAGCAACTTTTTTAGATTAGTATGTTTAATGTTTTTTGCGGCATTCGCCAGGCCTTCGGTGACAACACACACATCTTTGCCTGGCAGAATGCCGTTTTTTTTCTTGTCCTCTCGAGTGAGGGGCTTCTTTGCCTCTTCTGGGTTGCAGGGGTTGGTGGAGGAGGCATTTCTTTCAATTGGGGAGGGGGAGGGTGATGGGATGGGAGAAGGCTGTTTCCTAGGGGAAGTAGGGGGAGAACTTTTAGGGGTAAGCTGAGGGGAGACAAAGAGAGACGGTCTTGGAGATATAATTTTTTTAATTGGAGACAAAGGGATAAGTGTGTATTCCTTATCCATGATGGAGCTTGTGATTGGAGGAGGCATCGGTTTGGGTGTTGGTCTATTTTTTGATGAGGTCTTTTTGTGGGGTTTAGGGCTAGTCTGGGGGTTAATTTTTTGAGAGGCTGAACTAGTGTGAGACTGTGGGCTTGGACTTTCGTGGGGGCCATTTTAGCTTTTTCCGTCTCAAATCTTTCATTATCTAAATTTTTTAATGCCTTAGCGGCGATGTAGCTGTCTTTGCCGGGATCCTTTGAGAGCATTTCTTCTTCTCTTAATTTTTCTAAAGTTTCCCGGCCAGGTGTTTTTTTCCAGTTGCTATAAATCATTCGCCTTCATCCGAATCGGACTCCTCCTCGCAAAGTGGGGCATGAACAGGTGACTTTGAGGATGACATTGGGGGTGACGCTGTTTTTTGGGTCAGTGTTACCCCCAAGTTCTGGCCGAATCTTGTTTTAGGTACCGTTGGTTTGGTATTTGTAATTACTGGCTTCCTCTGCGGGCAGTCATATGTGAGATGACCCACTTGTTCACACGTCCAACAAACTGGCTTCCTGCCGGTCACTATTACGTGTAAATTGTCCTCCCCAATTTTAATATAATACGGCATCGTATCAAAACCTTTCTTATCCAGCAGGATCTCAAAAATCCAGGTTCCTGGGTATTCGTCGAAGTTGACGCTAGTTATTTCGCCGAACTTCATGAGGAAGGCCCCCAAGTGTTCTCCATCTACGTGAAATGGTACATTAAAAATAGTTACCGCCGTTCGTCGTTTTCCCATGTATTCAGTTCTTAAAATATAGTCCTGGGTTATTATCTCTGTCTGCGATAGTTTTAAGCACGTTTCTTCGTCGGGAAACAGCGAGTTCCACGTATTGTAACCGCGGCATTTAATAATACGTTGCGGTTTAAATCCAACAGTAGCCAACAATTTCCAAATGAAATCAGCAGACGCACGAATCGTTTTTTTAAGTTGTTTATCCATGACAAACATAACCATACTTCTTTTTTTAATCTGTTCCAATTTTGGGAGGTCAATTAATAATCCATTATCGGTTATTAAGAGTGCATAAGTTTTAGCTTTCTCTATAAATTCTTTTACATTAATAATTATTTTTGGTGGTTTTATCCACCCAACTTCAGTAGCATCATCATTTTCCCTGTTATTAGCAGGTTGGTCAGACGTAGCCATAATGAGTAATAACTTTAACAAAGGAGAAAAAAAACGAAAAAAAAAAAGTAAAAAAAAACAAAAAAAAACGTGGGGAAAAAAACTTCAATAAACTTTAACGATAATAATAACAGTCCGAGGTAACAATTTACACAAATAAAACAAGGTAACGAGAAAAATAACGCACACTTACAAACAAGAAAAAGAAAATCGCCAAAGTAATATCCAAACGCAGTCTTCACTCGGGGTTAAGACTGTGCTTTGTCAATATTTATTTGTAAAATATTACAAAATGCGGCACAAGGCCAAAGAAAGGGGAAGGGGAAAGCGATCGTTCCGAATCCAACATGGTAACCTAGCTAGTTCCATGCAGGACCATCATTCACCAAAATACCACATTTATACTGTACATCCTTCTCAATCACCAAAAGAAATCACTCCATGAATAACCTACTTAAAACCCATATTTACAAATATGCAACGGGGGGGGGGGGGGTATGATAAAACACTATATACAAAAACAATAAATGAAAATATATACAATGAGAGAAAAAAAATTAGTAAAAGACCCCCCGTTACTAAACTGTGGCAGATGCACAGATTTGCCAGTCGAAACGAAAAACTCGAAAAAAAATTTGATGCACGCCCCAACGCTTTATTTAACAACAACTCCTTCGAAAATTCCGAAGGGTGACCTGTATCCTGACAAATCAAGTGCTCTGTCATCGAGGTGGGGACGGGATAAAAAAAAGAAGAAAAAAAACGGCCATAATGAAAACATTCACGCCCTAGCTAAGTTATTAAACTTTCAATAACTAAAACCTGTCTTAGTCTTAACTTAAAATGTCAATGTTCGGTTTTGCAACCCAAACTCCTCTACCTAAGGTACGTCTAAATACCACTCTATTCTAGAACCACTCACTCTACACAGTCGTGCACCTCGCACCCACCTTTCACCAAAATCTACCGAAGAGAGTCTCACTCTCTCGGCCCTAATGCGTGCTTTCAGATAATATTTGAAAATTGCAATAAGGTCGAGAGGAGCGTAACTCTCAGCTCCGTAGACTGTCTTCATTCGAGTCTTCCATATCGTATCTCTCATGACTGCTAGTAAGCTTAAAATAAAAATCGTTTTATCCTATCACTTGTCGGAGCCCAATTGCTACAACACCATCTTTGCTCATGCAATCAAGTTCTTCATTTTAAAAAATTGCCATAGGCTTATTTATTTTAAAAATATTGTTTGCCTCCCCCAGCATTTGCCAAAGTCCCTTGGCCTCAGGTTTCCTTAATCTCTGTTGGAAAACGATGGGTGGTCCAGCCAACACGAGCATGATTGCGACCGGTACGGGTCGAATCCCAGCTCCGACTGCCTTCTCTTCCTGCCGTTGGGGAACTCTTTTTTGTTTCAACTCTCTCGCTCTTTTATTGCGAATGCGCCGACCTCTACGAGGAGGGGGGGGGGAGAATTCTTGTCAGCATCGAATAAGATCACGTCACGAGAACAAAAATGAGAGCAACGTGTCATAAGCGAAAAATGATTATAATTAAAAAAAAGAAGTTTATATTTCACTCTGACCTAAAAACGATATGACCCAAATTACAATTAACATTCGAGGGCATAAAGGTTAATACTAAAACAATTAAAACCAAAATACGATTTAGAATTGTTTGAAATTGAGATGAGGAATTTATTTACCAGGGCGATCAACTATGCTTTTTAACCCTGTTCTTTGTTTATACTGGAAACCTAATATGATGCTTCACTTTGAATAAGCTCGTGGCTAATTCATACTAGTGCTGTATTCTAGGCTCTGCCCTCCGCAGGGCCGCTTAATATTGTCGCATCCGCTTAATATTGTCACATCTCTCTCTCTCTCTCTCTCTCTCTCTCTATATATATATATATATATATATATATATATATAACTGTGGCACTTAGAAGGCAATACAATGCAGAGGTGTGACGGATAGCCACAAGTTGGAGCAAATAAGACATATTATGGTTGAACAAATTAAATAGTTTTAACCTTAATACAATGTATACACATATATATATATATTGATTTATTTTTTTCACAAACATATCTGTTTATCTACACAATGTTACAATGTTATGTAATACCTGTATCAAGATGGTATGGTGGAAACTCCGTATGATATAATATTTCGGGAGCTTTTCCACTTCAGAACCGTGCTCAACTCAAGTTCAAGCGTCTTCCATAATCGGGAGGCGAACACTGCAACCCGAATGGAATCATAATGGAAGCATTGTTTATACGAATTAATAAACCAAACATTAAACATTCTCTTTTATGAGGGGGTTAAGGTGTATTGAAGTGCTGTTGAAATAATTTAAAAGAGTGCCCTCCTGATAGATTCACCAATTTATTTCATTTTGTAATCGCCTGATGACGAACGATGTCGGCCGAATACGTTCGTATACAATACGGATATTTTTTACACTCCTTGGATTATAACTAAAAATCCGTCGTACGAAGACTAGAAAAAACAGATCAAAATCTGAATAAGCAGAAGTTGACACTCCTGTTTAATCAAACATGCATAAAGGAAGGAATACTGCTTAATAATATATATATATATATATATATATATATATATATATATATATATATATATATATATATATATTGGAGAGCCATGAATATTATAACTGTCCTGCTTTAAATCTCCGAAACAGTTACATGGTAAACAGCTGATGATCCCCGTGTTAATATTAGACGCTTAAGGTTTCCTGTTTTTGTTTCACTCTTAGATAATTAACCCCCCCCTTTTTATTTACTTATATTTTTTCATTTATTAATTTTCCAACGAATGTTAAGTCTGCAATATCTTGGATTTAGTTAGTTTGTCTGGGAATTTAAACTGCATTTTACTTTTTTTTAAATGACTCAAAGCTTCGAACTCCGGGACACGAGTCACCTTTAACTGAAGTCCGAGCGCTCTAACCGATAGGGTAAATAGAAACCGCTATGCGACAAGTAGAGAAATACAACTTATGTATGTCGAATTAAGCGGGCAACATAGTCAGGCGTCTTTACAGTATTATACAAATCACGTAGACATGAACAACTGCTACTATATATATATATATATATATATATATATATATATATATATATATATATATATATATATATATATATGCATACTTTTAGAGGAGGAGTTCACGTCGGTTTTATCCGGAATACAATCTTTCAAAACTAAATATAAATTCAGTTACAAAGCTTAATTGATAGATTAATGTAATGATTTATGTTTAATCAACTTCCACATTTGTCAAAAGTGATGTACACCTTAGAGAAATCACGTTGATTGAGTTTTAAATGCAAGATACCGACTCAGTTCAATTACTGCATCTCTTGATTCGGCCTGCGTAAGTTTTACGTCGTAATTTTATCGCTAAAACTATGTAGTAGTTTGCAGGGAAGCCCTCGAGTGCTATTGTTTTCCACAGGTTGAACTTCCGTTTAGATCTTGTACCACATAGGAAGAAGGAAAGGTTATTCGCAGTGATTGTAGCTAGACTAGTACTAGCTGTGAATGTCATGAACGGGGAACTATAAAGTGTAACTCAGTAGAGCACTTACCATAAAAATAACGACAGAGTAGAGAAAGACTAGCAACGCCACTTCTGTGAGAAAGAGACTGTAGGAGAAAGAAGAGAACATTCCATCACAAAGTTACAGAGTCTGTTTATACAAGAGAAAGTGGTCGGAGTTATCCCCAGGTGTGGCACCATTCTCTGTCTTAGTACATCTCTGTGGATTGAGTCAAGAGCCAGGCACCTACTGGAGCGGAATAACATTTTCTTCTGTCTGTTACAATGAAGTTTGAAATAAAATTTTCTCGCTAAACGCGCGTATATGATAAGCTTGTTTCGTTTTGTAACAAAGGTTTCGAAACGGGTTCTATAACCAACATACAACGTGAATAAATTCAGTCAGTATCAGTGAGATATAAGTCTATTACGTCATGCAATATCTGATGTTGAAAACGTAAACAAAAGTCGGTAAATAAAATATGTATAGTTGATATAAAGAAAAAATGAATAATCAGACTTGCGCTTAAATAAGTAAAAGGGAAATATAAAAGTGACTTTGCCTCTTTGAATATATTTACATCAACACGAATTTACCTCAGGGAATATATAATAATATATTTATAGTTTATTGGTACAATTTAAACGACATATTGTAATGTTAATGTATACGCTTTCTTATAAATGTAAAATTCAGTTTACTTTGGCTGAGAATAAGGATATCACTATTAATAAATTGTTGTGTTTTTTGCTTCAAAAGCTATGCACTGAATTCATAACAAAGATTAGCACGCGTGCGGTGGCGGTTAAATAAAATCTCGAATGGCGCGTTTAACCAAGTACAGCTTTAAAAGTGTCCATGTGATCTCCGCATTTAGTGATGAAAATCGTATTTCAAAAGATATAGGTTACAGAACGATTTCCATATATAGTGTCTTATATTGCATATTGGACTAATAATCCACCCTATAATGAAGTCCAATGTGCATTTATTGGTATCCATATACATATCAATCTCGCCAGGCAAAGCTTAGTAAATAAAGCAATTATGGGCTGAAGATATTTCGAGTGTTTAAAGTAAGAAAGCAAAGAGAAAGTCACACAACCCTACGCGGTCTGAAATAAATTCGGAATTTTATTGATTTCAAATATAAGAATGTTTTTTCTATTTTTCGTTTCTTATTTATATACCAATTGATACATTTTTCTTTTATTGTTTTTTTTTTTACTTTCCAGATTTACTTGTTTTCTTTTTTCTTATTTCTTTTTTTAAACTGGCCGATTGATACATTATTTTATCTAAACAGTAGTGCGAACAATGGCGAACCATAATTTTGTCGTCTATATACTCGTCTTACATAATATCCATCGATTCCAAATGCTATTACCGATGCAAATGGTATTTCGAACTGAAGCATGACATTAGTTTTAACCGACAAACCGAAAGGATGACAAAACAAATTAAGCCGAAAATAATTATCTAACAAAAATGATGCGCACCCGATATTTTAAATGCTAAAACTGTACGCATAAAACATTTTCTTCTGGAAGGTCGAAACATTGAGAAGATTACGTGCGAATGATGCTTGGTAAATTTATTATTCTTCGAATTTTAGATAAAAATTGATAATTAGTATTATTCGTATCATCTTGACTGTCATTCCCATTTTCCTTGTAAGTTTCACAACGTTCTGTACGACTTACTGTTTTTACGTTTTCAGATCCATCCAACTAGGAAGTTGTTATGTCCAACTCGGGAACCTATACGGAATGTCGAATTAGATATATTAATGAATCGACGGCAGGGGGCCTTTTCCGTTCTATTAACAATTACTTGCTAGACATGTCAATTATTTATTAAGTTATTCTAAGTTTGCATAACTTTTATATAGAAAGTGTAACCCTAAACATCTAGAATATTGTCGATTGAAACTTATTATTTATCAACGCTATTATCTTATTTGTTGGTTAAATATCACTCGAGGTGTGAATAGTATTTCAAATAATACAAATAATCAAAATTATTTAAGTAGTTCAAGCAATCATGCAGGCTTTACCCGTTATTTAAAATGGATTTTAATAGGTTCGACGTGAATATCACCTTTGGTTTGTTAGCGAGTTGCGATCGAGTTAAAATACTTTCAACATACTGATCATTGCTGGTCTCGTAGTTCGTACAAATCTAATGTTCGTATCTGTTTGCGCCTATTGTCAATGTATTTTGTACACACTGATAAATAAGCATAAACAGTCGCTTTTCGTCATCTCGATAATTGTAATTCCGAACCTACACGATTTTACTCACCGATTTAGAGTATAATCTCACCCCATTTAAATTCCAAACGTTAATGTGGTCCTTAGTTTCTTTACTCCAAACAGGATGAACTTGATTACGCCGCATAACTTTTGTGACGCAATAAAATGCTAATCCCCTATTTTCCTGTGCGCCAATCTTCTGCGGATGTCCAATAAAACTCACCATCCTGTTAATCTTAATTAATATTGTCATCATTATTGCATCAACCAACGGATTTATGATCATAACACAAAGTCTATCAGATGTGTTCTCGTAAAATTTAAAATACGAATAATATAAAATATGCTTTTCAAGACATAAAAATAGCTTGATTAAAATTTTTTATGAAGAAATTATGATAGAATTAAATTATAATTTTTAACAAAGTAACCGTAGTGATTTTTATCAAGTTCAGTAAGCATCAAACCAAAGTAAAACGCTGTTATCTGTGATGTTTATAATTAATACAAACCGAGAAAATTAGGTAGGATTTGAGGATTGTGTTGGGCCAAATTCAGAGATAGTCGGCTGTAGGAAGACAGAAGATCAGAGACAGAACAATAGACATATATGACCGTAGGCGTGCGCTAAGAGGACAATTGGTGACACTTTATTCATCTCTCTTACTGTGTCGTATTAATCGACTGTACTATGAAAAAAGTGCGTCAAATATGGTTGTATAGATTTTATTTCGTTAAGTGGTAAGAGACTGAATATTTAATGCTTTTTTCAAGGGTTAATAAGATGGATGTATTGTCAGTTTAATGATGACGAATATAATGAGAAGATTAAAAATGTTGAATGGAATGAACAACATTTGATCAATTATGAGGACGGAGTATAAGAACTATTTGTTGACACTAAATTTAGTTTTAGAATTGTGAAAGCACTTTTCATATTACGCTAGCTTCTCCAAATCGAAAGCAAGAGAATCAGCAAGAGATAGAAAAGAAGTGTCTGGAAGTCCAGACCGGTTGGAGGAACAATTGATCTGAGATAGATGGATGATTCCACGTCCTCTATATGTACGCTCTCTAACGTGAGCTAATGTTATTGGTCCGTATCGATAAGGAAAAACAGCGCATTGATTTTAGATGGGTTGATTCGAATAATCAAAACCGGGAAACAGCTCTATTCTGTCTATCGATGTGGCTTTTCGCTCGTCGACTGCTCCAATGCTTAGTCTCGAAAGACATTCTTATGCGATGCAGTCGATCGCATAGGCGAACAACGTAAGGCATCGTAATATCTATATTTATAGATATATATTTACACATTACGTAATGTAAATTCATGGATGTGAAATAAAAAATAGTTATTTGTTTAAATAATACCATATATATATATGGTGTGTATTCCCAAATAATAGATGTTGCTTTCTAATTAATAAGTTGACAGCCCGATAAAAAATATCTAGTATTGCTATATAAATACCATATTTTTTCTCTGCTAGATATTATTAAATATTTCATATTTACTAAGTAAATTTATATACTACCAATGAGCAAAAGTCGTTGAATTACTTGGTAGTAGCAGATTAACATAAATAAATGCTCCACCTTATTCTTTGTGTGTCTTTGAAGCATGTGGTCAGACAACAGTTTCATACTTTTTCCCGCAGACATTTCCATTATTGTTGTCCGCTGCAAGATATTTCAAAACGCATCGGTTGGGCAGTAAAGGGATGACAAGGCAGTTTTGTATCATATGGTCCTCTCTCTACATCCACAGATGGGTGGATCCTTTTTTTGGCCTCATCTACTCATAGCAACTTTCAGTCGCCCCATTCCCATTCCAAGGCGGTTGAGTGTTTTACACTTAAGTCAGGGGGAGGCTTGAGAAGGAGAAATTCCAATGTCAGTAGGGTGAGGGTCTTTCTCCAGTTGTCTGGTCTATAGCTCTATAATGATCCTTTCCTGAGACTTTATTAATGAGGGAGCAATTATAAGGCGAAGTGAATTTCTCATGGATAATATGTAAAAAGTGATTATACTATTACTATTACACCACAATAACTAATAAAATTAAAGATAACATGAATTGAATGTATGACAAACTTGTTCACAATTGCAATATGTGTGTCATTTGCATACACATGCCTAACGAATCTATTATAAGATTTAGTACAAAATTAGTTTCGATACTTTTTGCTGCACGGTCAAAACCCTAAGGTTAGAGTGGAAATCCTATATGAGCAACAACAGTAAGCAATATATTTTTAAAGATAGATTTTTACATATATTTGTTTGTTTTACTTCATTTTACTAGTCTACCTTTATTAAGGGACTAAAATATCTCCAAGAAGAGTTTGATAAAAAAAACAGAAAACCAAATGGTCTTAGGGGAATATGCAGCTATTCCCATTCAAGTTGAACGAAAAGAAAATATTACTAAAATAACAGCAACTGATGTAGAATATTGTAGTCGACCGCAGGCCAAATACCGATTAGATTCGCTCGAGAAAACTCGACTAGAAACTTACGCAGAGAACAGTGAGTTCAATAAATGTATTTATTGAACTTAAACAAATAAAAAATTTAAAAATTAAATAAATAAAAAGCTGAACGGCATATAGAAAATTGCTTTGTAAGCAGTCATTCGTGGCTTGATTACGGTTTAAATATATACTATATATACCCGCTGAATTATTCGCATGTAAACTATTGGAAAACTCAAATAATAAATAACGTATCAAATACATAAACACACACATATATATATATATATATATATACATACATATATATATATATATATATATATATATATATATATATATATACATACATATATATATATATATATATATAGTATTAAAATATATCTATAGCAAGTAATCTACAAAGAGGCGTCCATGTTTCATCAACGCAAGGTATACTCAGTACATTAGCTATATATCGTTATCAGATGGTGTCATACTACTACAACTACTATTATTACTACGACTACTACTACTAAGCTTTGTTCATGTATTGAGAGTAGTTGAAGTAAATACTTAAAATCTATAAAAATTATGTTACATCACCTTATATTTATATATGTTTATATACATGAAAATAATTACATATATATATATATATATATATATATATATGTGTGTGTATATATGCATATATATCTACAGTTTTCCCCCAATATAACATTCTATTTTTTATATATATTTTACACATAAAAATATAGAGCAGTCAATATATAAAGCTTTTGGATGTGAAATAATGTGTAAAGGGAGATAGAAATGACAGACAAAATGTCACTCTGCTACACCGGTCCCGGATATGACCGTGAAGTTTATCCGCTTGTGAGGCACCACTTTGGGAACTATATAGAGTGTGAAGTTTAAAATAAGTTATAATTATTCCCATGCCCACTCTGACTCGAAGTGTATTCCCCAGCAGATCTCATCTAGTGTTAGAAGAAATGTATCTCGTACATGACACTAAACTTCTTCAAACAACCTTGAATACTGGTGTTCGCCTCTACCTGACTCCAGCACCCTTTAATTCATATCCACTATCCCTTTCTACCTTTATTCGGCTTATTCCATTTCCCAATGTTATTATTACACAACCTATCTTTCAACAGTACTCGATATGACACTCAAATGTATCCAGTGGTTGCCTTTACATTTGTGAGCTTTGGGGAAAGTAGAGTAACCCCATAGTCAGAATTACAATTCCACTATGACCCGAAGGAGTGGTAGAACTCGTCAAGAGACTTATTAATTGTTAAAATATAAAATATAGTTTACAAAATGTTTATAAAACCACAGCTTTATCTACAATATATTCGTATACTAAATATTTGAATACGTTCTGCATTAAATAACCCACAAATTATTGACATACCGGAACACTAAAACATCGTAAAAGCAATGTAAGTATTTGCTTGAATGGTTAGCATGGATAAGTTTCCTTTGTTATGTTTACTATATAGAACCATTTATTCATGTTATTTAATACTGAACCTGATTAATGTTCCATTAAACACAAACTGACGTCGTACCTATATCTGAAGAGGGGTTCATTCTTTTCATAGCCAACGATGAATGTTTATAAAATTCTAGTATTACGATGTAAATGAATGCGATAAATTTTATATGATTCTACAGGGCTTAGCCGATTCTTCAAGCTGTGAAGTTATCCATTCCGCCACGCATGTCCCCATGAATAATTTTGTTAGACTGTATAAAAGGGGCTGGGTACCACTGTATTTAAAAAGTGTGTCTAGTTCTCTTGAACAATAACATCACAAGATATTGAAACGCGCATGCTTTCGACGTACCATTATATATTAACTTAAGCAGTACTCAGCAGCCCTGCCTCAGATTTCTTTAAATTCGTTTTCTCAAAGAATATTCGTAATTGCTCCGGAATTATATGTAATCACAAACCGGATAGGCGCCATTGATATCCTTTTCAACAATGACTGACTTTCATCAGAATAGAAACTATTAACCGAGCTCATACGTTTAACATTCTTTGAATATATATTCAGTTTTGTTCTTAAATCATTATTGATGAAACGAAGATCGGTCTCAAAGGGAAGTAACTGTTGCTGTGTGTGCTACTCTGATATGCAGTAACAATTAGTGAGTAGAGATCGTTTTAGCGATTACTGTTAGCTTGCTAATAAGATCAGGAGAAACCATCTTTCCCGTGAGAACACTAGAATTGATCAAGTAAAGATTGTATCAATGGCTGCCCAACCAACTAAAATGAAGAGTATGTATATCTAAGTTGAATCCTTTACATAATGTGGATCTCGTATGTCCGTATGTTTGTATCCAAAAGTATGACTATCATTTAAATGAAAGTTTAAATAATATGATTATTTTAACTACTTGTGTACATACATATTACGGCATGTCTTATTTAACTGAATCCTTTCCTTAAATCAAACTCCAAAGTTAGCTTGCAATATTACACCAACAACAAATACGTATTTCCATTTTAATATAATTTATAGATTAAGGGATCAGTTAATCCTAAGAAATGTAATTAACAATTACTATATAAGTGCGGATTTACATATTAGACATAAATCATGTAACCAGAAAAGTAGATGATTGTGTTGCATATACCCCCTCCGAGGGGAGGTCTAATGTCTCGTAAGTGACAAGGAATAAAAATCCAAATCACAAATCAGAACACCACAATAAAATCCTACCTTGTTTCCACCGCCATTTCATCCACTGTTGTCTCTGTGTGGTGGGCTGGTGCATCCTCGCATGGAACCTAAAGTATCACAACCAAGAAAAGAATATAGTGACTTTTGGAGAAACACAATTTATGTAGCTGTTGACGTCGCCTTCTGTGTGGCTAGTGGCGGGGAGATAGAATTCCGTGACTACACATATTTGTGGCCTAACACTCTTAATTAATCGTCAATCTTACGTCATTCCCTTACCCGTTCTGTCCGCTCAACTGTTCCCAACTAACTCTATACTTCTTTCGATCACTCTTTCATTAAGCCATGTGACGTAACGTCCGCCTCTAGCTACATCAGCTTCAAGTGACATATGAATGCACACACTGATTCAATGTTCTAGGTTTCCCAGGTACGTGTTAACGTTGGCTTGAGAATCCAAACCATCATATATATACTAGCGGATGCACCTTTTACAATTTAACAGTGTTTTGTTACATGGCAATTGACGTGTTTCCTTTTGTCTGTCAAGTTTCATAAAAAGGAAAGGGTGGTAATTGCAAAACACTACTCTCTCAGATAGTCAGCTGGACATCGTTTATGATACGTCTTATAATTATAAAATTAGTTTTATTATTGAACAAAAAACACACTGTATGGAAATAGGTAATGAACTCACTCGGAAAAATAGAATCCCCTTCATAAATTAAAGATAATCCCTAGAACACAAATTGATAAATTCATTTCATTTTAATTTATTTGATTTTTCATATACGTAATAAAAAGTGTATGTTGGAGAAAAATTAAGGACCTCTCCTAAATCAGTAGTTACCCGGGCTCATTATTAGGTAGTTATGAGTTTGGACTTTAAAGAAATATATCAAAATATATTTGTATTTTAATTTTTATTGAATGTTCACCTATCATAACATCTGAAAATTAAAAAAAAAATCGATAATAAATTTTGAATTACATCTTTCAAATAATTTTAGATGAAGCAATTTTGAAACTTAATTAGATTTTACAAGTTTCAACGATATTATTTTGTTTCGAAGGATTGAGTTGAAAGAAAATAAAACACATACACGTTGGGTATGAAAAAATAAGCTTACTAACATATATTATAAAACAAAACAAAAATATTTGTCTTGAGTTGCGTAGAAATTTAATCTAAACATCACTTAAGACGCAACACTAGGCGTACACCACATATCTAATAATGAGGTAGACTCTTTTGTCAGTCAGCCTTGTAGATCTTCCTGTCCTATTGGGACCTTGCAAGGACTACTTGGGAATCCATAGGTTTGGACGCTGGTTATCGGGTCTCTTTGAAACTTGGTTTGTTTGTAAGTCATTATACCAACCTGGCCCCTTTTATTATAGTTAGCTCCGTAAATAAAGATGTTTCATGACTTGTCTGGAGCGACTTTTTTAAACCAAATTATCAGTTACCAAGATATGTAAGTTTACATGAAATTAACAAAGTATATTTATATTACCCATTAAAAATGTAACTATAAAACACACGTGAACGCAAACTATTCATGAATAATACGCTGTGTCCTGGCTTTTTCGCTTATTACTAGTATTCAAAACTATACAAGCTCTGTCAGAGATCCGTGTTTACTTCAATCGAGAACAATACTCAGAGACAATATTCGCACATCAATAAGGCCAATGGATGAAGCAACGCCGGCGTAGCTAAAGTATCCGTTCTCGGTCTCACTCTCTTCTTGATTTAATTCATGGTATTCAAAATAATATCCAGAAATCATTGATTTATCTCCATGTAGATAACGGAATTGTTTATGGCATCACTTCGAAGAATATTGATTATAAAACTCGTGTTTGTTCTCCCTCTTCTCGTCTGGAAACACATCGTACAATCGGTAAAACGAGGCTTATTACTTTCAGCGACACTAAAACCGAGCCTCTCTTTTCAACATTAACGACAAGATCCTAGTTTTGCTCAAGTTCAAATACATAACTGTCTTATTGAGGAAGTGGTTTGCTTTAATACGTTTATAGTTCTAACTTTCACTCTCGAGCTGTCATGGAAGACATATATCTTATATGTTAATTTTAGTGGAAGAATCGTCGGATCATTCTACTGCTGCAGCAAGTATTTGGATACTGGTGCAATATATTACTTTTATAATAGTCAAATATATCATAAGATGTAGTACATTACAACGGCCATTTTATATTAGATTCTCGTTGATAACGGCCGATGATTTTCTCTGGAATGTAAGTGCTATATTCTCCTCAGGTTTCCAGTATATTACGTGCCCTTACAGTAGAAGCCTCGATTGATGTTTTCCTTATTATTTTCTCATTCGTTTTCCGATAATTTTGGACTATTCTCTCTTGTACGAACAAATATTAGTACTACGGAATTCTTAGGGTAGGTATTATAGGAGTATCTTATATACATTGACAGTTTACTTTGATTCGGCTTCTTGTGTTCCGCGTCTATTGATAGTTGTGCTTATGCGCTCTTTCCCTGTGGTTGGTCGGTGTTACCTGTTGGTGTGGGTTGGTTTCCGTACTCGAATATTTTTACTTAATATTTTTGTTGTTTTAAGCAGCGCCGTGGTTAGTATAGTGTCACACTTGCTTATGATTCGATTTTTCTAATTTTTCATGCAAATGTTTCCAATGCTCCTACATATATTGGTATTACTGTAGTTCTCTTTAGGTTTCATATTCCCTTAAACGATCAGGAATGCGCTCAGGATTTTCTTAATTTTTCTGCGTTCTTGAGCTGCCTTGTAACTTTTTATTTAAATAGAATTTATTAAGACGTGTATAAGTGTATGCATTCTCATGAAGCTTTAATCAATGAACGCAAGAAAATCAAATATAATGTTTATTTTTAATCAAATGTAGACAGATAGTGTAGCTAGTTTATATATGTATATATATATATGTATATATATATATATGCATAAATATATATAAACAAAAAATAAACAAGCTTGCTCATGATATTATTTATTTATAATTAGCGGGATACGTAGAAATTCCACAGTAGTTTCCTTTAGTTGTGGCATATTGCTTTTGTGCATACTATACACCTCAGGCGCGAACACAGACCCCCAACATAGTATTGCACTTGTTTCATATTTATCAAAGTAGTTTTATAATATATCTGTTAATGAGCGTCCATCTCTAAACTTATTGTAGGAGTTTGTAACGTATCATCATCTTATAGGCATCCAATTGAAACGCACCCCACGATCATATTATATTATATTTAGACACAACAGGTCCTGAATCCCAGGAAAATGTATTATAGCCCGAGTTACCCGTTCGATACAAAAGCGATATACGTAATGTAAATTGCATCTTTAGCGAGTGAGCGATCATGATTTTAACAAAAATGGTGGAGCGTGTAAAAATACTACAAACATGAACTAGCCTTAGCGTATTTTTTTAATATATGTTGTTATGTATAATGTTCATTACTATATCTAACTGTCATTTAGTCCTTTCTGCATGCAAAACTGCTGCCTTGATTCGGCTAAGTTCTGATTTTGAAAAGTTGATATTCTATGTTATTGCATATATATATATATATATATATATATATATATATATATATATATATATATATATATGCATATAAATATGCTCTAATAAATATATAAACAATATATATATATATATATATATATATATATATATATATAATCTAAAAATAAGAGAAAGCAAATAAGATTAAAAGAAACGTATGAATAAATATTAAATATTGAATAATAATAGCTCAAATGTAATAGATAAATGTAAATCAACAATTATATTGATAGTAATTGTTTCTCCGTTTCTACATTCTTGTTATCTGTCTGTGAGCCTAGTATCTAGCTGTTTGCGGGCCTCATGTTTACAGAAAGGGGCAATCTTGAATTCTTCACACTGTTTGACGGCCCACCTTATGGATTCGATTTTTAGAATTGGGATGTTTCTTTTTAAATGATAATAAGATGTAACATCATCATTATTATTTAGCAGTAAGTCTCATATTCATTAATTTGATATGTGAAAGATCTTACGAAAAAATAAATATTTTTTGGAAGATTCGTAGACCAAATACTGTTTCCATACGCACATATATATATATATATATATATATATATATATATATATATATATATATATATATATATATATAAATAAACATAGTTGGAGTATCCGACAATCGTTTCAAAACCTGCTCGGCTCTTCTTCAAGGAGTACATCCCTGGAGAAGATCTGTTATTTTAATATAAAAGCTCTAATATATATATAGCACTTTTGAAAAGTAATGGTTGTGTTTATTTGGTAAATATTTGAACTTTATTAATTAAATTATATATATATATATATATATATATATATATATATATATATATATATATATAGGGAGAGAGAGAGAGTCTGTGTGTGTGTCTTTCTCTTTGTTTGGCCGTGATGAACTCACAAGTTATTATTTCTAGTTAACTTAAATTCGGCTATGCATTCATGAAGTGTCATATGCTATTTACAGCTTATTGAATTAAAAAAATGTATTTTATTTTGTCATTCTCTTATTATTGTTTGCTACTCAGTTTGTATTCCGTTCTGCATTTCCTAACGTAATCTTACCCCTTTAAGTATTATTTGCCTTACGTATTCTTTCGCTCAATACCCCGGTCCTTATATCTGTAATCTTTTCCATAGCAAATGAAACTAATAACATTAGTATGAATCTATTTTTAGGCAAGAATCGATTGCCCGGCTTCGTTGACCGGTACACACACACTTACCGTTTGGCAGGAATATATTTCGTTGAGGAAGGATTAACATATTATATTTCTACGTTATATATATATATATATATATATATATATATATATATATATATATATATATCAAATTATGAATATTTGCTTTTATCTACATACGTATACGTTTCATCTTTACAAGAATCGTCAGTGTAGATATGAGTATTCATACCGGTCGCCGGACTGTAACCTCAGACACGAGTCATCTTTTTAACTCAAATTCCGACGCTCTAGCCCACACGACCACTATAAACAACCCGATAAACTAGCTAGAGATTAAACCTATTACAGACAACCGCCGTAGAGAGTGTCTGACTGCTGAAAGACCATGCATTAGAGCTACGATGACGTCTGTATGACTACTACTATTTACAGTGCCCAGCTGAGAGTGGAGGCGAGAAATAATTAGAAGTATTTGTTTTTTATCTACATAGCATACGTTTAAATTTTATTGGAATCGTCAGTGTAGAGATGATTATTCATACCGCTCACAGGACCCGACCCCCGGAACAAGAGCAATGTCTTTAACTCAAATTCCTACCCTCCAACCCATACGTCCACTATAAATATCCCGATAAATCAGCGAGAGATTAAACCTATTGTAGGGAGCCGCCGTCAAAAGTGTTCGACGGTTGAAGTAACATACGATATATATATATATATATATATATATATATATATATATATATATATATATATATATATACATACATATGGGTGTATGTTTATAGGCATTATACATGCAAAGTTACGTATTCTGGTATATTATATAAATACCGAAGATATGCACAAGCCAAGAGAAAACTATAATGTAATCGTGGCGCTTTTACTCACTATTTATTGTAAACAATGTTTTTCCAATCCGAGCTACTTAAAAGGTATTTATTATTACTTATTACATATTCTTCAAATCGGCTGCATGTTCCGCCCCGCACTTTACTTTCACCAAACACACTACATTCGGAAAAGTTCAGTTAGGCACAAGGTCATTGGATATTTATACACCACCTATGTTTAACGTGTGTTTTCAGAGCTGTTCATGATCTATTCATTTATACTTAGATATACATGTCATGGAGAAAACCAGATATGTACATTTATAGTCTAAGGTATTGTAAAACTGAATATCGGCCGAAAATATCCTGGTCAGTGCCGTCGACACTCTTTCGCCGATTCGAGTGTCTTAAGCGACAGCCAATAATCTCCAGACCAAATAGAAAATGGTAATGTCGGCGAAAATAGCCTCTTGCTACTTAGCAGCTACGACGAATTCTGTATGACAGAGAAGCGATGTATTTCTTTATAATTTAACCTGGGAACGAGTGGCAATACGACACGGCACTTCTTCGTGATTGAGAGCGACTCATACGCCAGGCAATGATCGCATCGCATCTTCTCGCTGATAGGAGGTAGTAATGCATTAAACAATAGCCACCTCTGAGCGTCGCAGGTCTAATAATCTTATCAGTAAAATTAATTTAGGCAATAATTAATTAATTGCAAGTATAACATTTAATTCAATAAAGAATTCATTGAATTCTATTCAGTGCCCCTCAACTCCTATTTGTAAAATGATGAAACTAAATAATAGGTAGCATTTTTTACGCATCATGGCACGAGTGACGTAACGTAATGCAAATGCAACACCACGTAGAAACGGAACGATAAAAGTATTCCGTTATTCCGAGCATGTAAAACGATGACGTCTGCATTTAGTGAAAACCACACGTTACAACGCGATCTTTTAAACCTATTTGAGAATATATATTTTATAAAGTTGAAAAATAGTAAGATAGTTAATTAAATGTAATCTGCGTTGGCCTCAAGTCAGAATTTTGTTACCAAGTTTATATTGTGCGAAAATTATTTAATAGGGTGTGAATAAATTGAATGTTCATGTTTGAGAAATGTAAGCGAGCAATGGTAAACAGGTAACTCGCTTCCTTTATTTGTTTCTTTATTATTCACATTCTATGAACGATGTGTCTGACAAATGGGGGGAGTATTGATGTTTTCTGGGTCTGTATCTATCCTTATCCCACTTATCTCTGACTAGTTTTTGACCCTGAAATAGTATTGTTTTAGCCCTTATATTTAGTAAATTCATGCCTTGTCTGGATCGATTTCTATTAAAAAAATAAGTAAGTTACATGATAGATGAACTTATCCAGCGTGACCTGGGATTTTCCCCCCGTTTTCAAGTAAATCCTCTGCTTACAAAAACTGTAATATTCATTGTATAAACATGAATAAACATAATAGTAAAAACAATGGATGCGACTTTTAAAAATCAACTTGAAAAATGTTCTAATCTGCTTACTTGTTATTGTGTCAAGCGAGAATCAATCAAAACGCCCACAGAATATGTAGGTGATGGGGTGTCCAGTTATAGGTAGAAAATGTAGAGTTGTTAACATATAATATCAAGATTGCACATTCATATACACATGTAAAATTAACACCGAGGGACGATATTTATTTGCTTTTCATGAATTTGTGTATAAACAATCTAATGCATAGTTTCGGATTTTCGTTCTAAACGAGTTGACCTACGAATGTTTGAGAGTACGTTACTATTTCATACTCTTCCGGGTGATATTAGTCAAAGTGATACAATAGCACTGACAGGATTCGAAAACGGAACGCTGAACTGGCAGTACGCACTTGTAACCTGCATTTCCCTTTTATTTTTATGCATTCCAATGTTTATAATGATACTAAGGCCGACTCAGAACAACTACGGTGCCTAAAAGATTGCACTTTAAAACGTAATCCTGCATAAAGCCGTATTATATTGAATGCCAAGGGAAATAAATTACAGAAACAAGGGATCATAGTTGACGTAAAACTTAAAATATTTTGCCGATGGCTGAAACGAACTCAGACTTTATGTCGTTAAAATCTTCTTGAACTGAACGATTCTTCAGCCATCCTCATCTTACATCAAAGTAAGCCTTAAATATTAACTGAGGGGGAACATTGAAAAGCGCATCAAATCGTATTGGTTTAGAAAATTCAATCAGAATTTGAAGATATGTATAACATTATTCTACTAGTTAATGCCACCCGCTTTTCAATTTGAAATAACATTATCATCGCCAAAGATGCAGGTTCAATAGACAGAGCCTATTATAAATTCATCTTATAGAATGTTGGTCTATTACGCTTAAGCTTGAAATACAGGGTGACCAAAAAAAAACAGGCCCCCGTGTACACTTTATGTAGTATATCCTTTATTTATTCACCGATTGACCTTATTTTACAGGACATGGCAGAATTAACGACCGTGAGTACACCAATACCTCAGTGGGAGCTGGGACAAAGAATACCCTATTTTATGTTTTACTACAAGACAGGTTCGTTTAAGAAAACCCAGGACAGTTTAATGCATCAGTTCGAATGTAAAAAGGCTCCATCCAAAAGCAGAATTCAGAACTGAGTGGACCAAATCGAGAAGTATGGGACTGTGGAGACCCTCAACGCTGCCAGTGAGAACCGTCCAAGTAACTCGGGACGTCTAAAGAAGCGGACAGCCGAGCTGCGAAAGTGTAAGAGAGCCTCTCCAGGAGAGTCCGAAACGCTCTGTGCGTAAGCGAAGTCAGTCTCTCGGTATCTCCAGTGAGACTTGCAGGAGAGTGCTGGTGAACGATATTAGGGCTTAGCCATACAAAATACAGACGCTGCAGACCCTTACCGCGTCAGACAAGAAGCAGAGGAGCGCTATGGCAGTCAATATTCTCAATAAGATCGAGGAGACACCAGGTTTCCTTAACCTCCTTTGGACCTCAGATGAAGCCCACTTCGATCTTGACGGAAAGGCGAACTCCAAGACAAATGTCTTCTGGGGGTCTCCCCTGCACTCTCCTAAGTGCACGGTGTGGGCTTCAATCTCGTCAGTAGCATCATCGGACCAATCTTCATCGAAGAATCTGGCGCAGCAGTGATAGTCACCAAGGAGCGGTATGTGGAGGTCCTCAAAACCTTTAAAAGTGAGCTCCAGACCCTCTACCCGTGGCTCATGAGCAAGTTCTGGTTCCAGCAAGACGAGCAAGTTCTCACACCTCAAACCTGTCCCGGGATAGGCTGAAAGAGAACTTCGGAGGCCGAGTGATGAGTCTCAATACTAATTTTGAGTGACCACCCCATAGCCCGGGCCTAAGACCCCCAGATTGTTTTCCTTTAGGGCTATCTTAAGGACAGAGTGTACGCAGGGAAACCCAGAACCATGACGGAAATCAAGGAAGCCATCAGGGAGGATATGAGAGCCATTCCCAATTCAGTTTGTAAGAACGTCATGGACAACTTCGTTCTGCGCCTCAAGTAATGCACGGAGCAAAATGGAGGCCATCTAGAACACATGCTGTAGAACGGAGAAAAAAGGCCAAATACCCTAGTGTTTTGATGTGATGTTTTGAATATAATAAACTAGTTATGACCAAAAATTAATTTTATTCGGACAAAACCCTGTATAACATTTATTTTTGATTCTGTAACAACGTTTACTTTAGTCTGTGAGGCTTGAGTTTGAAATAGCTATTTATCTGATCTATTACTTATTTTGCCTGATGAATTCGTTCAGGGAAGACACACACAGATTTTATGCAGCTCACTTGAGTATACATACGCATGTACTAATATATGCTAAACCTAATACTAGAACAACAGAATATACATTATATATTATAATACAATGTAATTATACACATCAATAGTAATATATGTATATGTATATATGTATATATATATATATATGTATGTGTGTATATATAAACATGCTATATCTATATACCTATATAAACATTATATATAAACATACTATATATATTAACACGATATATATATATATATATATAAGCATGCTATATATATATAACATGCAATATATATGTTTATATATATGTATATATATGTATATATATATATATGTATATAAAATATATATATATATATGTATATATATATATATATATATATATATATATATAAACATTATATATATAAACATGATATATAAAAACATGATATATATGCAAATATATGAAAACATGATAAACATGATATATCCAGCTAAAATAGTTCTCCATCAAATTGGTAAGCACGCTAAGAAATGTCAGCTCGTAAATAAAGTAAAAACAAGAAATTACATGGGAAATAAAAGTAGACATAGCGCGGATAGAGGTGAGCCTAATGTAACGGTGTTAGTTCGGCTAACCTCAGGAAGGTCAAGTAGATCAATCCAGACTTATAATGGCCATGAAATGTTTCACTGTATTGTCTGCAAAATAAAAAATCAAATATGTGAAGTTTTCCTTTAAATACAACTCTGTTTCCTTTCTTTATAGCGATGTTACAAATGTTAAGTTTATGCCCTAAAATCTTACAAAGCGATATAGTGTATTGAGTTCGTTCAATAAAAACTTTCTTTTTTATCAGTACACATATAGAAGTCCCTAACAAAAGTTAAGCTGATAAGTACAATACGTCCGACTTGGATCTACCCTGCTATATATGTGAATTAGACTTCGCTCAATCTGTAATCATATGGTTTCTATATTCTAAATACATTTCGACTATAACATATCGAGTTGGTGTAGAAATGTAGCTTTCACTATACTAGCAAGTTTTCTACAACTTGTAAAGTTCCAAATAGATTTCGGGTAGAGTAAATGAGTATATTTTGAGTTGAATGAAACCTTACTTGACGATGAAGGTGTTCGAGTAGATCTTGTCACTCAGCCTTGCTTGGCAGATCTGTAAGCCTCGTTATATCATTGTGGCAACTATTTACACCTTTTTGGTAATATCAATATGTAGCACATTATCTTGTATGTCCTGTTTCAGTGAAAGGGAAATCCTATTAAACTGAGGTAAGTTAAATATTGGTCCCTTTCCAGAATTAACCCTTTATAAGGAGCTGGATTTTAAAACCGATCTGGTGTTTAACTTTTATATTGTGGGAACTCAAGCATATCACATGTAATTGTATTTTGCTCGTTTTTCAAGACATACTACATTAAATGGCGCCGTCCGCTAAGCATTGGTTTCGGTCAGATTTTCACATCAGTTTAAGCGACACCCATGCGACATTAAGCTTGTTTCTTTACAGACAAATATACAATGATTCATTTAACATGCTACTTGTACACAAGATGTTTCCTACAGTAACTTAAGCGCCTTCTCTTCAGATCCTGTGTTTGCTGCTCGGACATAACTATCTTATCATTGGCCGATATATTTTGTTTCGACGTGGACCTGTTGAAACAATCACAGAAAAATAGAAAAATGGATTGCCATCGAGTGGAGAGGGTGGTCGCGAGTGAAATACTTTTTACGAGATGTAGAGCTATACGTAGGATAAGAGCCCATAGAGACCCCATGGTTCTTTCGATGAATTCATCACGAAATTCGCCGGGGTCGACAACTTGTTTGACATACACGTTAATATTACATATAAAGTGAAGTGAATATTCCCCAATTTGATATACCACTATATGTTTCGAAATAAAACATGCATATGCTAATTTATTTAGCCAACCACTAAGGCGAATTTCCGAAAATATACTTAGTATTGTTCTCTTTCAAATATTTGTACATTTTATCCGGCTCAACTGTTCATATTAGCATAGTCATTCATATAAGTAGTCGGAGGTATTTTCACTTTCAAGTTAATTTCTTCTCTCACAGTTACACTTTTCTACCGGGAACTGCTTTTAAGGGGTTCAATATTGAGACGTATCACCGTTTGTATTTTATTGTTTCGTTCTAGTTAGTGTCTATAAAATACACTAGATTTCCAATTTGAATAGAAGGAACTTCTTTAAAGTACTCTTTCTTTCTTCTGGGTGTTCTTCCATATATCGAATAGACTAAATGTACAAATATCTGAATGGCTGTCAATAAACAGAAAGTAGTTTCTGGTTGAAGACAGTTAAAATCACTTACAATATTTAAACTTTTAACTTTTAATAAATTATAATGTAATGAACAAAAAACAAATAAAACAATTGCTTCGTTCAAACATGGAAAATTATTTTTTATGTACGAATAACTTAGTACTGGGTTCGGAAAATAAGTGTAACAATATGTTATTTTATAATATACTAAAATATTGTGCAAGATGTATTACTTGAAATACGATTTACCTTTTAGTAGCGATTTCAAAAATAATTATGTATCATGTATGGAAAAATGTAATAATACACTTATCAAAAGTAACACCGCGAAATAATAGGGGCTTGTAACATAAACTAATGTTTCGTGCGCTATTGTCGATTTTAGTGCATAAAAATGTCCGGCTTAATTTAATAGAAGTGATTTCTCACCAATAAGCTTGCTTAGTAATTGCTAAAAGCTTATTAATATATGTATTGGGTCTAAAGTTAATATCTTTGAAGTTTTCATTAAACACATATAGATATACACCTATATACGGAGTGGTGTAACAAAATGCAACACTTGCCAACAATAAAACGAACTAGTTTTATTTGCAGAGATCTGACAGTTTATTTAGCAACAGTTTTAGTTACACACTACATTACTTTTTAAATTAACCGCCGTTGGCGTAGACGACGATCTCAAAGAGAAAATAAAAAATGAGAGAGTAATATTTATATATACAGAAACTCAGTACTACATCAGCACCATTTGTCAACATCTTTAGAGCTTTACACCAATGGTACTGATGTTCTACTGATTTTTTTACATAATAATAAATACACACACACACACACATATATATATATATATATATATATATATATATATATATATATATATATATATATATATATATATATATATATATATATATATGAAGCAATCCAACAAAAGATATAAGAGTCAACTAATATCTTATAATTAGTGAAACATCCGGATAAAAAAACTGAAGCTCAATATACTGGATAGAGCATTAATATTATAATATAAAATGAAGTAATAAAATAAGGTGTCAATCAAATCTTATTAGAATTCAAAGTTCATGCAAAGCATCCTTAAGTTCTTAGCTCATTTTATATTATAATATATATATATATATATATATATATATATATATATATATATATATACACACACATCAGTACAAAACAATAATTTTGATTATTTATTGAAAGTGATTAGGAAACTAGAAAAGAAGATAATTACCATCGCTATCAATATATTTCGATAATGAGACGTTTTCGTTTTCTTTCTATTCAATAGCAATCTATGCGTTTGTTTTTTTTTCTTTTTAACTTTACTGTTTGAGACATTTTCTTTCTGTCTTATTTTTTTAGCTTCACCGATTCAGATGTTCTTTATATTATCATGAATATTAGGTAGAACACTGGCGAAAAATTTTTGGCGGTTAAATGTACACTTGTATTTCTATAAATTACATATGTGATTATCACCCAGCATATAGGTTGATTACTAAATATACTTTAAACATTATATACACCATCCATGATGAATAAACTGGTGTCATATACTGGCTCTACTGAACAAATACTATGCTGATTTATGTTGAAGATGTTTTAAGTCAGGAAGTAAAAGATTCCATTGAAAGAAACGAAGGTGGCCGTGGCGACAATATTTACCGCAGACACGTTGGCAAACAATGACTATTAAAGCTGCAGCAGCCACGGTGCGATTCCACGAGGTAAAAGAGTGAGGATCGCACCGTGTATTATTCATCGGGATTCAATCCAGAACGGTCCAGTAAAAAAATAGACTATTGTTATTTCTGTGTGAGAAAAAGAGTCCACTCATGAAAATGGGCACTGTTTTGCACGGCCGAATTCTCAGTGAAATGAAAAGAGGATAAACTATCCTATCCGAGTTGACGTTAACATTACGATACGTTTAGTGGTTACTAGAAAAGGAGAAATAAATTGAATCGGCGTGTTGTGGTGAGTTACCCGAATTACGAGAGTCGAACTTCTTTTTAGAGTTAGCATCGTCGTATTTTGGAGAATTGTTAATACCATTTAGGAGGCGGAATTTTGATTTTCTTTTATATGCGCGCGTTTTTTTTTTTCAGTTTTCAGTATCCCTAATAAAATACTCTGGATCCTTAATGAATGTGACAAAACTATAACTCAAGTATACGGACATAAAAAAACAGGAAATACAATGAACAACGTACTTCACACAAACAGGGGTACTGGCCGATTTTATGTACAAGAGAGAAATGGTAAAAGGAGATGTTAATAATATAGACTTCGTGGACGATGTGATAACATAACTTGAAAAATACATAACACAAAATAATGGTAGGCTGATTAACACCGCTAAAAGAAGCGTTAAGGTGAACAATACGGAGAGCAGCGAAACAGTAAAAAAAAGACGAGAAATGAAAAATGCTAAAAGAAGCAGCTACATGTAATAACGTTTTACTTTTACAAAATAATAAACATGAAAGCTCCTAATAAATGTCCGTTAACGTTTTGCAGAATTAATAAATGAATATTATTTACATAATAGTTATTGACCATTTTTATACTAATAGTTCACCACTTACTTAAGGATAACGGTTAGTTAGATTTTCAATTGGATTATAGAATATGAAAGGACAACACATATCACTTCTGGTCAACGTCGTTTCAAGTACTATAGGATGTTGAGAGTTAAAATAACTTTTTCCTTACTTTATTGTTAATTACAATCAACCAGCTCGGATAGGCAGTTTCATCTTGAGAACTATCGCTGTAGCGTTAGAGTCCACTGATTCAGCAATCATGTAGGCAGCTAGAGTCTCGATTACAAGAAAGTACGCTATTGCTGTTGATGCAAAATGTTGCGTTTTTATAAAAATGTGTTGCATTTGTAAGCGATGTTTTACTTTTGTAAATTTGGTGTTGCGTTTTTTATGATAGGTATTGCGTTTTTAGGCAAAGTGTTGCATTTTACATTGAGTCCAAAATGTAAAGTTTTAGAAAAAATCAGATGGTCGCCAGCGCTGCAGTCCACAAGTGGATAAAAGTATGAAAATGATAATATAATATATCAGAAAAGCTTTTAATCCACTATTGTGAACATTATATTTGTATTATCTGTGTATCACACAAAAACGGTTGCAATTTAGGGGCAAAGAGTGTTTTGCAGTAACATAATCAATTACTTTGTTTTTAATTTAATAAGCCATTCACGGAACTCCGTTTCCCTGTTATGTTATGCAACGATTTCTTTTACGAAATTAGCCTTTTAGTTATTTAGTTAATTAGCCGCCTTTCATGTGCCTTAGGACTTCATCTAATTTAAACATTTTCTCATCGTGAGATTTCCCAGTGTTTGTCTTGTTCCTGAACTTAAATTATCCTTCAATAGACTTTGTTAATCAATGCAGATACCGTGGAAACGATTGCAGTTTAGTTAGCGATAATTAACAAATTAAATATAAAGAAGAAATACAAACGATTACACAAAATAATTTCGTTAACTCACTAAAAATTATCTTTTTGACTTTTATTTAAAAGTTAGTCTTCAGAAAATAGTTCAAAATATTAGGATACTTTGTTATTAGCACAGTTCGCGATATGCGTAAACACGTGTCTATGCGGTATGATGTTGTGCTTAATCAGAAGTAGAAACACTTTTCTGTAATTTGAAGAAACAAACGCGTTTAAATCCACACTTAGGTCCAAATACATCGTTTATACGACTCTGTCAGCAGATATTAGGTAAATTTTAATAAGTTAGACTACATTATCAATTTATCAATTCCAATAAAGCAATCTAAATTATTTCTATAAAATGGTTTAGTTTTAAAATTTCAAATTAACGATAGAATATTATTGTAATGTTTCTTGCTTTTGTTCTTGGCATCACGACTGAAAGTCGGTGGAGAAATGGTACAAGGACCGACTTTCGCGAAACACATTTATTGAGATGGTCGGTATTTCTAACATACACCTTTCCTAAAAAATGCGTCAATCAAATCGTGAAAATGTAAAATGCTGCTATTTTAAAGACACTGATGTTGACATTGGTAACCACTGTAATTTAAGCATGTGTTTCCAAATAAATTTCAATTATGACACTGTCAACAATGTGTCGTTTTCTTTCTTTTGATTAGAGCAGTTTCTGAAGTATGTAACCATTAGACATGTTACATTTTTCATACTTTAATTCACTTCAAATAAGGTTCATTGACCACTGAGACGTAAAAAAAAAAGGAACTGTGTTTTAGTAGAATTAAATATAACCACCCTTTATTACCCCCATTTCATTACAGACTGGATGGCATTTTCAAACGATGTTTATATTGCCTTAAATGTGTATGTGTTCGTTATACCCACATGTCGAGAATAGAGCGTGGTGTCATCAGCAAATATATCAATCTCTGACACAATTTGACCAGCGATGTTGTTTATGTCAATCACGAACAATAAAAGTCACATGATCAGCCCTTGGGGTACATCCGCATTAATGTCGTTGTTTGGATTTACAGCCACTGAGAACAGCCTCTTTTTGGGGGATAGGAAGGATTTAATTATATTAAATATTTGTCAAGTAATAATAACTTTCATGATAATATTTTTATTCCAGACCTCATCAAAGGCTTTAGATATATCAAACGCTAGTGCTATAACTCCACATGTCTTCTCCAGTGAATCATATATACGTTTAGAGATTATTGTTAGTATATCCGCAAAAATATGCTTGCCTAAACCCATACTTATAGTCAGAAAGATATTTAGCATTAACGAGGTTACGGACAATCACTAGAGTGATTAAAGACTTAGTGAAAGAAAGGAAGAGACTGAGGAAGTCTTACAAATGAAGACGAAACGTTGATGAATATATAAATAAACATCCTTTTTGGTTTTTGCTTTTTCATTTCCCATATATATATATATATATATATATATATATATATATATATATATATATATATATATACATATGTGTGTGTGTTACACATATAAAAGTATGAATAGTATTTATAGTATTTGTTTGTCTATGGTAAACAAATTGTGTCAAAACATGAACAGAAATGTGAGTAATGATTCATTTTTAAGATAATCTACTACTGATTCTACTCAGTTTAATATCGATTTAAATATTATGTAAATGTTAATGTATGTAATGTACTTTCAATGATAAACATACACTTGCTGGTTATGGTTATGTGTCATTGAGTCATTCCCCTCTTTGAGAGGATTTGCTTGAAACACGTAAAGATGCGGCGTATAAAAAAGACTGAATATAATTTAGTATATATTATAGATCATGTTATGGTTATTTTTATATCACTAATATACATTGCAAACAAGTGTTTATTATATATTTTACATTAATAGTTTAAATTGAATTTGTGACTAAAATTGTCGATGTAGAAAGGGGAATCAGAAAAAAACAATCAAACAGTAATCCTGTAAACTTGGATGTATCAGTATACTTAGAAGTGTCAGCTGTCTGTATATTTACATTTTCTAATCGCAAAGTATAAATATTCTTTATTTTTCTAGGGTTGTACAAACTGTATCAGAGAACACATTTAAATGTGAGTAATGATAAACAGAATAATGATCGATTTATTTTTACTATGTCTTTTTTGCCAACAGAGGCGACGAATTTGGCTCTGAAACGTGATCAAAACATGTGCGTGACTTGCAGATAATCTGATGTTATAATGGCGGGCAGAAGATCGACTTCCTTCTAGCAGAAAAAATATGGCTGTTCACTCAGCCGCGATTTAGCTAACGTGTCCTTTTGCAAGATAGCAATTTTCTGGGAAGCTAAATACGCCATATGTTTTGGAGGAGAGAACACGATTAACACGCTGCTTAAAAATATGTCTGGCGACATTCTCCGATTATAACATCTACAACCCCAAAAGAAAAAGATAACATATAATTGCATGAATAAATGAAAGTATTTAAAGGAGTATTGGCATGTTGATTAAGGGGGATATTCTTCAGCAGACACATGCTAATAAGTAGACTTATACATTGCTATCTCTGTTTTAGTACTTTACTATGCACCATTTCAATATTTCAACATTTTCGAATGAGGATTAACATATAATTTGATTTGATTTCAGAAAAATATCAATAAATATCATTGTCCTTGAATATAAATCTGCAAATAAATTTTAAATTAAAAAGCTGATAGAATGATATTTAATGTTATACGGGAGTAAAGGATTTAACATACTACCACAACTTTAGAAATACATATAAATATAGGACATAAATTTATTAAAATCACAGTCGGATAATGTTCTAAGAACAGTTTGTAATCAATCTCTTTGTGCAGTAATGCAAAAATACACTTTCGAATTCAATATTATATCAACTTGATTACACGACATAATCATTTTCTATTTTTATTCGTAAATAATACTTATCAATCTATAACATCTTTAAAGTCCAGAGTATGTTATTCTCTCGTACCTGTTTTTTTGAGTAGAACACATACATACATACATACATACATGCATACATACATACATACATACATACATACATACATGCATACATACATACATACATAGATACATACATACATGCATACATACATACATACATACATACATACATGCATACATACATACATACATACATACATACATACATACATACATACATACATGCATACATACATACATACATAGATACATACATACATGCATACATACATACATACATACATACATACATACATACATACATGCATACATACATACATACATACATACATACATGCATACATACATACATACATACATACATACATGCATACATACATACATACATACATACATACATACATGCATACATACATACATACATAGATACATACATACACGATGGCTGCAAACTCGAGTTCGACCACCGAATTGCTATACCACTTGTGAAACAACTAAGACATAAGCGGCTCTAATGTTCATTTCTAGCAAGCTTGAGACGTATAGCCTTGAATACAGGTGTTACAGACATGCCCACCCATGACAAGGACATCTGCAAGGATGTGGCTGTATATGTTGGAGACCCTTAACAATCTTTCTCAATGTTTTTTTTAAATTAAGGCAAATATTATTAAAAGCTCTCATTGAATATGTTTGCATTTTTGTCGACATTTTTGTACACTTCATAAAAAAACAATCACATTTTGAGGTTTTTAAACAATGCTTGGAAATAACATTATAATTTCAGGAAATGCTTTGCAGTTAACCGATCTGCCAACCTCATTAAAAGTGAACAGCTATTCTACGGAAGCAGAAGCAATAGTCAGATACTCTATTCCCTTATATAAATGTATTTTTAAAAAAAATAGGGGGCATAACTCTCAAAAAGTATTTCGATGTAATCGGTTGCATATATATATATATATATATATATATATATATATATATATATATATATATATATATATATATATACAGGAAACATACCTTTATACATGATATATACATCCATATGCTAATTGACAACTGCCCAAGGATTTTTTTATCTGCTCAGTAATTTATTTTTTCATCCGGCTGGAGACCAGCTATGCCCCTACAGAAGTCGAGCATGACAGGTCCAGGGCAATACCGATGGGTAATTCTGTTTAATCGCTGTTTTTCGACAATGTAATACCTAGAACTTAGTATCATACATACATAAGTACGTATTTATCTAAATGTTAAAATGGGCGCTTCAAAAGGGGAACTCTTCTGGTTTTAGGGTTGATGAGCCTTTTGAGAACATAACAAGTTCAGAGCTTTTATGGCATTGTGGGTAGAGTGACAATATTTTGAAGTCGACTGAGAAAATCTCTGTGGATGTAAAACCCTCTATGATCATTTTGATTTAATTTAGAATACTAGCCCCGGATGAATAAAATAGAAATTTCTTTTATTGATGAAAAGTTAATGGTTTGCAAGGATGAACCTTGCAGTAAAATCTCACTCAGTAGCGGTCAAAATAAAGCAAACGATTTATTTTCCAAATTCAGAACATACGAATAATAGTTCTCATTGTTCCGGTGATTCATTCTATCAGGTAGATGGTCACGTGGTATTCGATATATCATATTAGGGATTTCTGTTCAGAATAAGAGTTAAATAAGATAATTTGGATGTGCGTTCTTTGTGGAAGCAGTTTCGTTTATGTGAACTATTTTTCTTTAAAGATTTAGATATTCCAGCATCTAAGACTGGTCAAATTCTTTAGCGTTGAAGTGCGAAAAATATTTTGAAAATATGTAGATTTTTACAACTTCTTGTTAAGAATTCATTTATCCAGCGTTTTGTTTTACCAACCTCAGAAATAACTTAACTGGGTAGTAATAACACACGTATATTTAAAGAAGGTTTAATAATTTGAGGGCGAAATTCGATCTTTTTATGAAAATATATAAGATATTAATTTCATGAGTTCAAATGTTTAATTATACTAAAGAGGAAAATGATGTAATATTTATAAAACTGTAACAATACATATATTTATATATATATATATATATATATATATATATATATATATATGTATAACAATATATATATATGTATATGTATAACAGTATATATGTATATGCATAACAATATATATGTATATGTGTAACAATATATATGTATATATAAATTACTATTTTATTTGTATACACATATAATAGTAACATTTAACATGAAATATTATATATTGCATATACATGTTAAGTATTACTTCCAACAATACTCAGTACGTGCGTAAGTATGAAAGAAAGTGCCCACTGTATAACAATCTCTGTCAGAGGAAAACATTGTTTTTATTTATTTAAAATTATTTATGAATAATCTCTCTTGAACCATTTGGATAATTTAGGAATGTTATTTATTTAAGTATTATTCATATTTATTTTATGTATTTACTAAGCTATTTATTTTATTGATTTTAATTTATTTACTTATAAAATAAAATTCTATTCGATATATGAGAACGTTTTAATACAGCAACTACGTAAGATGCTCAGCCGTTAAACACAAAAACAAAAACCAGACGATACGATGAATCATCAAACAACACGTGAGACGCATACCGTTGAAAAGTCAGTTGTATTGTTTTCATTGAATAGCTAGATTGAAAAGCGATTCAGATAATGGGGCCTCACATCAGTGAGGAAGGCGATACGTAAAAAAAGCCGTCGAGAGAAATGCCCTGAAACGGTGCGTATTCTCTCTCTGGAGGCTGAAATAAAGTATTCCACGCGTAAAACAGCCGAGGAAATATATATTTATACTAGCACAGAAGGTAAGCTGCTCCTTTTAAACAACACTATCTTCTGTGATCAGCTCCCTTCAGAGCGAGTTTCTGCTACAGTTCCTGTTACTAATTTTATTCCATTAATTACAATCTTATTTGTATACACATATAATAGTAACATTTAATATAACATATTATATATTGCATATATACTTTAAGTATTTATATCAACAATACTCAGTCCGTGCGTTAAGAATTGTAGTATGAAATGTATCTATGGCACGTAAGCTTCAAAGAAAGCGTTCACACTTTATACAAATAAATAGTGTATATATATATATATATATATATATATATATATATATATATATATATATATATATATATAAAATTTTATTTCCTAATATTTTACCTAGGCACGAGATTGATTAGAATTCACGGCTCTCATCAGCGCAGGAAGATAACGCTCTCAGACGGTCACAGGGCGCGAAACCTGTTCACACGGCAGACGTTGAATCTGTAAGCGTTCACTTAGTCCTTAGAGCCACGAGAGATTGTCACGATACTACGGATAAATTGAGTGATATTTACACTGAAAATCAGCTAGTATAAATATCTAGGTCGAAGTATTGCACTGTAGATTAAGGTAAATATATATATTGTGAATCTCTTCAATAGTGCTGTACTATCAATTTTTCTTGAATGGAGCTTATTATGATATATATATATATATATATATATATATATATATGTATATATATATATATCTATATATATACATATATATATATATATACATACATGTGTATATATGCACACACACATATATACACATATATATATATGTACATATATATACAAATATATTTACATATATATACATATATATACATATATATACATATATATACGCATATATATATACATATATATATACATGTATATATACCTATATGTATATATGTATGTATACATATATGTGTGTATATATATGTATGTATATGTATATATATATATGTATATATATGAATTTATATATGTACATATATAAGTATATATGTATATATACATGTATATATGTACACATATATACTTATATATGTACATATATATTCATATATATGTATATATGTGTATATATATATATGTACATATACACATATATATATATCGACATATGCATATATATATATACATATACTGCCTATATATACATATATACATCTACATATAAATATTTATACATATATATACATCTACATATATATTTATACATATATATATATTTATATATATACATATATATACATATACAAATATATAAATATACATATATATATATATACAAATATATACATATACATATATATACATATATATATAAAATTAAATATATATATATATACAATTATATATATATATATATATATATATATATATATATATATATATATATATATATATATATATATATATATACAATGTGCATAGGATTTTAGTTTTTATCATGTTGGAGACATCTTTAATCGTACACCGATCTCACTAACAGTACAACGTATTCATAATCAACTAATATTTGCATTATAAACGGGACTTTGGTAATGGAATATGTCTCATAACAATTCCTGATAATGACCCTTCGTGTTGATAGGCGGTTGTCACCACTTAAATGAAAACGGCCTCCTGACAAATATCGCCCTCGTGAGGGTGTCAAAAACAAGGAGCATATGTGCATACACACTCATGCACGAGTTTCGCATTATTTGTATACCTTGTTTGCTTTTTAATTTCCGGTCCAACAGAGCAGAATTGTTGCTTATCTGAAAAAAGAAACTCATGTGTTGGTAAATGATATGATAAATACAAAGTGTCATCATTCTGACCACGCGGAGTCATAAACTGATATGTGGCGTCATATTTCATTATAAAATAAAGAGTTTTAGTTTCATGAATGAGAACCAAAATTGTGATACGTAAATTGAAGGCAGAATTGTGACGAGATTTGATCACACATGTTTTTTTTTTACTGTAGACGTACCGAACCGCAATATAAATGCATTTGTATAACATATCACTTACTAATCCCTACTCAGGTATAGTACATGGTGATTACAAAGCTATATATATATATATATATATATATATATATATATATATATATATAAAAGGCTGGCGGCGGGTGTAATAACAACACTTCTCCTGGGTCGGCACTGCTTGAATATAAATAAATATATATATGTATAACGCAATATATATATAATATAAATATATACTGCAATATACATATACATATATACTGCAATATACATATATACTGCCATATATATATATATATATATATATATATATATATATATATATATATATGTATATATATATATATATATATAATAAATATCACATTTTTGACTTATCATAACATTTTACGACACCTTCAAGGTTTATGCAACTTCAAAGAATATCCATAAATGTCTTCTATGTTTTACACCTTTGAATAAATATTCAAAATGTTTAGAAAAATAAATTCTGATCTAACGAACAGAGTTTATAAAAATGGCGAATCATCATGTTTTTCTTTTCTGTTCATCAGTTGAAAATCGTGTGCTTGCCACAGTCAAATACATGAAGTAGTAGAATACAAGATTCGGCCTTATACTTAAAAAATCGCACGCGATATTGACATTCAATGAATTCTGTTTAATTTCTGTGTTAGCACATTATACAACTACGAGAAAACTGTTACATTGCTTCTCACCTTTGTTTTGTTTGTACCCAGGTTTCTTCTATGCTGGTGGCGGTTATTTCGTGTTTCGTCGCTGTTATTAAACCTCGCTGTTGACAGAAAAACCACGCGGCTATGCTTTTAAATGTTTCATCTAACATCAAACCAAAAGTCAGACGGAAGCGTGTGTACAAGAGTGAGGTAGAACAAATGAATGAATTGAAGAGATACCTTTTCACTTTTAGCCACCTGTGCCAACCGTCCCCATCCTCCTCGATGGCGGACCTTGAGTTTATCACGCCTCATAGATAGACTGGTTAGCGGCGGAAAAAGACAACATCAACTTAGAACGGAAGTGATCTTATTTCCGACTTCCGCTCATTCTATGCCCCTTCGGGAACCCCTCACTATATAACAACATTACCCTGATCAGTATATGTATCTGATGATATATATATATATATATATATATATATATATATATATATATATATATATATATATATATATATATACAGTTATCTACAATAACGTGTTTCGCCATGTCTACGAGACATGAGTATGTTACTGGCCTCTACGCGACTTATCTATTACTGTAATTTTTTTTACTAGTCATCAATTATTTCTTAAACTCAAAATGCAAACGCATTATTTACCAAAAATTGAACTTTAAAACATTATATTTAAAAACATAATTTAATTGCGAAATAAAACCCAAATAGAAAGTAATTTGTTGTTTAAGCAAATATTCATGTATGGAAAGATTTAGAGTTTTTAAACTTTTTATATACAATTAGTTTATGAATGAAAATTAAAACAACATTTTTATAATTTTTAAAAATCTGTTCCAATAAAAAATGTTATGACCAAGTTAAGTCTGTGTATATATTTATATATTTGTATGTTTAGAGTTTACTCCTAGAATAATAAACCTATCATTATGAATTTTGAAATACATGAGCGGAAAGAGTCGTAATAGGGATATATTTAGTTTAATTTAATTTTCTGTAAAGGAAGGAAAAACGGCGTGAAATCCTTCGGAAAAAAATCCAGATTTTAGTGAAAATAAAACAATACACATAAGACATTAATTAATTGAAAATAACACTATAGTAACACGACCAGGTATTTGAACATTAAATATCTCAGATGTACATTAAATTTAATCCCCAATCATCTCATACATATTGAGAAAGATTTCCTGAATTCCAATTACTCCTCAAGAACCATAAAACTTAAGCTTACAATTTTAGACATTTCTAGAATAAAAACGTGGAATTGATTTTCATCGAAATTGTGATACAGATTCTGGACATAAGACTTAGTATCATTATAACTCATTCTAATTTCGCAAAAAAAGATTCGCATTTAAACTTTGAAATTAGATATATCATTATTGATAAGAAACACACTTTTCTCTCCAGTGTTTATATTCATATAGTTTTTAAAAGAAACAAACTATAAAAATGAAGACTCAAAATAATACGGAAATAATGTTTCTTTCTGAAGTATCGTACTCTGTATATGGGAACATAAATGTTTTGTAAAACTATTCTATAATGATAATTAATTGTACTACTTGTGGGACGAATATTCTTCTTGTATATATCAATACGTTTTGGTAGATCACATATTTATTATAATCTCGTAATTTTCTGAAATAGTTTTTTTATAACTAGCTTATCGGAAAAGAAACATACAAATCAGAAGAGAGGAATATGCGATCTGCTTTCTAGATTTTAGTTGTAAATAAAAAAAAATGTCGGCAATAGGAAGAAATTCATGTGTGCGTATAAATGTAATTGATACAATAGACGTTTGCGTTCGATATAGCCTTCACAAGTCCTCGATTTGTATCAAGGTTTTGATATAACCGATACTCTTTTTAAAGAATATATTAAGTACATGCATGCGTTTTATTTATATATACATTCAGTTTGTTTGTTCGGCAAAAATTAACATCACGTTAAATACGTGCATACCAAGGAATAACATTAACCAACATAATTTCACGCAACACATATGGTCATATTCAAACTTGCTTTGCACAACAACGAGGCTAATAGGAGTTGAAAGCATGTAAGTTTAAAGTAAAAATTACTCAGAAATGCATACACACCACCCTTCATTTATGCCAAAAGGCACCATCAATAGGGGCACGTAAAGTACGATTACTTCTTGATGCAGGACATATTAATGCTATTCCAATAGTGAGGCCGTAAATTATGTGAGGCGGATGTTAAAGGATTCACGAAACAACCATTTTGGTGTTGCTTTATTTGGATGTGTTTCACGCAAGATGAATGAGTAATCAAATGCCAAATTTACTAAATTTGGCAAAAGTTATTATGCTCTAACTTGATAATCAAAAAAGTGTTGAAATATACGTATATCCACGCACACACACACACACACACATGTATATATATATATATACTATTTAATTTAATAAATAAATATATTTATATTCATATATAATTTTATATATAAAATATTATTCAATTGAATGAATAAATATATTTATATCCATATATATGTATATATATATACTATATATGTATATACATATTATTTATTTGAATAAATAAATATATTAATATCCCTATATGTATATATATATATATATATATATATATATATAGATAGATAGATAGATATATAGATATATATAGATATACTATTTAATTTGATAAATAAATATATTTATATATAATTTTATATATAAAATATTATTTAATTTAATGAATAAATATATTTATATCCATATATATATATATAAATAAATATATATATGTATATGTATATGTATATGTATATACATGTTATTTATTTGAATAAATAAATATATTCATATACCTATATATACATATATATATATATATGTATATATATATATGTATATATATATATATATATATTATGTAAATAAATATAGTCATATCCATATATAAATATAAATATATAAATATTATTTAATTGAATAAATAAACATATTTATATATAAATATATATATATATATATACATATATATACATATATATATATACAAATATATATATATGTTTGTGTGTGTATGTGTGTGTTTCACAATTTTTTACACTCGTCAGTATCGAAATTAAGTATCCTTAAAGCCAGTCGACCGTGTTTACCCCTGTTTTCAAAGTATTATGAACTCCGTGTTTCTACTAATTCAGCAATTGTTACCATTACACGTTGAATTCGAAAGACATACGCTTTTTTATTTATTAAAAATGTTATCAGATGTGTAGTGTTTTCCAATTACTTATAAGAGGAGAGAGCTTAGAAAAAATCACCACTCACTGAACGCTTTCTCCGAGTTCGTCATTTTTTGCGCCTTTCATCATCTTTGCTTTTTAAAATATCAGAATAAACTACCACCCGACATGAAAATTATTGCTTTCGTGGACTTAACATTTGCATAACGACATGTCTGGACTCGCCGTCGCGGATTTTAAAATAAAGTGATTACGAGTCGTTTCTGCGAACGCCGGTGTGCGTCATTATCGGCTAAGTGTTCGAATCTTCCGTATTTTCCCGGTAAATGGCGAAAAACATACACATTATCTTAGGGCTTTGTTTATCCCAACGACATTATTTTTATATATTCAAGTAATCATAGATCACTTTATTTACTAACCATATATTTTATCAATAGTATTCAAGCGAAATCTCGTAATTAAACTTTAGAAAGGGTTCTAAAAGTAGCAATCTAAGTTCGAGTGAACGTGGACGTGGACGTGGACATATTTGTAGCAAAAAGAAGACACCCTCAAAGGATCTCTACTGGGAACGGACCACTGGATGTAATTCTCCGTATATACATTGGTTAGTTTAAAATAAAAGGAAATAAAAGTTCAGTCTGGGTCAACTTGCTAACTTGAGATTAGTTTGACATAGCTGTGGGAATTAATAGAAGAAGATGTGACGTCACATGGCTCAAAGAGAGAGTGAGTGAGAGAAGCAGGCAGCTCGTTACGATTACTACACGTGTGAACATGTTCTTATAAAATGGTCTGATAATATATGAGTAAACAGTTTATAGAGCTCTCTCTGTCCCGCCTAAATCCGACTGATCAGTTATTTGAAATGAAAATAAAACCGAATAAACATCCGCTGTCTGCAACAGTTTTGTCTCGACTTAGTCCTTTTTGGTTGGAAGAAATACTTTATTTGCATATAGAATTCCCTTATTCGAGAAAGATTGCAGAAAGTACTCGTAATAGAACAAACAGCTAATACAGGTATGATTATCAACTTTCAAGCATTTATGACACAAGGTGTACACGGATATACCCTCATTTATTATAGTATAACACAAATAAATGATACCCTTACAGTTATTTCCATACCGAATCAAAGTGTGTCTGGTAATAATGATTAGAAAGGGATGACTCCATAGATCCGAAAAAATTTTAATGTTTTCCATACATCGGGTGTAAATTTATGTCGTCACCTAATATTGAGTTTGAGATGTTGATACCTTTGGGAAATATGGTAAGCAGGAGAAAAACAGAAACATCTACAAAGAGCTCGGAAATATGGATTTTAGTGGATATGGGTGTCAGCGCGTGTTGAACGTACACCTTGTCCGATAGTGTCCTGGACATTAAAGTGTCGTGCCCAGGACCAGCAAATAAAAAAGATATTAAAAAGATTCCAAAAGGATGAATCGATTGAAATACAAATACACTCTTAATTTTTATGAGTATTACGCGTGTACGAAATATCATAAAAAGTGAGATTTGAATGTTTGGCCGCAGCTTGTTATGCATTTGGACTGGTCGTAACCATAATCATTAATACTTTTATTCCGAGGCGAAAAAAGTAAACTACCGCATTAGATGAAGAAAATAGATTTGGTTGAAGGTTTATTTTTCTACAATTCTCATATAATCGGCAATTAAACTAATTACTTTAAAATTATGTTGAACTGTGTATGAATATTTTACTTCTTCGCAGTAGAATATATTTAATGCATGTTGTTTTCACAATACACGTTTGTTATGAAATTAAAATCAAACAATAAAAATACATTTTTTCTCTAGTAAAATTTTACAGGGTGTATACTAATGATATTAATGTTATAAGTTTAATACAAGAATATCCTGAATAGCTGAGGTGGGTTATGCATAAGGCATCTATTAAAAACAAATCCGGCGTTGTGTTTTAGTTTTATTTGTATCTATAAAAAAGCCCTGTAACAAGATAAAACACATATTTCTTTAATATAAGATTCTACTGATAATCAAATAATCGTAATTATTCTTGAATCTGAGCTTTTGATTTTCTGAAAGTTGAAATCAAATAAATTATATTGTAACGTTTACGTGTAAGCATGTTTTCAACTTTTGCATTAAAAATGAATGTTGTTATATATATATATATATATATATATATATATATATATATATATATATATATATATACATGTATATAAAGAGGAAAAGAGAGACACTAGACGTCCTCGTGCCTCTTTTTACAACTTTGATTTCATATGTCACGAAACTTTTAAGATAGATATTCTGCTTTTACAACTGAAAATAATAAGTCTCTTTACATCTATATGATTTTTGTTTTATTATTATTAAGATATCAAAGTGTTATTGACTTTTATTATTCATATTTAATAAAAGAGAGTTATTATTTTCCTACATTCAGGGTAGTTACTGAAAAAAACAATCATAAATATGCAAATGTACGGCAATGGGACAGACACTGGCCACTTAATGATTTTGTTAACGCTTACACATTTTTATCGAATTTCATAAACTTCTATTTTGATTTAGCAATCGCGACTATCCTACGTAATGGATTATTCCTTTATTTTTCTCCGTTTGTTTTAAAGTATCGCGTGCTAAAATAGTATATCTATCAACTAATTTCAGAAGAATACTTCTAATGTTAATATACATTCTTCACAGTGTTAGGCAAGTATGGAACAGTGCCAACCAAATTAGTGAAGTTAGAACATGTTTACAATAGTCCATGGGACTACCCCGGTACACATCGTAATAGCTGACTTTCTATGTCATCATATATAATGCACGTGATGATTTTCTGATCGATATTCAATAGAAAAACGTTAAATATATATACGTAGCAAACAGTTGATCGATTGGCTAAATATAAACCTCACAAACATGTACATCATCAGACGTAATTCAAATATCTGGATAGAAAGCATTTCTATCATAAATATTTACATTTTATAAATATAGGAATTGACCGAGAACATCTAAGATTGTTGGCCCCTGACATCTCCCGCAAAAAAAAACTTTATTTCGTGTACACCTGAAACTAGCTAACTTTGTCAAAATTATAAACGGCTGAGTTTGGCGTGAGAGAAGCTGGTGACTTAGTGTCTTGTTTTTTAGAATCGTGACAATTTGAAACCTAATACAAATTTCAGTTCGAGACACAATGTCGTCAAGTTCCGGATGCTCGTCTGTGGTTGGACCCAAAATTGGCAAGGTAAAAAAGAAAATGAAATGTCGAATAAAATTCAGATAATCAAAGACTTTTATAAATAAATAAATATATAAGTGCATCACTTACGTGAGAGATGTGTAGAGGAAATCAGTCTGTCTGTATTGAAATAAATACAATCAGTATCGTCACGAAAATCAATAATCGATCGATCCAAAGACCTTTAAATGGATGCGTTGTATCGGTAAACATTGTGTACACTTATAACACATAAACACACACCTGTGCATGTACACAGATTTAATATACACTAATACATATCGCTCTCGCTATCTCGCTCACACACACACACACACACACACATACACACACACACACATATATATATATATATATATAGCCTGAAGATTCCCCCAGGGATGAAACGCGGGAGCCTCTGTGTAGCTTAATTGTCATAAATATATTTTCATAGCTTACTATATATATATATATATATATATATATATATATATAAATATATTAAAAAACTATACGTTACATATTTCATAGTCGTACCACGGTTTCATTCGGATGGACTGATTTTTAAATTGTTTTATTTGTCTATAGCCCATAAGAAATATTCAGCGCGTCGAAGCCATATTAAGAGGGGTAAATGGCGTTTGGATTCACCGTGAAACGGTGCAGCCCTGTTTGAAGAAAGTGACCTCGGTCGGGGTTATATATTTATGGGTCGGAATTTATTAAGTGTTCTATTTTATCTATTTGTTATTTGTTTTTTATTTATAGTTTTGTATATTTTTAAAGATGTTTTATCATATTTTGTTAAGACTGAGTTTGCTTGAAGAAGCTTTATTCGACAAAGATCTACGCAGGGATCTAGTCTCTATGAGTAACAAGTGCTGAGTAAAAAAGAAAGATTTCTATGGCCCATAAGGCTATATAATCACATAAGACATAGGAGAATAGCGTTTGACTTCACCGTTGAACGGTGCATTGTTGAAGCGTCCCCCTTGAAGAAAACACCGGGTCAGAGTTATACATTACTATATTGGTTTTAATCGTAATCAAGTGTTAATTAAAATAAAATAATTAAAATAATTTATTTTATTCATTTTTATTTGTTTATTTATTTATAGTTTTTTTTAAGTGTTTTATTATATATATATATATTTATATATATACATATATTTATATATTTAAATATTGAATTAAAGAACGATAATTGAAATATCGTTTAATAGTAATAATCTATCGTGATAATGTAAAGCTCGATATATTGAATAGAGCAATTTCTTTTAGAGGTGAAAGATGATAAGAAATAATAGTAAAGATACAATATTTATTTAAACATCAGTTCGAACCCTACGAAACGACCAATTCCAGCACAAAACTAATTTAATAATACACATACAGGATAAAATATAAGTAACCAATTACCATCGGACGATACACATCTTACAAAAATATTTGGATTCCCAAACAATTTAAGTATTGTTTTCCTTTTTAAATATTCATTTCCAAATAACAACTGCTTTTATTTTATTTTTATTTTGTCCTGACGTGTATTCAGATATCCTCCACCCTGACTTTACGCTCTCACCTCACCATAAGACTCTTTAGCTTTTGGCTCTTATTTTTGTTCTTTATTTCTATTTTGTTTTACCTTATATACTATTTCCAAAGTTAAATGTTGCCGATAATATTTACAACTACATTATCGGCTTTCCCTATCTTCTGATGAGAAGAGTTTATCTTTGAAAATCCATGTGTTACGGATATGAGGCTCCTTGCTCTGAACTTTTGAAGTTTTAATAAATATTGTATGTTTACAATTCTTTATTCTTATCTTTCACCTCTAAAATTAATTGCTCTATTTAATATGTTGAGCTTTACATGATCACTATAGAGTATTGTTATTAAACGATAATTCAATTATCGTTATTTAATTCAACATTTAAATATTATTTAAACTCCCCTAAGGTCGAACTTCTATTTATCCTTATATGTTAAATAAGGAGTTTCTACCACTTTCTGCTAAAAATATCTTTATTCCACTTCAAGAGAATTACAAACACAGACTTATCGAAGCACTGAAGACATTTATGATAAATATGAGATGGAAAGCTTTTCACCACGACCTAAATGTAAAAAAAAATCAACCCAAGACCGGCTAAAGACACCAAATACCTCCCAACTGGAACCCATTCTCCCTTTGAATTCATATAGAGAACATACAAAATTGGAAAGTATGGCCGCTTCTCAATATGGCTTGAAAACCATATCCTTCCCCTAACAGAATGACTATTTAGATGAATTCGAAGATGCCTTATTCAATCTCGCGGGGAAAATAAAATCAAACACCGTAAAAACTTTTCAAACCCGATTCTTAGAAAATCAACAATGTTGCTAAGAAAGTAGGAACACACCCTAATATAATAGTTCCAGCGGATAAAACAAACAACTATGATAAACTGGATTACAACACTTACATCAATTTAATTAATAAATAACTTAACAAATAATACAAAACAACACAACTAGAAACCCTGAGCAATAAAAACAACGAGGCTAAATCCAGACTAACTTCCTTGAAAATAACAAATCACGCTGAAATAGTTACCCCGGCCACTCCAAGACTCTCCCTTAAAGATCACAAAAGTAACTTCCATGACAGCCCTTCAATCAGGTTAATTTGCCCCTCTAAATCGGACATAGGTATTATAAGTAAAAAAATCTTAGACAGAATTATACCAGGAATTAAGGAAAAAATGTTCTTCTCTCTATGGCAATCTTCAGATACTGTAATTAATTGGTTTCGTAACCTTAAAGATAAATCTAGACTAAATGTCATAACATTCGATATTAATAACTACTACCAATCGATATCTCCAATCCTCTATAATAAAACACTAATTCTAACTAAATATAACTCTGACCTCACTAACACAGAAATAAAATTAATATTACTATGCAGAAGATCTATACTTAGCTTCGACAATTAATATTGGACCAGGAAAGACACCCCTAACAATTACGATATAATTATGGGTGCATCTGACTCTGCCCAACTCACAAACTTCGTCGGCCTCTTTCTGCTGCACGAACTAAATCATGAATTACAAAATCTCCAGGGAGGTTAGTACAGAGATGATGCCCTTTTTGTTTCCAAAGAAAGGCCCAAAATGTACAACAGAACCAATGACCAATTGCACAATTTTTCCAATAATTTCGGCCTTTCAATAACTATTGACCCAAAGAAGAACAGTTCTAACTTCTTTGACGTTACACTAAACCTATACTCTGGATCCTTCTTCCCCTACCACAAACCTAACCTGACTTTATTATATGTGCATAAATACTCCAATCACCCTAAATCCATAATAAAGTCAATAATCCCATCAATCCCAAATAGTATATCTAGACTATCAGCAAACAAAGTAACATTTTACCAACATTCTAATTTCTATAATAATGCACTATTGAACTCAGGCTACTCAGATAAGATAACACACAAAAGGAGCATCGCGCACACCAAAAGCGACCCTCCAATATTATTACACACAATATGACACAAAAACGCAGAAATCCCAGAAATAGACCTAATAATAATGCCACTAATACGAATAATAACATATATAATACAAATTATATCCCAGATGACGAATCCAAATACCTCTAGTGAAGCGGAAATGCATTTTAAACCTCAAATTAAAAATCAACGTAAATCTCTAAGGAGGAAGAAAAGCATTTGGTTCAATCCTCCATACAATAATAATGTTAAAACTAACATCCCTGAGGAATTCTTCAAAATAATTGAAAATTAATTTAAATACACACACAGATATAGCACTATCCTAAATAAAAACACTATTAAGATCCTATACTCAACAATGCCAAACTTAGCTCAAACTATAATAACAACTAACTACAAGAAAATTAGACAAGCTCAATCAATCACCATCCCTTCAAACCCCACTAATAATTGTAACTCCCATAACCCGCATCAATGCCCACTCAATAACAACTGTATAATGTGAAAACAAACACAAGACGATTACATTTAAAAAAAAAAAAACAACACAAAATACAACAAACACACGATCGCAACCACAGTTGAAAAAAAAACTATCCAAAGAAAAACGTACGGACACAATGAAAACCATAAAAATAAAAAACAGCCACTTCTGACCGGAACGACCATCCCAGTATCAACAGAAGAGAAAACAAAAAAAAACAGCCACACAAGCTAAGGTGATCATTTTCTTCTGGTCTGATTTACTCTGAATTTGTTGGTAAATAATTCATAAAAAATATTTGTGTATAGAGCTTTTTTGTTGAACGTCTGCTACAAAAAAAAAATAGAACAAATGGCTAGCACTAATCCAACTCCCTTAAATAGAGTGCTCACAGGTTGATCGAAGATCCCAATATTTACTAGAAGATCGTCTGACTTAAGGCCATGGCTAGCTGCTCTGAAAAAGAAAGAGCGGGTCTACAATCTAACAAACCCAGAGCTAGTAAACCTGGCATATGATTTTTCAGACGGTCTACCTTCGGAATGGATCGGGGAATATCTCGACGACCATCCGAATACAACCAGTAAAGACCTGCTCTAGGAGGTAGCGTCACAGTAAGGTGATGGTATAAATACCGCCGATGCCGCCAAGGCCTTAATAAGAATAAGGCAAAATCGAGGTGAAGCACTCACTAACTTGGCTAATAGGATGAACCGACTTGCTAAGTTAGCATACAGGGGTGCACATATGAGGGAAAGTTTAGCTGTGCAAGTGCACCTATCTGAATTTTTCATAGATGCTTTAATTAACCCCTTCATTAAGGAAGATGTGGCCAGATCGAATACGACAACACTATCGGAAGCTTTGTCTGCTGTGAGACAAAGTGAAAAGCTCTACGAGCGAATCCGAAGTGGCTACGGAAAGGAACAAGCATATCTAAATGATAGCATGTTCAAATATGTTCACTGGCAGAAGGGACCTAGGGGGACCTAGGGGGACCTCTAATAGATTTAGGATACCCAGGACCGAATTCTACAACGAGGAAAGGTCAGAGAAAACCCATGGTTGCTACAGTTGTAGCAAAGCCACAAACGCTGTAAGGAGTTAGTGTTGTGGGTACGCTTCGGCGAAATCTACGAGACCGCGGCGTGGGCATTTTAGCCATACCAGGCTAAAACAGGATTGCCCATGGTCATCTTAGGGAGAAGTAAATATCTTCAACCCAAGAAAAAGAAGGACCAGGGTACCCTCGAAAACTACGCATCACCACTGGCATGGGCCGACACCGGTTTCCCGTACATGTAATCATGTTAAGTGCTCGAAAAAAGAAGGACCCCGGAGAAATATGAACCCCAAAGGGAATGGATCTCAGGGAGGTGATAAAAGCGGTTCAAAACAGGCCCACCGAAGACATAAATTAAGAAAAGAAACTAGAAGACATAAAGGAGCCCAGGGAAACAAACTCCCCAACAAGGCTCCGGAATGGGTTTTATGGTGAAGATAAGGGGCCGACCGATAAAGGCACTGATCGACACTGGATCAGAGGTCTCGCTCCTCAAAACATCAGTTTTTGAGAAATTACAATCGGAAAAACGAGAACTGAAGAATTCGAATGTAACCGTTACACTCGCAAACGGACAAAAGATGGTTCTCAAAAATATGGCTCACTTACAAGTTAAAGTGAGGAAGCTAAAGGCTTCGTCAAGGTTATATCTCACTCCGAACTTGGATCGAGAGTTGATATTGGGCGCAGATTGATTGAAAAGAAACCGAGCCCACATAACCTTTAATCCTAACCTGTTGAAGGTTAAAGGGGTGACAATCCGACTTGGTATTAATACCAGTGGTAAAATGGACGAATCCTCACTAAAAAAAGTGGAGTTGCCACCATGCATCGCCACTGTTAGACCTGTTGAGAAAAAACAGACAAAAAAGAATTCACCTCGTCCTAAGACACCAGTCCAATAAGGGAACCCCATGGTAGAGATAATTAATGTGTCTATACACCTACCAACCGCACATATGAATGTGGCTCGTAGGGGCATGAGCAATAATGTAATATTTCCACCGGACTTACCGGTTAAAAGGGAATGTAAAACGACCAAACCTCAATTGAAAAGATTTCCCAAATTACTCACCCCCACTAAACTAAAAATAGCAGACTGCAAAACTAAAAGGCTTCTTGAAACGACCGAGAAATTAGTTTTACAGTTGTCTGGGGGCAGAGGGGAAAAGGTCATCAACCATGAAAAAAATAAAAACGTAACTGAAATTAATAATATAGATGTTTTTATCAAAGAAAAAACTGTTGAAAAATCAACAACATTTAATAAAAGTAGTCAAGTAAAATGACTATATATAAAAATGTCTATTAAAAAATACCAACATTAAGCGGCAATATGTTTTTCAAAAATAAAAAAAAGAGAAAGAAAAACTCTAAGATGAGTTAATATTTTAGGAGATAAGACGAGAGTAAAAATGTTATAAAGACATAAATTTATATTTTAGGAGAGACGATAAGACATATATTTGTACGCAGTGAGCATTGCGCCATGAACCACCGGTGACCTTTGCTAATTGCATAGCCAAAGGTCAAAATAAGAGAGGGCGTGTGTGGCACAATGCGTAATATTCGTGAGCCTTAGACAGGCTTGCGCTGAGGTTTCGGGAAAGCTTGAAAATTCAACAAAGATATTCTGTACTCGGTGTAATCATGACACCATTCTGATAGTTGAGATCACTGAGTGCACCTATGCGTCAGTCATATTTGGAGGACTGAAAGTCTGTGTTAAACCAATTCGGGTACAGGTTTTAGTCGATGGCGTCATAGATCAAGCTAGAAAATCGGTTATGAACTCAAAACAAAACATTTGACGAGGCGTACAATGATTGTATTTGTATTCCTTCTTTTTCTCTCCCCCTGTCTCTCTCCTTCTCTATCACTTTCTCCCTTTCTCTTTCTCTCTCTCATAACAGCAGACGGGGCTTTGAATTCGAACCTAGAAGACGCGTTTTGGTTGCGCTCTCAAAAAGGTTTATACATGTCTTCAAGAAAATAAATATATATTTTTATAAGAAAACATTTTTTTTTCTTTCCTTATTTCAAATAAGGTTCATTTTGCAGCATAATGGTCCCAGAAGTAAACGACAGAGACAATGATTGCTCACTGGTAACAACGGCGAGTAATTACATGCACATGTAACACATCGTCCCTAGGATAAAAGATCCTTCCACATGGATGCCGCGACAACGAATAAACGCTCCAAAAAGGTATCCCCCCCCCGTCAATCGGTTCACACTGGTGCCAGTCCCAAGATTAACCCCTTTGGCCAAACGATCGGTTCACATACATATAGACGTGATCTATGCTTGCGCTGTAACTTAATTATACCAACACTCCTCTAATCTCAAATATACCAACGAATCTCCATCATCCCAACAATTACCATTACCTAACACCAGAAATACACACCATACAACACCCATAATACCACAACTTCAAACAAAAGGGATAAGTCGATTAACACTAGAACAACTAGACTTACTATATACCCATACATAGGATCTACGTCCCAATTAATAAAGAGCCGCATCTCCTCACACATGTATTCACTCAACAACAACACCAATAATAAAACCTCCCTAACAAACATAGTCAAAACTTTAAAATTAAATAATATCCCAATTTCTCAAAAATGGTCAATCCTAAAAAAATCAAAGTCCTACACCCAGGCGCAAAGCATTGCAACCTTTGCACCTCTGAGGCACTATTGATAATCACCACCCAAGTAAGAAAAATGTCGTAAACTCGAGAAATGAGATAATTTCATACTGTCACCATAAAAGAAAATTTAAATACGCCCACCTTTTAACCCCAATAGACACCCCCTCACCACAGAACCCATAACTCTTACCCGTCACATATGTATATCGTTTGTGTCTCTTATGGATCGGTATGTTTTTTAACATAGTTCACCCCAAACAAGGCAAGCTGCCACTGTAGACGTAAGGGGCTACTGAGAAAAGAAAAGGGGAGAAAGAAAGGGGGGCAACCTAACTTGGGATCTGTGCAGCGGGATGTCTGTTTACATTCGTTTTAAATTTCTGCAGGGTAACAGGGGGAAGGAAGAGAGTTCCAGAGGCCAGCAGTACGAGGAAAGAAGCTATTTGAGTAGAAGGCTCTTCGACATCTGGGGACCTCCACAGTGAATGAATGAGATTTAGTTGATTGTCGAGTTAGTCTAGGGAATTTACGTCGAGGGGGCACCAGAGTAGCCAATTCATCGGAGCATAATCCATTGAAGTATTTGTAAAACAAGCACAAGGATGCCACATTGCGGCGATGGGACAGAGGCTGAAGCTTGGTTGACAGTGAGCGTCCAATTAGGTTGGCGATTCTTTTTTGGACCTTGTCAAGGAGGGAGAGACTAGTAGATGATGCACCAGCACAGATGTGACAACTATACTCCATGCATGGGAGAATTGTGGCTTTGTAGAGATACAGGATAATGTCAGGTGTGAGGGGTTTACTAGCACGGTAGAGGGAGCCAACCTTCTTTGCGGCAGACTTGGCAATGTCTTCAATGTATTTGTTCCAATTCATGTTACCTGTGAAGGTTAGGCCGAGGAGTTAGAATGATGAACTCTTAGGTAGGGTGTTATTTGCCATGACAATCGGTGGTTGAATAGGGTCGTTGTAGTTATTGTAGGAAAGGAGATTTGTCTTTGGGGCATTAAAGGTTACCAACCATTTATGACCCCAATCCACTACAGCCTGGAGATCATTTTCTAAAGATTCAGCCATTGACTTGGATATGATCGCGTCTGTTTTACCAACATGGCGAGAGTAAAGTGTGGTGTCGTCAGCAAATAAACCAATCTCAGCCTCTACGTCATCAGGGAGATCGTTTATGAAGATCAGGAACAGTAACGGTCCAAGGATAGATCCCTGGCGTACACCAGCATTTATGTCATGTTGCTTAGATTAACGACCATCGAGGACAACCTGGATTTTTCTTTTGTCTAGGAAGGATCTAATTATATTAAGTAATTGCCCAGTAATACCGTATGAGCGTATTTTCAGGAGAAGCCCTTTATGCCATACCTTGTCGAAGGCCTTGCATATATCAAGCGCTACTGCCATAGCTTTACCTGCCTTGTCGAGTGTATGATACATACGTTCCGAGATGACCGTTAGGATGTCTGCAGTAGACCGTGCTTTTCTAAATCCATACTGGCGGTCAGAAAGAAGTTTAGCATTAACTAGGTGCCGTATTATCGCCAGATTGATAAAGCATACAAAGATGTTAGCAAAGATCAGCAGCAGACTGATTGGGCGATAATTCTGAGCATCGGTTCTATTCCCAGAACTCTTGTAGACTGGTACCACAAAAGCACTTTTCCCGCTATCGAAAAAGCAAGATTCAGCTAGACATTTATTGTAGAGTTTGGAGAGGACAGAGGCCAGTTCAGCAGAGCATTTCTTTATAACTATTACAAGTAAAAGATCAGGCCCGCAAGCTTTGGAGGTGTCAACATGTTTTATGATGTCTCTGACCTGAGATGGGGTGATGATCAGATTATCAAGTGTGGATTCGGTCAGCAAAGGGAATTTGGGGGGAGGGTGGTTATCTAAGTCCAAAGTAGAGTTAAAAGCGAAGCGTTGGGCAAGTAGTTCAGCCTTATCAGTGGCCGTGCAAACGACATCATTGCGGTTTGATAGTGGGGGAATCGTTGATTGACCATTATTCACTACACTATTGTATATTTTCCAGAAATCACGAGTACCTAGTTTCTGTGACTGGATGCGTTTTTTTTTTTAACTCATTATACCTTCGCTTTGCTTCACCTATCACGGCCTTGCAATTATTTCTGTACTCTATGAATTTATGTCTATTAGTAGCTGATTCATGGAGGACGAATTTACGGAATGCTTGTTGTCTCTCAGAAATGGCAGCTGCACATTCCGAATTGATGTATGTATGTATATCTATATATGCGTAGGCATGACTGTACGTGTGAATATACGTATGCTATGTGTGTGTGTGTGTACATATATGTTATGTCTATGAAGGATATAGGGGATATATCTATATATATGATGCATCTGTCTATATGCATATGCGTTTGTATGCGAGTGTGAATATATGCATACCTGCCCTGTGCCAGAGAGTATTCCGCACAACAGCCCCATGTATGTGTATCTGCACCCACATGCATACGTGTGAGAGGTATACATCGATATTCACGTATCTATCACCCTAAACCCATATAGCTGTCTTATGAATTTGTTATTTGAATTCAAAATTATTGCGACCATAATTTTACTGGATGCCCAGCAGTAGATACTTTTGTAAATGTGCCTAAGATAATAAGAATGCTCAGACCCCCAAATAATATTCATCTTTCTAAATTTAAAATATCTTTATGTGAACTTGTTTTTTTTTTTAAAGATTGGAAAATAAGTTCCTTGAGGAAAGAAATCTTTTTAAGATAATCATTTCCTAAGATAGCTTTCTGATAGATTTATCTATAAAAAAACAACCTTAAACCAATAACTTTAGCCTTTGACCTTTTAAACGCCAATATAAGCCTTAATTCTTATCAAATCCCCTTTCAATCTAACCTCACACCTAGACAAACTCATTCAACTCGAAGAAATATAAACAAATCTCCCCTCGCCTACCATAAATATCATATAGCGTAACCTGACACTCACTCTGATAGATAAAAAAAATAAAGTAGATGTAAAAATATATATTTACACGGTAGTATGTGCGAGTATGTTTTATGTGCGTGTGTATACATCTATGTATCTTAGTCTGTGAGGATCAATGTTAGTATATATATATATATATATATATATATATATATATATATATATATTGTGTGTGTGTGAATGTGGATATGTATGCCTACCATTCAACTTTTTCTTAGACTCCCTACACCCCGAACTGCACCTATTACCCTTCCCCCACCACCACAAACCGCTAATATTCCTACCCATTCCAACAAGAAAAGTTATTCCTCACCACACTTTAAAACTACATTTTACTCAGCTCTGACTTGAAAACTATCGGATCTGAATAGATGTCTATAACCTGCCGATATTCGTTTCAACCAGGATCCGATGATTGTTCGAAATGCTAATTTATTTATATATACCGAACACTAACAGACTAAAATCAATCCGAACACTACGAAACGAACAATCCCAGCACCAAACTAATTACTAATACACATACAGAATGAACTGAAAGTTACCAGTTACCATCGGATCACCAACATCTTACAAAAATATTTGGATTGCCAAACAATTTGAGTATTGTTTTCCTTTTAAAACATTAATTTCCAAATAACAGCTGCTTTTATTTTATTTTTATTTTGCCCTGACGTGTTTTCAGATATCCTCCATCCTGACTTTACGCTCTCACCTCAACATAAGACTCTTTTGCTTCTGGCTCTTATTTTTGTTCTTTATTTCTATTTTGTTTTACCTTATATAAAATGTTCAAAGTTAAATGTTGCCGATAATATTTAAAACTACATTATCGGCTTACTCTATCCTCTGATGAGAAGAGTTTATCTTTGAAAATCCATGTGTTAAGGATATGAGGCTCCTTGCTCTGAACTTTTGATGTTTTAATAAATATTGTATCTTTTCAATTCTTTATTCTTATCTTTCACCTTTAATATATATATATATATATATATATATATATATATATATATATATATATATATATGTTTTCGTTGCGAGACGCTGAAGATTGCATATTGGCTATAGATGATTTTTTAAAATGTAAAACGTCAGTCCATTCGGCTGAAACTGCGATACAACTCTGAGATATGTAACGTATAGTTTTTAAAACAATTATTTTTTATTAAACTCTCACTTTTTGCGATCGAGCAGTTTATTGATTTCTATAACATGATCCGCTCTCTTTCTTTCTTTTGCTCTCTCTCTCTCTCTCTCTCTCTCTCTCTCTCTCTATATATATATATATATATATATATATATATATATATATATATATATATATATATATATATATTTATGGTATATTAAAATAATGAAATGAAGTTTAAGTTATCTACTTGATTATTTTTGGTTAGTTTAGATCTTTCAAATATTTACAGCACAATGTTAATTTATCCTTAACGCAATGATATTCGAAAAACTTTCAATAATGAGCAGTAATTCATAGTAGTAATTAATGTATAAGTGCAGTAACCACTATTTAGCAAATTATTGTTTTTTTCCTTCTGAGCATTAGAGTAATTATTTGAAAATCCATGGATAAAAGGCACTTATATTTTGTTTTATCCATTGTTTAAACGCCTCATAATTATAGTAAACTTGTAAAGTACGTAACGCCAACTTTGTTTCAGTATTGTAATATTTCCTTTTATAATGCTACTAGCGGGGCTACCCGGCGTTGCTCGTGGTCATAAAAACATATAATTGAAGAAAAATCGCGTGTGTAACATCTTTATATTCAAACTTCTATTTCTCTCCCTCTCTCTATAGCTGTCTCTTTATCTTTCTACTTTTCTCTTCCCTGTTCGCCCCATTTCACCGCTACTTTTTAATTTTGTCTTTTGTGAAAGCTGTTTCTTCCCCACCATTTCATCCTACGTTTCCCAGGGCAATAGTATGACTTATTTCTATAAATAGTACCACCTCTGGCTGCGCCTTCTATATAGGTACTTATCTCCGCCCCGGTGTTCATACTATATACGTATCTATTTCCACCCCGGTGCGCATACAATATATGTACCTATCGCCGCCTCAGTGCACATAATATATACATACCTTTCGCAACCCCAGTGCAGATACTATATAAGTACCTATCGCCGCCCTGGGTGCAGATACAATATAAGTACCTATCGCCGCCCCGGTGCGAATGCTAAATACGTACCTATCCTCGCCCCGGTGCAAATGCTAAATACGTACTTATCGCCACCTTAGTGCGAATGCTAAATATGTAGCTATTGCCGCCCTGGTGTGCATACTGCATAAGTACCTATCACTGCCCCAATGCAAATACTAAATATGTACATATTGCTGCCCTGGTGAAAAATCCATGGATAAAAGGCACTTATATTTTGTTTTATCCATTGTTTAAACGCCTCATAATTATAGTAAACTTGTAAAGTACGTAACGCCAACTTTGTTTCAGTATTGTAATATTTCCTTTTATAATTCTCTGTCCCAATCACGATGTAATCTAATACAAAATAATAATCTAACATATGATATTAAATAATTATCGGCGCGTATATATATCAGCACACATCACAGAAACGCAGTTACATAAGTGAAAATCACAGTTATAAAAAAAGTAAGCGGAAAACCTTTTATATACTTATCTATCAAGCACTACTCGGTATCTATACTAAACATTAGCAAAAATGAGCAAAAATTAAATCAATTTTCTCGTATTCTACTGAACCGTATTAATACGAGCGGATTCAGTGGGAGGGGCATATTTCAGTCTGTTATATAAACAGGTAGTAAAAAAAATTACAGTTGGCAAAATACGATAAAACTTATTTTTATTTCTAATAAAAGTTCTACTTAATAATTCTTCCGAATTTTTGGTGAAAATAATTATGTTGGCCTGATACGTAAGTGTAAACAGTGGTGTTTATTTGGTTATGCTTTTTTATCTTTGCACTGATCTATATAAGCACTTAATTATTTTTATAATTTTTCAATAAATATATATATATATATATATACATATATATATATATATATATATATATATATATATATATTATATATATAGTTGCGGAAAAAGCAAAGAACGAGAGGAAGACAGAGAGAAATGTGTAGACTTAGAAGAGGGATCAGTCAGATGGAAAAGTAGAGAGGCAGAAATAGAGACAAATAAAATGAATTTTTGAAGTACGGTGTTAAATTAATTATTTTTAATTTTTCTATTTTTATGCATATTTTCTGCCAATCGACAATAAGTAGTAAAATCTTATGATTCAAAATTACTTATAATCATTCAAAGTATTTATTCAATTAGAGTTTAGTCCCTTAATATGCATAATTCTCATTTTTAAATTATATCAACATTTTTAAGACAAGCAACTATGTCCAAGTTGAGATACATTGTTCAATATTAAGTCCGATAATAGTCTCATCAAGTTTTACAAAAATATACTGCTCTGTTAAAATATATTTTTAACAATTCCATTATTTCTATTTACAACCTAACTTAATGAAATCAAAATGGTACTCCACTCACTTTTAATATTTTATTTTTGTTTGTTTATTTACTATTTATTTATCGAATATCACACACACATATTAATATATATATGTATATATATATATATATATATATATATATATATATATATATATATATATATATATATATATATATATGTGTGTGTGTGTGTGTGTGTGTATATGTCAAAAGTGATTCTATTTCTTTGGCTGTACAGAAACTCGTCATATAATTCTGCCTTGTATGCGTTTATAAATAAAATTAGCTTTGTTTGAATTCACCGATTTTAATGTTTTTTCTCTTTTCTTAGTAATTTTAACGCGGGTTGTAAGTTACTAACCCACTTGAGTGTGTGTAATATGCATGAAAACACGCCCTGTACATTTGTTTGTTTAGACTCAAACGTAATACTTTACGCACTATTTTACATACTAATTTGTTAGGCATGCGTGGTAGTATATTTTGTCTGTTAAATGAAAGAGAAATGATGCATATTAAAAGCAGGTACTCTTATTTGCTTCTCGGGCAAGTGTTTCTCACTGGCCGGTTTGGACGAGAAAAAATATATAATCGTAGCGGGAAAATATGTTAGTTACCATAAAACACGTGTAACCGTATCAAAAGTATAAGACTTTCTTTAAGTCAGATTACTTTGTTTACAACACACATTTTGTCACATTAATGGTACCTTTCTTCCATTATTTTCGTATAGACAATATTACGTTTACCCTTTTTATATCTTTTTAATTACAAACATAAATACAATCATTTCAATATTCAATTTTGATACGTTTGCTTTCTATTTATTTTCTAGTAAAACTTTAATTAGATAATAATAATTATTTAAAGCCGGTTTTCGCTTTCTCTTAATGAAACACTGAAATAAACTAAAAAATAGTACATATGAAAATTACTTTGTATAGAAGTAATCTTATTCTTATCAAATATAGATTTTAACTTTAATTTCTACTTTTATTCACTGCAAATAAGGCACATTTCAACTGAGAGGTAAGGAGCTACCGTGGAATAGGGGGCATCCTAATTGAAAAATTGAGCAGCGAGGGTTTTTTTGCAACGCATTAAAATTTCTACATGTCGGTACAGACAGTATAACAGAAAGCAGTTCAGAAAAAGAAGCCATTAAAGTAGAAAATTCTTTGGCATCTGGGAACCTGTACAGTGAATAGATGGGATCAAGCTGATTGTCGAGGTTTTTCGGGAATATACCGACGAGGGGGCAACACTCAAACAACTCAACTTTCATATTCACTGTACCTAAAATCAAACAGAATTTCAATAAACAAAGTTTATTTCCAAGTACTTACCACCTGTGGAACACAGTACTTCAATAATGTTTCGATACAGACTACGACAATGATGTTTTTGCAAGTTCAATATCACCAACTATCTGCCAATTCCTCCTGTGAATATATCATAATGCTTAGCCCCTTCATAGGAATGTACCATCCTCTAATTAAAAATCTCACTGACCCTTATTCTTCGTTTGTTTTGTTTGTTTTACGGCATATCAACCTTTTTCAGGTTATTTAATGCCAACCTTATTCTTGAATGGCGTGTGGTCTTGGAAAATGGTACGAACATAGTATCGAAAGTACTCAGACATGACATAAGAAAACATTATTTTGAACAAGAACCTGAGAAATCGAAGAAAATGCTATTTCAATCTGAAGCATAAGGGACCCACATAAATGCTATCAAAATTAAATTGTGACGTACTGACCGAGATACAGAATCAAATCTATACGCGTGGACGTATCTGAAATAGGATTTACCCATTTAATCTGCGCTTACCCGAATGAGCATGGGATGTGACGGTGTCTTAGTGGTTATCGACATGGACTGACAACCTGGGTTGGACAAGGTCGAATCCAGGTCGTTCCACAGAAACACTTTCACTTAGGATGCATATACAAGGTGATAAAGTTGGTGTGAGTAGGTAGGGGATTAAACAAAGTAAAACACACGGAAAGGATTAAAATCGAATGATAACGAATAGAGTAATAATGAATTGAGCCTAAAGCGAGCAGAAAAATCAATCAGCGAATGAGCAATGGACCTTCAGTAGTATTCAAAAATGATTTAGTCGGCGAAAGTTGTCTAATGATTGTACCGCCTTAATACCACTCAAGAATACGTTCTCGACAATCAGCCGACATTTACATGTCATTGAGGTGGCCTTTATCTGTCAGACGGTGGTATATGTCTTGGGTAGTCCTAGGAGGGCCACCGAAGACACATATCACCGCCCCACCGATAAAGGCCATCGCAATGGTAAGTCTCTGTTGTGGTTTATTGGCAATTACCTGAGGCAACTCTACCGAGGAATACTGACAGGCTGTCCAGGGTATTTTTAGAGGCCAGCATGGCTTTTTCGCTGGGGTGCTGCCTTTCGCCTCTAACTTTTCGGCCATGCGTCACATCTTCCTGCCGTATGAAGGAATTAAATAAAATGGCTATCCTACTTCAAACATAATTAATAGTGACTAAACCACCAAGAGACAACACTGCATAGAGATGCAGGAAAGCATATACAAGGTGATAAAGTGTGGGTAGGTGTGGGGGGTTTGAAAGCAAAAAAACATGTATGGGAAGGATTAAACTGGCATAATAACTAAAGCAGTAGGAATGAATTGAGCCCACAGCGAACAGACAGATGCAAATGACGCTGTCAGCAGAAGGCATGCGATTATTCCTTTTTTATTTGTCTTTGATGACTTTAATCAAAATGGCCGCCGTCAAGCTGTTCAAACCTGGCGGACGTCAAGAGTTGGCAAGTCGGTCTGGTATCGTCGCGCGAAACGAGGCGCAGATAAATTTTCGACTTTCTTTTGACGGAGTCCAAATGATTTTTGGCACCAAATTTGTGTGAATGGAATTACTTTACGAATCTTTTTTCTTATCAGTGAAATATCTTTTTTTTATCTTTGATCATCTACGACAGCCATTTCTAGTTTTGCAAACATCAAAATACATTCTCCTTTGTGATCTTGAAGATGTGTCTAAGCAACTGTATAATACGTGTATTCCCCCCTTCGTTCTGTCATACTTTAGTTTCAAATAGTTGTTTCCTCAGTAAACGCGCTAATTTTATGGACGTGGGTTATTAAAAATACATCCGATCATCTCCGATTAAGTTTTAAATAGCATGTTATTTGGTATGTCGCGCTTAAATTTGAAATAGTAATTCCGTAGCTAAATTTTTACATGAAATAGGAGTACCTTATTTATATGCATCAAATATGCATCAAATAATTTCTATGAAATGCCATATAAATCGAACATATATATTTGCAATGAAGGCTTGCCAAAGTGTGATTTCACAGTCTGAAACACCATTTTTATTTGACACACATTTGGTTAGAATTAATAAACGAGCCAATTCAATAGACGCATCTAATTTTTGATACATAAACACAATATTTGTAAGAGGCTCTGTCCATCGGTTTGTCAAACTTATGTAGCATTTTAGTCAGGCTTGGGTGCTTAATTCTTTATACCATTTACATATGTCTATGAGAGGCGATACACGTATACTTAACGATTGTTTACAGTAAAGTTTTCAATAGCATTTTCATCGTTAAGTGCACAGCTTTAATGGGCGCATGTTTGGAGTATCCGTTATAGACTTTATTTTTTAAGAGGGATTTCTACGTTTACCTTTGGTTCCTCGTTTGACTTTTCTTTTTTACAATTTTTTTTCGTATGTTCTCTCGTTCCTCCGGTGCCATTTTGAATATTGCTTTCTGTGTTTATGTTCTCGCAAAACATTGAAACAGATATATTCTCTTCTGGTGAGTAAATAGTCGGTCGGGTATCCACTTAATTCATGCAATTTATCGAGCAACTTACCGTAAGTCTTCTTCCTTTATAACATCCCCATTCTTACATGAAAGTAACGGGCACGTAATTGATCCCGTGCTTATGAAATACACGCTGGCTTTGTCAGTTTGCTATCGCTACGCTAAGTTCGTTACTTGAAATTCTAGAAACTAAAATGCTAAATTATAAACATGTCATTCATCAGTTTGTTGTAAACATAGGGCAACCACTTTAGCATTTATTCATATAAGTTAAACGGTAATTCTCAATGTTACCCCCTTATATCGAATATTAATCTTAAAAAGAAAGATCGCAAACACTTTATTATGTTCTTATCTGTTATTGTAAAAAAGACAGTAGACCTAAATTTACGGAAATTAGCCAAGTGTGTTTCTTTTCAAAAATAACTTCACGTTTTATCGGTAAACGCTTTCTAGCCGGCATTACAACGATGTGTAAGTTAAGTTAATCTGAATAATCTCCATCGACATTAATAATGCCGAAAATAGCCGTCAGAAAGATAAAACATGAATTTATTTATTTTTAAACGAAAATGTGTGCACAATTGAACTTGTATTTTTAGATTTTATAGTGAACACAACGGTTCATATTCGGTCAAATTTCAAATATTCAATGCCTTCTAATATTTATTACGGAGGGCTGTTTCCATCCATATACCAAGTTCTTTCCCTCTTTCACCCGTAAGGGATGATAACTCACTTCTATTTAAAATTATAATATAAATATTAATAATTCTATTGATTATCAAATATACGTTATATTGAATCTACTCATCGCTTCAGAACACACCAGCCTTCATTAATAAGATTTTGACTTTATTCATCAACATAGTCTCCTTTTATGGTAATACACCGATTCGAACGCTTCTCTAACAATTCGATGCCTTTTTGTAGAACGGGGTGTTTCTGCCTTCAAAATACACCACAGTGTTCTCATTAATTTTTCATCGGGGTCAAATCTCATTTTCTGATGATTATGTTTTAGGTATGCAAACAACCATTTATCGCGGGGGCAATATCTGGAAAATATCGTCTGTGCGAGAGTAATTCAAAGTGCAACATACGTTTTTTATGCCATCAACTTGAGACATTTTGTAGCTGAAAGAACACTTTTTTCTACATCTGTGGACGATTTGTAGTGATTTCTTTCTTCAAAAGCACCAGCAATGCTATATCATATTCGCTCTTGGACATTTTTCTTTTCACACGCTAATTAATGAAGAAAACACTTTGTGCATCATAAAATAAAGTGGCGAAAAACTTGGCTGCTGATATTTTCGTCTTTGGTCGCTTTGGAAGGTTTAACCTGCTGACTGCCGATTTGACCTCAGAATGTGGTAGTAGATCCTTCTTATTTCTCGTCTCATATTAAAATACAACACTCATTTTGTTGCGTGGTAACAGTTGAAAACAACGCTCTGTATCGTCGCGAGGTTCTTGTGTTATTACACTTTAGGCAAATGTGGCATACAGTTTGTACACAACTTTCTAATTGACATATGTCCCTAAGAGGAATACATTACATTCAAATCTTATTGTATCTAACGTGACTTAAATTTTCGATCCACTAAAACAAGTTCGCGGACTTTTTATCTTTTTTAGACCAATTACCAGAATTGAAGACCTCTAGGAAAATCCAGATGGCTCAAATTATTCTTGCTATTTAAACAATAGGTATAAGCCAACAATTATTGAATATTCCCAAAGTTTCAGTTTGTTTTGTGTTTTTAAAAGCATTTAAAAGGGCCATAATATAAGCACATCCTCTTCATTGAAAATTCAAATGTTTAGGAAATTCATTAAATTTTATAGATATTCATTTGACAGCTATAATGAAAACATCGTTCAATTTATTATTAAGACCTCCTTAAGCTTAAGCCTTAATCTATAGATATTTTCTAAAACTACAATAATGTAATGTCTTTCGATAAAAATTTGAATGAAGTTTTCAGACATTAGCTTAACATGTATCATATCTTGATTTGTAACGAGACATAAAAGTGATTCAAAGTTTATTTTTTCACGGGAATAAATTTTACTGTCAAGTTATCCTCCTAGTCTCCTTATTTCTTCCTCTCTCTCTTTCTTTTTATCTCTAGCTCTATACAAACACACACTATATATATATATATATATATATATGTATGTGTATGTGTGTGTATTTTTTCATTTATATTTACATTTGTTTATATTCAAATATATTAGCGAAATAGTTTGAGGCCAGAGCTCGGCTATATTTAATATTTTTTTAATGTTATTTTAGACCAAAAATAAATGAAACAGATAAATAAAAACCTGAAAAAAATAGAAATCACTGGATGAAACGACAAATGACGGTAGCGGAAATCTATATTTTAATGCAGAACTATTAAGATTAGTAATTATAGTTCCATGTTAAAAGAAAGAACATTATATATATATATATATATATATATATATATATATATATATATATATATATATATATATATATATGTATATGAAATTAAAATGGAATAAGTGGAAGACCTAAAAAGCTCAATGTTTCGCCCAAATGGGCTTTGTCAAGAGCGAACGATAAAATGCAAAAAATGACAAAAGACGGGAAAGTCTATAAATTATGAGAAATATATATAGTGGTTGGGTTCATGTAGGGAGGGAAGATATGTAAATGTGTATAGAGTCAAAGATAATTACACAGCAAAAAAAAAGAAAGAAAAAGTGTAACGGGAAAGAAACGAAAAGAATAAAGAGTAGAAAGGGAGTCTAAAGGAAGAATAATTCAAAACCCAGGGAATCAACCAGTGTCTAGATGTATCTTGTTTTCGTGAATAATTGCTTTTGATAGGTTAGGGGAGATAAAATAGAATCACATTCTCTGTTTAATTTTATTTGTGGAAAGGGCTGAGTTCAGTCTCAATTAGTCGCCGTGTTGATCTATTATGTATTATCTTGTATTAAAGTAGATTTATTAAGGTCTAAACAATGCCCATACTCCATAGTGTGAGAATATAAGGCGTTAAGCGAGTTGTTGGTTTTAATCGCTCTTTTATGCTCATAAATCTGCTTGTCCAGACTACGCTGCTCTCTCCTATGTAGATATTATTACAATCATGACAAGGGATGGAGTATATGCCAGCTTTGACATTAGGTGTAGTGTACAGTTTAGATGTTTTGATTATAATTATAATACTTGCTGAAGTTTTATGCGTTATGTTTATGCCTAGTTTATTAAGTTTTGTGTAAATAGAGTTGTTATTAGAATTAGTAGGTAGAGCTATATGTCTATTTATATGGCTGATTGATGAGTTGTCTTGTTTGAGATTTGAGTGACTTTGCAGAGCTTTTTTTTGGAGTTTTGTATGAAATAAATTGGGTACTGTAGTGTTTTGAGGGTGTGTTCAATGTATTTATATTCTTCATTTAGATGTTCTTTGCTACATGTTCTAAGTGTTCTAAGTAAGAAACCAAGTATAATGTCTGATTTTACTTTGTTATTATGGTGTGAATAAAAATGAACATAATCATTCTTATTGGTAGCTTTACGATAAACTTTATAGGATAAATTGTTATTTTTGTTTATTAGTAGAATTCGAGAAAGGGTATGCAGTTATCATTTTCTTTTTCAAAGGTAAATTTAATGGTGGGTTCTATTTTATTTAATTTGTTAGTAATATTTTCTAGTTTAGTGGTTCTGGGAAGGAACATTAATATATCGTCTATATATCTGTAGTAAGATACATTTTTGGTAATCTATATTTAAAGGGCTTTTTCTCAAGAATTTCCAAAATTAAACAGGACAGGACACCGCTGAGAAGATTCCCCATAGTTAGTCCAAATTTCTGTTCATAAAAGAAATTATTGAAGGAAAAAAAGGTCATGTTAGTACATAAATTTTGAATATTACTTATGTTATTAACTGGAAACGGTAAGTTAATATTTATTTTGTCGAGATGATTTTTAAGTAAATTAAGACAGTTTTAGTGGGGACATTTGTGTATGATGATTCTGTGTCGAGGATATTCATTGTTTTATTAGTAAGGTTTATATTTTTATACTATTAAGTAGATCTCCGGAGTTTTTTAGGTGAGAAGGACTAATCGTGCCTAATAATGGGGTTAGTATTTTGGAAATGGCTCGTACAATTTTATGGGAAATATTTTATTAGAGATATATATATATATATATATATATATAGAGAGAGAGAGAGAGAGAAAGATACATTCAATATTTTTTTATATAATTATATACAATTTACATGTTATGAACGACAAATTCACGTAATTTCGTAAAACATATTTCTTATTCAGCATACAATTGTTTCGGCAAACACCAACATGTTTGTAAAATGCTCCTGGGCATTTATTCTATCGTGTTTCTATCTTCAAGGCTAATTTTATAAAACAAAGCAAACACGCAAAAAACATGAAACATCAGGCGATCAGAGCCTAAATTAGAATCAGTACCCATTATCAACACACACACACACACATACACACACACACATATATATATATATATATATATATATATATATATATATATATATATATATATATATATATGGTTAAATCTGTTTCTGTGGAAGAGGGATGTGCTGCGGTTCATTTTTGATTGGCATTCTGTTTTATTATTTTACTTTCTTGTTTTCTGCTTTGAATTATTCTTCGGTTTTCATTCGGATGCAACGCATGCGTTTACAACGCAGCATGTGTAAGTTTTAGCGAGATGAATAGTCGAATATTAAGTAATAAATTATATAGTTTATAAAAAAAGACAAAAGTTATATTTCTATTTAACATTCCATTTTCATGTATGAATTCAATTGTTTGTTAAGGCTACACAGCCACGAATTCTCCAATCCGACGGATACTTTATTGGTAATGTAAACAGATACTAGCAGATTTCTGTCTTTTTTAAGACGAACTTATCTATTATATTATGCGTAGTTGTCTGTGTGGTTGATGTATGTATGTCTAAGTAAAAGTCATAAATTACAAGAAAAAAACACCCATAAAAAGTTTATTTTCTTGCCCCAGTTGTATAATATCGAACATTTAGAAGAAATAGTTATTCTTTACAGATCCTAGCAGATTCTTGTCCTCTCTTTCAGACAAACTAATTCCAATATAATCCTTAGTGATCTAAATCACAGCGTGTGCCATGGACTATCGACAAAGAACTGGTCTTAACGAAGTTGACTTGTTTGGTCCTACAATAGCACCAAGACGGTGCCACGCACCACATAGTGTTCTTAAAACTAAGATCACACACAATATTAATACAGCATCACGGAATTATGTTCCACAGATTGGATGTATTTTCGAAGGAAACTTTGTTAATAGAAGTTTCATTTGATTCTAGGTTTACTAAGTGAGAACGCAACCGTCTTTGCCGTGGTTGTTGCTAGGAACGTCTATTTATAGGATACCCACACACACACATATATATATATATATTAAAATACACACACACACACACATATATATATATATATATATATATATATATATATATATATATATATATATATATTATTGAACTAAACATCTTTCTAGTATATGTACTTCATTCTTGAACTTTTTCAATGCTGCCTTCACGAAAACGCTTCTTTTCCATCTATAAATCTCTTTTCACTGGACACCTTATTAATGGACATTTACCAACTGGGCAGAATCCATATCTTTTAACACGCCCATGCTCACTCTCCATTACTTTATTATTTTTTTTCAATTTTTTTCAAATTTTTAATTTTGGCTTTTCTACTGCCATGTAATTCCTCTGATGATAAGATTTTAATCTTTGAAAAACCTTGGCTTAAGGAAAGAATAATAAACATGTTTTTACCGAGTACACCTTGCATTGAACAATCGTAGTTGAACTAAAGTTGTCATTCGTACATGTTTGTCCCTTTTCTTTCATCTATTTATATATATATATATATATATATATATATATATATATATATATATATATATGAACAGATTGTTTCAATATAATTGTTTTACATTTTCTAATTTAAGAAGATAACTACCGTTACTATTATCAATAATAATGTACAGATTTTAAATTGTGTTTTCCCAAATATTCTACATTGTGTAAATCGTCATATGATGGATTAAATAGCGTGATATTTAAGTTTGATCGTTAAGCTACAGAAAGATAACATATAAAACGTCTTCATTGCAGCATGGTGTTATTTCCAGTATAATTCTGTAAGCTTGTCGCAATTGTATAAACGCTTATCATTCATTATTGAATTGCGTAACTACTGATAAAAGAAGTCCTACAGTTATTGGTATTTTTTGAACGACGTAATGTCTTTATAAATTTACTTAACGTTATTCCTTTAGATTAATTGCTAACCGATTGATCAATGTTAATATTTTTACTCGTCAGTAATTGAGTTAGTCAAACTTCAGAACAATGCTAAGTCCTCGATAAAGAAGAGAATAGTGGTTTCTGTATATTTACAGTGTAACATTATGATTAGTATCATATAGTTTGATCAATTAAATGAATTATGAAAGAGAGAAAAGGGTCAGCACTGTTTTGACTAGGATGTGTAGAGGTAGATCATTTTCAGTTTCATCATTTCTAACAGACGATTTGGCTTTTCAGTTTTGTTAATAACACTATCCCTCGCAGATAGTGGCGGACAGATATTGCCGCTTCATTCCTGAAGTATAATAGCTTGAATTATCCAACGACATCAACATTGAATAGTTATTTTGAATTTATGAACTTTTAAATGTCAAGTGTGAGTCGCCGACACAACGTGGTGAAAGGTGTGCTAGAACGGACACTTGAGGACTGATCAACTAAAAAGATTATTGATTGGAAATTATTGTTGATTGGAAATTTAATCAACAATAAATTGAAACGAAAATTCAAATTTTGTTTTTCGACTTCAGCTCAACTCTTGTTCGGAGATCTTCAATTTTTGAAGCTGCAGATGGTAGCTAAATCAGCAAAGAAAGATGTACACCTAAAAGTTTTATATCTCTAGTAAAGCAGAGTTAATGAGTGGATCCAACCATTTAGTTTAGTTATATATTTTGATGACAAATTTGTTTACGTACTCCAGCTTGTTGTTCACAACCCCAGACAGACACATCACAATGAAACAGTTTACATATATATAAAGACAACGCCACATCGTCATTGTTGGTAAAAAAAATAGGGAGATTCAAAACCGCCACTCCAGTGGTTAGCGTCCGAGGGTGTACAGACTGAGCAACGAAACTACTGGAAGTGCAAGAACGCATATAGCATGTAAAGTAAACAGTCCATGTATTACATATTACAGATACGATAATGATAACGGAAACTACTTAAATCTCTCTTACGGATAAATATTACTTTTCTCTTAGTGTAAACCATCATTGCTTTCACTAGAGTGCGCTATATATATATATATATATATATATATATATATATATATATATATATGTTAAATATTAAACATTTCATTCATAAGTTTATTGTAACCACGTGTTCTTTTTTGTTATCTTGACTTCCTAAAAACAATTTTATAAAATGTAACGTCGGTCGCATACAGTAGCAGTCAGACACTATTTCCCGTATGGCGTCGCTAACGCGCGGGAGAGAGAGAGAGAGAGACAAAAGTGGGTAGGAGAAAAGTGAGTCAGTCATTATTTCCTCTTTAATAACTCTTATTCCTCGTATATCTGTCTCTGTTAGTTTAAATTACTTGACCTGAAAATTAGTTGTCAAATATTTTAAGAAAGATCTTATAATTTACTCTGTTTGTACTAAAGTACTTTAATTAATTACTTAAAATATCGACGAAAATATAGCATGTATATGAAAAGAAAAAGAACGATCAAATAACGAATGAATAACGCCAAACATCAATTAATGATGAACTTAAAAGTTTTGTTATGCAAATTAGTCATGGAAATAGTTATTTGGGATGTGTGTCTCTCATAATATACACAGTATCTTAGAATAGTGTTGTATTATAGATTTAAATCAGAGTAAACCGTTTTAAAGGTAATATAGTAACAATAAATGAAAGTAACTTTCGCATTTATTCATTTATATATATACATATATATATATATATATATATATATATATATATATATATATATATATAAGTATACATTTTTATTTATACAAACGTTATTGGTTACATATGTGCATACATGTTTCGGTTGCACTTTTCCCAGAAAGTCAACCTCATCAGACCAAGAATTTTCGAGAAATGGATGGATTTGAAGAATTTTCTCTCCTAAATAAATCTTTTGGGGGTTTAGTCATTTTCTATTTCTTATGAATTAGTATCGGATTACCTATTCCACTTGCTGACCTTTTTTGCTAGTTGACGTTCTGGGAAAAGTACAACCGAAACATGTATGCACATATGTAACCAATAATGTTTGTATAAATAAAAATCTATACTTATAAACAGCTCTACCTGTTATTGAGCACTTTTTATAAACACTTGAGTTTCTGCGGATTTACATTTACAGAAACTAATACAATACATGTACGATATATATATATATATATATATATATATATATATATATATATATATATATATATATATATATATATATAATATAGTTATCTCCAAAAACATGTTTAGTCTCATAAACACCACCAGTGCGGCTAGGCGAGGTGAGATTAAAAACTAACACTCTAGTGGATGCCGTCTGAGGGTTTAGCGACTAACACAACGAAACTACTACTGAAGGTGGCAAAAATTATACGATACTTCAATTAAAGTAGTTCTTCATTTACATCTTTTACGACACAGATAAGCAAAAGTGCCCAATTCTTTTGATGGAGGTGTATTACCTTTACGCTAAGTAGAATCTATCATTTTCTTTATTAGTGTTCCCCAACAATAAAGGGATACATATCATTATATGGTCGGATGTCGGCCCTACAACTCATCAGTATTGATAGACATAGCGGGATTCGAAACCGGGACACAAGTGTTTTGCCTCGGGGTCTCAACCGACTGAGCCAACGAAACGTAAAGTGAGAACAATTATATCGTATTTAAATGAAACTTAATTCATATGTGTATGACTTATGTTCTATTTCTGAACTTTTAAAATAAAATATGCGTATAATAACTTATCAAAATGTGCAACACTATATGACAAAAAAGAAACACATCAGTTTTCAATAAGGCGTACAGCTTAAAAATGAAGAATGGCCATGTCATGAGCATATGAATGAATTTGGCTATCGGCCATTTCAGAATAAAATGATATATGAATTGTGCATAATGAACACATTGTCAGAGAAGTCATCAGTATCTAAAATAATTGCCATTCTATATTCATATAAAACAATGAAATAGTAAAAAAAATAGATATATACATATGTGTGCATGTGTATAGACCGAGATAGCGAACTCATTCTAGTGTTAAAATATGTATCTAATAACGTAGATATATAAACAACAAAACTAATGAGATGAACAATTCTTTCTGGTAACCGCAAATTGAGAATATATTAAACTTAGTTCACCCCAAACAAGGTAAGTTGCCACTGTAGACAAAGGCGCTACTGATAATCAGGGTGAATGTATAGGGGGTGGTCATCTGTAATTTGCAGCAAGTTGCTTGTTCTCATTAGTGTTTAATTCTTGCATGTCGGTATAGTCGTAGAAACAGAGCGTAGGGAGGGAGTTATAACAGCCGGCAGCTCAAGGAAAGAAGCTAGGAGTAGAAGGCTCTGGAGATCTCCACAGTGAATTGATAGGATTTAGCTGATTATCGGGTTGATCGAATGTATTTATATCGCGGGGGTACCAGAGAAGAGTTCATCGGAGCACATTCTATTGCAGTACTTGTAAAACGAGTAAAAGGACACACATTGCGACGATGGGGCATGGGCTGGAGCTTTCATCTATATATATATATATTGGCGAAGTTGTCGTTTGATCAGTACCATTGAAGAGCCATGGATATTATAAATGTCTTGTTTTTAATCTCCGAAACAGTGACATGCTAAACAGCTGATGCTCCCCGTTTTAATATTTCACGGTAAGATAAGGTCCCCTGTTTTTTGTTTTACTGTTAGATACTTGAATCCCCTTTTTTATTTATGAATTTTCCAACGGTGGGTCGGCTCATGCAAGTGCTAAGTCTTCGATATCTTGGATTTAATTAGTTTCTCTGGGAATTTAAATTGCATTTACTTACTTTGTTTAAAATGACTCAAAGCTTCTTTAGACATATATATATATATATATATACATTTCAACTTCAATTGTTCAATGCAAGGTTTTCTCGGTAAAAACATGTTTATTTTCTTTACTTTAAGCCAAGACTTTTGAAAGATTAAAATCTTATCTTTGAAAAGCCTTGACCAAAGGAAATAATAATAAACATGTTTTTACCGAGTACACCTTTCATTGCACAATCGAAGTTGAAATAAATTTGTCATTCGTACATGTTTATCCATCTTCTTTCATCTATCTTTATAATTGCTCTATATCGTATATTGAGCTTAAGCCATTTCTACTACTAAAAGTATACTTTTAGTTCCATGTTTTATACGTATATATATATATATATATATGTATATATATATATATATATATATAATTCTACTTGCTTCACTATTACAAAACTAAACTTGAAACGATACAAATATTGTTTGCTCGTCGCGCTATATGTGTGTATGTCTCTTTTGTCGTAATCTACCCCTAACGTTGGTTAGTGTAACAGTAAGATATATCTTGAGAATCATAGATAATAAAGAAACCAAATAGGGATACAATAATAAAACATGGAGACACCAAGCAGATTCCAAAGATTTAACCTTACACACACTAAGGAATCATTTTATGTTAAAGTAGACCTTCGTAAAAGATAGTTCTTAATTTCTGCAACAGACAACATTTTATATTTGCAGTGTAAATATTTGAGACATGAACGAACACCTTATGATGTAATTGGAAACCACTTAATACAAAAGCAATACCTGAGCTATTAAAATTTTCTGAAGAATTCAGTTATTGGTTATGATATGTCTACGTTCGAGTGCGTTTATCTCGAGGGTTTTACAACAAATATAGCTCCAATATAGTTTCATACTTAGTACATAATTCCCGCCAAAAACTTCTATAAATACTACACATGGTCTAGACCTGATTAACTTCATTCCCATGAAGATGGACCCAGATGGGTCCGAAAGTACTTGGGAGATAAATGCAAATAATGGCAAATTCATCAGCCAATTCCCCTCCGAAACTAAGATCCTAATTTGGACTATTGAAAGGATCTACCAAAAGATATCTAGACATGAATTGTCTCTTACATTCAAGAATACTTGCCTGCAAGAGAAAATGCTACCTATATATATATATATATATATATATATATATATATATATATATATATATATATATATTCGTGGGTGAGTAGGTGTACTACCAGATACATCCAGTTTTTTTCTTTTGGATGAAATATGTTAGATCAACGCTTACAATCATGCAACATAAATTTGCCAATAAATGAAAGTCTTTAAAAAATATTTGAATTTTTGAATTTATTATAAGTATTTAATATTTAGACATTTTATTGTTGTTAATAAAAATTATCATTATACATCATTGAATATATTCAGCCAGTCAATAATATTTTTTCTAGATTTTATAACAAATGCTGAATGAGAGTTCCTACAGTCTACATAGTATATACTATTGTATATTCTCCGTTAGAAAATGACTGAAAGAAAGTATGCTTCGCAAAGATTAGCACAAACGTTCCTTAATTCGTTTTACTATCACCTATCTCAATAATTGGATTTTAAGTGACAGTTTTCTGAAGTTCAATAAATATCAGAAAACTATCACTTAAAATAACTTAACGTTATCTGTTGTGCCACGTACACATGTGGATGAAATAAAGCGTTCAGTTTAAAATTCTGTATACATTCTTGAGCTCGACATAAGGAATTACGAATCGACAAGTCACACTTGGAGAAGATCGGAGGTTACGTTTTAAGAATAACATCCAAGTAATCTGTATATATATGAATTATATACCACCCACGTCATAGTTTCCGAGTTCTATTTACATAGGTAAAGAACGTATTGAGAATAGTTCTCCACTTCTTTTTCTATGTTGCGAACGAAGTGACCTCCAAATGTCTATAAGCAATTGAATGTGTGATAATTGCACGTAACAATAATAAGGAGGTGCGACTTTTTCGGAAGTTGAATTTTTTCACTCTTTTGTTTGAGAAGCGCTGTTTGCTGTATGGAGTCATACATTATCGTGATGGAGCCTCTCTCTATCTAGGCGATCGATCATGCACGACCTCTTTACCTTAACGGGCCTATTTAAATGATCGAACTACTGACAATAGATGCTCGGCTGTATTTGTAACATTGACTGATTGTAATGCAGTCTACTAAATCAACATTTACTAACTGAACGTTTTCGCTTCTTTTTTACTAGAAAAACTTCCTTTGTGTTGTACTTAAGCTTATCCAATTATCGGACCGTTTCTATCATGAGAGAAAACATATATCCTCATGATATAGATCCGCGATTAGTGTATATGAAGCAAGAGTTACACAATTATAACCGCATAAATCATGACTCTATATTGTCTACGTTTACCAATGTAATGGATAAATCCAAGAATTGTTGAAGTAATTCTAAGATAACCCTTGTACTAATACACCTTGTGGATGCTTCAAGATACGGATTGGATAATGTGCTCGCTTCATCGCTTGTTACCGCTTGTCCACAGAATACAACCTTATAACCCTATAACATGCCTTACTGTGTACAAAAAACAAACGTAATATGCATGAAGATAATTTCTCTCAAAAAACTTCGTACGTTTTGAACACATAACCACGTGATTGCCTTTTGGAAGACTACCTAATTGCCGTCTTTAAGTTCAATTGCAATGAAATAATCGTGTAGCTGTCGTGTTTCGTATTAGAATGATAAGGGTAATGAGAAGAGAACATGCTGTACAAAATTCAAAGAGAAAGAGAGGCAGAGACAGGTGGAAGAGAGTATGGCATGGCTAGAAAAGGCATGGTTCAATTCAAGTTCGTTCATCCTTGTAAATCTTCTTTTGGTATTGTTCATCATCCATCTGACAATATCATTAATTCTAATTCTCAAATGAATTTTGATCTCGAAAAGTCTTGACTAAAATAGGCAACATGTTACGGAACTGAATTAGATGTTCCTATTTACTTGTTTCCCCAAGGGAGCAGAGTTAGACACGAGATCAGTTTTATTTATGTGGGGAACATCCCTCCTTCGGAAAGGATTGACTGGATCGGAAAAAAATTAAAATTGCCTCAGTCTACGAGGACTTCTCCTTCACTAGCTGAGGACATACTCAACAAAGGTTATGATGAAAACAGATACTACACTTTTCTCTTATTTAATTCTCAGACTTTTATCTTATAGATTGTGTAACGGAATCCTGGATGGTCGCACACTAAAATTAATAACTGGCTTTGAATTTCTGCCGTTTAACGAAATGGTCAAGCTGAAGCAAAGACGAATTAATGTTATGTGAAGGTTTTACTTGACTCCGACCTGTCTACCTACCATTCTGTTGATCTAGTTAGACTTTCTAATTCAACGATGGCTACATAGAAGCACTTCTCTATGGCTTTAGTTTGTTTAGAATTACCACCGATAATGCACATATTGTATTGTATAAATCAGCAGCAGCCAGCCATCACAGCTATTTCCGTTACTTTCAAATAAACAGTTAAGAAGCACACCGACGTCATCCATGTTTAAGTAGATATATATTTCTTTCTTGATAAGGCATCATTCAGTTTCCCCTGTCTTGCCTTATCCTTCACGTTCACTTTCTGCTTCTTTCGAAAAATACGCTCTTTCTCCCCATTTTACAGTCTCTCCCCTTTCTTCCTTTTTCATCTCTCTCTCTTTGAATTTTTGCCGCACCCCATCTGTCCATTACTCTTATCATCCGACATTTATTTACGTCATTCACTCCTTTGATCCATGTAAAACATCCCTCCAAATATGAAGTGCACGGTGAGAATTAAGCAAGCCATATCCAAAGGGATATTAGAGGAGTATGTATCTCATATAACTCGTATACACACCTAATCCCTGATACTACCTTTCAGATCGGCAATTGTTCACACAGTAAACATGAAAAACTTGTTATGTTAATCTCATTTTGACGATGAAACCTGTTTAATCTGTGAAATAAAGGAAATATACAATGACTCTGCATTGTGTGTATGTTTTTTAAAAATTTCAATCAATAAACACCGGATTGCTTTCAGAAATGTGAGAGTTGCTATTCTTGAATTTGAGTGTTGTAAATGCATTTTTGAAACAATATAAATGAATGTATATACATATAATAGCTCCTATCATTTGGGATAATTGGGCTGTTTACTTTAAAATAATAATACACCTGTTCCTATAAATTGTTCTTTGTGATATACTATCGGAATTCTAATTAATTTATCAAGTAAAATGTTACTGTATATATATATATATATATATATATATATATATATATATATATATATATACTGCAATTTCAGTGTCACTCGCCTGACATTTGAAGAAATTTTCATTTAAAAATGGCAAATTACTACTGATACAGAGAAACACATGGGCAATCGAATTCCAAAGCCTTCAAAGAAATACAACAATAATGAAACTAATTAAAAAGATGCAGATTAAAGTGTAGTATATTTATGTGAGGTATAGCATTTTACTTGCGACTCGCGTGAGAGATATAAATAAAGACATGCCAACCTTCGTCTAAACAAGTCTATTTTCTAGTGAGCCAGTTACTTTAAAAAGCTGAAACTCATTCTGGAAGTTTACCTCACGTAGTTTTAATGATGCAAAATGATTAAAACAGAAATTCTTATTTCATTTTTTGTTTATGCAACTAGACAAACGTGACTGATGTGATATGTGTGTGTGACTCGCGTGACAAGGTAGATTGTTAATTGAAAGCATTTGAAATTAAGTAGTTTCAATTTGCTTTTCTAGGAAAAAATACTTTTCTAATACTTACAATGAAATTTCTTGATGAATTCAAAAAAAAAATATAATGAAAAATAACAAATTCATGGATTCAGGATTTTAGTCTTTGAAACGTACAGTTTTGTATCATAACCCTGACGAATTCCGTTTCATCGAGTTTCAAACGGTTTGTTGTTTTTAACTTATAAAAGGCAGACTTGATCTCATCTTTGCTATCAAATAATTTTTTGGATTGAGTTAGCTGCTTGAGAAAATCAACCTTCACCTGATCCTTATTTTTTTTATTTCATCGACGATTCCGATGAGCCAATATTTGTATTTCTCCAGGGTAAATGCATACCAATGTCCTACTGTAAAATCCATTGACATTATCGCATTGGTTTTTGCTTTCATGCTTCATTATCATCATAATCATCTTGGTCAAGCTGAAACTAATATATTTTTGTGATGTATCTGTTTTAATAAGGTTAGATACAGTGGAAGATTCCTATGCCAGCAATGTCAGTCGAGCTGCGGAATAGTGTTGCTAAAGATTCATTAGAATAATTTTGCAGTTCAGTAATATTTATCATTGTAACTAAGGTGGTGCTAAGACAGCATCATTAGATTTACAATGGTGAATGCTACAAGACTGCAAACATATTCCAGAGTATAAATCATTAGAATTGTTGACAAAAGCTTTTTTCTTTTTCACTTGGTCCTTTATTATATCTAGTAGCACTAATGTTCGATTCAAGATTAGCATTATGTTTGCTGTATAGCAGATTTATTTAAGTCATTATATACTGATTTTTAAATTGACTTTCGGCACAATCTGTCAATATTTTGTCATGAGTAACACCAACAGGTTTTGCATCAGGTATTCCGTCGGTGAAAAGTACAACTGTTGAGTTATAGTGAGTGTCACTTAAAATTATATGCGAGTAAGTTTAGTTTCGAAATCAGCAAACAGAGGTGTAAATAGTTACTCGGGCCTGATTTTAATGAGTAGGATGAAACATTTTCTGCCTACTCTTGGCCTTTTGGCTAAGATCAAAGTGTAGTATCTGTTCCGATGGATACTGCATCCCATAGACTGGTATTATCTTGGCGTTCGGGGCTTGATTTACGCCGGTCTATGGGTCTGTCATGTGCAGTTCTAGGAGGTCCACCCTCCCAGGCTTCACCTCTCCTCTTTAGAGAGGAGTGAGTTTATTGCTTACTGCCTGAGGCGCACCTACCGGGGAATGCCGACGCGCCTGCCCAGGCAATTTTTAAACCCCACCTTCGCGACCCGACATTGGGTCACATCTTACTTGTGGGAGTAAGATAAAAACTGGCCTTGTGCCTAACTCCTGGAGAGGAGTACATCAATACCCCATATGACTTTTGAGATTCTGTTTGGTTCTCTTCATAGCTTCTTCTTGTTTTATTTTAACAAAACACTAAGGCAACAATGACTTTACAACATCTGCAGTGTACTGGTTGTGTTCGAATACTGTCCCTAATATTTAATTTTTAATAGTTTGCCTATGAACTTATTCCCATTTAAACCACTTAGTCCATGTGTTTGTTTTTATTAATACTCTTGTATGATTCTCTTAGTGAGGGAGCATGCACAATTCTCATGTTTGCACTCACCATACACATTTTAGTAAACAACTTAAACAGTTAAGTTACAGACAATACTTTTTAAACTGTGCATTAGTTATAAAACCTTTATGCAGGCCTATTCCAATGTATTACTGTGACTTGACGAGAAACTCTCATTAAGGAATATTTAAAGAACATTTAATTGACTTACACTTGTTAGTTTATAATGAACTTATTTTAGGCCTTTAAATTCAGATAAACAATATATATACTTGTATGATCTTCAAAGATGTGCATTTCTGTGGAATAACTTTACTCAGAAATATTGACTCGCGTTACACTACAAGTCAATTTTTTTTTTAGTTTGTATAAACTCCCAAATATGTTTATTTGATGGTTTTAACATTATATTTCTTCAAACGAGACAAGTGTGACCAGTATTGCTTGTTTTTTTAACAATTTTTACTCAGAATTTCATAGTTCGGATCCTAAAAATGTGTCACCCACTTGTCATATTTCAATGTCACTTAAGGTCTAATCATATGGTCCAATCGGATCATCCTTTCCTCCTCCCATGTGTGTGTCTTCAAAATAAAATTATTTCCAAATCTTCACTTTTTCTGAGGACGTTCGCCAACACAAACGAAATCGGTCAAATCTCTCGTTTTCGTTTTTCTCCTGCACTTTAACCTGTGTTCCATTTGTCATTCTTCACACATTGTGTCTACCACGGCATTTCATTTTCATGAATTATCGTGTACCTTACCCCATATATATATATATATATGCAAAAGTGTGTTTTGGGCCGATATATTTGATGTTTTATATGAATCTTTATGTATTTCTGTAAATATATTTTTGATATATTTTCAAAGCTTACTTTTTATTATTATCTGCAGTAATATCATTACGGTACTGGGCCTTTGAGAAGATTTTCTTTGAAAACTACTGAGATAAGGGCGCAGTATCGCTCCTTGTTTTTGTAACTTTAATAAGATCTGATTAATTTCTCATTTTATTATGTCATTCATTTAATATTATCGGCCAAAAACATACCCGCTCTATTTAAGGAGGCCTACATATGCAAGCTTGTCCAGTCAATGTTAGGATAACTAAAGAAAACGCAATTATGTCCCTTTGACCATTTCAGAGTTATCTCCCTTTGTCGAGAGTGTCTTACCGAGTGAAAAGAAAACATTGACCACGGATCAGACTGTCTATCTCATCCTCGTCGCCACTGTTGTAAACCATGTAATTTAGGTTATAATAATTAAAACAAAATCAAAATGGATGACTTTTCAACAGAAAGGTTTTTTTTTTGTTTTGGGCGAGACAATAACATTTATTGCTCAGTCAAGTAGAACACAGTAAAAATAACATGCAGATGCAGACTTTTAAAAAAGACTGAACATTCTGCAAAAGAGTGAGACATCTTTTTTCCGACCAAGAGTCATTAAACATATCAGTAGATTCAAATGTTCGACAGCAGATTCCGTTCCATGGGTAAGAAGAGGCAAATGTTTTCTTGGTGGATGACGAGCACATTCGTTGGCACACGTGCGTATTGTGATAGTGTGTGATTAGTAGCATGTATATGTATTCAGATTAAATACTAGGTTATTGTGTGCACGTGTGAAGCAGGAAGAGTCCAGAGGGGTACATCCTTTTAATGCCGTCTTGACTTGACCCCTCCCGAAATTCTTTTGTTACATGAATTCCTAAAAGTGAATGCTTCTATTGTTGAATCGGAATGACCAGGTTTGTCATGAGTTCACGCACAGATGGGAAGATGGCACACTCGCTTGGATTCTGGTGTAGGTCAGCAAAACGCCTCAGCATGGAGACAATGGCCATCTGTGCAGGTGTTTGTGTGTGCGGGGTTGTTGGGCAATCCAACCAGGAGTTGACAAAACGGATCAGCAAGGTCCTAACCCGCATCCAAGACTTTGATCTCAATCTCCGACCTGAAAAGTGCCATTTTTATTTACCGTCCATTAAATACTTGGGATTTATGTTTGATTGTCAGGGTTGTCGTCCAGATCCTTCTAATGTGGCAGCCATTAAACACATGCCACCCCCAACGGACGTTAGCGGTCTACGCGCATTTCTGGGACTTGTCAGCTACTACGGAAGTTTCTTGCCTTCACTCCATCAAATCAAATCACCACTCAACAAACTGTTGATAAAAGACACAAAATGGTCCTGGCCCGAGGACAGTCAAAAATCATTTGACAAAATCAAAGCACTAATTAACTCGGACCTACTGCTCACACATTTTGATCCCAATAAGAAAATTGTGGTAGCAGCAGATGCATCAAATCATGGCGTTGGAGCTGTAATCTCGCATATATTCACAGATGGAGCTGAGAAAGCAATCATGCATGCAGCCAGATCCCTGACACCTGCTGAACGCAATTACAGTCAAGTAGAAAAAGGAAGCACTGGCACTGATTTTTGCAGTGAAGAAATTCCATAAGATGTTGTTCGGGCGTCACTTTACACTTCTGACAGACCATAAGCCACTACTGTCAATATTTGGCTCAAAAAAGGGTATTCCGGTATACTCAGCCAGCTGATTACAACGGTGGGCAATCATTCTACTGGGGTACGATTTCGCTATACAGTACCGCCGGAGAACAGAATTCGGCCAAGCTGATGCCTTGTCACGACTCATTAGTGCACAATCAGTTACAGATGAGGGCACTGTTATCTCCCTTTGTCGAGAGTGTCTTACCGAGTTAAAAAAAAACATTGACAACGGATCAGACTGTCTCATATTTCAGCTCTCGTTACAGCGGCTAAATAACTCATTTCATTCTAATTTCACTTTTAATAAATTTGTTGAACCTTTCTGTTGAAAAGTCATCCATTTTGTTTTACGAGTTATTAATTATTATAACCTAAATTACATGGTTTACAACAGTCAACTAACACATTTTTGATAAATGTTAGATGGAAAGTTTTATTACTATGATTTGAAACCATCATCAAACCCAGATAACGTCCAGAATACACATCTACACAATAAGCACAACTTACCTATAAATCCATACAGGGATCAGAAGAAAACGGAGATACTCGCTGCTGCGCGTTACGGATTAAAAAAAACTCATCTTTCCCTAAGCAGAGCGATCACCTTGTTTAATTTGAGAATGCACTCTTCGATCTTGTCGGTAAAACAAAATTTAAGAAACGGATTAATGACTCCAGCTCGATAGTCAAGAAAATTAATGGGTTCGTACAAAAAGTTAAAACACACCCGGACTTTAATATTCCTGCGGATAAAACTAAAAACTATTATGAATTGGACCACACCATCGGTAAAAATGTGGTTTATAAGGAATTACATAAATCCTACAAAATTGCAGACCCCAAAAGATCATTTATATAAATGAAGAGGCTAAATCCTTACTTACATCTATGAACTTCACTAACCATGCAGAAGTTGTAACCCCTGCCAGCCCTAGATTTACACTTAAGTCCCATAAAACTAACTTCCATCATAACCCTTCAATCTGGCTAATCTACCAATCCAAGTCGGACCTAGGTATAATCAGTAAGTAAATTTCAGATAGAATCATTCCAATCATCAAGAAAAAAAATCGTCTCGCTCTTGCAATCATCTGACAATGTAATCGATTGTTTTTTGAAACTTAAAGACAAGACTATATTAAACTGTATTATCTATCTTACAATTTGATGGCAAATTGTGGACCAGAAAAGACACCCCTAGCGATGTAGATATTACTATGGGTGTGCCTCTTTCTGCACAGCTTACTGATCTAGTGGGCTTATTCCTTTTAAACGAAATGAGGAATAATTTAAAAAATATACTAGGCGGTCTTTATAGGGATGATGCTCTGTTTGTGTCTAAAGAGAGACCAAGGAGATACAGCAAAACCATTGAAGCTTTACATGCTTTCTTCAGAAACATCGGCGTATCTATTACAATTGATCCTAAAATGAAAACTTCTAATTTCCTCGATGTCACTCTTGACCTTAATGACAGATCATACGGCCCTTTCCATAAACCTAACTTGGCTTTTTTCTACGTGTACAGATTATCAAACAACCCGAAGGCCATCATTAACGCAATAGTCCCTTCGGTCTCAAATCTTTGCTAACAAGGCTATTTAACCAGAATGTTCAGTTTTACAACAATGCTCTCTTTAATACGGGATATTCTAATAATTTTACATATAGGAAAAACCGACATGAAAACAGCCCAGTAATTGTAATTACACATACTATGACACTTAGCAATAACAACGGCAGGTAAAATAATAGTAGTAACGGTAACCAACAAATCTGATGAGACTTAACAACAGCTTAAGTGTTCGTCATATACCCCACGAAAACGCGTTAGGAGAAAAACCGATATTTTAACAATAATATTAGTACAAACATCCCTAGGGACCTTTTTAAAATTCAAGAAAACTTATTTAAAATTCCGCAAATATATAGTTCCATCCTCAATAAAACATTCTATGAAAGTCTCATATTCTACTATGCCAAACATTGGGCTAACAATTTTAGCAGCAAATAATAAGAAAATTAGATCTATCCAATCTATCCAAGCTGAGGAAACACATTTTAACTCCACATATACTTGTAACTGCCAGCGCTCTCGTAAATGTCCACTGAGTAACAGCTGCATACAAACGTGACAGTTCCCGCTTAAACAACTAGTCATTTCTAACACCAAAAAGGCATATGTTGCATACCTTTTAATTTCTCGTACTTTCTCTTTTTCCTCGTCGCGTAGGGGAGCCGTCTCGATGTCGTCTAGTGGTTGAGTTCTTTCTTCTTTCTTTCTGCCGTGAACCACGCCGTTCGTTGTGTCTGTAACAAAACCTTTATAACATAAATTCACGAGGCAACAATCTTTTACTTTGATTCTGTTTATTTCAGGCGTCAGTTATGGTCGCCGCTGGAGATGTCTCACTAACGTCGAGGACAGACCAAATTACTACTATATCGTAGTAAATTCCTATTTTAAGTCCTTCGCCATTCGAGGAGGGGGGAATATAAAATCTCATTCCCATTTCTCATTTCGGACTACATAGAAAAACATGTCTGTTCGATTTGCTTCCACTTACCAGACTGCAAAACACAGTTTCCCACACACAAGCCCGTGACGGCACAGAACCACTATCGCAGGTGCTGAGGTTTCGTCAACAGGGTGGCCCTGTCACGTTTGTGAGCTCGAACCGTGAGAACAGCCCCCTTTTTCACTCGACTGTACGGGTCCACCCGCATTAAATCGCGCAAGACAAACCAAACGATTTCTCACACATACGACCACTTCAACATGCGTCCGCCTCACAGGAGCATTATCCAACATATGCTTGCATGGTAACTGAATAAAACAATCCAACCACGAACCTAGAGCTCCCAGTAGGACCAGTTTGAACTAATCTTCACACTTACGCACTATAACTAATACCACACCAAATATTGCATCCGTCACACCAACACGTTAACAACGCTCTTCCTATAATCTTTAACACTAAAGATAACCCTAATGTCCAGTCGTCTGATAGACCTAACATAGATGAACAAGCCAGTTTAGACAATAATAATATAGTACCTCCAAACACAGACGATAATAGGAATAGCAGTAGCTTGAGTAGAATGAATAATCCTAAGATATACACTTATATAAGAGCTTCGGATGATTTAATAAAAACTCGCATCTCAACTCATGTTTACTCTTTCAATAGGGATGCCAGTAATAATAACCTTATTTGACTTGCCTAGTTAAACATATCATATCTAAAACTATCCTATATTGACTAAAATGTTCTATCCTGAAAACAATCTAGATCATACACACCATCCTCCAAGGCAACCTGTGCAACTCTGAAGCAGTTTTGATAGTAACGGCTCCTAAACGATTCAACTTGATCAACTCTGAAAATGAATTGGTGTCTAGATGTAGGCATAAGAGAAAATTTAAATATGCACAATTTAGTCCTCCACCTAACCCCCATTAACTATGTAAGATCCTCACAATACCCGCTAAAGTTCATTTGATTCTAATTATTCTTTACCTATATTAAACCAACTATTCTTATGATGTATCCTATGCAATATTTTGATATACCTTATTATTTTTTTTAGCTCATTCTTAGTATCTTTATATATTATATCTTATATTACTAGTAATTCCCTTCCTCTATAGTTCACTCAATATCCTGATAGTCTACTAGCTAAATATATTATTTATATATTTAAAGTATTATCTTTATATATATATATATATATATAATTAACTTGTTACCAATATCCAATATATATATATATATATATATATATATATATATATATATATATATATATATATATATATATATATATATATATATATATATATATATATATATATATATATATAACTTGTTACCAATATCCAGGGGGTATGAATCCGAAGGAAGTTGAAACGGGGTTTATGAGAGTGCTCAATGAAAATTCAGAGCAAAATATATTTTTTGTTGATGATTTTATTCCATTACTTGCTACAAAACATATTCTGTTTCGTTAACACTTGCAAATAGCGTCAACATCGTCAGGCGACAAATGGTTGATTCCATTTGTCGCCTGCCGATGTTGACGCTATTTGCAAGTGTTAACGAAACAGAATATGTTTTGTAGCAAGTAATGGAATAAAATCATCAACAACAAAAAAAATATATACATATATATATACACTTGATTGACTTACAACCAAAGTTGTTTACGAACGAAAGACTTAAGACTAAAAGTGGTTTTCTTGTTTTTTTCTTCATATAGTTTTAATGGTCGATAAACTTCAAATACTATATATATATATATATATATATATATATATATATATATATATACATATATATATAAGCAAGCGTTGTTGAACATCAGGGAACTTTCGCGTTCGTATATTTTCCTCGTGAGGTTCTCAAACCGTCTAGCCATCTTTCTGGTTTCAGGTGGCAATCCGTATAGTACTTCGCCGATAGTTTTTAATTCGATCATTTCCTAGAGCGCTTTCGATTTCGTAGTCGTCTGCAGGATTAGGGTTTTGTTTGTTTTTTTGAATTTAAATAAGAAGACTGGAGTTAGTGTTTTATAGTTATCGCTACGGCCGAATGAAAGAGAGAAGAGGGTGTGTGGTTGAGTTAATTTTATTCTATCGTTTGTGTGTTTGGTTTTATTGTTTACTTATTTATTTTGTTAGTTCTTATTTTTGTTATTATTTATTTATGTATTATTATTTATTCCTATTACTATTATTACTGTTATTTATTTATTTATCAATTTATTTATTTATTTATTTTGTTTTTACTTAATTTTCATTTAATTATGGAATACTTTTAAAATGTTGGTACCTGTGTTGAAAGCTATTTTGTTAATGTTAGGCTGTTTAGTTTTAATGAAAATTGCTTCTAGTATTTTAAGTCTGTTTGTGCAGATATTGTTTGTGTATTATTTTCGTGTTAGATATTAATATATTCCGTCTATCCAGAAAGCTGACTCGACGGTTTGAGAACCTCACGAGGAAAATATACAAACGCGAAAGTTCCGTGATGTTCAACAACACTTGCTTAGATAATGACTTGCTGCCTAAATATACATATATATATATATATATATATATATATATATATTCCTTATACAAAGATAACAATGTGCTGTTTAAATAAATAACATTTATTTTAATCTAAGAATTTAAAAATTAAAATTGTCCTCATCAAACCATCCAACGAAAAGTTTTTTTCTGTCATATTGTCCGATGGCAAGTGCACTTCGGAGTGTGAGGAAGAGCAATGTATTGGTGTATTTAAGCGCAGCTACACAAGTTTAAATTAGTAGAAACGTAGACATATTTTTCAAACATTGTTTTCGTAAAAGTATTTTTTTAGAAAACAAGAACAGTGTTTTTTGTAAATACATACAATTTATTTTAATCTAATATATATGTATATATATATATATATATACATACTGGAAAAGTTTTTTAAACTGTTATTGTTGTTTCATACCTATATATATATATATATATATATATATGTGTGTGTGTGTGTGTGTGCGTTTATGTGTAGATTTTGAAATAGAAAATCATGAAATAGTGGTAAAAGTAGATATGAATATCAAACTGTTCGTTATTTCATTTATTTATCATATACATACCCCAATTAAATCTTAATTCGAATATTATATTATTCATTCCACGTCTGTTTTATAAAATGGTATATTTTTTCGATAAGAGTTATCCATCGAAACTATATATTAAAGTGAATAGAGATTTTAAATACATATATGCAGTAATATGACGTAAAACTGGACACTATTTGATTTCGAATTAAATTCATAGTAGCATTCCTCTTAACAGAAGAAAATGAGTGTTGATACTAATCTCATGAATGTCGCTGTGTGATATTCACTTACAAAATACGTTTTAAATTGTGTTCCATGTTTACGTAACGTTTGTCTTTGTTCGCATATAATTCAGTGTATTGTCTATAACGATCGCTAACGTTCAGGAACATTTAGACGCGTTGCTTTGTCACGCTGAAGCTCGAAATATGAGTTACATCGATTTATACGCCATTTCCGTTTGTTTGTCACGCTTACGTTTTAAAAAATGTATGCATTGTTAAACCCAAATACAAAATTGATAAACGATGATAAGAATGTCTTTAAGCGGAATCCTTGACGTTGGTCAAATCTGTTCTCTTTTTCGCCTCTCAGTTTTGTAAGTCATTAACCGTTAAATCGTACGCGGTTTCCCAACGGACTCTCCACCCCGCTATCACCACATTTCAGCGATGGATTCTATTTGTAGCTTTATACATGTAACGGATCAAATGATTATAGACATGACTAGTACTATTAGTTAGCAGGATATAAAGTAATTGCCCCAGGAGCTTTGGTTTCTCAATAGCTCACCCATCAGAATAGGACTGTAATTATGTATATTACTACGCTACAATTCGTGCAGTCCCTAAGGATATCATTGTTCTCAGATTTATCGTTAAACTTTATTTCTAATATCCAGCGTAAATAATTCATGTGGGGATTTGACTAATATGGTTCATGTGTAAGTGTGCATGACTGCTGATAGAGTTATGTAAGGATTTTATACATAGAAGCTGAAAATAATAGCACAACCAATACGTGATTATTTCACAATTATTTCATATTTCTGTTCTTACTATTATCTACATACTGCATTAGATTTTAAATCTAAATAACAATCGCTCCCTAGAAATAAACTTTCATTCTTTCAGGTGTTCTAATTGTATTCGCGGAAAAAAATGAATATCGGATTGGGTGTCACATTTCTACACTTACTGTTTTCGGGCATTCTGACTGCCTATTGAATACATTTTTTTACGCATTCTGTGTTTGCGGAATATAGAAATTAACAGACAGTTGACCACCTGCAAAATGGCGATATTTGCTTCATGCCGTCACAAATGTAACTTTTTGACGTTCGAAAGATAATTCATTTTTCACAGGTGTTCTGAATTTTTTAACTTTGCGTTCGTTTCGAATACTGTACTACCGATATAAGATCAGATAAAACACGTCGTGTCTCGACCAATGCAATTTCAGATTTAGACACAAGGTCATTTCTTAGTGTTTGCAAATCTAGCTTCTAAAAAGAGGTGTTAAAGCAAAAATAACAATTGCCTCAGCCAAGAAAGATGTATCCTACACTGACCCAAGAAAAACAGATAAAGTGTAGTATCAGAACATATACGACACTTAGCTGCTATTTAGAAATGTGTTAGATAGTAACAATAAAAGATGCTGGCAACTGCTAAAATATACATTCATACTATTTAATAGATTCCCTCTATTAGATATGTTAATTAACGCAAATGGGTCACAAAATAAGTAAATCCACTAACTTTTTGTTATATTTACTTTCTGAAAAAAACAGAAAAAGTGATCATATTTCTTTAACTTTAATCCACCCAAAATAAGGCACATTGCTAATGAAACGTAAATGATACAGTGTAGTAAGGGCCATATTTATCGTGGCATCATCAGTGAATAGTTGTGTAGCGGGACGTTTGTTAACATTACCACTCAATTACTGCATGTAGGTACAGTCAGGGAAACAGTCGGCAGTGAGGGAATTGAAATAGGCTACACGAGTAGAAAGCTTTCCAGCATCTGTATACCCCTAAAATGAAATGGTCTGATTTTGCTGATTACCAAGTTTCTCGTGGTATTTACAGTGCCACAAATTCGTCGGATCACATCCCATTGAAGTACTGGTAATGAGGCACAGTGATGCAACATCGTCACGGGTTGGAGTTTGGTAAACTGTGTGGGACCTATTAAATTAGAGACTCTTTTTGGACTTTGTCAAACAGAGAGAGACTAGTTGTTAGTGCACCAGCCCAAATGTGACACCAATACTCTATGGATGGGCGGATTCTGGCTTTTTAGAGATATAGGATACTGACGTTTTCGCGCAAGATAGAGAGAGCTTACATTCTTTGCAGAAGCCTTAACAGTATCTTCTATGTATTAATTCCAATTTATGTCACTTTATAATGTTAAGCAGAGGAGTTTGAATGTTAGACTCTCGGCTAGGGTGCTATTAACAACGACAATTAGTGGTTGCAAAGTTTTTTATGCTTTTTAAAGAAAAGATAGCTTTGTCTTAGTAGTATTAAATGGTACCATCAATTTATTGCCTAATTTCACTACAGACTGAAGGACATATGTGTGCGTTCGTATTGCCCATATGCTGAGAATAGAGCATTGTGTCATCAGCAAATATACCCATCTTGGACGTGATTGCATCAGAGAGGTTGTTCATGAAAATCTGAAATAATATTAGTCAAAACATCCACCCATGGGGTACACCCACATTAATGTTATATTCTTTAGATACCCGATCGTCGAAAACGACCTGAGTCTTTCTTTTAACAAAGAAAGCTCTAATTATATTAAATATTCGTCCTAAGTTACCGTACGAATGAATTTCTCCGATAAGATCTTTCTGCAAGACTGTGTATCCAGACTTTAGATATACCAAGCGATATCGCCTTTGTTCCACGTGACTAGTATATGCATTTCCACGTGACTGGTATATGCATTTAGAGATGACAGTTATGGAAATATGCAGTAGAACGGACTTAAATCCACAGTGTTCGTCAGCATTAGTTTAGCTTTAATTAGGTGGTGAACTATCGCTTTATTGATTTTGCCGCTCAGTTCTTTCGCCAGAATATCTGAAAACTGGTAGCACAAATGCAATTATCTAGCTATCAGGGAAGCAATATTCGGCAAAGCATTTGTTGTAGAGTTTGGCGAGGACATGAGCCAGCTCAGCAAATAATTTTCTTATTACTATAACAGAAATTAAATCAGGCCTACGTGCTTTTAAGTTTCAAGTACTTTTATGATATTTAGAACATAGAAAGGGGTGATAATAAGATCACCGAGTGTGCTTTCTGTCTGAAGTGAGAAATGTAGGATGCAAGTGCTTGTTGAGTTCAAGATGCGGTCCAGGAAAAACTGCTGAGAAAGCAGTTACGCTTCATTTGTTTGTCGTTTAATAAATATCATGGTGGTTGGATAGCTGTGGAATTATTTATTGCCCACCATTCAACATTCCGTTATAAAATTTCCTGTAATCGCTAGTTCCGAATTTCTGCGACTCAGTGCGTTTTTAGACTATCTCTGTATATCTACTTTACTCAGCACGGAGGCCGAGTTAGAAAAAATGTTGTTTTTTACTGTAGTACATCCAGCTCCCCAAAATAGAGACTAGATAGGTACGAAGAAAATTCAACTATTTATACGTATAAACTTCTTTTTTATTTTCATTCATCTAGCATTTTTAACATCATACAATTAATGTAAAAACCAGAAAATAAAATTATTTTATTTTTAAAGTTAACGTATACATGCTTGATCATAAAAACGTGCAGTTCGCTTTCTTTTCATATTTATCGTATTTTTCTGTCTCCTTCATTAATTCTCTCCCATTGTTCAATGTTCGAGGCCGGAATTTATTGATTGAATATACATTTCCGGTCAATGCCGCGACACATAGCCCGCTAGTATCATAAAATAGTATGTGTTTAATTTGTATGCAATGTGGCTAAGGTGGAATTGAATTTAATATAATAAATAAAAGTATTGTGGCGCTTTACAAGTTTAATTAAAACAACTTTTAGGAGGTGAGCGATAATCCTTCAAGATGTAAACAAATAATTTTAACTGATAGTGTATATATTGAAGTAGTATTAGCTTTCTATGCGCTCTCTTATTTTTCGTAGTGTTTGGCGCCGGTCCAATTTTATTTCAATGGCCCTTTAGTTTTTCAGCGTCACTTAATAGTGTCTGTTCGTGTTCTATTCGTACTATGTTTCTTATTATGCCAACTGGTTTTTATTGATGTTAATTCACCTATTACTAGGAACATTTTTAGAGCTGTTTTCAATGTTATCGGAACTGTTCCTCATGCTCTTAAAAGTATTGGTATTATGCTAGTTTTAATATTTTATAATCTTTTCCGCTCTCAGCTTCACTTATTTAATAAGGTATTCTATGATCATCTAGTACAATTAACTCTACAATGTTTCATGTAATTTTCCTGTGGTACTTAGTCTTTTAGCTGTAAATAGTTTGTTATTTGTGTTATGTTTATATAATACATCTTTCATTTAGCAATACTGGTCTCGGGTGTAGTGTTTGTAGCATTTTGCAGTGTTCAAACCGACATTGCCTTAACGGTTTCCAATATACTACATTCTCTACTGACGCGTGTCTGTTTTCATATTTTATCCGGCAAGCTTGATTGTAACGTGTCTCTACTGTTGAAAAGCTTCGAATTAAAAAAAGTTAAAAACACTCGGTACCACTAGCAACATTGAAAAGCTGTGATACGGAAAGTCACTGTTCATTGATGACTCTCTCTCTCTCTCTCTCTCTCTCTCTCTCTATGTATATATATATATATATATATATATATATATATATATATATATATATATATATATATATAAGTATTATTTATTTAAAAAGTATACCTTTAAAAATTCTGCAAGTTAACCAAGGGAAATTATTGTTCAGAAAAGTCCTTTGGTTTCCGCTTGAAATCATAATCATATTTAAAAAACGAAGACTGATCGGAAGGATCTGTCAATAACAATGAACGTCATCTACAGATACTGTAATGTGTAGTTTTTACATCAATAGTTAATATTAGCTCTCACAAAAATTATGCTCGATGACTTTATTGATTTCTTTTCAATAAGCCTTTGATACTGTTGTGGTTGCAAGGTTGAACAATAATTAGTGAAGAATACAATGAAGACGAAAACAACAAGGAGAATGCAATAATAAGTGTATTAAAGAAAAGGTATAGTTACAGTATGTACAAATGAAGGTGTCGAGTCAGAGAGTCTTGGTGGGAGGACATGTACGCTCTTCGGCGTCACTTCCGGTGGCATTTAGGTAACACACACTAAGGCCAACCTAGGCTTGCCATTTATAGTGTAACGTTATTCGTATATGCAAATGAGTGGTTGCCACCACAACACCCCCCTCCCAAGATTTAAAGTCACACAGATTTCAATATCTTTTTCTTTTTGGGTTTACCATCAATGGTTCATTAAATTTTCTTTTCCTACCTTATTTTCTGGGTTCAGGTGTATATTGAGGCGGTTCCAAATTAAAGGATTCGTATATGATATCTATGGTTTCCTCCTCTTCGACTGTTGTCGTATAATCATCATCTTGGATATGACGTTTTTTTATCTGATTTAGGTGCCTTTTATGTATACTCTGTGGACCTTTAATCATATATGTACAATCACCAATGCGTTTATCCACTACTCCACATTCCCAGTAAGATGTGTTATTCTTGTAGCACTTAAAATATACTCGATCTCCCGAGTTATATTTCTTTCTTCTCGTGTATGTAGTGTTTCGGATAATTGCCTGTCTTGGCAACAGTTTATCAAACGCTGATTTTACCTTTCTGGCAAACATTAGATCAGCTGGTGATATGTTTGATGGTGTACTAGGATGTGGTGTGATCCTATAAACTTGCAAGACCTGTTGCAAAGCTTTTTCTGTTGGTGTTCCAATGGATTTCTTTAACGCTCGTTTTAGCGTGTCCACGAACCTTTCCGCAAGGCCGTTCGACCTTGGATGATACGGCGGAGTCGTGATGTGCTTCACTCGGAACGTGTCGCAAAATTCCTTTAACTCTGCGGATGTGAACTGCGTTCCGTTGTCAGTGACCAGTGTGTCTGGTACACAGAATCTTGCAAACAACTCGTGTAGGAACCCTATTGAGTTGTTCGTTGTTGGATTCCTGCAACGCATTACCTCCGGCCATTTTGTGTAACTATCCACTACAATTAAATAATAGTTTTCTCCTACTGGACCAGCGAAGTCCATGTGGATTCTCGACCATGGTTGGTCGGTTTTCGGCCAAGGTTTGTGTACTATAGGTGGGGATTTTGCTGCTAACTGGCATCCTTTACATTTATTTATTGTTGCTGCTATGTCAGTGTCCATGTTACGCCAGTACACGTAGCTTCTCATTAACCACTTCATTCGATTAATCCCCGGATGTCCCGTATGGAAATCTCTTAACATCCTATTCTGCAATGTTTTGGGTATTACCACTCTCTCACTGTACAGTAACACATCGTTACATATGGAGAGAACTTCCTGCACTTTTGTGTCCGTTATAATTTTCTCTTTTATGTCCTTTATGTATTCGTCTTTCTCGGCTTCCATTTTAATGTCCGACAAAGTTACGGGTAGTTCCTTAATGATGCTTGCTACCATATCTTTTACTTCAACATTTGTCCGAATTGCTACAATGACTGATTCTTCCAGATTGTGTTTCTGTGGTATCAGTCTTGACAGTCCATCCGCATGGCAAATCTTTTTTGATGCTAAATGTTGTAGCTGGAAATCGTAATTAAGTAAGATTGTACCCCAGCGCAGCAATCTATTTGCGGTGTATACCGGCAATCCTTTTTTTGATCCATAGATCGTGACTAACGGTTTATGGTCGGTTTCAAGTAAGAATTGTCTAATTTTGTATTTGATTTTGTTTGCTGTACTCTCTTTCTGGTGTAATCTTTATATCTGCAGCAATCGCTTTTGTGTCCCACCTTCTTACAAATGTAGCATTGTTTCTTCTTATAAGGACAATCTTATTCCCAATGCTTTTCTGCACATCTCTTACAGTTATATCTAGGAAGAGGCTTGTTATGTTCTGTCCTATATTTATGGTTATTAGGATTGTAATATCCCGTTCCATTTCGATTGCTTTTCTTTGTAAAGTTCTTGGTTGGTGTGTATGGTTTTCTAACTTTTCTTACATATGCCACTCCGGATTTTTCTATATTTTTTGTAATTCTTTTTTAGTGTAATGGCCCTTTCACAGTCCTCTGCTAGTTTCTGGAGGGTTACATCTTGCTCAGATTCCAGCTTAGACAACACTCGTCTGCGTATGTCTGCATTTTTCGTGGAAACTAACCCTTGTGCGAAGATTAGACATTTAAAATCTTCTACCGTTAGTTCCGCAAGCTTAAAATTATCGCAGTTTTTATTGACAACTGATGCGTATGTCAAATAATCTTGGTTGTCCATCTTTCTTAGATTCATGCACAGCCACCTTTAATGAAAAAGAGATATATTTGGATTAAATAATTCTTTTAGTAATTTCACAGCTTCCATGAACTCTAATTCCGCAGTTTTTTTAGGTAATATGAAATCTATGAATTTGCTGTGTTCTGATGTACCCAATTTCCTGAGTAAGAGGCTCACTTTCTGGCTATTTGTCCAATTTTTGCAGTCCAGTTGAAAGACATCCTCGTATCTTGTATAGTATGCTTCAAAAGTCTTTCCTTCCTCCGGCACATAATTAAATGTGCCCATACTATTAAAGATAGTTGTATGGGAGAAATTAACACTGTCGACATTTTCTCGATTACTCTTTAGTAGTTCCAGTGTTTTAGCAAAACGTTCATTTTGTCTTTCCTCGCGGTCTCATTGTGCCTGATTTTGTCTTTCCTCGCGGTCAGCTTGTGCCTGTAAAAATTGCATGAAGATTTTTGATAAGTCTTCAATTTTTTTTTTTTTTTTTTTTCGAGTCACAATTGAAAAAAATGTATGCAGTACATTTAGTTCTTTGGAGTTTTTTCTAGTATTTTAGTAGTTAAAATACTCTTAAATTGAGATTACCCTTTTTTTTTTTCGTGACGTTTTACTGTATTATCCGTTATCCAGTGACAACTTAAAAAAAAAATCCTTTCCTTGAGCTTTAATTTCTAGCTATGGTATTTCCTTTTAGTACCGCCGCCAAACAAATTATTAATTAAAAGATTCTTTTAGTTGTTGTTTTGCTAACGGGGAGCAGTAATTAGAATCAACTGGTGAACTTTTTTTTTTTCGTAGGTTACTTCCTTGCTTTTCGTAATACGAGTCTGA
>OY744527.1:66975088-67017588 GCA_963556195.1 Sepiola atlantica | reverse complement strand
ACTTTAGTTATGACAGTCAGTTGTGTAAGGTCAAGCATCATTTCAGTCATAACAGTTATCAATGTCAGATTGATTCTAACTGTACTATTAGTTGTTGAGAAACCTTTCAATCAGAAATATTCCGTTGATAATAAAAATGTCTGCATTTAAATACAAACGATTAAAATACTACTTAGTCATCCATTACGAAATCTGCTCTAAAGCCTTATATTCACAAGTGCATGTTAAACAATATATGAGTTCGTAAACTTCACTGTTTATCATAAATGGCATTGTATTGGATTCGGTAATACTCGATTGTCTAATTAAATTAGTAATGCAGCTACACTTTGTGTTGCTTACTTAAAATGATGTATCAGCTTCTTGTAAATATATATAAAAGTCATATATGTTAACTTACTTGTGGGTGCATAACGGTTTTATACACCTACGTCTTCGTCGTGAACCCTGGTTCCTTTCATTTATAGATAACCCCTCTCTGATTCTGATGTTTATAAAAAAGTTTATTTAAAAAAGAGGAGAGTCAGACCATTCATGTATGCGTGAGAGGAAGAAAAATAATTGATTTAAAGATTACTATTTTAAAACACGAACACACACACACACACACACACATTATAACGAATTTAGTTCAGGTAAACTTTTTCTTTCCGAGAATTAAAAAAAAAATTCGTTTTTACTGTATTTGATTTTTAATACTTTGATATCCAATATTATTATTTTTTCACGATCTCAACTAGATTTATGATTACATCTTATACGCTATTAAGTTTTCATTTACAAACTGTTTTTATTATTCCATGTTTTATTTATTAAAAAAAGATGTAATTTTTTTCTTTACTATCAACAAAAAAACTAACACAATGTACTGGAAAACTATACAACTGATTTTAGAATCAAATTGTTTAATAAAAAAGGTAATTAAACAAACACACACACAAACACACAAACATACACACACACATCGTGTTCACTATATTTGATTTTTTGGTGCTTTTTCACTTCAGGATCCGCGCTAACTTTGTATCCCGTCGTTAGGGTTAGGGTCATGGTCAAAGTGAAGGTTAGGATAGGGTTAGGTTTGTTTATTTTTCGCTTTAATTATAAATATGTATATGTATGGGGGGAGGACGAAAAAAATAGGGGAAGGCGGTCAAAAAATTGTTTTCTTTTTTTTCTTAACTAAAAATATTTCTATGTATGGGGGAGGGTAAAATAAAAAAAAGTTGAGGGGGGTTACAACAACAATTTTTTTTTCTTTTTAAACTAAAAATATTTCTATTTATGGGGAGGATAAAACAAAAATCGGGGTAGGGTCGAATATCCTTTTTTCTTTATTTTCAACTAAAAATATTATTGGTCATAAACAAAGAAAATCTATGTCTAACCACACAAGAAATATGACTGGGGCTCCATCGGTTTATCCGTGAGCGTTCATTTCTGACGCAGCAGCCTAGCAAACATATGCGACCTGAGGGAGCATATATTTGCTAGTAATAATGGCAAAAGCATTGTCAAAGTTAACAATGCGTGTAACAGCTTAACGGAGATAAACAAACTCAAGAAAAAATGAAAAGACTAGAAACTATCTGGACTGATCCAATAAATTGCAAATAAGAAATATTTGACCTGGACATGAACAAACAAATTTGACACAAAATGTCTACTGACAGCTGCACAAAATAATGCGATCGGAACAAACGAAATAAACACCAGTATAAACAGTGCTCGAAAAAAAACGGGGTGAGTTAAAAACAGAGAAGAATTAGAAAAATAACGGGATTTGCCAGATAATGCAATGGATTATCGAACATAACGTTGACTAACATGATGACAGTAATTGTAAGATCACTAGGTACACCCCCGATACATGTTTGAGAAATTGGAATAAATGCACTGATGAAAAAAAACCCGAAATATTTAGCAACTGAGTCGAGAGTGGATACTAACCTACCTAGAAATATTTAAATATAATTATTTAAATAAAATTAAGCACACAAAATAGAGAAGGATACTTATTAAGTAAACGGAAACTGTCAGGTATATATACACAACCTCCGCCGCTTAAACTATAAAAGCATGTTGTTCCTAACATAGGTTGCTACCATAGAAAGTATTCATTAAAGTTTAAGAATATGGTTATACCGGATGGAGAAAGCTCCAAATAGACAGTGAAATATTTTAAAGGGTTAAACTCACTCACATTCTTGATAAAGACAGCAAATAATCAATGGCAAGCGGCAAATGTAGAACGAAAATGATTTGAAATATTGCTCTAAAAACGTTGAGAGTACTGTTAATGTTGTTATCTTCTCACGTGGACCTATTAAACACAACTTACATTTGTATTAGCAGTCACTGGTAATTACTGGTTTGAAAATATCTAGTGAGTAGAAATAAACTTCTATACTATCATATGGCATATTAGATTTACGATATGTATGGCTTCTATTCTGAGAAGAAATGAAAGACGAATATAAGAATAAATATTATGAAAACATGTGTTTATTTTAAAATAGGTAATTCCTCTGGATTTTACTGGTGTGCAATGATCAAGAAAAAGGGTACTTAACTCATAATTTTACATTTAAACATTAGAAATCAGATCTTAGATGATTTTACACATTTTGTATGGTTTAAAAAAGAAAGAATAATAGAATTAAAATCTATAAAACACATATATATATATATATATATATATATATATATATATATATATATAAGCTATAAGACATTAATGGAACACCATTTATACATTTTTCTAGGTGTAAAATCATTTCTAGAACATTCTTTATTTTAGAATAGGTAATAGTATTTGAAGTTTATCGATCTGCAGATATTAAGGAACATGAATTGTTCAGCCATCACATGTATTATTTTAATCAAGTGGTGATTAAATCATGGATGACTGTATATTTTATGTATTTTTATTATTTCAGTAAAAGAGATAAATAATGAGGTTAAAATATATAGCAGCGCATAACAGAAGACACATGAAATCAACGCCATTTGCATATTTATTCTGAGCATATATTAATAAAAAATAAATTGTATGTTCGTAGACATAATTCTTAATTGTACGTGAGATCACTTGAATTGTATGATCGGTTCAAAGACTAATTGATAGTCCAGCTCAATTTCTTAAAATGAAATTTAAAATACAATGCAACGAAAAGTTTTTTTTTCAGTAAGTATTTGACTGTTTTTTTCTCGTCTGATACTACTCTAAGAGGGTTGGCTAGGTGTTAGCTATTTTGTTTAGATGTGTTTTATCAAAGTGACAGACTGTTTTAATTTTCTAAATTAACTAGTGTTCGTTGTTATTTATTAGATATATATAACATTATTATGAAAAAAATATTTGAATGATTTATTTTTTAGTTATTTATTTTCTCTCGTTTAAAACAAGACCTATAGCATGAACCATTATAACACTTTATTGCATAAGACAAATAATATAAACGCCATTTTTTATAATTATTTTTATTTGTTTATTTTATTTGTTTAAATCAAAGCAAACGGAAGATAGAATGAGATTTAAAATATCTGGCAATTCATGAATTTTACTCTAAGCCAAAATGGTCAATATCAGAAGTATGTAAACAAAATTCTTCATTGTAGAATAATCAATTACATTTCCTTGATCTACAAAAACCAGGAAATCAAATCTTTAATTTTAAAATGTGCAGTTGAGAATCTGGTTGACTTTGTTGATTTTTATTTATGTATTCCCGTTGGTTCTTCTTCATCTTTCGTGCGAATCAGATGATTCTGGTGTTGGCATTAGTTTCCCCGATGTTTTTCTAGTTAGAAATCTTTCTGGAACGACATCGGGTACTGACGTGAAGGACCACGAGAAGGTTGCAAACCTCCCTAAGTGACAGTTGTACTGTGAAACCGACTGGATTCGAACTTGGAACACCAGGTCTTCAGTCCGCGTCGATATCCACTTAACCATCCCGTTGGTGAAAAGAAAGAAAGAAAACAATCAAAATCGATAACACCGCAATGCATAAAACTAAAATTAATAGCAGTTTTTTTTTGTCGTTTACATAACATCTGCTAAAATAATGAACAAGAAAAATTGTAATGCTGTCTTTTAAAGAAAAGTTTTAAGGCTAAAAAATCCATACTAACAGTGTCCGCAATGACCCGTGACGTAATATATAAAGTATTAAGAAAAATACAGTTCTCAGTGACACTTTTCAACAATTGCGAAAAGAGAGCCTACTACCCCGGAGATTAAATACAGAGTTCTGTTCCCGATTCCGTACAGATTCCCAAGTTCGGCAAAAAGATTCCCGAGTTCAACAGGATGCTCCTGAAGAGGTTCGGAGGTTACATCAGCCGGAAAACTTCAAGAATTCATACTAGAATGTCCCGTAAGAACCTATGGCGAAATAAATAGTACGGAGAGCACTTACAATGCAGAGTGAGATTAATATTTATCCAGACTGAAATTGTACTTTTCTAAACAAGACTGAACATGACAAATGACGAATAAATCTTACTTAAAATAAATCGTATGATTATCGTATATTCAGATTTAGTTACCTGTTGGGAACAGAAAAACCATGCAAGATTAACAGTATTTAACTGAAAGACGATTAACTTACCCAAAATGAACCATTATTAATAACATATTAGTGAAAAAGTCGATGTTTAATATGTATCCAGAATTTAGCTTTAGATACTTTAAAACATTTCGATGATGCACTTATCATGAATACAATAATAAATAAGTATCGAGATGAAAGATGTATTTATTTGAGAGAATCTACCAATATATGCAAGAAAAAATAGCAGTATAAGTATCCAGGCTAAATCTGTCATTACTGTTTAATAATTGAACACTGATTGCGACTTGTATTTTGTTTAACATTAAGTGTACAATAAATGTTTATCAAAGCTCAGGCTGTATTAACCATGGCGGACTTTAATTTTGAATGCAAGATAAGTACTAGTTTAATACAGCGTATGATAAACATGTTTACACCATGACTCCCTATTTACCTACACAGAATGTAAATATCATGCACGCATATATTTAATTAATTGCATGATATGATGACTGATTACATAATATGATTATTATTTACATAGTATGATGTCTACTTTCATAATGTGGTCACGAGGTAGATAATATGATGATTAATTACATAATATTATGATTCATTTCTTATTATAACTAATTATATAATAGTATTACTAATTACATAATATAATCAATAAGTAAACACTATGATGATTAATTACATAATATAATAATTAATTATATATGATGAGTAAGTATATAATATTATTACTATTTACATAATATGATGACTAATTACATCATATGATTATTATTTACATAATATGATAGCTAATAACATCACATGATGATTAATAAAATAATATCATAAATCTGCACTGGATGATTTTTTTTAATTATTTACACAGACATGTACTAAATCTGCGACACTGGCATGTCGATGTTACTGATCAACAGCTGTTAATGAATGATATCTTATACGGCAGAGTTAAAATCCGATCTAAAGCTTAGATCATATTTGGAAAGAATAAAATGTAGAAAAAAAGTAAACAAAATTAAAAAAAAAACATTTGAAAAGTTACGTAGTTGAGTTGGGGCCGTTAAAAAATCAAAATCGAAAATTATATGAAGTCAAAAAGTATAAAATATAAAATATTTTTTGACTTTATATTTTATTTGATTTTAATTTTGAACGGTCCCAATATATATATATATATATATATATATATATATATATATATATATATATATATACATATATATATATATATATATATATCCGGGATTAATTTGTGAATACACGCGTACAATTGAACAATTTATACAATATAACGAACTTCGATAAATGCAGCTTCCCAGATATTAACGATATTTTGAAATTATTTTGATAAAAAATATGATAACGTACAACGAATGTTAATTATTTTCAGGGGCATTTGGCCTTTTTCCCCAATGCCCCATCCCTCCATTTAATTTAGATTTATTCACAAATAGTATCATTAAATACCAACAATGTTACGCATCGCCAGAGTCGACATTTCTAAAAATGTAATCAATATAGATCCATATTTATGTTTTATTCATCGTAATGGAATAGAGTACTGCATGCAACAATTGTTAATTTGTGTCCAGAAGAAGCTATATTAAACTAAAAATAAATAATGCATGCAATATACATCTTTGTCAGTACACAAAAGAATATCAATATGTGTCTTACACTGATGATCTATACTGCATTAGAATATACATGCAATATTAATTTTAGTTAAAATACAAATATGTATTCAGAATGAAGCTTGATTTACCTAGACATGTTTTAATAGTCCATTCAATATCAATATTTGTTAAAATACAAAAAAATAGCGATACATATATATATATATATACATATATATATATATATATATATATATATATATATATATATATATATATATATATATATATACTATATTATTACATATATAATAGTACTTGTATGAAAAAAATATCAATGGTAAGCAAGCTACATCGAGGCAGCTGTTTAATCTCCACAGGGAAGCATCAGCCTAAATGCACAGTTTTTGCTAACGAGTTTAACAACTATCAAAGTAGCATTTGGTCTAATTAACCAATCAGCTTCGTTGTTATTCCTCACTCACGGGTTAATGATTTCATTAGCCAATTCCCGAGCTTCCTTAAAACACAAATCTGGCAGACATTTTCTTTACACCTTTGTCTTTTGTTTTGGTGTTCGCGCATTTCATGTGTAAGTGTATCAAATTGGCAGGCGCCCTATTTTACCACAAACTTGATTGATATAATGTATTTTCTATTCATTTTGGTAGGGTTTCTTATTATGGATGTTTATTTAGTTTAGTTTTTTTAAAATTTATTTCTTTTAGTATATTTATTATCTATATAGTTAGCTCTTATTGAAGTAATGCTATGTATACAGTTGGTTTGTATATTTTCATACTACTAGTACGCTGCTCCACTTGAGTATTGTTGTAAGTACTGAAATCTATATGCAATATATTATATTACCTTATCATACTATATGCGTATATTGATTGATTATGATATATATTTTCATAAATCAAGAGATACGTTCTATTAGCCTTAGCAATATTGAGAAATGCATTCCAAATAATAACTAGTAAAAATATACATCATACATTATATGTATCCAGAGCGAAGATTGAAAGTATCGACCAATGCATGTACGGGTCAAATAGCCAATTATTCGGTAAAATGCACATTTATATGTATCCAAAAATAACTTAAGTGTCAATTGGCAGAATTCAAAAAAGGCATACAGTTATAGCTTTGTTACATTACATAGAAGGACGAAAGTGTAATTTGGTTGAAATCGTATTTTCCTAGATTGATTTGAAAAATAAATTAAGAATACTTACATGTTATATTTTATTTGACTGTTGTTCAACCCAACCAAGGCACATTGTCACTGTAAGGGTAACGAGCTACTGTTAAATGGTATATATATATATATATATATATATATATATATATATATATATATATATATATAGAGAGAGAGAGAGAGAGAGAGAGAGAGAGAGAGAGAAAGAGATAGAGCTATCCGGGTTTAGAGTTTGGCAGAAATATATTTGTTCACATTACAATTACATTTCTGCAGGTTTCGAGAAAGTGTCAGGATGGATTGGATAATACAAAGGAAAGCGGTATCAGAAAATAAACTGAAATAAACTGAGACCTACGGCATGAAGGGAGTTCTACAGTGAATAAGTTCCATTTTTCTGCAAGTCGGGTGTATTTTTGTTTCGGAAATACAACTGCAGTAATTTCTTCGGAGCACATTCCGCAGAAGTAGTTGTAAAACAAGCAAAAAGATTGGAACACTAAGGCGATGCGATAAGGGCTGGAGCTAGACAGACAGTGCAGGACCTATTAGGTTAACCCTATTTATAAACATTTTGCAGGACAGAGTATGATCCATATGGATCCAGAATGAATCCATTTGTTTAACATAGTTAACCCCAGACAAGGCCGACCGCCACTCAGAAGTAAGGAGCTACTGAGAAGAAAGAAAAGGGAGAAGGTTGGGGGTGTCAACCCAAATTGGGATCTGCGCAGCGAGATGTCTGTTTACATTAGTTTTGAATGTCTGCATGTCAGTACCGTCGGGGAAACAGGGGGCAGCGATGGAGTTCCAGAGGCCAACAGCACGAGGAGAGAAGTTAGTTGAGTAGAAATCCCTCCAGCATCTGAGGACCTCCACAGTAAAGTGATGGGATTTAGTCGATTGTCGAGTTGGTCTAGTGAACTTATTACCTGAAAAGAATTGAACTATGGGCGCAAGATAATTATATGTTAAAATACAGAAGATATGTATCAAGATTGAAAGTATATTTACTTAGACAGAGTCAGGCAGATCATGCAAACTCATTCTAGTTAAAATAAATAGTATGCGAAATATGTAGCGAAAATAAATAAATAGTATATGATACTATATGTGACATAACACATATGGAGAATACATATTAGGATAAATATGTATATAGACTGAATCCATATTTACCTAGACAGAAACGAACAATGCGTGTAACATAAATCTTTGTTAGATTTTAGACTACGATGAATATGTCTGGATTTTACTTTGCAGAATTAATCAATGCATGCAACGTAAGTAGCGCTTAAAATGGAGACTACGATCGATATAAATCCAGTATGAAACTCCATTTAACACGACAGAATTGAAAAATGCATGCAACATAACTTGGAATTAAAATACTATCAATATATATATATATATATATAAATATATATATATATATATATATATATATATATATATATATATATATATATATATCCGAAATGAATTGGTATTTAAAGAAACAGAATTGAACAATGCACATCTTAAATAAGATTCAACTTGCCTTTTTGACGCTGCATTAGTTCACACTTCCAAAGTACTACCATTAATAATCTTGTGTCTGAACTGGCTCATTGATCCTCCGTCATCTCCAAATTTCTGTCACACTATATTTTTTTCTTTGAATGACAAACTAAAAAGAGAAATAAATTATATAAAACTAGTTGACATATTCGACATTAAAGATCTTATAATATTTCCATTAAAATTATTTCGGGTGTATTTTGCTCATTTACACTCCAATAGAAATGGAACATTTATTCATAAAATTATCATTAAATGGCAACTTGTTTTAAATTAAACGTATACACTGAAATATATGAAGTTAGATATTGTTTAGCAGTATGAATTAACTACGATGTGTTTACCACACACACCAATACCAAAATAATTTCGATTTATTCTAAAATATTTCAATTTATTTAATTTTTTAATATTTAATTTTTAAAAATCTATATAATACGTTAATATATGTCATTTCAGTACGTGCGTTATCACCTTTCTCACATTAAAAATTAAATTATCTGCTAGGAAATATAGTGATTAGTGATTAATATGATGTCTCTACGGTAAAATATTCTGGTTGTTCCTATTTTAAAATGAATTGTTTCATTGTATAATTATGCCGTTTCCTCCACAGTACGGTATCAAATAAATCGTTTCAAACAGTCACATAAATTTCATCAATTTGAAGAATATTTAGCTGACAATTATTTTACATTCATAGACATAAAAACTGGTATCGTTTTACATAGAAATAAAATACTACGATTTTAAATAAGTAAATAAAAAACATATTCGTTTTATTTTCTTAAAATACATTTCACTGACAATGACAATTATTTTTTTCTTCTTAATAGTATTGACTGAATGGGAAACATTTATTGATTCCAAAGGAATATAATTATTAAAAAGTTGATTAGGCAGATTGATGTAGAAAGCACCGTTGGAATTTCACAAGCTACACCGAATTGCTATTATTCTTTTAAATTCGATTTTTTATCATGTTTATTATTCAGACGACTGGTCTAATCTAGCACGTTATTTTCACAACGATTCGACTGATGAATCCTCCGACCTTCTCGAGGTGCGTCTTGTCGAACTCGCGAACTTTTATATTGACTTCGGGAATTTGTCCAGAATTTAAAACAGAACTCTTTATTTAATCACTGGATGTAGCCTTTTCTCGTTCCCTCAGCCATTAGCGGGTTAAAGTGTAAGTATTCTGAGTATCCCCCGTACTGAGGATCGAACCTACACTTTAGAGAAGACTATCAATTAGAACTGATTATTACTTAGCATTAATATCTGTTAAGCCAAGGGTCCGTGCATAGATTAAATAAAGGGTTCTGTTCGAAATTGAGGACATTATTTAAGTTTCTCATAACGTTTCCAGAGTTCAGCAAGACGCACACAAAGAAGCCCGGAGATAACATCGGCCGGAACGATGTGCGAATAACTTCCAGCGTGAGAAAAATCCTATTTGAATCATGTGTTTTTATTTTATTTTCATGTCCCGTTCAAAAAAAGCCACGTTTGCGTGAGCGTGATTGCATTCACATTTTGCAGCGCCGATGCACATGGTGCAGACAAGTAGACACAACGGCGGAATGTAGTTGTTTTATCAAGTGTTAGCGAGTCTACCTATCCTGTTATCTGTTGAAATGTCGACACGGTAATTAAAGGTATGAGAATAATACATCGTACTGTATGAAGAAGACAATAGATCAGTGGGTATATATGTTCGTTTTCATAGAAGGCAAATGAATTATGCACGAGGTCGCTGACAGAAGTCTTCTACCTTTATTGACTTTTAGGGTGTAAATAAATGAAAACGGCTTACGTCAATAGAGTTGGCGTCTCTCGTTCTCTTGTAACGGAGAATTCTTGTTCACCAATAAAGATTGCTTCTACTAAGCGTAAAATCAATTTACAGCCATTAACCTACCTCTTACACACACACGAGGAAAAAGTGAAAATGAAAGTAGAAAATGTTGGTTACTTAAAATTAGATAAAAGAATAACGAATCTATTTTCCATTATATCTCATTTGTAATTGAATGCATCGTCATCATCATTCTTTTCTTTTTTCTTTGTTTCATACTTTCATCTGGGCTCAACACGCATGCGTAGTTCATTTTGGTCGTCACTTCGACGGAAATGGCGTGCCAACTGATAGAGCCGGCATTTATCGAAGCCACTGACAATTAGATTTTGTGTTGAATGCACTGATTTTATACTCATTTTTTTAGAGAAGTCCACGCATATCTATAAGAAGCTATGTCTGTTGGTCGCTTCATCCAAGTTTAAAATAGTATTTTATTTTTTTTCCACGTTTACCTTTGATAAAACATGTTTTAGATTCTGTTAGGCATCACTTTAAGAGGTTCTACCAATCTGTCAGGATTTAATTTAGAAAATCATTACCAGCACTAAACGCGTCAATTGAATGGGCGTATCAAATAATAGGTACACCAAAGTCTCACTAAAGCATCCTATGTATTACGGTCGATGTACAAGGGTTAAGTTTGAATTAGCATGCTATTTACACTACAACGCTTGAGTTTAAACTAGCATTTTAGGGGCCACCTCGTCTCTCTTTAAAAAGTTCCATCCGTTCCACAGGCAGTCTGAAATAGAATTTTACTCCATATACATGAACATTTACCGACCGTATTGTTTTATTAAAGTTAATACGTATGATGTATTACTAAATATCAAGCGTATGTTCGTTACAAGACACCTGCTGATAAATCTCAGGGTGAACGTAGGCAAGCAAAAAATAAAAAAACTGGTTAGTTATCAACTTATTAATTTCGATATCATCTCGACCTATTGTATGCTAGAAACGGATGTGACGTCATATGGCGCAGATAGTGAGTGAGAGAAGTAAAAGGTTCGGGTGGAAACTTTGAAACCGACTGGGCGTAAAAGAAATGAATAAAGACGCGATTAGAAACTAAGATGCCAATGCACCATAAATACATGACATCAACATTTTCTCGTTCCCCTCCGCTACTAGCAGAAGAGAAGGCAATAGCAGCAACCTTACAAATAGTCCTTCTCCAAATTCATGATAATTTTTCTTTCCTTTATGTTGATGTGGCAAGCATCAATTCCAGCGAGAATTGACCGCATGGTCACAATCGTGGAATGAAGTGCCTCAGTAGGGAGGTCAGCTGCAGTTGAACGCGGTAGACACAGGGTATGGTTGATTGTGCTGTTATGATTTGTAAGTTTGCATTCGATAAAACAACACATATATTCTATTTGATCGTAACATACGCGAAATTAGATCTCCAAATGGAGGGGAGGTATTGCAATAATATATTATATATATATATATATATATATATATATATATATATATATATATATTATATATATACATATATATATATATATATATATATATATATATATATATATATAATAACTATACATATTAAAAAATCCGTCCAGACTCCCGAGTTCGACAGAAAGATCCACGAGTTCGACAAGGTGCACCTGAAGAAAGTCGGTTACATCGGCTGAAACGTTGTGATAAAAACACCGAAGATGAACAGTAGTGTTAATATACCCAATTCTACATAATTATAAACATTTGTTTTATCCACATACATATACGTTTCACTGTTACGGGAATTGCACAAAGGAGTTTTCATACCGGTCGCACAGCTAAAACCCCGGAACACGAATAATGTTTTTAACTCAAATTCCGACACTTTAACCCGCACGGCCAATATAAACAAACTAGTATATTAGCCAGAAGATAAAACCTATTACAGACAACCGCCGTCAAAAGTGTTCGAATGCTGAAGTAACATGCATTAGAGCTACGATGACGGCTGCGTTAATATATATATATATATATATATATATATATATATATACATATATGTATATATATATACATATATACATATATACATATATATATGTATATACATATATACATATATATATATATGTATATAGTATACATATATACATATATACATATATATATATATATATATACACATATATATATATGTATATACATATATACATATATACATATATACATATATATATATATATATATATATATATATATATATATTAAATGTCTGCATGCAACGTCTTCTCATACGTTAGCCACTCTTTTATTTAGAGAAGCGATGTTAGAATAGGCCTAATGTTGCCCGTGTGCTGATTAGTAACTTTAGGTCCCCACGCGTCAAAACTTTTCCATCACTACAGTTGCATTGTCTGAATGGGTATCTGTACTGATATTATTAATATAGAGATCTAGCTCTGTACAATAGCTAAATCCATGTCACGGTGCACAATGGTGAGATAAAGCAACCAGTGTAAGCAAGATAGCACGTAACAAGTTGAAACTGAAGATAAACATAATGTGAGAAATGGTCTTCTTATTTTATTTAAAATTTAAAACCTGTCTCAACACTCATCGAAAAAGAAACAACGTAAAAATATATATTAACTATAATTATCCTTAATAACGTGTTTCGCTATATACGGCTAATCAGCACGGCTATATATATATATATATATATATATATATATATATATATACAATTATTTTTTATTCATACAGGAATGTAAAAAAGCCGCTACACTGGCTTTTCGATGTTACCGATCATTAGTAATAAGAAGAAAAACATGATTTTGCAATATGAAGATTTAACTGAATAATCAGACTTTTCCTCCTTATGAGATCTTAATTTCTAATAACTAATGATTGATAACATCGCCATCCCAGTGTTTCGGCTTTTTTTGCATGTCTGTATAAATAATAATTATAAAATTAGCTCTATTTTCTATTGAGCAATATGATATAAGCGCTGTTGAAATTATCTGAATGTTTATCCTGTTGATGTTTAGTTTACCTGACTTACTATATATATATAGTCCGCACTTTCAACAACAACGTGTTCCGTGTCCAGCTAGGATATATATATATATATATATATATATATATATATATATATATATATATCCTAGCTGGACACGGAACACGGTGTTGCCCGGGACAAAAATAGAAGAATTAATCAAAATGTGCCAACATCCGAGAGAATGCAAATAGGTTATATTGGACAATATTTACCTATTAAAAGGATAATTTCTGAGTTGAATAAAAATAGAAATTGCCACAATAAAGAAGGATATCCCCTTCACTTTTCGATTATGGAAACGGTTACTTCTTTCGGACAGGGCTGTTAGCTATACTCTCGTCCGCTTTAAAAGCACATCCTTGTAGAATGCGTACATATTTATGTTACTGGATTTTCGACACAAAAAGAACTTACGCTGTGTCTAACTGTGCAACAGTTGGTAGTTAAATGTGACTGAAAGTGGATCATGTGTAACGAATGTATATTTTAGTTTAGGCACATAAGATAAATATATATTGTGTAATAAGAACAAAAATGAAATAAATTTCGCGGTTGTAGTAGTCTTCTGCACGTCTCCCGGTACCAGTATTGCCTTAGAATGTATCTTTTTTATTAAACATTCGCTCTATGTATGATAATAATTACTTTTGAAATAAAAGAGGCCTACAAAGCACTATTAAAACCAATTTCTCCCCGTTATCTCTGTATAAACATTTCCGTTTTTGTGAGGAAAGACAACAGAAAAAAGAAAAGAAAGTATGCCTCCTGAGCACTATTTAAATACTTAAATATAATTAAGGAGGCCTGTATAGCACTAATAAACCATGTGTGTTCGAAGAGAAATGGTGATCGTCCCCTCGTACCTCTTTGCTATGTATGTTTGGGTCAGTTTTAAAAAAGTAAAAAATGTGTGAGCGGACTAGGATCGAACCTTGCACTTCTCTGTAATAGAGGTTCCTCGATAACCAAAGGACCAAGAAAGCGAATATGAAGGTCTTAAAAAGTAGATGACTAAAACAAAGCTGGCATGCGTTTTATGCACGCACGCACGCACGCACGCACGTATCCACATATGGTACGATCCGGCAGAAGTCGACTGCACTTAGTGTAAACTGAATTTAGTGGCACAATGCTCCACATCTAAGCTAGTGCATCAACCTCTAGTTTCGCCTACTTGGACAGGGTTCAAAAACGAGTATCTACTCGAATAGGTCGCCCATTGTCTAGCAATCACTGTTCCAATGATGCAAGTTTGCATCTTTGTGCTTGTTTTACAAGAATTGCCATGGATTGATTCTCGACCAAATTACTACATTTGTACACCCTCAATGTAAATAATCCCGAAAAACCCGACTTGTAGAAACAATTCACCCCTTTACCACAAAGGTCTACAGATGCCGGAAAACGTTCTACTCTAATTACGTGTTCGCTTGGACAGCTTGCCTTTTGCATTATCTCCCGGCTTCCTGTTACCCAGACTGCATGGACATGCAGAAATTTAAATGTGATGTGAAGAAAAATATGTTAGCCAGAACTCCCCACTGATTGGTGCCCCCTATAAATATTGCCCATAATTACCGTAGCCCATGTACGTCTAAGTGGCAATATACATTGCGTGGGGTGAATAGAGGGTTAACAAATATTTACAAAAATTGTAATACTGTAATAATTTAGCAATTCTATAACCCAATCTATGTATTTAACGCCATATATCAGAAGATTTAATTAAATGAATGTAGCATCAATACATCATATCTTATATTACTTAAACCATGAACCTAATTTGCCTGGAAAAAATGTATTAACCCAGTTAATGTACGACTAATTTACATATTTGAAAGACAAGTTATAATAATTTAGTTCCGAGTTCTATTGATTTCAAATAGTTTGATTTTATTCATACATAAATTTTTAATAATTTCTCTTAAAGAAAAACATTAAAAAAAAGACTATATGTTCATTTACTTTAGTTAGTTAAATAGTTAATTGCAGTCATTTTACTATGAAATAGAAATGCATCACATATATCTCAGCGTGCTTACTGATTTAGCGAACTTAGCCGTCGCAGATTATCAGCAGTTTGAAATAAAGAAAGCCAAAGTGTTTCCATGAAGATTAAAAAGAACACATCCTGTGTCTCTTTCTCTTTGGCTCGAAATAAAAACGCGCAGCAACAAAACAGAAGTCACCTACCTTTCTCTTTTTTTTTTCTTCATGGTAAAACTTTGGTTTGCTATATTTCACATAACCGGCTACGCACACACATATAACAACAAAATGTTGACATACTTTTGTCTAATGAAAGTCATGTTCTTGCTGAGGTCACAGACTTTGTTTCCGCTAGAAACTCGTTCATATATACATCGGATATGAAAGTAATTAGCTATGCATTGTCTATCCGAGCGTAAACTGAAGCAATTGCTCCACGAACACTTCCAATTGTCTGTTTAGTGAAATACAAGTCAGGATATTGCTTCACACACTAACTTGCTTATCAGTTGTATTTTTATTCAGCGAACACGAACACCTAACATATTGTATTTAATTTATTTAGGATAAATATAACTTATTTTAACTTATTACAAAACACAACTTGCCATCACAAAGAACATTGAACATACTAACATATTGCTACCAATTAATCAAGAAGTATCTTTATGTGATGTATTTTTATTTCATTTTCAACAAACACAGTCGACTGTTTACTCACAACATTCAATTTGGACGCGAGACTCTCTTAACATTTTATATAAAGTTCATAAAACTCAAAGTTATGCGTTTTGTTATGTTTGGAAATAATATCTTCTTATGTAAAAAAAACAAACTTTTTTTTTTAAAATGAGGGTACTAATTCCGCAACGGTAGCTTACAACTTTCAACACCTTTAAAATTTAAAAAACTTTCAGCAGCAAAAATGTGATGATGCAAACGGAATTAACACAATAAAAAAATAATTTTAATTTTTAGTCAAATGTTCAATTTCTAATGAAAATGAAATGTACAAGTATCCATGAGTATATTCTGCGACGAGATTTTGGTAATATATACCGTTTTCAAAACGTTTTACCAGATTCTTGACTAAAAAGATAATAGCACACTTAGATCGTCAACGAAAATTTGATAAATCGAGTACATGATAACAGTGTATTTAAAAAGCGCATACGAAAATAAAAACCGGCCAAGAATATCACAGATCAACTATGCATAATTTTTGAAGATGCTCTAGAGGGTTTGAATTTTTCTTGAACCGGTGTCGTAAAAACTAATCAAAATTGTGTGCAGGCCTTTTTGGTATGAAGTTATTTTGATCTTTGTATTACTGCACCCAACGTTTGGGTTAGTTTGTAAACATATTTAGCTGACGGTAATGTTTCATTTTTAAGACTGCGTGACGTGTTAATTATTATAGCTGCAGTTTTAATCTCGCAAGGGAAAGTTGACGTTCTTCAAGGCGCGTCGTACTATAAACAAAATATATTAATTACTATTTGGGCGTCCGCACTTTCAACAACAGTAAAAATGTTCATAATAATTTTTAAACTATTGCCTGGAGAATGATTTTCTTTTAGAGTATTATTCAATCTTGATGGAATTTGATTTCAATAAGAAAATATAACGACGCAAAACGAACGCGAATTATTAACCAATAATATCATTGATTAAGTAGATTATACTCGAATTTAGTGAAAGTTTAATCGCAATAAGTGTTAAATAATTATACAAAAATATATTTAATAACTTCATACAAGAAAAGGCTTAAGCACAATTTGAATTCGTGTTTATGAAATCAGGTTTAAGAAAAATTAAAACTTCTTCCCAAATATTTTAATTGAGTTACTTTCACAAACTTATCTTTACAAATGTAAGTATCACATCCTCATAAGTAACATTAATGTTAAAATGTTACTCATAGGAAACGAAATGCCTTTATTGAAAGTCTTTTATGAGCATTTAGTTTTCAAAGATCCATTAATGTCATGAATAAGTCAACATTAAAAGAACTAGATAACTTATTTATTACAGAAATACCTAAAGTCTATAGTACACTACCGACCACTGTATATTAACATTGAAGATTACTAATATACATGTACTGTATGTCTTGAGAAAAATGTATATACAAACTAGTAAAACCTAACCGTTCTCCATTTCCGGGGCATTCTAACTTATTGGGTCAGTTAACTTATATTTTTTCATCACGAACCCTTCATCCGACCGGAAGAGTCGTAACATCACAGGTATTAGCCGAACAATATGGATCCCCCAAAAAATAACGAACATAATGTTTCTTCAATAGCCAATAACAAGAACACAAAATAATTAAGTGCCATAAAACTTTAGAATAGCTCGTCAATGGAGGCTTATTTTCCGTTAAATTAATATGTGAAACTGATCTCTACTGTTCTTCTTAATGCCAGTTTTTTTCAAGGTATTCACACGTAATTGACTAAAAAAGTAGAATCTCATCTTTATTGGAAGGATAGCGAGTGTGTTCACATACAATGATACCGTAACTGTTTATATTTTTATTTACGCTTCATACATAAGGTATTTAATCACTTAGTTAATTTTGAAGAAGTTATTTGTTTAATTTTCACGGGAAAGCTAAACACAAATAAAGAAATAAATCGCTTGCAATTAAAATTTAATAAGGACGTTAGGAATAAAATATTAGATTTAAAAAAGTCCATTTTCAGAAAAAAAACCCTCTCTAAAATCCCACCACCTCAATGAGATTCTACTTTTTCAGGTTATTACGTGCGAACATCGTGAAAACGGAATGGACAAAAAATATTCTAGATAAAGCGTGGGGATCAGTTTCATATATATTTAATGTAAAATGGTCCCCATTTCCGGCCCATTCTAACTTTTTAGAGTGTTTAATCAAATTCTGTACAACTAACACAAAGTCTGGGGTGCAAGGTCACAAGACTATACGCAATCTCCTTAAAAATATACAACCTCTCAAAATAAGCAGCGGATTTTAGCTCCAATAGCAAAAGAGAAATGAATTAACTGAACTAAAATGATAGACTGGTCATAAATTTCAAAGGTTTTACATTAAATGTATATAGGAAACTGTTCCCTTACTCTAAATTCTAAATAATCGTATTTGTTTCTATTTTCTGCGTTTCGCCAAAATTTTCAGTGATAAAACGTGATCGTCTAATAAAAGTAAATTCTAATTTTAAGGTGTGAGGTGCAGTGATTCAGCAGAGAATATTAATCTAAAATTATACCAAAATAGTAATATATTTGTTCATTGTCTGGGCAGATCAGTGAAAGAGAACAACAACACTTTTGTTTTCATTTGTAAATCAAGAATATCAAAAGGGTGTGTTGTAAAAATTAACCCACACAATGTTAAACTTTACAAATTAGGCATTTACTTAGCTAATTAAAACAGTTATTTATTATTCCGTAAAATATAATTACCTCAAAAGGTGGGGGAGTGGAGAAAGAGAAGGAGAGAGAGCAAGCGAGCCAGCTACCCGTTCTTTCCTTTTTTCCTGCTGCTGATTCTACCGTACTTAGCGTAGGTTAGTTTATTTTTGAAAGTATTTTACTTGTATACGTTTTTCTATGAACTCATTTGAATTAATTCCTGTAAATAACGACGAACCTATTGCAGACATCAAGTAAAATAAGACAATACAATTCCAAATTAATAATAAAACATATTCATTAATCATGAAGGTTAGTACTTTATAAAATCGCATATATATTTTTGTATTAGTGACGCTATCAATATGAAAGGCTCAGGCCTTAATACCTGATTTGCATATTTATATATATATATATATATATATATATATATATATATATATATATATATATATAAATATATATATATATATATATGTATGATAGATGAAAGAAGTGGGATAAACATGTACGAATGGCAGATTTATTTCAACTTCGATTGTTCAATGCAAGGTGTACTCGGTAAACACATGTTTATTATTCATTCCTTAAGCCAAGGCTTTTCAAAGATTAAAATCTTATCATCAGAGGAATTACATAGATAGATAAGTTGCCAGTGGAAAAGCCAACATTCCAAATTTGAAAAAATATTAAGTAATGAAGAGTGAGAATGTGCGTATAAAAAGATATGGGACTGTCAATTTGGTAAATGTCCGTTGATACCGTGCCCAGTGAAAGGAGATTTAACGATGAAAAAGAAGGGTTTTCGTGAAGGCAGCATTGAAAAAGTTCAAGAATGAAGTAAATTCAATAGAAAGATGTTTAGTTCAATCGTAGGTGGAACACACTTATTCGGAAGTAATTTTAAGAATTCGGGCCATTTTAAAATACTTCCGTGGACCGAGAATGAGAGTAGTTTTTTTCGAAAGTTAAGTTGAACTGGGTATGTTAAACGCAGGCTGTTGGTAATCATAGTAGTGACTTCGGTCAAGTCTAAGAAGAGCGACAACTTTTAGTTGAAAACGAGGCCAAGTGAGAAAGTGGGGAGGGGATAAACAGATAAAACATAAATATATATATATATATATATATATATATATATATATATATATATATATATCATTGCAAATATACAAGACACAAGCCAAAAAGACGTTTTAATGATGTAACAAACACAATCTGAAAACCCCTCGCATGAATGTAGACGGACGAGGACCATCTATTACGTCAGAGCGAGATTTGAGAGAGCGGACAGAGTATTCTATCTGGAAATGGCTTTGAAGAGTCTGTCTGTGTCGACCGTTCCAGACACATTTTCGTCTGACCATGTGTGTGGTTCTTTAGTGAGAGTCTACGCGAGCGTCATATAAAAGTGGAATATAGCCATTTAAAAATGAAAGCAATGATTACGTATGACATTTCTGCTACGCCACTTGAAAAATTACATCGGGGCTGTTGAGCTATCTACGTGCCGACAAGAGGACATTGAAATCTTTTTTAGATTCACTTCTTCTGGAAAAAAACATTGAAAACAACATCATTATATATGGGTTTTTCTCATTTTTGTCTGATTTTACTTCAGTCGAATTTAGCATAAATTAATGGGGGGGGGCTGCCTGGGGCTAACACTTGATCTCTGTAGGAGATACGTAGGTATTTGCGTGTGTTAATAAAGTCCCCCTTTATCTTTTAAACGACAATATTTGTAATTATATGGCGGTACTAGGGATCGGAGCTCAGCCGAGCACCATCCATGAACATAACGATACAGTAGAGAGATGTTGACAACATCTGTTATGTGTGAAAGAGTTAGTAGGGACAAGAAACAATCATCCTCCTCTAGATTGAGAAGTCGATTTTGTACTATGTCAAGGCAGTAAAGTGTGCACCGAGCGTGACATACCCGGATATAAAAGCAGTACTCCATCTAAAGACGTATATGATTCTATAAGGAAATATGAATATTTATAATTTAATGAATCGTAAATAGTAAGAATTACTAATTAATTTCAGATTAGTAACCTGATATGCTTAATTAAATTTGTGAATGCATCAGTCATTTTTCTTTTCGTCTAGCCATACCTACTTTTATCCTTCTTTCCAAAGTAATATCTATAACATCGCATATATATATATAATTCAATATTCATTTAATCGTAGACCAGAAATATAGCTGATACTGTGATACATTTAGTATTTATCATGTTATTCGGGTAATACTTACCATAATAATCGTTTAATTGATGAAGCGACTTGAATTGAAGTAAGCAGATTTGATCAAATACTCATTTTTTGCGTTGAGCAATAATTCAGGAGCGTGTCTGAACCTTGCTCAATTAGTAAAGTTTGTGCAGCACAGAATGTTCTTACGGCAATGCTCCCCTTATTATCTGTTCGTGCGACGTTGATTTTCGTGAACTATTTGACTCAATCGCTGTTCATCGAAATCATTTCGTCGAACGGTGTGCTGGGTTCGAATCCAGTTCGTTCCACAGAAACACTTTCATCAAAATTCACACCTGACCTTGTGCCTAACCTCCTAGAGAGAAGGTAAATAAAATACATAGGATTCGCGTGCTTTAATAAAGTACTCCTTTAGCTCTAGAGCGTTGAGTTATTAAATAAGTTAAGACCTTGATCTCTGAGAAATTCCACTGAAGTAAAATGAAACAAATACAAGAAAAAAAAAACCACCCACTGGATATGCAGAAGTGTTTCACTCTAACGCAAGCGACTGATCTATCGTTGACCTAACGTTGATCCCGTGAAAAATTGCCGTAAGGAAATGCTTATATAAATGAATACGAAGGCAAATCCAGCGGTAGTATATGGTTTTTGTATGTTTTCTCGATGCTAACCGCAAGGTGTAAATCAAGCTAATAAGTTTAGCCACTGTTTGCAGTATCTACAATGAAATAAAATATCAGGAAGCAAAAAAATTAAGTAAAAGTACATACTTACATATAATCGAGGTTATCACCATCCAGCTAAAGTCGGTTAAGGACCGTTATATCGGAAAATTGTTGAAAAAAATGATTAAGTATTGTAAACGATGTATTTATTCTACTCCTAGTAACAAATTGGTTCGCTCACATTAACAGTCATCCCACACCACTGGTCGCGGTTTAAACTGATTTGGTGTCCAGCTTTCGAATAGAAGCATTTGTCCGCTCGCTATATTTAGGTGCACTGATGCGTCAGGAAAATACTGAATAGCTGATTATGGATAATTATATATATATATATATATATATATATATATATATATATATATATATATATATATGGGAAAATGAAAAAAGAAAACCCAAAAATGGATGTTTTTTATGTGTACATCAACGTTTCGTCTTTATTTATAAGACTTTATCAGGATGATAAAATAGAGAAAAATGTCATGCAATTACAGATACATGTAGGGTAGACATATTGGGAGGAAAAATAGAATGAAATAGTCGCCACTGCTGGGTGGACGTCCGTATTTGTTGGAGAAATAGAAATGAATGTTGAAAAGAATGAGTGGGGAAAAATGGAAGGATAGGGTGAGTCAGGACTACTGTGGCTGGTGGTAATAGAAAGAGGTGGGGGATGAGCAGGGGTAAAATGGATGGCAGAGAGGGAGGTGAGGAAGAGGGGGGAGGGAGGTGTTTGACCAGATGGCTGCGGTTCAAAGTTGAAGGGGAAAAGTAAGTTGGAATGTTTGTGTATGGGGGGTGTATGCAGAGAAAGGAGGATGGGTAGAGAAAGAGGGGGGCTGTGATTTTGGTGGATGGGCGAAAGTTATTGTCTTAGAGAGCGTTTTGAGAAAATGAGTAAATTTAAGAAGGGGTATGGGAGAAAATAGTTGAGTGGGGGAGAGAGAGGATTTGTTGTGATAGGGTGTGAAATATTTGAAATATTTGGAAAATGATAGCAATGAGTGAGGGATTGGGGGGGAGGAGGGCGGTGATTGAAAGGGTGGGTATGGAATATTTGAAATATTTGGAACAGTAGTCCTGACTCACCCCATCTTTCCATTATTTCCCCACTCATTCTTTTCAACATTCATTTCTATTTCTCCAACAAATACGGACGTCCACCCAGCAGTGGCCACTATTTCATTCTATTTTTCCTCCCAATATGTCTACCCTACATGTATCTGTACTTGCATGACATTTTTTCTCTATTTTATCATCCTGATGAAGTCTTATAAATAAAGACGAAACGTTGATGTACACATAAAAAACATCCATTTTTTTTTTTTCCCATCACGTCGGATTACTTTCATTCTTCTCTTCCCATATATATATATATATATATTTATATATATATATATATATATATATATATATATATATATATATATATATATATATATATATATATATATCTGTATATATATATATATATATATATATATATATATATATATATATATATATATATATATATATAAGAAAGGAAGGATGAAGGTAAACCGACGTAATGAGAAATGAAAAAAGAAAAACCAAAAAGGATGTTTTTTTTGTTTTTATTGTTTGATATATTCATCAACGTTTTGTCTTTATTTGTAAGACTTCCTCATTTTTTTCAAATCTGTTCAAATCTTTTCTAAAACCATGACATTACCCACACACCAAAATCACAGCTTAGCGTAATATGGAGTATATTTATAATTATAAATATTTCCTAAATCTAAAAGATCGAAGTTTTTTAAAGGGTTCCAAGGGATATTATATGGGTACACTCTCCCATTAGAATATTGAAATATTTCAGATTACCATTTAATTTGACCCATAGTCAGTAGACACAAAGAAAGTTAGATTGTCTAAATTTCACTAACCTTTTAAAAACCCCTAAAATAAAGTCTTAAATTTGAGATGTTTTCCAGAATCCAAATCATGTAATAGATTTTGATTCGAATTTGAATAACGATTATATAATATATTCATCATTATCTTAGTTATAATGTTTGGAAGGACACATCAAAGTGACGCAACACTGTTCTGCTCAGGGTATTGATTTTATTAATTATGACAATACCTGTTCAATGAATGTGTGTTTCATTAGTATTTATATAAGTATATTTTATTCAAAAGAGATTAAGTATTTATAATTTGAATCCCATACCAACATATATATATATAGATACAGGTGAGTTTGAATTACCTACTATGATACTATCTTCTAGTATATTCAGTCTCTCTGTAAATGGGTTTGTCAGGACAACATGCCATAAGGATCCTTTACACTACAAGTTTACACTGACCAAACATTCAAAATACAACAGGATTCGAAGCACACATCATATCTTCTGGACGCGGCTATACTGTAGCTCATACAAGACATAATGCATCTTCTCAAAGTAATGTTATTTTAAGTAACAACATTTAGCTGGATACTCCACAAGACTAGATGAATCTTCGTCCTGGAATGAGGTAAGAGCAAGAGATCAGAAAAAAGATATACTAGAACATAATGAACTGGTCAATTTAGGAAAAGTAAATTAATGTTCTTTACGTTTTACTAAGTAAACGTTAGAGCGATACAAGATAAATTTAATAGAATATTTAAATATTTATGTATCTCTTATGATGATAAATGGTTAGTCCCAGTTACGGGCCCCTTGATCCCGACTGCAGCAAAATGAAGCAAACATACAAACACAGATAGAATTATGGAAAGAATACTAGCAGGAATGAAGAATAAAGACATGCCTTAGAATAGAAGAAAAGTCATATAAAGAGAATAAGGTCATAACAACATTACAAACTTGACTCATGAAAACTTTGTAAATTATTCGGTACTATAATATATGCTTTCTCTGAGCATAAAGCATTTCTCGTAGATGTACTGATTGTTTACATTTATGTATATGATACCATTGAATTTATTAAAAGTATTTTTACATTCAGAAATTATTCTTTAATCATGAACACCATTCCATCGATATTTTATAGATGTATGTGTAAAAGTAACTGAATTGAAAAACATCGTTCACGGCCTACTATAATACGAAAAGATTTTTAAAGAAATTTTAAATTGTTGAAGAAAAAAAGTTGTATAAATTATATTTTCCTAAGTTGTTTAATTTATATATTATTGTTAACAACATTGATTAAATTAGTATTTTGTTTAAAATTAAATTACGTACGTGAAAACAGCTTTGTATTTTTCATAGACAATAACCTCAAGCATTGAACATTCTGGATATTCAAATTGTCTGAAGGGAAAGACCATTAATCTTAAATAGCAAATACTCACCATAAAATTATATTTAGTCCATTCTGGACAGGATGGATCAAAGATGTTAAAGGTTTAAATTTCCAAACCAAACTATTTGGGCCATTCTTTAAAATAATATAGTTTTACAAAAGCAGTTATTGGGCGTTCGATTATGATAACAATTTGGGAAAAACGGCATAATTTCTAACAAAATACTATGATGATAGCATAATTGTAACATTCAAAAACTAAGCACCACTTCTGGGCCTTAACTTCAGTTAAAACTTTGAGTGATATTTCAATAATATATAAAGAAAAAACAAGTTTTTTGTAGAGCTAGTAGGAATTCGCAGAAGAGAATGGAGCAAGATATTTGCTGAAGAATTTTCGCATGGAGAAATGTGCTTTAATGTCTGCCTTGAGCCATTCGTTTACCTCATTTGCTCACTGATCAACAGGAAGAAAAAAAATCACTCCAACGGGCGTCACTGTGCGATCTCGGATAGAATAAAAATCAGCCTGCTTGCAGTATCTCGTCGTTTTGAGCGACGGCTCAAAATTTTTCGGATCAAATTTAAGGGTGATATCAATCATTACCACAAGGTTATCAGCGTTGCCGAGCCAGCTATGGGAATTAATCGCACAAACCACAGGCAGTAAGGTTAAGAACAGGAAGAGAAGTAAGGCTTCACACGATCAGGGAAACGACTCGGGAAATTGACAGTCTGTGAGAGGGAGTATGCTAATGAGAAACTATACGTTGAATTACCAGCTGCGTCTGTATAGCTGGAGATGTGCATTAAAATGCCCAAATGCATATAATTGGGCTTTAGAGTCGGTAAGAGTGTTATATCTAAGCTTACAGAGACAGAGTAAAAAAGGATACAGCCGTGTGTCGAAGGAAGACGGTATAAAATACATAAGTAACTAACATGTAGGGTGAATCATGTGATTCTAGCCTGTGTTCTCTAGTCAAGGGAAGGTTTTTTTTAACATAAACCCATAGCCCGTGTATGTTTTTTGAGAGTCTTTACGGTCGAGTGAGAGGTATTCAATTATGTCAAAATGGGTTGAAGAGATTGAAAAGTGTAGGTTTGTTTCATTTAGTGCTAGGATATCTGCGGAGTTTAGTAGGAGATAGGTTTCTATGCAATTGATGTCGGTTCCAAGCCCCCGGATATGTTTGAATGCTAGCTTCAAGAGTGCAGGGGAATACTTTTTTTTGTGGGTGTCTGGTTTAGGTTTGGTTCTTTTCATTTGTATTTTTATTTACGTTTTTTATAAATTTGGGAGGGTAACTGGGTGTTTGTTTGGTACCAATAAACCCACACAGCTAAACCATTATTCGAGACCTGATCCATGGGATTTGTGGTCTCGGGAAAGTTAACTGGGGATAACTTTAGGAACCGTTTCTATGCGCGATATACCAACAGGTACCCACGATATTATATACCTGTTGATGGAGCATCAACTCTTAGCTCTACTTAAGAGATAGGGCTCCTGCACTACCAGTCATAAATAGCAGCCAGACAAGAGGTCTCACTTTTACCCTAAACTTGTCAGAGCAAGAGCGATCCAGACTAGTCATGTGGGACTTAGTGACAAAACTGTTCGCTAAGTTGCCCAGATTGAGAGAAAGAGAGATGGTGTCCATTGTCTTACTCAGGAAACAAAGCCAAGCACAAGTTGTCTATGAATTGGACCTGCACTAGTACCTATGCGCCTGTCTAATAGACAAAGAAGAGTTCGAAGACCGGGCGACGAAAGCACCTTAGGAAAAGCCATGCCAATCATGACGTCATCTCAAAACGTCTTAGTCTTGATGAGGAACATAAGCAAACAAAACAAAACACAAACAAACCACACTAATATTTATTTGTTCTTTTGTGCATTGCGTTTCAAAATATTAGAGGAGTCTTTATATGCATATTATAATATCCTCATTCGTGCTTGTTCCCGAAATAAACTTTAATGATTCATAAGAATACTTGATAAATGTATGTAAAAAGGTTTTTTAAAAGTAAATTAATCTAGTGGAAAAAGTCATAAAAAGTCGCGTAGTTCCATAAATTGGGGATCTTGTAATTAGTTGGTCGTTTGGAAAATCGTTTGGCATGCAACTTCATTATAACTTGATTGAATAGTTGCTATTTTCATTTTATTTTAGTTTTTATTGTAACATGCGACATTTCATGTCTAACTACCAAATAAAATATTTGAACAGAAAAAAATAACAGAAGTTTTCTCTTAAAGTGATATAGAAAATGTACATATTTCTACATTTTTATGGTAATCATAATTTTGATGCTTTTTTTTTAATTTTCGGAAATTGAATTATTTTACAAATACCTCAGAAAAGAAAAATATCAAGAAATACATTAAATTACATTTGATTTAGATTAAAATGTGGTGAAATAATTTGATGTGTTTTTCCTACTTCACCATTCTTTTGCTGGGTGTGTGTATCTGTTTGTTAATCAAGTAGCAATACTGTGGAAAGCTTACGAAAATGTTGCCTCAAGATTGTCTGGTCAGAAAGAAGTTCCTCTCGTTTGTCGCAGTTATCCATAACTTACATGGATACAGGTGTTTACCCTCGACACCGAGCACAGCAATGTTCGGTGGTAACATGCGAAATTTGAGAAGGTTTGGCTCAGGCACACGACGAAGCTGGTCAAAATCTACGTTGCCAGTTTGACCATATTCATTTTCGGTGGCAGGCTTGACATGGCTGGCCATACGCAGATGCAGAGTCAACCAGACGACGACGGATCCTGATGCCGACTTATTTCTGAATTTTGACCAGGTCCTTGTCTTTCGGGTTCTTCTTATACTGCCATGTTGCTAGCCCTTATACCACGGTGTAAAAGATTTGATTTAAGGGAGTGTTGTTGTAGTAGAGGTCGTTTTACCAGACGTATCGCGCGAAATTATACCTAATAAATTTATATAAAGCAGGGTTTCCTTTAGATAAGAAACGTGCCAACCTCAACGATGCTACCAATAAAACACTTGATGTTATAACCTTTTTGTTTTCAAACGGTCACAATGCTCTTCTTTTAGATTCTTTATGTGGGGAAACATTTTAGTTCAATAATTTAATCAGTTCCGTACTTGACCCAGCTCCTGCAGATCGAGATGCAGATATCAATAAACAAAATAAATATTCGTCTCTTGCAGACTAAAATATATTTACACGATTCGCAGTAGAAACGTTTGGAGACATTGATCCACCACAAATTGCTGCCTACTCTGCAAACATTGACGCAATTTCGTCCTATTTGATAAATGAGTTTCGCGGCGGCACTGAGTGGCTGATGCAGTGTGTTAGGCTGGTTATCCAGTGTGGTAATACGTGTTAGCATTATAAATGGTAGAATGGGGAAAAAGCTTCTCATGACATCTACTTGGTGTAAAACATCAAATTTGTTTATATTTAACATTTTCGATTTCATTAATTTAGAGAAGTAATAACATAAACTAATCGGCAAAAAGGTTCAAACAATTATCAAATATTTAGAAATAAACAGTCATATATTATTTTACTTGCATAATCTATGATTGCATTGATGTATATGAAGAAAGACTGCCCATATTTGTCCGCTAAATTTTCGCCGATAATTATAGACAGAAACCCTGAATCTACAATGTCCTACGTAGAGCAACAATGCGAACTTCTATAACTCATATACCAACTTGTTCCACCGATCGATTAAATATATACATAAACATCAACACAATTATGCATATTTATATCAGATTTGGAAAATAGATTTTATTAGCTGAGGGGGTGACATTATTTATTTTTCAAACTTAGTTCACCCAAAACAAAAGTTGCCAATGTAGACGTAAGACGCTACTGAGAAATTTGAATAACGTTTGTAGGATAATTCTAAATTGAGAGGGGTGCAGCAAGATGCTTGTTCAAATTAGTTTTGAAGTTCTGCATAACGATACAGTGGTGGTAACAGAGAGCAGAAACAAAGTTCTAAAGTCTGGCAGCTTGAGGTAAAACACTATTGGAGTAGAAGGCTCTTCGGAATATATGGAAACTTCACAGTGATTGTATGGGATTTAGCTGAGTGTTGGGTTGGTCGAGTGTATTTACGTCGAGCGGGCACCTGAGCAGCAATTAATCGGAGCGTATTCTAATAAAGTGTTGTAAAACACACACAAGGCTGCAACATTGCGGCGATGGGACAGGGAATAGAGCTTTGTGAATAGTGAACGCCCTTATACATAATATATATATATATATATATATATATATATATATATATATATATATATATATATAGTATAAGTGTTACTACAGTTTTAGAAGCGTCGTTAGTAGATATATTTGAAAATTTCTTTGAGAAACCAGTAAACAGACGCGTGAATTCATATCAATAAATGAAAATTTATTTAATCATTTTTTTTTCTTTTCTTATAATCCCAAATTTTCGGTTTTATCAAACCATAATCATGGTAAACAGACATTGTATTTCTTCTTTTTTTTTTCCTGGTAAAAATCGGACATATAAAAAATAAAAAAAATAAAAAAAAAACTCCCCAAAAACATCGGAGGAGATCGTACATCTTCGGCCACGCCGTCAGATTTTTACCAGGAAAAAAAAAAGAAGAAATACAATGTCTGTTTACCATGATTATGGTTTGATAAAACCGAAAATTTGGGATTATAAGAAAAGAAAAAAAAAATGATTAAATAAATTTTCATTTATTGATATGAATTCACGCGTCTGTTTACTGGTTTCTCAAAGAAATTTTCAAATGTATCTACTAACAACGCTTCTAAAACGAGTTAAGCTTTCAGATAGGGTGTTATTTGCCATTTCATCAGTAGTTGAGAGGTTTTTTGTAGTTGTTGAAGGAAGGGGGTTCTGTCTCTACCGCATTAACTGTTACCATCCATTTACTATCACATTTCACTACAGACTGCAGGCCACTTTCTAAAGATCCAGCAATTGTCTCGTATATGTTCGCGTCGGTTTTACTCACATGAAGATAATAGTAAATGGGAGTCTCAGCAAATATACCCATCTGTGGCACAAGGTCATCAGGGATGTCGTTTATTAAAATCAGGTAAAACAAAGGTCGAAAAATCGATCCTTGGAGTAAACCTGCATTTATTTCACGTTGTTTTAATGAACAGCCATTAAGAAGAACCTGGATCTTTTATTTGCTATACAATTATATAAACAAAAGTTTCTATTTTTTCTCATAACGGCGTGGAATTCCGAATCTATTTTATTCCAAAGGTATTAGTTTACACATGACGTCAATATATATGATATGAAAAGAATACACTTACTTTACTTAATTACATTGTAATTAGGTTTACAACGAACATTCTTAAAGGAGAACATTTCGATCAAATACACAAATACTATTAACAAACTTTAGTGGATGCATTCAGAATTAGTTGATTTTCGCATTGCTATTCCAGCGAGCATCGAAACTATGCAAATCCATAATCGAAAATGAATAGTACGCGATGAATAACATTAAACAGTATAACCCGTTTTATCAATAGCGCCCGATTGCAATGTCGATGCCATTTGCATTCAGAGCTTAACTGGAATTACAATTGCACAAATTACAATATGATAGTTTGCAGGAAAATTAAGGAATTGAATCACGTTATCACAATTTCATCAATTTTACCGAATTTGGAACGATTCAAATGCGATTAGAATTTGAATGCAAGCGTTATATGTTACAACACGAGCCGAACAAAATTGGGAATGAACTCATATGTTATTAATATTATTAATATATCGTACTATGAGAGCCGAGTTTCTGCACTGTATGGTGGTTCTATAAGACTGCTATATACGTAGAAAGTGGACATTGGTGGGGATTATCTTTTTTATCATTGTTCACCCCAAATAGGCAGGCTGCAACTGTAGGCGTAAGGGGCTACTGAGAAAGAAAAAAGGGGGGATTCAACCTAACTTAGGAGTCGCGCAGCAAGATGTCTGTTTACGTTTGTTTTAAATTTCTGTCTGTCAGTAGCGTCAGGAAAGCAGAGGGGGAGTTCCAGAGTCCAGCAGCACGAGGAAAAAAGCTTTTCGAGTAGAAAGCTCTACGGCATCTGGGGACATCCACAGTGTATGGATGGGATTTGGCAACTTGTCGGGTTGGTCTAGTAAATTTACGTTGTTGGGGCACTAGAGCAGCAAGCTCATCAGAGCACAACCCATTGAAGTATCTGTAAAACAGTCACAATGAAGTAACATTACGGCGATGAGACAGAGGCTGGATCTTGGTGGATAGTGAAGGACCTATCAAGTTAGTAACTCTTTTTTTAACCTTGTCTAAGAGAGAGAGAGAGAGAGATAGACTAGCGGATGATGCACCAGCCCAGATGTGACAACAATATACCATGCATGGGCGGATGGTGGCCTTGTAGATATATAGGATGATGTCAGGTGTGAGAAGTTTACTGGCACGGTATAAAGAGCCCACCTTCTTTGCAGCAACCCTGGCAATGTTTTCGATGTATTTATTCCAATTCATGCTATCTGTGAAAGTCAGGCCGAGGAGTTTGAATGACTAACTTTCAGGTAGGGTGTTATTTACCATGGCAATCGATGGTTGAAGATGTTTCCTGTAGTTATTGAAGGAAAGTAGCTTTGTCTTTGCGGCATTAAAAGTTACCATCCATTTTTTACCACATTCCACTACAGACTGGAGTTCATTTTCTAAGGATTTGGCCATTGCTTCAAATATGTGCACGTCGGTTTTGCCCACATGACGAGAGTAGAGAGTTGTGTCGTCAGCAAATAATCCTATCTCAGTCGCAATGGCATCAGGGAGGTCATTTATAAAAATTAGGAACAATAGAGGTCCAAGAATAGATCCATGGCGTGCACCAGCATTTATGCCATATTGCTTAGGAGAACGGCCATTGAGTACAACCTGGAACTTTCGTTTTGTTAGGAAGGATTTAATTATATTAAATATTTGTCCAGTTATACCATATGAGTGCAGTTTTATGAGAAGCCCTTCATGCCAGACCTTGTCAAAGGGCTTGGATATATCTAACGCTTCCGCTCTAGCTTCATCTTTTATATAAAACAGCGTTATGATACATATAATAATTTTAATTAGATCTATTCTGTAAGCCTAACTGATTCCTACGAGTTGCAGGACATATAAATGCTGTGGTCTTGAAGGGCTGATAATAAACAAGACAGCGCGATGGTATATTTAACATAGTGTTTATTTAAAACAATAAAGAGTAGTATATTACAGCAAGACTGCTCCAAGATTTCGTCGTAAGTTTGTCTGTACATAGTGTATCGAAGAGTCAATATATTCCCAAAATAGGGTAGGTCTGATCACACCATAGATGCCTTCTTTTTAGCATTGTTTCGTATGGAGTCAATACATATTTCCTTTTAGTATTTATTAAAACAGTCTGTGATCTTACGTTTCCCGCTTGATTTCGTTGTTTAACACTTGTTTTCGAACACGGCATCAATTAGTTCGTACTTTAGAATATTATTATCGACAGTATCTGAACATCGTTCCTTACCTGCTTCATGTATATTTTGGGTTAAACGTGAGTTCCTTTATATGTTTTAAATCCGTTTTTCCAATATCCATGTTTCCCAGTCAGATTTAATGGTTTTGAACATCCGAAAGAAACCCTTTTCCACGAATTTGCTGACGTCATGGAAAAAAAGGGATTGTTTTTTTGGTGTGATCCTATATACCTGAAAATATTCTTGAATACCCTTTTCGCTATCTTGATCCCTAGGATTTCTTAAGCGCTTATTTGAACGTACCCACGAACCGTTCCGCCTGACCATTGCGTCTGGCATCGTGATATGATCCACAGCATAAGTTCGATTGAATAGTTTAAATTCACGAGACATTAATTGAGTACCTTTGTATGATATAATACAGTCAACGACCCCCAACCCCAGCGAACAATCCATGCAAACAAATAATAGTTACTTCAGTAGTTGGGTTTTCTTTTTAATATTTACAGCAATTTTGAGATACTGTCAAACACTATTACGTTATAAAAAACATCCAGTTGATCAGCACAATATATGTATATGTTGTTCCTAGATCGGTCGGCCAGTTTTCGGCCAGGGTCTCAAATGTATAGGTGTATTCCGTGCCAAAGCGCAACCTTTGCATAGTTTAGCGGCATTTTCAATGTATTTGTCAATGATGTCAAATACGCATACCTTCTCATCGGATTTTGATTCTCGAAATTCCCACATGACCTTCTTTTAGTATACTTTTCTGTAATGCTGCAGTAATAACCACTCGATCGCCGTACATAAGTAATTCATCACAGATTGATGATTAGTCTGTGTTTTTCATTTCTATTTTTTTAAATCGTCGGCTAGCGATTTTCCTATTATTTATTCGAGTGTTACCAGGCAAGTTCATGGCGTTAGCATAGTATTATTTTACTCCTACTCCAGTTTATAAGAAGAAAATCACTATGTATTCAAGGTGTTTAGCATGTGTTCGGATAAGTCTAGATAATCCGACAGCATGATTAATTCTTGACGATAGAAGATAATCCATTGTATGATTTTACTTGAACGAATAAGTATCCCATCTCTTTAGTCTATTTGCAGTATGCGTTGGGAATCTTTCTTTCACCCATAAATTGATAGCAGTAACTTATGGTCGGTTTGCATCATGAAATGTATTCCGTGAACAAATCGATTAAATTGTGTGACTGCAAATAAAAAAAACAACTCAAAGGCTTCCTTCTCGATTTTAGAGAACATTTGTTTTTCTGCAAGTAGAAATATACGAAACGCCTTACATTTTGTGTAATATGCAAGCTCCAAATAGTATTTTGTAAAAGTGCACGCCATCCCTAACATGTTGGCCCTTATTCGATTATTCCTATATTTTTTTGTTCTTGTTGGGTATGAATAAATATTTCCTCAAATCTTTTAATTTACTTCAAGTGTCTTTCTTGAAATTTCTCCTGTTTCACGGATTATATAAACTTGTTCTTGTTAGTGTTTTTTAATTTCAGTCATAACACTTTTAAATTCTTCAATTTACTTCACTTATATCCGGCTTTCAACTTTTTCGTGTATATTACTTTCATTTTTGTGTAGACTTTTCTCACTGTAAAATAATTATTCACTTCTTAGGAAACAAAAAGAATAAGCAAGCTTGTTCAAACTAAATCACATGTTCCAGATTGAACAAAAAAAAAGAAAAAAATCGACATACATTTCGTTGTTTTATTTCGTGCGCGAACGAATAAGATTTAAAACCCTCGTGTTAGAGAATGACTTGAAATCAAGAACGAAAACATTTTTTAAAATCTTATTTTGTGACGTTGGAGTGTTTCTATTCGCAGATTTGGGACACCTTATGTTTAAAATATCCCGGACGGCTTTTAATTACTCGTTGTTACTGTTTTAATTAACACATTTTCGAGTACACTACCTAAGTGATTTTTCGAATATCCAACATTGCCAGTTTAGTAATGTGTGTGTTGTATACGACATAAGTCTGGGTCGTCCACACGGTGGTATATTTACAAGAGTGTGTATTGTCATAAGTGCGTGACAGCAAAACTGCTCCGAGACTTTCTCGAGATTTTGTCGTAAGCTTACTGAAAGATAAAGTCAATAAAAGTCAATATCATCACGAAACAGAGTAGATCAGCATAACACAATTACAATAATAAAACAAGTCGTATAAAATAATAGTAACAAAAACTATGTCGGTACTTATCTCTTTATGAAAAAAACTCCAACATGTGAGTGTCCAGATGAAAATATATAGCTATCATCCTCAAAAACATCCGTTGCCGATATTTAAATTTTAGAATTTTGGGAGAAGCAGAATAAACACATACATATATTTTTAACTTAGTTCACCCCGAACTAGGCAGGTTGCCATTGTAGACGTTATGTGCTACTGAAGATTAGCGTGCACGTTTAGGAGGTCATTCTACATTATGAAATGTGCAGCGAGATGCTTGTTCACATTGGTGAATTTGTAGCGATATAGAATAGTGGCAGGTGTGAGAGGTTTTCATAGCACTCTAACTGAGCCCTTTTCCTTTGCAGCAGCTTTGACAATATCGTCTACGTATGTGTTCCAATTGATGTTACCTGTGTATGTTAGGCAGAGGAGTTAACGTTGAACAATGAGATAGTGTGTAATTTACCATGACAATCGGTGGTTGAAAAGGTTTCTAGTAGTTGTTGAAGGAAAAGAGCTTTGTCTTAGTAGGATTAAACGTTACCATCTATTTATGACTCCATTCCACTACAGACTTGAAGTCACTTTCTAAGGATTAAGCCATTGCCTCGGATATGTGCGCGTCCGTTTTACCAATTGACGGGAGAAGAGCGTAGTGTTGTCAGCAAATATACCCATGTCTACACAATGTCATCAGAGAAGTCGTTTATGACAATCAAGCACTTGCATTTATGTCAAGTTGTTTTGATGGACGACACTCGAGGACTACCTGAATCTGCCATTTGGACGTGAAGGATCTAATTATATTAAATATTCGTCTTGTATAGCCATATGAATACATTTTCATGAGAAGACTTTGTCAAAAGCTTCTGATATATCAAGCGCTATCGCCATTGATTCACCTGCCTTGTTAAGTCTACAGTATATGCGTTCAGGGATGACCGTATAAAATACCCTCCGTAGGTCTTGCTTGTCTAAATCTATACTGATTGTTAGAAAGAAATTTATCATTAACGAGATGACGAACTAGAGCAAAATTGATTGAGGTCTACAGATTTTAGCGATGAGCACTAGTAGACTGATATGTAGATAATTCAGAGGGTCTACTTTATCTAAAATAATTCGTGTAGACTGTCACAACAGAGCAATTTTCTAGATATCAATGAAGACAGATTCGGAAAGGGATTTGTTGAGATATTGAAGATAGGGGCTAGGTCAGCTAATCATTTATTTATTAATATAACTGGTATAAGATCAGGCTTACATGCTTTGGAATTGTCAAGGCTACTTTGATGTCCCGGACGTGAGATAGAAGGATTCGCAGGCCATCAAGTGTGGCTTCAGTCCGCAATGTGAAATTTGTAAGGATGTGGTTTGCATAGTGCAAATTAGAGTTTAAACGTTCGAACTCCCTGCCCCTAAATTCACAGGTAATATGAATTGGAAAAAATACATAACATACACTGTCAAAGCTGCTCCAAAGTAGGTGGGCTTCCTCTATCGTGCTAGAAAACTTATCCTATATATCTACAAAGCCACTATCCGCCCATGATGGAGTGTTATTGTTAAATCTGGGCTGGTTCAGCATTCACCAGTCTCTCGCTCTTAAATAATTTCCAAACAAGAGTATCTAATCGAATAGGTATATCACTATCCATCAGGTTTAGGCCTCTGTCACATCGCTGCAATGTTGCATCCTTGTGTTTTTTACAAGTACTTCAATCAAATGTGCACCTATGAACTTACTGCTTTGGTGCATCCTCGACGTAAATACACTCGACCATCCCTGACAATCAGCTAAATCACATCCATTAACTGTGGAGGTACCCAGATGCCGTATAATCTTATCCTACAGTAGCTACTTTTTCTCAAGCTCTCAGTCTTTGGAACTCCCACCCTGCCTCTTTGTTTCACCCACTGGACCGACATTCAGAAATGTAAAACTAATGTTAAAAAGCATCTCGCTGCACAGCTCTCAATGCAGGATTACCTCCTAAACTTTAACTTTTCTTTTCAGATGCACCTTACGTTTACTGATAACACTTTCCTTATTAAGGTGAACTAAGTTATATATAGTTGGAAGAGAACTGTGGCCAGTTTAGCCGTGAATTGTTTGTTACTATTACTTGTATTTGATAGGCCCACAAGCTTTGCAGGTGTCAAGTTTTGTTATGATGTAACGGACATGAAATAACACTATCAACAGGGGGGTAGCAGCTATAAAATACAACAGCTTCTCCCTTACACTGTGCTGATTCAGTGTAAATAGACATATCTTCTCTGCTAAATCGCCACGTTTGAGTGGCGACTTTCTGCGCATGTCGTAGCTCCTCGGACAGGTATCTCTTACTCAATTGTTAATGGGAAATTCGACTCTACTACATCATAAAGTTACGTGTAATTGTCCAATTTTTATTTCAAAAAGCCGCATCTAAATATTATTACACTCATACACTAGTATGAAGAAAACTGATATCACGTTTTGCTATTTCTATTAGTATCACTTGGGTTACAATGCGACACATATAATATGCGATGCAGTAACTCTCATAAATGGTTTTATTTTCGCCAACTCGAAATAGTAAACCTGCGTTAAAAAGATCAATTATGTTTGAGCAGACATTGCAATTTGAGCGCAATCATATTGGCGACACAGTACATGAGTTTAATGTTTTCTGCGGAAGATTCGAGATAATAAAATCTGTTTACCGTGAATTAATGGCACGCATTTAAAAGAAAGGACTCATCTTGAAGTTGCCGGAATGTTAAAGATATAACTATTTACGAGAAGTAGATGGATCCTGAATAGCATGTTATTGTAAACAGTTCGACGTTTATATACGCAATATATGTTATAAAAGTGGCCGGTTATTAAAGCTATAATATCAATTAACCTGGCCTATAAATTTCTAACGGTCATGAATTCGAATTTGCCCGTTGCTGAGACAAACAAATAAGGGCATGTCAAAATCTTGTAGCAAAGAATTGTCAATTGTTGGTACAATCTAAATACATATATATTCATACGTTTCGCTCACAAATAGTGTGTGTCTAACAATTTGGAATAGAGAAAGTGTTGTTATTAGCGCGTTTTATCAGCGTGCAGTTATCTTGAAGTATTTACCACATTCTAAATCTATCATTCGTGGAGTTATTTAAATTCATTTAAACTCATGGTTAAATGATCGGTCTTGATAATATTATTGGAAGCATCTAAAAATTAACTAGAAGAATACTCTAATCTGGACAGGTGAAATTAATTCCCTTGACATAACAGGTTTGTAAAACTATTATGTTACCGTAGGACAGTCACAATGTAGATATAATGGTACTAGACATTATGCTAAAATCATTATCATAAACTAAATTAAATCCATCAACTTAGTGTTTAACATTTCAAGTTTATTCCTAAGGGGTTTTACCTCTACTCTCAATACGTTATTCTTGTCTTTTTCACTTGTTTATTTTTGCACTACCTTTGATTTGTCCTTTTTTTCTGCTGTTCCTTTTTTCCTCAAAACCGATTAACATCTATAATTCATGAACACACAAACTGCGCGTGCCCAAATGATGATGATGCAGAATATGGAATCGGTAAACGGCGATAATAATTCGGTTAGATATGTTTGTTGTATGCATGCAACTAAAATTAGTTTAGCTATAAACACTAGTCTAGTGTTATCATACATAACCAGCATTGAACTTAACATATACTTCTTCTCTCAATTATTGATGCAAGTCTTTTTCACTTGTGGATTTTTGCACTATTTTCTATTCCTTCTCACTCACTGATGTTAGCTTCATCTCGACACTCATTGAAATCTATAATTCATATTCTACGCTTATACCCACATTTTCACTGTTAGTTTAGTATCATTATACGAGGTTTGTGTTTAGATCATATTGATGTGATGTATAGGTCATTCCGACTATGTGTGACTGCTAAATAGGTTTTCTTTTTACATGCTTGTAAAGACCAACGCACGTGTATGCAGACTCACAAATGCATTCAAAAAGAAAAACGAATCATGCCCACATGCGGGAAGCCAGATGGTGACGATTCAGCTTAGAAAATTGGTAAACGGAGGTAAAACTTATTTTAATATGTTAAGTGTAGTTACGGAATAATAATGGTTGAAGATTTAGTTCACGTTCAGTTAGTACCTTTATAACATAGATTACGTTTCGATATAACATAAGATTAAACAGGTAAGGCCAATAAACAAATTATTATGCAAACAAATCGTATAGAACATGTGTTGCATTACTCGTTCTTTCTGGGTACCCGGTAAGATTCAACAGGAATGGCAAAGAACGGAACGTATATGGAAAAACTTTGGTTTACTTTATTTCCCGTCACCGGATGGTTTACGCCGGTTTCCGCTTGAAACTCGTTCATATATACATCCAATTTGAAAGCAATTTATCTGCGTTGTCTATCCGAACGTGAACTGAAGCAATTGTTCCCCAACCAATTCCAATAGTGTGTTTGATGAAATACAAATCAGGTGATTGCTTCACAGTACCAATTTGCTTATCAGTCGCATTTTAGTCAGCGGATACGAAAGCCTAACAGCAAGACAGGCTTAAGTACCATAGCAAATAAAGCTTCATAGGTGCCATAAACAGCGGTAAACCCCCATTCTTCCGGACTTCAATACTCCAATAACCAAGCGCTCCGGCTCTTCGCGTTTCTGTAACCGCCGCCTTTCAAGTCTCGCTTGCACTGCGGAACCTTCTCCTTTTAAAACGTTATCAAGTCGCTTTCTTTCTTTCTCGACATCCTACACACAATGCACTCGTCCACGATTCATTTTTGCCATTCTTCATTATCTTAAACATTTACATTGACAGCTTTAATAATTATAGGAAAATATAAAAAGTTGAAGTAACTTGATTAGACACCAAACAATAAAAATAATGGTTTAGATGCAACTAATAATATCGAAATAATTCTAGGAATTGTTCTGCGTTCTTCAGTTTGTTTTCTTAAGTCTTTCCACATTTTTTTAGCATTATTTAATATCTAACAATTCTCTATTGGGAACTATTCATTGTATCTATTATATCGAATGCAAACCGATATTTACCTAGGGTACATTTCATGATAACATGAGATATCCGATATAATTAACTTCCGTATCAGATTCCATACTCATCGATGCTATCGATTACACTGATCACCTACACAGTAAGTGCCGTAGCTTTATTTAACCGGAGTTATCGATGTAAAACCTTGACCCTATATATAAGAAGTATGTCATGCAATGAGTGCGCAGATTTATACATTCATTTTAGAAAAGATATGTTTTAAAATGTGAAATTACGACGTGTGTTCAGAAATTATAGAAATTGGATTTCAAAATTATAAATGAGTGATGACTAAATCGCTGATATTCTTCGAAATTATATTTTAAGCTAAACTATTGGTCGTATCTGTTTAATCGTGTTCAGTTACCCAAAACTGCTTGAATCTAAAACAGAACTTCCCAATATCGGATAGAGTTGCCTTGAGTATCCGAAGATTCGTGGAATAACACGTCTGTATTCAATTTGAAGATGTAATTTGGCTTTATTTTCTTGTAGATATAGAATGAGTCAATGATTAGTTTAAGGCAAACTCTGGTCATCTGTTGTGCGATAAAGCTTACTCGACTCAGTGATATTTTGTCTGACTCCTCTTATTGAGTAACCTTCTGCATACGTTTATGATGCTCTTATTTTTAGCATATATACAATAAAATACACCTTTCAAAATAGTATCAAATAAATTATTCGCGTGCAATGTAAATATATGTATGCTTCTACAAATATGTTCACCCAAAACAAAGAAATATGCCACTTTAGAAGTAAAGGGCTAATAAGAATTAGGATGAAAGCTTAAAGGGTCATCCTGAATTAGGAGCCGTGCAGCGTAATGCTCGTTCACATTAGTTTTACATTTCATCACGTCGATTTAGTCCGGGAACTAGGAAGCAAGGAATTAGTTCCAAAAGCACGCATACAGGGAAATAAGCTATATGGGGACAGCCACAGTGAATAAAGGGAAAAGCTGATTGCTGGGTTGGTCGAGTGCATTTACGTCAATGGCTCACTAAAGCAGCAAGTTCATCCGAGAACATTCCATTGAAGTACTTGTAAAACAAGCACAAAGATTCAACATTGCAGCGATGGGACGAAAGCCGTCGCTTAATGGATTGTGAGGGACCTATGCGATTAGCGACTCATTTTTGGACCTTGTCTGAGAGAGAGAGACGAGTGGATAGTACACCAGCCAAAATGTGACAACCAAACTCCATGCATGGGCAGTGGCTTTTTAGAGATATAAGATATTGTCAAGTGTGAGAAGTGTTCTAGTCGTGTACAGGGAGACCACATTCTTTGCAGCAGCCTTGGTAATGTATTCTATTTTTTTCAATTCATGTTACCTGTTAAGGTAGGCCAAAAAGTTTGAACGTAGGACACCCAGGTAGTGTCTTATTAGCCATGGCAATTAGTAGTTGAATAGGTTTCTTGTAGTTAAAATGATTATTAAATGAAAGGAGCTTTGTCTTAGTAGCATTAAATGTTACCATCCATGTATGACCCTATTAGACTACAGACAGGAGATTACTTTCTAAGGATTAAGCCATTGCCTCAGATATGTGCGCGTCTATTTTACGTTGTGTTGTCATACAATATACCGATCTCAGACACAATGTAATCAGACAGGTACTTTATGAAAATCAGTAACAATAAAGTTCCATTATTATTTATGGCGAAATTTGCTGCCATCTGCTATATATATTTTCCGCTGCTTACACATACATTACGATGCGGATACATTATGTTTACAATGAAATTATATAAAATAACATTTTATACTTTTTAGTAACCTGCACCAGTTATAAACAAAATAAGAACGCAATCAGAATAAAATATCGATGTGTCCGATGTGATGAAATTTTGCTTTTATTTCTAAATTCCGGCTGACCAAATTTTATATATTAGATCAGATAATAAAAATGTAAACGTCCTGTCACTACCCGATATTCGGAAACCCAAGAAGCCAATATAAGTAATTTTACTCGATCATTGGTTAAGGGTGTATTTAACATGACTATGTTCCATGTATTTTATGTTATAATATGAAAGTTTCAAATACTTGGTAGAAAAAAATTCCTATGCTAAAAGTATACACGCGGTAAGAACATTAAAATATAATAACATTTATTTTTGTTCATCAGAGTGCTGGTAAATCGATTTAAAATCTAACGGATTATGTTGTAAAAAAGATGAAAAAGGATGAATTCTGTTAAAAAAAAGTAGTCGATATGCACCCCGATGGTGTGAG
>OY744527.1:66865088-66970088 GCA_963556195.1 Sepiola atlantica | reverse complement strand
GTATTCACCTGGCATTGCTCCATCCGTCTAGTATCTTTTCCTGTCATTGCAGCATCACTTAAACAATAAAGTTTATGATAATGACGACCAACTCAAAGATGACCTATACTTGCTTTTCTCTAAAAAAATCAGAAAATCCTTTTGAAGTAAGCATCAAGAAGCTAGTTGATCGTTGGACAGATGTCATAAATATATATATAAATATACGTATATATATATATATATGAACACATTTTTTGTGGTACAGAATTTTATAATGGTTTTAAATATTATGAACGGAGTCATAGCGAGTCGAGGCACTATCACAAGAAATAAAAGATAGGAAATATTAAATAATATATTTAATCGTCGATTAAAAACTTTAAAAACAATACCAAAAATCAACTAAAATTAACAGAATAAAAACTAATTCCCAAGGTACCTTTCGGCCGACACATTGTAAAGAGAAACGTCGGCGAATATCGCTTAAAAACGTGGAAAAGAGTAACGTGGGGAGAAACATAAAAAAGGGAAATTGAATAACGCATTAAACCGAAAAGGAATAAATGGACATAATAGGCAATGTATTTTTTTCCTTTTTAGAAGTCTCTAAATAAGTATAATTTATGAGACAACTCTTTCTGCCTATAGAGCGATGGTTTTCGCATTGTAACACTCACTGCCTCCAACAGCTTCAGATGATGTTTGGAACGGGCCTTGTGTACAATGCGAAAACATCCATCGGAATACGCCTCACCGCACGTTTTATTATCATACAAATGCTGTCCAACGGATGTTCTCTGCAAACGCCCGGATGTTCTTTGTAAAGACCCGGATGTGCCCGTCGATATGCTTTTCTTTACGACACGTGATCTGCGAAAACATGCAGGGATATGCTGGGCCACTCTGACTTCCAAGCGCTGAAGAGTACGACGAACATAGTTCAGCTTAACACTGACATTTGAATTTATATATAATCATACTTTTCTGTAATGTTGGAAATACATCTTTCTGAAAGGCTGGGAAGGCTGTTCGTGTGCCAAACACAACACGCGGCTTTACTGCATAAAAAACAACGAGATACAACCGATGAAATTTTATCCGAAAAACCCTTACCGTTAGAACCAATAAAAGGTAGTTTCAAATAAACAGGACATTTGGGTTGACAAAAGAAAATGTTGGCATTAAATTTCGCAAGTTTTCGATCAATACATTTGGAAATTAGACCCACTGGGACACCATTTTTAGTAAGAATATCAATTTCCAAGTGTATGGATTATGCTGGGAATAGGGTAGGAGTAGGGCGAGTTAAGTTACAGCTCATCGCTTTTAATCAACAATATAATGTAATTAGTGCCAGTTTATTTGCTAGACCCGGACAAGCTACAATTAGGAGTTGGGGTGGTGTTTCAATAAGCTAATACAGTGGCGTCCTGGTCAGTAAGGAAACATTCCTGGTGGGTATCCTCGGATTTAAACGGATTTTTTTAGACAAAAGTACATATAATTCAGGGAGTTTAAAAGCGTTCAAATTGGGAATTAGGGCTCAGACAATTGGAAAAATGGAATTTACGTGTTTAAAATGTAATTATCCGGATATTTATAGTATTTCAGAGTTTAATGCTTAAAAAATTTATAGATTTTTCAGTTAGGTAAATATCAGAGGCGTGCCTAAAGATATTTTAATATATCACTGATGTTAGGATTAGGAACAGCGTCAATATGTTTGCATCAAGTGACTTCTAGTATCAGGATCATGGGGTGGGATTGAGTTGATTATGCAACCGAAATGATAACATGGAGTATTTAAGTGGGTCCAAATGGGCCATTATGGAAGTAATCAGGGAGCGTTGTTTAAAGGTGAGAGTTATGGAATCTATGAGAAAAAGAGTGTCGATAGAGTGCTGCGACCACAGGGTCGATGGATTGTATGTCAAAGAGAGAAAAGAGAGGCAATGGATGAGTATATAAGAGTGTGTTTCGATGTCAATATATACGTATATATATATATATATATATATATAAGGTATGTGTACATGTGTATGTTAATACATATATATATATATATATATATATATATATATATATAGTTTGTTATTTCTCATTTTTTGAAGGGGTGAGGAAGGTGACCCTCGAAAGAAGGAACAGCTGAAATAGGTGTGCACATGTGTAACCTAAATGTGTGTATGAATAAATATTTAAAATAGAAAACAGCTCGAATTGTTATTGACCACTTTTTTATAAAACCTAGATTAACATCTAAGAAACAGAAATAATAAATGTAATACATATATATATATATATATATATATATATATATATATTAGTACTTCATGTATCCACATAAAATATTATAAGGAGAATTAATTTGATATGTGTCAGTTTTCAGTATTTACTTCAACAGTGCTCGATAGGTAAGTAGAGCTAGGTAGTAAGCAATGAAAATATATATGGCAATCAAGCTACACAGAGGCTCCCATGTTTCATCCCCGGGGGGAATCGTCAGGCTAAATTTAGCCTAACGATTCACCCCGGGGATGAAACACGGGAGCCTCTGTGTAGCTTGATTGCCATATATATTTTCATTGCTTACTATATATATATATATATATATATATATATATATATATATATATATATATGAGATATTAAATCTTTCACTTACTTAAAAATAAACATATTCCAATGAAACGCATTTACGACTACAATATTCAACCATTTTTTTTTATTTATGATACACGTAGGTTTAGTAGGCAAAATAGTATCACTAATTGTTGTATTACGTAAATCCATGCTTAAAAAAGTGTAAACAGTAACACTTTCTCAATCCATTCAATTAAAAGTTCGTAAAATTTCAGATAGGAATAAAATACAAAAAGCCGAATTTTACTACACACTAAATCCTAAACATAATTGTGTCTCATATATTAAAGTTGGGTAGTAAATAATCGTATTCTACTCATATGTTCTTGATGTCGTCCTGTATAGACATGTTTCCTGGTGGCCAACTTAGAGTAATATAATCGTGTATATAATACAGTAACGTCGAATTTTGTCTCTGAATCCAGACATAAGTCTGAACACACAAGCTATATATAGAATTCGCCTATTGCGACGCTTTAAGTTTTAGTTGTGTGTGTTTTCTGAAAATATGCACCCGTTTCGTTCGCTTTAGGTAAACGTAAATTCTTCATTTCTGCGACACGCCTAATTGTCTAGCTAGAAGAAGTCAAAGTAATGTTTAGTCCTATGCAAATATTTACTGCCACCACCACAACCATTACACTGAGGGATAATCTTCATAGCCTACGTTTTCTTTGATACGATGTTATTGATTCATCTTTCCTGAATTACTATAGGCTCTTTCTTGCGATACTATTACTACCTAAATACGGATATTTAAGTATCTTATATAAAGAATCAAGTGTTGACCTAAGAAAGGGGCCCCTTGATTTCTGAAAACTTACTTACTGAAGTAAAATCAAAACATATATACTTAAAACTTGAAACAAATAATAAAATGTTAAAGATTACCTATCATATTCACGTGTTGATTACTTTTAAATCAGTAAGCAACATTTAAAATAGAATACATTTATTTATATAGTATTTAAACATATTTTTCCTTAAACAAGGTTTTTTTAGAAAACAAGAAGAACTAAACGTTAAAATGACAGGGGGGTTGTGTTACACGTTTCCCGAATATAAAAGTATAACTTCTTTATCAATGTTGTGATGAGAAATTAATACACATAAATTCATCCATTATAGAGCTAAGTCTCTTAGCCACTTATTTCAAAAAATGTTTCATTTTTTTCTATTTCAGCCAATCACAGTTTAGCATTTATCAGTTTTACTTGACTGTCTAATAAATATGCCATTATAACCCGTCGTAATTCCCCGTTGTGGAGCGTCATATCTCCCCTACTTTAAAACTAATCTATGCTTGCTTATATTTCATTCGCATAAGTTATTGTGAAGTATCATTCTTACATTTGTAAAATTCTCATAGAAATAATTTCCAAAGACTTGTGTCTGGTTATATGCAAACTGTAAAATAACACAACGATTTACATGAAAATCGCGTGTGAAACAAGTGAAAAGGTAAGAAATTGATGGGCGTTCAACGCAGTTGAGATTTTAAACAAAAATGATCGACGCGTGGCAAATAAAATTAGACACAGGTTATTTCCCTAGTTGCAAACTGCAATCAATCATATCTATTTATATCGAGATAAAATCAGAGAAAGAGATAAGGAGAGATAGATAGAGAGAGAGAGAGAGAGAGAGAGAGAGAGAGAGAGAGAGAGAGATAGAGAGACAGAGACAGCTACAGAGACAGATTGGACTGCGAACCATACACACCACACACATGTATAAAAAATCACCAATCTAATTATCAAATGTAATAAAAAACCTCATGCTGCAATGAAGAGAACTGATGCAGTTGATCACGTTATATCTCTATGTTAGAATCATTATTTCGCATGTGAAAGAAGTGTGTCGGTCCGTACGTTAGTTAAACTAATTAACCTCGTGATACGTATGTTGTTCTACATATGAAGATTCCTTTTGGGAGCAGTAAAGGCCGGAATCATCGTTCCAGATCTGAGTGTAATGTGATTTAAAGCATAGTTTAATTACCAAATATGTGGCTGATTTTTTTTTAAATTGTAAGAAAATGTCGATTATTTCAAGATCTTAGCATAGAATTTAAGAAAGATGTGAAACTGATTCAAAATGGACTATAGAGATGGAGAAAGTAGTGTTTTCGTTCACGCATGATTTTTATAGTATTTGAATTGTGTATACGTGTGTCCGAAGCATCATACAATGTATTGTTTTATTTTGTTTATTATTCAGTATTTACAACACCCTCAGTCTTTCACTGGGAATCATAATATTGATAAATGATGATAAAAATCCACGAAGAACGCTGGGCGTTCGAAATATTGAATAATAACAAATAATAACAAAGATAAATTGTTGTTATGCTTTAACTATTACCCATACACACACATTATATATACAGGGTGATTCATAAGTCACTTAGCTATTTATTTTTAAAAATTCTAAAGTTAAAAAATACGGTAATACAGAACAGAAAGTTTATTCAACAAATTCATTTATGGGAGTTTAAACTTACAGCAAATTCCCAAAATTTCCACCTGCGATCTGCATGCATAACTCCATTCTTTTTTGCGAGGAATTTACGACTCTTTGTAGCATATTTGATTTATTATGGTGTTGTACGAAGGAGGCTTTCTGTTCACATCACGTTTCCATTGCCTTTCAACAAGTGTGGGAGATTCATCAAATTTGGCCACATGAATAACAATAAAAATTCGCTCTTCAATTGTAAATGACATTTTAAATAGCTAAGTGAAGTGACTTAGCAATCACCCTGTATATATATATATATATATATATATATTTATATATATATATATTTGTGTGTGTATGTGTATATTAAACTTAAAGAAAGAGGCAAAATACCTTAAAAAGGTATGTGTTAGATGCAGATATTTTTTTATTAAAATCAATATAAAAAATCAAAACAATATATGTTTTGTTCATCTTGACTCTTTTATATGATATTTCGCTTTAGACAAATAAAATGTATTAACCTTATTTTTTTCGTAACAATCTTTCCTGGTCTGGTAGAAGTGACGTCCGATGTTTTGTGGTCAAACGGTGTAAATGTATCTTTTAAATTGAACTTAAATAGCGCATGGTCGCTGGTAGGTATACATTTGTGAAAGTTCATTTTTGTAAGCGTCTTTAAAATTTTAAACTTAAAGAAAGAGGCAAAATGCCTTCGAAAAAACCATGTGTTAGATGCAGATATTTTTTATTAAAATCAAAATCAATAATCAAAACAATAGTTTTTTTTATCATCTTGACTTTTTCATGTAATATTTCGCTTGACATAATAGCCTCGTCAGAGCTTTAGACACATTAAAGGTATTATATATATGTATATATATATATGTATATATATATATATATATATAGAGAGAGAGAGAGAGGGGGAAAGAGACGGAGAGAGAGAGAAAAAAAGAGAGAGGGGGAGATGTAGAGGGGTATGTGTATGTTTCCACAATCAGAGATAATACCGCATCTACTAGACATGGATTAAAAAAAAGTATTCGTAAACTAAAAATTCAATTAGCTTATACCTTTCAGTAGATTACATTCAGATGTTAACCCACATTCACCTGGATCCAACTCAAAGTTTATGTCATTAAGCCACAGTGCCACACACAGACATGGTTTAAAAATTAACCAATCAGATGGTAACAGCGTATTGCTGCTTCTCTAATGTTGCTGATATTTGATCCGGGTGCTCTTTAATGAAAAGCACAACAAGGGAAACACCCGTGTCTCGACGTTGATAACCGACTGGGTGTGTCTAGACTGTTGTTGTTTTTTCTGGTAACTGAAACAAGTATATCATATCTACCATGCATACATATATTCAGACATTTCTATTCATATAAAGTTTGGTATGTTTATATGTGCAGGATTCACTCCTAAATTAATTAACCGATAATGAAGAGTTTTAAAACAAAGCTAGTAGGCGTAATAGTGAGTAATAGAGTCTATATTTTTATGGGGTAGTTTTATACAAAACGTTTAAGAAGGGTGAAAGTTATTTGTGAAAAGTATGACACCTCTGATTTTTGTGAAATTTGAACCATAGTTATTATGCTTAACTCTTTATAATACAAATGAACGTACGTGTGTCCGGCATGATTCGCGTTATGATAAAGAAAAGTTTTGAAAATAGGAATTAATCATACGGTGAAAAAAATCTATGGGCGTCTGCTACTCCTTTCAAAGCGTGTTACCGGTCAATTATTCAGAATTCAGTGCATGTCTGTCGGCGTCGACTGATGCTGAATCTGATTTGAATACTGAATGTTACTTATAAACAAATTAGTTTCAATAATTGATATGTACGCAAAGCCAGAGAACAATATTCTAAGTGTGAGATAACATACAGTGTTCTCTTCTTTTGATCACCGATTAGTTTAGTTCTATTTATTTTAAGTGGTAAATACGTATTGATTTGCGGAGAAATAAAGAGCAAGCAAATGGCGCTGGTTAAATATTCCACAAATTTCAGTTTCTCTCAAGTATTTTAAAGGGTTTAAAAGGGCATAATATAGGCACAACCTGCCATTTCAAATTTAAATTTGATCAAGTACTTAAATTTACATTTCTTCTTAAAAATCTTTACGCTTAAGCTTTTAATTTCATACATTTTCAGGAATGAAACATCTACTAATGGATTTCGATCAAAATTAAAATAATTATTATAGACATACTATTTAGTAGCATTACATCTTGATTTTGATCTTCGAAAGTGATAAACTTTTCTGTTCAGGACAAATATTTTATCTAATTATATATATATATATATATATATATATATATATATATATATATATATATATATATATATATATATATACTCCAATAAAATACTACGTAAACGTATGTTGATACAGAAATATAAATACTTATTTATCGCCTAAATCTAGGCTGGGCAGCGTAGTGAGTAGTATTAACACAGCCGGCATCGTATCTTTAATGCATGTTAATTCATTAGTTGAACAATGTTGACGACATCAGCCTATAAATTATTTAAACTCTCGCTAATTTCTTATTAGACTAACGATTCCCGAAAGAATGAAAACGTATTCATAATATTCATAATATATATATATATATATATATATATATATATATATATATATATATATATATATATATATCAACTTAAAAGTATACTTTTAGAGGATATAACCGATAGTTAAATAGTTAAGCTCAATATACGAGATAGAGCACTTATAAAGATAAATGAAAGAAGAGAGATACATATGTACGAATGGCAAATCTATTCAACTTCGATTGTTCAATGCAAGGTGTACTCGGTAAAAACATGTTTATTTTTCTTTCATTAAGCCAAGACTTTTCAAAAATTAAAATGTTATCATCAGAGGAATTACATAGATAGATAAGTTAGCAGTGGAAAAGCCAATATTCAAAATTTGAACAAATATAAAGTAATGGAGAAAAATCTTCATATATATATATATATATATATATATATATATAGTGTATGTTTTTCGTTAATAACTGAAGTTGGTTTGGCAACTACTGTACTAATCTGTCTAAAATATGGTAAAAAGTGTACATGCATAATCACAGGCGCTACATATGGCATATATCATAGTAGTTAATTATATTTCCAAATATGTATTTGTGATAAAAATATATGTCATTTATTTATGAACAAAACGTTTGTACGAAATCGGTTTTTGTTGTACTTGAATGATGCCTTAAATTGAAGCAACTCACACCAATGAGGTTTCCCTATTTAATAAAAATTAAAAATTAAACAAATATTTTTTTCAAATACAGATTCAAGTGTTTTAATCGACAATTGAAACGTGAATCATTTGCTTCGAATTCAAAACAAATTTTTCATGTTTTGCATATGTGGCATATAAATTTATCGACAGTTGCAAGCTTAAAATGTGGTGGACCAGAATTACTAGAATTAACCTATGCATCTTATTTAAGACAAATTGTGTTGTAATATATTTTTCTTTAACTTTTGTCAACTTCCGTAGTTTGGTAATCATCTCAAAATATTAATTTAACACTTACTATTCTTGACAGATTTTATTAGATTTAATGTGATTCATGATTTACAATTATTCCTGACAAGCTTTTCAATTTCAACAATTTTATAGGAATGTAAAAATTCAATAGAGGCGAAATAGAATCTTAAGTATAACTAATTGTATACAATCGATAATTTATCTGTTTTCATTTGTATGATCATAAATCGGCAATCTAAACCAAATAAACATGCGGATGCTAGTATTATTAGTGCTATCAATGTATACCCACTGGCAAAAACAACGGACACATTACTCATCGCCAGTGTTCGCACTTATCTATTCCATACAGTTTGTAATTTTTATAATATTTAATCGGCCTATCAAGCTTTTGAACCGAGAACTTAACTGCTAATCCGTTCCTCTAGATAAATCCTCTATGCGTGTTTCCATAAAATATGCGTTAGTTTCGTTTCTTTCAAAATGTCTTACATTATTTACGGGTAAGCTGTTTCTCCTAACACAGCCATTTACAAAACTAAACGCTGGCATTGTAACTTCAACATCCAACAGAGTCACCGGATACTGTTAATACCTGGGTGATATTTTGCTAAATCACGGCAAATGTTTCATTTTTCCTTCACACTATTGTTTAATTACAGGGCAATGATAGCTATAAAAGTGCTGTAGTATCAGTCTTCAAGAATTGTGGAGAAAAATAATGACCCGAAACCTTATTGCCCCATAAGTCTCCTCTTATCCTTTTGCAAACATCTTTGAATCATTAATCAATCTAGTGCTAGTTAACCGCCTCGAAATGATAAACCGGTTTCTGATCAACAGTATACATGTAGGGAAATCTCTAGTGCGAACTTCCTAACAGTTATGTCTGAATGTAAATACTTAAAACAACATAAGGTAGGTGAAGCTAGGTTGTTAGCGCTTGACATATCAACATACTTTGAAAAGGTATGCCATGAATCTCTTCTCATGAAAATTACTTCGTAGAGTATTACTGAAAAATATTTTATATAATAGATCTTTCTTCAAAACATGAAAGATCCACATTGTCTTCGATGGACGTGCATCCAAACCACACACAATTAATGCGGGTGTACCAAATGTATCGATACCTGAACCATTATTATTCAAGTTCTTTATAAACCTCTCTGATGCAATAACGGTCATAAGAATATTTGCTGACCACACCAGGCTCTATTCTCAATATCAGGCAAAGTCGAACACCCATATATCCAGATCAATAGCTAAATCCCTTGTTCCACTGTATTTCCGCCTACTCCCTCACTACCACAAATTCCGCCTCACCCCCCACCCCACACTGCCCCTTCCACATTGCAGTTCCCCCGCCCCCTCATCCCTGTTCCCGCCTCTTCCCCCGTAGACAAAGTGTAATAATTTCGCTCTTGTCTGGTTGCCTGGAGCAATAGCTGTATATTCCCCTGTCGCCTTCTCGCAGTCTGTCGATGTATATTAAGCTCACTGTTAAAAAAAAACTATTCTGAGTGTTTACTGGGATCAAACAATAACAGTCGCATACTTGGACCTTCGTTGATAACAACAGGACCACGGAAGCGAGTATTAAACTCCCGAAAAGTAGGTAACTTAAACTATGTATGAGGCTGACATGTGTTTTCTGAACGCATGCGCAGGTCGTACATATCGCCCGAAACTGACTAAATCTAGGGAACACCGTCACACAGTTTGAGTAATTTCTGTACGAAGAGATCGATGTTTTTTTCAATTTTTGAATATCATGCGTCCGAAAGCTGAATGATTCAGAAAATATCAACTTTATCAACTGTGGAGTACAACTGGAGCCTTTTCCAGAATACACATATACGTTTGCCGTTTATATATTAGATAAGACACCTTTCCAACCAACGGTTTCTATGGGTTTCAGCATCATTTAAACTCATCGGACTTACATTCACAGGCAACTTGAATTGGAATAACTACATAGAAAATACCGCCAGTAACCTATACCTGCATAAAACCACTCTCGCCCATACATGGAGTAGTGTTGCCACATCTTGCGGATACACCAGCCACTTGTCACTACTTCTTAGAAATTTGCAATTGAGGGTCTTTAACTGTATAGGTGTTGTGTTGTCTATACATCTCCAGCTCCTATTCCATTACCACAATGTTGCTTGTTTTACAAGTACTTCCACGAAATGTGCTAGGACGAACCTTTAGCACTTGTACCCTCCAACGTAAATACCTGTGACCAACCCGACGAGAAGCTGAATCCCGCCCCTACACTGTGTATATTTCTCAAGATGCCGACATAAGTTCGATTGAAATAACTCTCCTCCGAGCGCGTATCTTTGAAATTCTTACCTTGCACCTTTATCCCTACGAGTAGCAACATGTAGAAATGTAAATATAATGTAAACAATCATCTGGCTGCACAACATCTTACTTTAGATGCTTTCAATAAATCTAGTCCCAAATCACAGTGGTCCCTTACGTGTCCGTCGTAATATGCTTTGTTTGGTGTGTACTAAAGTTTAAAATAATACGCAAATATAATTTGGTATTACCATTTTTGATGACCTAACGTAAAACACAGCACCCGTTTCTATTCATTCAGTGTCGGATTTCTTTTCTAAATCATTTCAGACAATGGCAGTCGTTTGACTAAAAATGTTCCCAATTCTTTCTCACCGCTTTAAATGGTTACCTCCGGGACGCGTTGTGTGTTCTACCTTCTTCGTGGCGAGAGAGGATTCCATATCTTTCTCTATATATACAAATAAATGCACATCGCTCTTTTCATATAGTGGAAGATATACATATACCGTGATATGCATTGTTCATTATAATATAATAATAATAAGTTTGTTTAACCTGAGTAAACATATGGATTTCAAATATATGATTGTAAAATGTGTCTTGTATTTCTTTTAATATACCTTTGAACTCTATCACTCAGAAATGCTATGCCCTCGGCGATGTCGAAACTTCTGTGAAGATTAGTAAGTATATTATTACTCTGATTTAACCTCACGAACATAATCGGTAGCCTCTTTCCACTAAGCATAAATATGTACATGTATACAAGACCGTGTTGTTTATCTTTACATACCAATTTCCATATGCGGCAAACTTATTCTGAATATGATTTAGAGATAAAAGAAAAGCCTGATTCTCTAATACGGCTTAGAGGAATTTGAAGAAAGACATAGATACGTTTTTATTGGTTGAAGGGAATTGTTCCAAGTTACTGGGGTCATAACATACATATGATAACTCTTCTTCGAGAGACGTTCTCCAAGGAGATACAGAGATAAACATATCAACAATTATATGTAGATGTGTGCTCTATATTCTCCCTTATACACTTGAACACAGATATTGGTTTGACTCTGAGTATAAGAGCGAGTAGGATGAAAAACAATAAAATCGTTAGCTGCTCAATAAATATTTAAATATATAGATTATTATTTAATATCTATTGATGATAAAACCAATGCATATTCATATACTGTTGGATTACTGGCCTAGTAGATAGCCTCACAACCGTTCTGATACGCTCTGCTGAAATGAAATTCTTATCAGCTCTAGCATGAAGACATATATGAAGTTACAATGAGTACGCATACACACGTGTAAGCTAATGACTTATCTGCAACTAATGCCAAAAAGATAACCGTAGATAATAGGTAATGTCTTGCGAAATAAAATAGTTCAAAAGAGGAGTTTATTACGGCAAATAATAGCAAAAAAAACACATACGTATAAGCAATATACTGTTGCATTTTAGTCGAGGTTTTTAGCCAGTATATTTTAAAATTATATAACTGAACAAAAACATTTCAAATGATACCACATACTTTCCGAGTGAGATTATGTGATAAATCTATTTATCTATCTATCTATCTATCTATCTAGCTAGCTATCTATCTATCTATCTATCTATCTATCTCTCTCTCTCTCTATATATATATATATATATCTATATATCTATATATATATATATATATATATATATATAATATATATATATATATATATATATATATATATATATATATATATATATATATATATATATATATATATATATATATATACACGTACATTATTTGTTTTTGTTTTTGTTTTTGGCGATATCGACCGGTATTCTTACGGTGCGTGTTTTTCTTCGCTGCCCTGAGCGTTTTGTTTGTATTATTTAAGTATGAGCGCATTTTTTTCTTTTTTTAATTCACCCTTACTTGGCCGAATCATCAATTATATATATAGTTTATTTTAATTAACTAATTATTTTTTAAACCAATTTATTGTATACAGATGTTTATAATTAATTTACAAATAATTTGTTTACGTGCACAAACGTTAGACATAGACTCGCGTTTCTGACTATTAACCGCCATAAGCATGTCTCATCAGGCAGCGCCCTAACCACTAGACCAGAATAACCTGCCTATTAGCGCTCGACTTCTTATCTCCTATTATGTTACATGGATTATTTGTTATTTTTTTGTTTTTGACGATAGCGACCGGTGTTTTTACGTTGCGTTTTATATATATATATATATATATATATAATTTGTATTTATACAAACCTTGTTGCCTACATACGTGCATACATGTAGTAGCAACGACCTTATTACATGTTTAAGTTCTTCAGACCCCCGACAGATATCTATAAAACCGGGTGTCGGCACCCTGAAGAAACCCAGCTTATAATAAAGTCGTAGCTGAAATGAATGGACATATGTAGCCAAACACATATGTAAACACAAACCAAATTATACTAAAAAAAAGATCGACTTGTTATTAAGCCCATCTTGCGAATACCGATTAATACCTATGAAGAGTCAACCCTACAAACTATATATATATATATATATATATATATATATATATATATATATATATATATATATATATATATATTTAAAATGTTTATCATAATATTGTTTATAGTCCCTTTAAATAGAAGTATAATTAGGCTGTCACATTAAATCTGTAACGCTAAGTGCCATCTTAACGGGTCGTTGAACACTATTTATAGCAGCCTTATTGATATTTCATAGTGAGTCTTGTGTTTGTCGCATTGATCCATGGATTCAAAAATAAATTACAAACTGTTTACTTAGTGTCTCAGGGTTTAAAATTGTGTGACGGGCAAAACAATCATCAACACAATTTATGATTTCCGAAAAACGATGAGAAAACATGTGTATGTGGATAAGAATTTTATGAATATTTATCATAACATTGTTTTTAGCCCCTTTAATTCTAAGACTAGCCCTTTACGATAATTATAATTTGGATGTCAAATTTAAATGCGTAATGCAAACTTCTTTCCTAAGGAATCGTTGAACACTGTTTATAACTATCTTATAGATATGTCAACTTGCATATACATTACTATACCTTAATTCTCTATGCCCGAGGGGTCTAAATCGTGTCACCAACATGATCATCATACCTACATGCTGATGATACTCGGAAACGGATGAAACACATATGTGTTTAAATAATACTTTTAAAATATATATCATAATATTGCTAAAAACGCCTTTAATGCTAAGACGAGCACTTTAAGAGAATTATAATTAGCTTATCAAATTTTAATGTGTAATGCTAAGTCTCGTCTTAATGTGTCGTTGAACACTGTATATTACATTCTTCTTTAAATATCTGCTTGTCTAGAACCAAAGAAATATTAATCCCGTTCATTTCGAAACGTTTTCTTGTGTTGGTCGCATGATCCTAGGCGTTCATAAAAACATGTTGATTTTGGTATGACAGTTTGAAATCGTGTGCCCAATAATCTACCACACTGATGATTTCCGGTAAATGATAAAACACATGTATATATGGATAAGTATAAAAAAGATATTACTCATACTATTATATATATATATATAAGAGAATGTTTTCTTTGAAATCTTCATGAGTTGATGACGCAGTGTCACTCCTTGTTTTTGAACTTTGATAAAATCTTATTAATTTCTCATGCTATTATGTCAGTCAATTAATATTCTTGCTCTATACATTATATTAATCTTTGTTTTTTTTTATATTGATAGTCTACTGGTTAAGTATATCATGCATATCTTTAAAGTATCACCCTACTCTCTCTCTCTCTTTCTATATATATATATATATTAATAATAAAATTAAAAATTAAAATTAAAAAGATATATATATATATATATATATCTATTATATAAACGTCACCTGTCTGTATGGATGTATGTATGTATGTATGTATGTATGTATGTATGTATGTATGTATGTATGTATGTAAAGCTTCTCCTCCGAAAGTACCCAACACACGGTCACACGGGTGACATCATTCCGACCGGCCAGCCCAGACGCGTGTAATATCTCGGAACCGGAAAAAAAAAATTGACTCTTCCGGGGTCGACTGAGCACTTTTTTCCAATGGGGGGTGGCTTTTAACTCCACTTTTCAACGTTATTTATACTAATTTGAGAAGAAAAATAATGCAAAGTCACGATAAACTAGATATGACGTCAGAGTAAGGGAGTGGCGGGTAGAAATTCACTCACACTACAACCATTTTTTTTCTTTCTTTCTTCTTCCCCTCTCACTCCCACACTTTCTTTCTTAATTATTAATAGACGCTAATATTCCTTCCCCCTCCCTTCCTCACTATGGCCGTTCTGTTATCCTGATATAATACTTCCAGGCATTACCTCCTCCTTTCAGGCCAAATAGGGGGGGAGGGGGAATGTCGGCATTCACCGATGTGAGCGCCACAGGCCAAATCTGGGGAGAGGGAGTGTCGGCATTCGGCGGTGGGGCGCCTCAGGCCAAATCTGGGGAGGGGGAATGTCGGTATTCGCCGGTATGAGCGCCCCAGGCCAAATTTGGGGAGGGGGAGTGTCGACATTCGCCGGTGTGAGCGCCTCAGGCCAAATTTGGGGGATAGGAGAGTATCGGTATTCGCCGGTGGGGCGCCAGGCTAAATCTGGGGAGGGGGAATGTCGGCATTCGCCGGTATGAGCGCCTCAGGCCAAATCTGGGGAGGGGGAGCGCCTCAGGCCAAATCTGGGGAGGGGGGTGTCGGCATTCGCCGGTGTGAGCGCCTCAGGCCAAATTTGGGGGAGAGGAGAGTATCGGTATTCGCCGGTGGGGCGCCAGGCTAAATCTGGGGAGGGGGAATGTCGGCATTCGCCGGTATGAGCGCCTCAGGCCAAATCTGGGGGAGGGAGCGCCTCAGGCCAAATCTGGGGAGGGGGAGTGTCGGCATTCGCCGGTATGAGCGCCTCAGGCCAAATCGGGAGGGGAAATCGGTATTCGCCAGTGGGGCCTCAGGCGAAGAAATTCAGGGGAGGGGGGGGGGAGTATGAGTAATCGTCGGTGAGATCACGACCTCAGCCTGTACTTTAGGGGAGAAGAAATCCCCAAACGGAAATGGGATTTAAAAAAAAAAATGATAATCTGATTTTTGATTCGACAGTGTAAAACCGACACCTACTGGATAGGACTAGATAATACACTTGATCTCAAGGCAAAAATGCCGAGAACAGATACTACACTTTGATCTTAGCCAAAAGGCCAGTTTATTTAGGCAGGTGAGTTCCTTCGGACAACCCTCATCTTTATCTACAGATGAAGATTTTACAAACCTTGGGAACTCACCAGACCTTAGGCATAGTGCCCGTTATGTAGGGGGAGGGGGGGTCGGGGATAAGTGAGACAAGCTGTTCAATGTTTTTTATTTCACAAAATTTTACAAACAACATAAAAAGAACATTTGCTGACTCTAAACTAGATTCTTGCACCAAAATACCGCATTCACTCTGTGGGTGTATCCCTACTTAAAATATCCCCAAAAAACATCGATGTAAAAAAGAATTATCGTGGGAGTGGGAAAAAATATTAAAAACACCCAAAAAGAAAGAAAAATAAAGAACGAAATAAAATGGTAGAAAAGTTAGTATGGCCCGGCTTTCCCTCATGACTAAGTGTTAGACCGCCCACTGTTTTCCGGCACGAGACCGAAAACAAGCGGGTCGGTCACTAAGTGGGAGTGGGAACTTAAGAGAGGAGTGTTCAAAAAATAAATTCATCGGGAATGGGATCATTGGGTGGATGGCGTCTTCCAAGATAGTAATGCCAATAGTTTCAAAAGACCGGGGACAAAATAAAACAGTGGAAGTGGGAATCTTTGGAAGCTCTCTAGTGCCGGCAAAAATAAAATAGGGACAGGATAACTTTCATTCCTACTAGTTTAAGAGGTTACCAGTTTTTTTAAATAAATCAAAAAACTCTACAGGGGTGGGTTCCGTAGAACCCAGTACCGCGTGTGCCATAACTATGGAGGGAACACGAACTCAAACTTGGCGCCTCGTCGGATGCACAAACTAGTGTCATGCACCCATCTCCTATCGAAATCCATGCGATGTAATCGTTTCCAATCGCATCTGATCTTCACTTTAAGTTGGTGTTTAAAGTAAACTACCAGATCCCGATCCGAAACAGATCCAACCCCATGAACCTCATTAAGACGTGTAACCCACGTCACTAGTCTTGCTACGGCTAGGATGGCTAGAAACACCATTCGTTTCTCCCCAGACCACGGCGGTGCTGCGTTGTTGATGACAGATGCTACATCCAGGACCATCGGCTGCTCGGCGTCGATGCGGGCCGTCACCTCCCTGACGTATCCCCAGAGATGTCGAAGTTTGCTGCAGGTGAAGAAGGCGTGCTCGGCCGTTTCTTCTTCGTCGTCTTCACAGCGCGGGCATAAGGGGACGTCCCTTAAACCATCTCTGCATAATCTGCCATAGAGGGGCAGTGCGTTCCGAACCAGTCGCCAGGTCAGAGAATACTCAGAATTGTTGAGATAACTCTGGCCTGGCGCCCAATTCCACTGGGAGCGGGCCTCCTCCCTCGACAATCCAAGCCGCTCCTCAAGTGGGTCCGAAGCGGTACCCTCCACTAGATCCCGATATAGTCTCTTCCTAGACCGGGCAAGGTTACTGGACCCCGGCAACGCTCTAAGCGCGGCCCGGCATTCGGCGAAGAACAAGGGCTCCCCTCTCGGCCTACGTCGTCCTTCGACCGAGAGGTCGGGTATGAGGTTGGGAAAGGCGCTCCCGACCGCAGGGACCCACGGAGTGTCTTCCATCAAAGTCCGACTCAGGAAAGCCAGTCTCTCGGCATGTCGATGACTTGCCAAGTCAGGCATCCCCAAGCCTCCCACACTCGGAACTTGAGTACAGACCTGTCTGCGGACGTACGCTTTCCGGCCCTTCCAAAGAAGCGAGAAGAGTAAGCGCGTGAAAGCGATAAGGCGGGCCGCAGGCAGTGGTAGTACAGACAGCCGGTAAAGGATGAGAGGAAAGACGTAAGTGGCGCACGCCTCCGCTCTGCCCTTTAAGGAAAGCTTCCTTCGAATCCAAGCCCGGACCGACGATTCGACCTTTGTCTGTACTTCCGACCAGTTCTTTTCCAGCTGGAGGCCCGGCCCGAACCACACGCCGAGGATTCGAACCGGGCCATCCGACCAGCTGAAGTCACCTGGAAGAGCGGTCTCTCCGCTCCAGGCACCCAACCGCAGGCCGTTCGACTTGCTGCGGTTGACTATGGCCCCTGTCACTTCTTCGTACCGAGCGAGCGCCTTAATCACCGTTCGAATGTCAGTACGGCTCGACACGAAAACGGTGACATCATCGGCAAACGCGGAAACCCTGACTCGCGCTTTGCGAGGAGGGATAGCGATCCCGCGCAGGACTGGTGTTGTCGCCTCATCCCTTAATTTGCGAAGGAAGGGTTCCAACGCCAGGATGTAGAGCAGGGGCGACAGCGGACAACCCTGACGTACCGACCGAGAAACAACGAACGATTCCGACCTCTTTCCATTGACTTGCACCACTGCCGTCGGCGAGTCATACAGAATAGAGATCCACCTGCGGAAGTCCGGACCAAAACCGGCAGCCGCTAAAACAGCTTTCAGGAAACCATGGTCGACCCTATCGAAAGCCTTGGACTGATCTAAATTGATCAGCGCGGCTTCAGCGTCGTCTTCTGTCCCCTCTATGATCATGCGAATCAAATGCAAGTTGTTCTGAATCGACCTCCCCTTCACAGCAAAGTTCTGCTCAGGCTTGATCAAATCACCGATAACAACCTGCAGGCGGTTCGCAAGAACGCGGGCCAAAATCTTTAACTCTGTGTTTAGCAGAGTTATGGGCCTGTAGTCGTCTAAATTTCCCCCACCAGGTTGGTCCCTCTTCTTCAGTAATGTGACCACTCCTTTGGTTACCTGTCCAGGGATTGACTCCTGAACAAACCAGTGGTTAAACACATCCTTCAGAATTGGGACAAACATGGGCGACAGCCTCAAATACATTTCGTACGGCAGACCATCGAGTCCCGGAGATTTGTTCAAGCCGACCTGCTTCAACGCAGTAACGATCTCGCCCTCCGTAATCCTGCCATCACAGCCAGCTGCTCGAGCCGCCTCGAGGCGGGGCGAGTCAGCCAAATAGCTGTCAAACTCCTGGCCGCGGAGTCTGGGCAGTTGGGTGAAGCGTTCCCCCAAATGCTCACGGAACCCCTCACAGATCTCACGAGACGATACCAGAGTATGTCCTTCCAGGTTTTTTACCTTCCGAATGTACCCATCCGAACCACGACGTAAAGCAGCCTTACGCTCAACAGCGTCAACGTTCACGGCTTCGTTAGAGACTTTCTTTAATCTAGCTCTAACTACTTGACCTTCATATCGCTCGCTAGCCAAGCGATTGAGGTCTCCCGTAATTAATGCTATCTCTAGGGGATCCCCCCCAGCCACCGCCCGGGTCATCTTATCCTCTACTTGCTTTTGCGTCCTAGCCCTATCTTGAGCGAGGCGCTGGCTGTAGCGGACACAAAAGTTCCTAACCTGAGCCTTAGTTTTAACCCAGTACCTACTCCCGATAACCACCCCCACTAATCCCCGCTGGAGTAGTAACGTTAGCTGTTCCCGGAAGTCTCGTATCTCCAGTAAGGAGGTATTAAACTTCCAGTACCCAGCCAACCTAGGCCTATCACTTAAGTTCAACCGGGCCGTAACCAATTTATGGTCCGAATGTCCTAACCAAGTGAACGTGGGACAAGATATGAAATCTACGTCGCCTCTTCTAACTAACATTCTGTCCAAGTAAGTACTCGGACAGAAGGCCGCGCTAGTATGCCACGTCCACATCTCCCGCCCTGGGTGATCAACGCGAAATCTGTCGACAAGATCGCATGAGGCCATCAGGTCAGACAGACTGCTTTCCCACCTCGCCGACCCTCTATTCCCACCGACCTTATCTATCTTGGGGTCTAGGATGGCATTCCAGTCCCCCATTAAAACTACTCGCTCCGGACCCTTGAGGAACGCCTCCAACCGTCGAAAAAAGGAAACCCTCTCGCCAGCAATGTTGGGCGCATAAACCGCAACGATCCGAAACTTGCTGTTTTCAACGGCAACATCGACCACGACCAGTCGTCCCACCGCATCCGCATGAACAACGCTCACCGCCGCAGGCAGGGTGCGTCTCACTAACAAAGAGATGCCACAACTATGAGCATCGCCATATGCTGAGTAGACGTCATAGTCGTCAGTCAGCACATCACAATCCCCATACGAATCGAAGTGGGTCTCTTCAATCGCAGCTACATCTACCTCACGGGCCACGAGATCCCTCAGCACGCGAGCAGCCCTGCTTCGGGATCTCATGCCCCTCACATTCCAACAAGCCAAGTTTAAATTTGTGGTCCCCATCAATTAGTGTCACACACGGGGCTAAAGTCCTCGGGAGTGAGGACGCCGAAGGTCTGACTGAGACTGCCGGTCAGCAGTTCGGACGAAATCCGTCCGTCTCGTGCCAAACCTCCCACGTCCACGGGGAAAGTTAATTTTAAAGCCCGAAAAAATGAGGGGTGAACATAAATGGGGACCCTCCCACTACATTTGGACTTAATTTCCTTAAATGAAGGGTGCTCCTCTTCTATAAGGGGTTGCTCCGGGATTGCGTCCTTGGCCGCCCTAAGCATTCTCCATAATGCTTTCTCCCTCCCGTTCCCGGTTTCCTGCCTCACAAACGTTATAATTTTGGGTGCATTTTTAAAATTTCGGGGGTCTTGCACCTGTTTTCCTCCTACGTGGGTGAAGCTCTCCAGCTGCTTAATGTATCGCCTCTGCCTTCCATTGAGGTCTGATTGGACCTGTAATGAATCTGCCTCACAGATCCTTACCCCCGGCAGAAAGGGGAACCTCCTAGTCTTCTCCCGTCTCACTGGCGTAGGAGGAGGTGGTACCGGGACGACTTCTGGAATGACCTCTTGCTTTCTTCCTGGAACGACTTCTGGCATGACTCCCTCAGCAGCTCCTTCTGGTTCAGAGGCCGGCGGCGCTACTGGGATGGGAGCCTCCTCTTCCCTCTGTCTCGCCGACACTGGGGACCTATCCCGAGGGCTGTTTAAGGGAGTGTAAAACTTGAGAGGAACATTTTCCTGTTCCATTGACTCGGAGGGGGCTAAAGATTTAATGTTTTCCTCCTCTCTTGCTGACTCTCGGACTTTTTTAGCTTTTGGGTCCTTTCTTTTGGGGGGCTCCATTGCTGCTTCCACCTCCTTTCCCTCTTCCTCCGATTCTGATGAGAGGGCTGTCAGCTTCCTCTTCAAAGCTGCAGGCATCGGTCTCCCCTTGGTTGGTATAGGAGTCGGGGTGGGCTTCCTCCCCTTCTCTGTGGACTCCTTGTCTACTGCTGCTGACGATGATGCCGACACGGCTGGCGCTTTTTGGGGAACAGCCGCCGGGGGCTTTGCTGTTATTCTTTGGGGGCAGTCCTTTGCCACATGCCCTGGCGTCTGACAGCGCCAGCAATGTGGCCTTCTTCCCTCCACGATGATCGACATAGACCAGGATTCGCATTTTAACTGCGCTGGAATCGCCTGAAACCCCTGCCGGTTGACCCTCATCTTCAGCCTGTATTCTCCTGTCAGAATACCATGCATTCCGCGAGTCGGCACCACCTCCTCGACGTCGCCATACTGCGACATTATCGCTCCCAGATGGTCGGAGTCGATGCAGCATGGGACGCCGAGAACCGAAACTGACGCGCTTCTCCTTTCCATATATTCGGGTCTTAATTTCATGCCCTTCCAGACTACGTCTCCGCCCATTGTAAGCTTTTCTGCTACCTCCTGGGTTGGGAGCAGCACATCCCACATTGCAAAGCTTTTCCTGAGGATATAGGAAGCTGGGATCTTCAAGCCCACCAGTGCTTCCATGACTCTCTCCTTCAGGACTCCTACCAACCCATTCGCCTTTGCGTCCAAAGTTACGAAGGAGATGATCCTCTTCCTCAATTTTTCCAGCGTTCCCGGAGGCAGCTTCACTGTGTTTCCTTCAGTGAACTCCTTGTATTTTTCCTCGAACACTCTCCTATAATGTTCAGGAGTCTTCTGCTGTTTGGGCCCCCACACTGAACTAGTGGGTTTAGCGGAAGCCGTTACCTCGATCTTCTTTTTATTGGGGATCCGCGAACCAGAGTTGGACGGCCTTGGCCATGGTTCATTAGCCGCGATCCCCTTCCTCCTTTCCGGTCTGTGAGCTGGTTTACTTGGGCCCTCTCCCCCTGATAGACTTTCATCCCCTGAGGAGCACCCTACAAATAAACCTGGGCGGTAGTTTTGTTCCGCCACCTTTAAGTCCCACGACTGGCTTTTCGTTAGTTTACTTTTATGAAAAGGGGTATCATCATACCCTTGGAAGAAAACTTCCGGAGACACCAATACTCTTGGAACCGCTGGCGTCTCCATTTCCAAAAGGAAATCCGACAACGCTGGATTGTCGCTCGACGCGACACTCCCTCGTCGCGATGAAGAGGTGCCCTGCGTGGCAACACCTCCTGGGGAGCACTCGAGCGTGTCTCCCCCCGACCGAACTGGAGTATCGCACGGCACGACACTCCCCAACAAAGCTCCAGAGGTGCCCTGCGAGGCAACACCTCCTGGGGAGCACTCGAGCGTGTCTCCCCCCGACCGAACTGGAGTATCGCACGGCACGACACTCCCCAACAAAGCTCCAGAGGTGCCCTGCGAGGCAACACCTCCTGGGGAGCACTCGAGCGTGTCTCCCCCCGACCGAACTGGAGTATCGCACGGCACGACACTCCCCAACAAAGCTCCAGAGGTGCCCTGCGGGGCAACACCTCCTGGGGAGCACTCGAGCGTGTCTCCCCGCGACCGGACTGGAGTGTCGCTCGACGCGGCACTCACCGAACTCGCAACTGGGGCGCCCTTCGCGGCCGCACCCCTCTCGCTGTCTTTAGCCAAGACAGCTCTGGCTTTTGAGACCCAGGTGGCCTCCATCTCAATCTGTGTCTGTCTGCCGACCACAACCCGCCGATTCGGAATCAGGGAGACCGTCGCCAAAAGGCACGTGAGTCTTCCCCGAACCTGCCGGCTGCTTAAGTTGGGACAAGCAGTCAGACTCTGAAAAAAAGAATTAATTAATATTAATTGCCAAAAAAGTGGCTACAAGAAAGAAAAAAGTAAGAAACTTAGCTCTAAAACCAAGTGGGAGCTGGAACTAGATAGAGGAAAGTGAGAAATTAGCTCTAAAACCAAGTGGGAGCTGCCTCCCCAACGGGGGAGGAACTAGAAAGATCATATAAAAAAAAAGAGAAAAAATCCCCAAAAGGGGGAGGAAAAAAGTAACAAAAGCCCGAAAAGGGGGCAAGAAAACGCTTTAAACCTAGCCAACGGGCCCGGTAGCGGGATGCTTGGTCTTTGGGAAGACGAAAATGTCGTAACTGAGAACAGATACTACACTTTGATCTTAGCCAAAAGGCCAGGAAAGCATCAGAAATTAAAAGGTATTTACTCCACCTCAGGAGTTAGGCACAAGGCCAGTTTTATCTTACTCCCACAAGTAAGATGTGACCACAGATTGGGTCGAGAAAGTGGGGTTAAAAGCCAGCGCTCGAGAGGTGAGCACTCTGGCCATTTAAAAATTGCCTGGGCAGCCCCGTCGGCATTCCCCGGTAGGGGCGCCTCAGACAGTAAGCAATAAACTTACTCCTCCCCAAAGAGGGGAGGCGAAGCCTGGGAGGGTGGACCTCCTAGAACTGCACAGGACAATCCCATAGACCGGCGTAAATCAAGGCCCGGAGGCCAAGACAATACCAGTCTATGGGGTGCAGTATCCATCGGAACAGATACTACACTTTGATCTTCGCCAAAAGGCGGAAGAAATTAAAATTTTGGGAACGATTTCTATCAGTATTTATAACGAATCTACCACAGTACAGCGGTCTATCCACTATACACTGTTTAAATTACATTAATAAATTAACAAGTAATAATAACTATTATTTTCTTTCAACAAACATTGTATAATACTATTTAACAACTTATTACATCAATTTTGAATATCAACCAATAATTTTAGACTTCCCCAGGCCGTTTTTCTCTAATTCAACATAGCTTTTAGACGCCATTTTTTTTTAACCGAAAATTACATTAATTCACTTCTTTTGGCTGCTAAGATCAAGGTGTAGTATCTGTTCCGATTGATACTGCACTCCATAGACTGGTATCGTCTTGGCCTTCGGGGCTTCATTCCGCCGGTCTATGGGTCTGTCCTGTGCAGTTCTAAGAGGTCCACACTCCCAGGCTTTGCCTCCCCTCTTTGGGGAGGAGTAAGTTTATTGCTTACTGAGGCGCCTCTACCGGGGGAATCCCGACGGGGCGGCCCAGGCAATTTTGAATGGCCAGAGTGCTAACCTTCTCGGGCGCTAGCTTTACAAGGCCAACTTGAATTTATTTGTTAGAGGATAACTAAGGAAGAGCGATAACTCACGTTTAAAAACACAATTTAGGTTTTTAAAACAAGGTTAGAGAATATAAATAACATATAAAAGCGTATTCTTATGTAAAATTAACATCTTCGTTCCCCTTTGGACAATTTTGCAGATGAAAAGGAGTGAGGATACCTAATTGATTTCAGTAGTGCTCAGGAGGCCTCCTTGATTTTCAAAGTACTCGGCGTTGTCCGGGAGAAAAGTGCTCAATATCCTAGATAGAGCTACTGTAGTGATAGGTTTGGAAAATATTTTAACGCCATCTTCGTTCCCCTTTGGACTATTTTGCAGATGAAAAGGAGGGAGGATACCTAAGTAATTTCAGTAGTGCTCAGGAGGCCTCCTTGATTTTCAAAGTACTCGGCGTTGTCCGGGAGAAAGGTGCTCAATATCCTAGATAGAGCTACTGTAGTGATAGGTTTAGAAAATATTTTAACGCCATCTTCGTTCCCCTTTGGACTATTTTGCAGATGAAAAGGAGGGAGGATACCTAAGTAATTTCAGTAGTGCTCAGGAGGCCTCCTTGATTTTCAAAGTACTCGGCGTTGTCCGGGAGAAAGGTGCTCAATATCCTAGATAGAGCTACTGTAGTGATAGGTTTGGAAAATATTTAAACGCCATCTTCGTTCCCCTTTGGACTATTTTGCAGATGAAAAGGAGGGAGGATACCTAAGTAATTTCAGTAGTGCTCAGGAGGCCTCCTTGATTTTCAAAGTACTCGGCGTTGTCCGGGAGAAAAGTGCTCAATATCCTAGATAGAGCTACTGTAGTGATAGGTTTGGAAAATATTTTAACGCCATCTTCGTTCCCCTTTGGACTATTTTGCAGATGAAACTGAGGGAGGATACCTAAGTAATTTCATTAGTGCTCATGAGGCCTCATTGATTTTCAAAGTACTCGGCGTTGTCCGGGAGAAAGGTGCTCAATATCCTAGATAGAGCTACTGTAGTGATAGGTTTGGAAAATATTTTAACGCCATCTTCGATCCCCTTTGGACTATTTTGCAGATGAAAAGGAGGGAGGATACCTAAGTAATTTCAGTAGTGCTCAGGAGGCCTCCTTGATTTTCAAAGTACTCGGCGTTGTCCGGGAGAAAAGTGCTCAATATCCTAGATAGAGCTACTGTAGTGATAGGTTTGGAAAATATTTTAACGCCATCTTCGATCCCCTTTGGACTATTTTGCAGATGAAAAGGAGGGAGGATACCTAAGTAATTTACGTAGTGCTCAGGAGGCCTCCTTGATTTTCAAAGTACTCGGCGTTGTCCGGGAGAAAAGCGCTCAATATCCTAGATAGAGCTACTGTAGTGATAGGTTTGGAAAATATTTTAACGCCATCTTCGATCCCCTTTGGACTATTTTGCAGATGAAAAGGAGGGAGCATACCTAAGTAATTTACGTAGTGCTCAGGAGGCCTCCTTGATTTTCAAAGTACTCGGCGTTGTCCGGGAGAAAAGTGCTCAATATCCTAGATAGAGCTACTGTAGTGATAGGTTTGGAAAATATTTTAACGCCATCTTCGATCCCCTTTGGACTATTTTGCAGATGAAAAGGAGGGAGGATACCTAAGTAATTAACGTAGTGCTCAGGAGGCCTCCTTGATTTTCAAAGTATTCGGCGTTGTCCGGGAGAAAAGCGCTCAATATCCTAGATAGAGCTACTGTAGTGATAGGTTTGGAAAATATTTTAACGCCATCTTCGTTCCTATTTGGACTATTTTGCAGATGAAAAGGAGGGAGGATACCTAAGTAATTTCAGTAGTGCTCATGAGGCCTCCTTGATTTTCAAATTACTCGGCGTTGTCCGGGAGAAAAGTGCTCAATATCCTAGATAGAGCTACTGTAGTGATAGGTTTGGAAAATATTTTAACGCCATCTTCGTTCCCCTTTGGACTATTTTGCAGATGAAAAGGAGGGAGGATACCTAAGTAATTTCAGTAGTGCTCATGAGGCCTCCTTGATTTTCAAAGTACTCGGCGTTGTCCGGGAGAAAAGTGCTCAATATCCTAGATAGAGCTACTGTAGTGATAGGTTTGGAAAATATTTTAACGCCATCTTCGTTCCCCTTTGGACTATTTTGCAGATGAAAAGGAGGGAGGATACCTAAGTAATTTCAGTAGTGCTCAGAAAGCCTCCTTGATTTTCATGTACTCGGCGTTGTCCGGGAGAAAAGGGCTCAATATCCTAGATAGAGCTACTGTAGTGATAGGTTTGGAAAATATTTTAACCCCATCTTCGTTACTCTTTGGACTATTTTGCAGATAAAAAGGAGGGAGGATACCTAAGTAATTTCATTAGTGCTCAGGAGGCCTCCTTGATTTTCAAGGTACTCGGCGTTGTCCAGGAGAAAAGTGCTCAATATCCTAGATAGAGCTACTGTAGTGATAGGTTTGGAAAATATTTTAACGCCATCTTCGTTACCCTTTGGACTATTTTGCAGATAAAAAGGAGGGACGATACCTAAGTAATTTCAGTAGTGCTCAGGAGGCCTCCTTGATTTTCAAAGTATTCGGCGTTGTCCGGGAGAAAAGCGCTCAATATCCATAATAGAGCTACTGTAGTGATAGGTTTGGAAAATATTTTAACGCCATCTTCGTTACCCTTTGGACTATTTTGCAGATAAAAAGGAGGGAGGATACCTAAGTAATTTCAGTAGTGCTCAGGAGGCCCTCTTTTATTTTCAAAGTACTCGGCGTTGTCCGGGAGAAAAGTGCTCAATATCCTAGATAGAACTACTGAAGTGATAGTTTTGGAAAATATTTTAACGCCATCTTCGTTACCCTTTGGACTATTTTGCAGATGAAAAGGAGGGAGGATACCTAAGTAATTTCAGTAGTGCTCAGGAGGCCTCCTTGATTTTCAAAGTACTCGGCGTTGTCCGGGAGAAAAGTGCTCAATATCCTAGATAGAGCTACTGTAGTGATAAGTTTGGAAAATATTTTAACGCCATCTTCGTTTCGCCTTTGGACTATTTTGCAGATCAGAAAGAGAAAGGATACCTAAGTGATTTCAGTAGTACTCAGTAGGCATCTTTGATTTTCAAAGTACTCGACGTTGTCCGGGAGAAAATTGCTCAATGTCCTAGATAGAGCTACTGTAGTGACAGGTTTTGATAATATTTTAACAGCATCTACGCTGAAAATGGTTGGGATAATCGAAAAGAGTGATTTCAGTAGTGCTCAGGAGGCCTCCTTGATTTTCAAAGTACTCGGCGTTGTCCTGGAGAAAAGTGCTCAATACCCAAGATAGAGCTACTGTAGTGATAGGTTTGGAAAATATTTTAACGCCATCTTCGATCCCCTTTGAACTATTTTTCAGATGAAAAGGAGGGAGGATACCTAAGTGATTTAAGTAGTGCTCAGGAGGCCTTCTTTATTTTCAAATTACTTGGCGTTGTCCGGGAGAAAAGTGCTCAATGTCATAGATAGAGTTACTGTAGTGATAAGTTTTGATGATATTTTAACAGCATCTACGCTGAAAAGGATGGGGAAATCGATGTAATTTCAGTAGTGCTCAGGAGGCCTCTTTGATTTTCAAAGAACTTGGCGTTGTCCGGGAGAAAATTGCTCAATGTCCTAGATAGAGCTACTGTAGTGACAGGTTTGGATAATATTTTAAAAGCATCTATGCTGAAAAGGATGGGATCATCGATAAGAGTGATTTCAGTAGTGCTCAGGAGGCTTCCTTGATTTTCAAAGTACTCGGCGTTGTCCGGAAGAAAAGTGCTCAATATCCATAATAGAGCTACTGTAGTGATAGGTTTTGAAAATTTTTTATCTTCATTCCCCTTTGGACTATTTGGCAGATGAAAAGGAGGGAGGATACCTAAGTGATTTCAGTAGTGCTCAGGAGGCTTTCTTAATTGTCCTAGATAGAGCTACTGTAGTGATATGTTTTGAAAATATTTTAACACCATCTTCGTTTCCCTTTGGACTATTTTGCAGATGAAAAGGAGGGAGATTACCTAAGTAATTTCAGTAGTGCTCAGGAGGAAATTAAATCCCAAAGTAAGCCGAAATGATTAGGGGATCATGTTATCTATTATATAAACGTCACCTGTCTGTATGGATGTATGTATGTATGTATGTATGTATGTATGTATGTATGTATGTATGTATGTAAAGCTTCTCCTCCGAAAGTACCCAACACACGGTCACACGGGTGACATCATTCCGACCGGCCATTTCGCCTTTGGACTATTTTGCAGATCAGAAAGAGAAAGGATACCTAAGTGATTTCAGTAGTACTCAGTAGGCATCTTTGATTTTCAAAGTACTCGACGTTGTCCGGGAGAAAATTGCTCAATGTCCTAGATAGAGCTACTGTAGTGACAGGTTTTGATAATATTTTAACAGCATCTACGCTGAAAATGGTTGGGATAATCGAAAAGAGTGATTTCAGTAGTGCTCAGGAGGCCTCCTTGATTTTCAAAGTACTCGGCGTTGTCCTGGAGAAAAGTGCTCAATACCCAAGATAGAGCTACTGTAGTGATAGGTTTAGAAAATATTTTAACGCCATCTTCGATCCCCTTTGAACTATTTTTCAGATGAAAAGGAGGGAGGATACCTAAGTGATTTAAGTAGTGCTCAGGAGGCCTTCTTTATTTTCAAATTACTTGGCGTTGTCCGGGAGAAAAGTGCTCAATGTCATAGATAGAGTTACTGTAGTGATAAGTTTTGATGATATTTTAACAGCATCTACGCTGAAAAGGATGGGGAAATCGATGTAATTTCAGTAGTGCTCAGGAGGCCTCTTTGATTTTCAAAGAACTTGGCGTTGTCCGGGAGAAAATTGCTCAATGTCCTAGATAGAGCTACTGTAGTGACAGGTGTGGATAATATTTTAAAAGCATCTATGCTGAAAAGGATGGGATCATCGATAAGAGTGATTTCAGTAGTGCTCAGGAGGCTTCCTTGATTTTCAAAGTACTCGGCGTTGTCCGGAAGAAAAGTGCTCAATATCCATAATAGAGCTACTGTAGTGATAGGTTTTGAAAATTTTTTATCTTCATTCCCCTTTGGACTATTTGGCAGATGAAAAGGAGGGAGGATACCTAAGTGATTTCAGTAGTGCTCAGGAGGCTTTCTTAATTGTCCTAGATAGAGCTACTGTAGTGATATGTTTTGAAAATATTTTAACACCATCTTCGTTTCCCTTTGGACTATTTTGCAGATGAAAAGGAGGGAGATTACCTAAGTAATTTCAGTAGTGCTCAGGAGGCTTCCTTGATTTTCAAAGTACTCGGCGTTGTCTGGGAGAAAAGTGCTCAATATCGTAGATAGAGCTACTGTAGTGATAGGTTTGGAAAATATTTTAACACCATCTTCGTTCCCTTTTTGACTATTTTGCAGATGAAAAGGAGAGGGGGGCAGTAAGTAGTAGCTTCTGCGGTATTGAACCTGGGGAGTGCTTCTGCGGTATAGGAACCTGCGGCTTCTGCGGTAGGGGACCAGAGGAGTGCTTCTGCGGTATAGGAACTTGAGGCTTCTGCAGTATGGCAGGCGGGGGAGGGTGCTTCTGCGGTATAGAAACAGGGGGGGGTGCTTCTGCAGTATAGGAACCTGAGGTATTTGCGGTATGGCACCCAGGGTGTGCTTCTGCGGTATGGCACCTGGGGGGTGCTTCTGCGGTATAGAAACCGCGGGGGGGGGGGGGGAGTTGCTCTTGCAGTATAGCAACTGGTGGGTACTTCTGTGGTATAGCAACCGGAGGGTGGTGCTTCTGCGGTATAGGAGTCGGAGGCTTCAGCGGTATGTCACTCAGGGGGTTCTTCTGCGGTATAGGGGGGTGCTTCTATGGTATAGCACCCGGGGGGTTGCTTCTGCAGTATAGGAACTTGAAGCTTCTGCGGTATAGCAGCTAAGGGTAGGGTGCTTCTGCGGTATAGGACCACGAGGCTTCTGCGGTATAGCACCTGGTGGGGGTGCTTCCTCAGTATAGGACCACGAGGCTTCTGCAGTGTAGCAACCGGGGGAGGGGGGGGTTCTCTGGTATAGCAACGGGGGGGGGGGAGGGGGTGCTTCTGTTTGTATGGCACTCGGGGGGTGTTTTTGCAGAATAGGAACCTGAGGCTTCTGCTGTATGGCAACCAGGAGGCTGCTTCTGTGGTATGGCACCCTGGGGGTGCTTCTGCAGTATGGCACCCAGGGGGTTGCTTCTGTGGTATGGCACCCAGGGGGGTGCTTCTGCAGTATAGAATCACGATGCTTCTGCGGTATAGCAACCAGGGGTGGGGTGCTTCTGCGGTATAGGACCACGAGGCTTCTGTGGTATAGTATTCGCACTGGGCCGGTGATAGATGCGTATTTCGCATTCGCACTTGGGCTGCGATAGGTACGTATGTATCATTCACACTGAAGCAGCGATAGGTACGTATATAGCATGCATACCGGGGCGGCAATAGGTACTTTTATAGTATATGCACCGGGGCGGCAATAAGTACGTATATAGTATGTGCACTGGGGCGACAGTAGGTACGTATATAGTCTGCGCACCATTGTGGCGATACATACGTATATAGTATGAATACCAGAGCGGAGATAAGTACCTATATAGTAAACGCAGATAGAGGTGGTACTTTTTATAGAAATATGTCATACTATTGCCCTGGAAAACGTAGGAGAAATGGTGGGGAAGAAGCAGCTTTCGCAAAAGGCAAAATGAGAAAGTAGCTGTGAAATGGGGCGACCAGGGAAGAGAAAGGTAGAAAGATAAAGAGACGGCTATAGAGGAGGGGGGAAATAGAAGTTTGAATATAAAGATGTTACACACGCGATTTCTCTTCAATTATATGTTTTTATGACCCCGAGCAACGCCGGGTAGCCCCGCTAGTATATATATATATGCAACACAAATTATATCGGCCAAAAAGATATATTTAAGTTGAAATACCCAATCAACGTACGGCTAAAAATAACATTGATTAAAGTAGTTTTTCAAAAATAAGTCCAAATGGTGGAAATTAAATCCCAAAGTAAGCCGAAATGATTAGGGGATCATGTTATCTATTATATAAACGTCACCTGTCTGTATGGATGTATGTATGTATGTATGTATGTATGTATGTATGTATGTATGTATGTATGTATGTAAAGCTTCTCCTCCGAAAGTACCCAACACACGGTCACACGGGTGACATCATTCCGACCGGCCAGCCCAGACGCGTGTAATATCTCGGAACCGGAAAAAAAAAATTGACTCTGCCGGGGTCGACTGAGCACTTTTCTCCAATGGGGGGTGGCTTTTAACTCCACTTTTCAACGTTATTTATACTAATTTGAGAAGAAAAATAATGCAAAGTCACGATAAACTAGATATGACGTCAGAGTAAGGGAGTGGCGGGTAGAAATTCACTCACACTACAACCATTTTTTTTCTTTCTTTCTTCTTCCCCTCTCACTCCCACACTTTCTTTCTTAATTATTAATAGACGCTAATATTCCTTCCCCCCTTCCTTCCTCACTATGGCCGTTCTGTTATCCTGATATAATACTTCCAGGCATTACCTCCTCCTTTCAGGCCAAATAGGGGGGGAGGGGGAATGTCGGCATTCACCGATGTGAGCGCCACAGGCCAAATCTGGGGAGAGGGAGTGTCGGCATTCGGCGGTGGGGCGCCTCAGGCCAAATCTGGGGAGGGGGAATGTCGGTATTCGCCGGTATGAGCGCCCCAGGCCAAATTTGGGGAGGGGGAGTGTCGACATTCGCCGGTGTGAGCGCCTCAGGCCAAATTTGGGGGGCGCCAGGCTAAATCTGGGGAGGGGGAATGTCGGCATTCGCCGGTATGAGCGCCTCAGGCCAAATATGGGGAGGGGGAGCGCCTCAGGCCAAATCTGGGGAGGGGGTGTGTCGGCATTCGCCGGTATGAGCGCCTCAGGCCGAATCGGGGGGAAATCGGTATTCGCCAGTGGGGCCTCAGGCGAAACTTGAGGAGGTGGAGTTCCAGCATTCGCAGGTGTGAACGCCTCAGGTGAAATTCAGGGGAGGGGGGGGAGTATGAGTAATCGTCGGTGAGATCACGACCTCAGCCTGTACTTTAGGGGAGAAGAAATCCCCAAAAGGAAAAGGGATTAAAAAAAAAAAATGATAATCTGATTTTTGATTCGACAGTGTAAAACCGACACCTACTGGATAGGATTAGATAATACACTTGATCTCAAGGCAAAAAATGCCGAGAACAGATACTACACTTTGATCTTAGCCAAAAGGCCAGTTTATTTAGGCAGGTGAGTTCCTTCGGACAACCCTCATCTTTATCTACAGATGAAGATTTTACAAACCTTGGGAACTCACCAGACCTTAGGCATAGTGCCCGTTATGTAGGGGGAGGGGGGGTCGGGGATAAGTGAGACAAGCTGTTCAATGTTTTTTATTTCACAAAATTTTACAAACAACATAAAAAAGAACATTTGCTGACTCCAAACTAGATTCTTGCACCAAAATACCGCATTCACTCTGTGGGTTGATCCCTACTTAAAATATCCCCAAAAAACATCGATGTAAAAAAGAATTATCGTGGGAGTGGGAAAAAATATTAAAAACACCCAAAAAGAAAGAAAAATAAAGAACGAAATAAAATGGTAAAAAAGTTAGTATGGCCCGGCTTTCCCTCATGACTAAGTGTTAGACCGCCCACTGTTTTCCGGCACGAGACCGAAAACAAGCGGGTCGGTCACTAAGTGGAAGTGGGAACTTAAGAGAGGAGTGTTCAAAAAATAAATTCATCGGGAATGGGATCATTGGGTGGATGGCGTCTTCCAAGATAGTAATGCCAATAGTTTCAAAAGACCGGGGACAAAATAAAACAGTGGAAGTGGGAATCTTTGGAAGCTCTCTAGTGCCGGCAAAAATAAAATAGGGACAGGATAACTTTCATTCCTACTAGTTTAAGAGGTTACCAGTTTTTTTAAATAAATCAAAAAACTCTACAGGGGTGGGTTCCGTAGAACCCAGTACCGCGTGTGCCATAACTATGGAGGGAACACGAACTCAAACTTGGCGCCTCGTCGGATGCACAAACTAGTGTCATGCACCCATCTCCTATCGAAATCCATGCGATGTAATCGTTTCCAATCGCATCTGATCTTCACTTTAAGTTGGTGTTTAAAGTAAACTACCAGATCCCGATCCGAAACAGATCCAACCCCATGAACCTCATTAAGACGTGTAACCCACGTCACTAGTCTTGCTACGGCTAGGATGGCTAGAAACACCATTCGTTTCTCCCCAGACCACGGCGGTGCTGCGTTGTTGATGACAGATGCTACATCCAGGACCATCGGCTGCTCGGCGTCGATGCGGGCCGTCACCTCCCTGACGTATCCCCAGAGATGTCGAAGTTTGCTGCAGGTGAAGAAGGCGTGCTCGGCCGTTTCTTCTTCGTCGTCTTCACAGCGCGGGCATAAGGGGACGTCCCTTAAACCATCTCTGCATAATCTGCCATAGAGGGGCAGTGCGTTCCGAACCAGTCGCCAGGTCAGAGAATACTCAGAATTGTTGAGATAACTCTGGCCTGGCGCCCAATTCCACTGGGAGCGGGCCTCCTCCCTCGACAATCCAAGCCGCTCCTCAAGTGGGTCCGAAGCGGTACCCTCCACTAGATCCCGATATAGTCTCTTCCTAGACCGGGCAAGGTTACTGGACCCCGGCAACGCTCTAAGCGCGGCCCGGCATTCGGCGAAGAACAAGGGCTCCCCTCTCGGCCTACGTCGTCCTTCGACCGAGAGGTCGGGTATGAGGTTGGGAAAGGCGCTCCCGACCGCAGGGACCCACGGAGTGTCTTCCATCAAAGTCCGACTCAGGAAAGCCAGTCTCTCGGCATGTCGATGACTTGCCAAGTCAGGCATCCCCAAGCCTCCCACACTCGGAACTTGAGTACAGACCTGTCTGCGGACGTACGCTTTCCGGCCCTTCCAAAGAAGCGAGAAGAGTAAGCGCGTGAAAGCGATAAGGCGGGCCGCAGGCAGTGGTAGTACAGACAGCCGGTAAAGGATGAGAGGAAAGACGTAAGTGGCGCACGCCTCCGCTCTGCCCTTTAAGGAAAGCTTCCTTCGAATCCAAGCCCGGACCGACGATTCGACCTTTGTCTGTACTTCCGACCAGTTCTTTTCCAGCTGGAGGCCCGGCCCGAACCACACGCCGAGGATTCGAACCGGGCCATCCGACCAGCTGAAGTCACCTGGAAGAGCGGTCTCTCCGCTCCAGGCACCCAACCGCAGGCCGTTCGACTTGCTGCGGTTGACTATGGCCCCTGTCACTTCTTCGTACCGAGCGAGCGCCTTAATCACCGTTCGAATGTCAGTACGGCTCGACACGAAAACGGTGACATCATCGGCAAACGCGGAAACCCTGACTCGCGCTTTGCGAGGAGGGATAGCGATCCCGCGCAGGACTGGTGTTGTCGCCTCATCCCTTAATTTGCGAAGGAAGGGTTCCAACGCCAGGATGTAGAGCAGGGGCGACAGCGGACAACCCTGACGTACCGACCGAGAAACAACGAACGATTCCGACCTCTTTCCATTGACTTGCACCACTGCCGTCGGCGAGTCATACAGAATAGAGATCCACCTGCGGAAGTCCGGACCAAAACCGGCAGCCGCTAAAACAGCTTTCAGGAAACCATGGTCGACCCTATCGAAAGCCTTGGACTGATCTAAATTGATCAGCGCAGCTTCAGCGTCGTCTTCTGTCCCCTCTATGATCATGCGAATCAAATGCAAGTTGTTCTGAATCGACCTCCCCTTCACAGCAAAGTTCTGCTCAGGCTTGATCAAATCACCGATAACAACCTGCAGGCGGTTCGCAAGAACGCGGGCCAAAATCTTTAACTCTGTGTTTAGCAGAGTTATGGGCCTGTAGTCGTCTAAATTTCCCCCACCAGGTTGGTCCCTCTTCTTCAGTAATGTGACCACTCCTTTGGTTACCTGTCCAGGGATTGACTCCTGAACAAACCAGTGGTTAAACACATCCTTCAGAATTGGGACAAACATGGGCGACAGCCTCAAATACATTTCGTACGGCAGACCATCGAGTCCCGGAGATTTGTTCAAGCCGACCTGCTTCAACGCAGTAACGATCTCGCCCTCCGTAATCCTGCCATCACAGCCAGCTGCTCGAGCCGCCTCGAGGCGGGGCGAGTCAGCCAAATAGCTGTCAAACTCCTGGCCGCGGAGTCTGGGCAGTTGGGTGAAGCGTTCCTCCAAATGCTCACGGAACCCCTCACAGATCTCACGAGACGATACCAGGGTATGTCCTTCCAGGTTTTTTACCTTCCGAATGTACCCATCCGAACCACGACGTAAAGCAGCCTTACGCTCAACAGCGTCAACGTTCACGGCTTCGTTAGAGACTTTCTTTAATCTAGCTCTAACTACTTGACCTTCATATCGCTCGCTAGCCAAGCGATTGAGGTCCCCCGTAATTAATGCTATCTCTAGGGGATCCCCCCCAGCCACCGCCCGGGTCATCTTATCCTCTACTTGCTTTTGCGTCCTAGCCCTATTTTGAGCGAGGCGCTGGCTGTAGCGGACACAAAAGTTTCTAACCTGAGCCTTAGTTTTAACCCAGTACCTACTCCCGATAACCACCCCCACTAATCCCCGCTGGAGTAGTAACGTTAGCTGTTCCCGGAAGTCTCGTATCTCCAGTAAGGAGGTATTAAACTTCCAGTACCCAGCCAACCTAGGCCTATCACTTAAGTTCAACCGGGCCGTAACCAATTTATGGTCCGAATGTCCTAACCAAGTGAACGTGGGACAAGATATGAAATCTACGTCGCCTCTTCTAACTAACATTCTGTCCAAGTAAGTACTCGGACAGAAGGCCGCGCTAGTATGCCACGTCCACATCTCCCGCCCTGGGTGATCAACGCGAAATCTGTCGACAAGATCGCATGAGGCCATCAGGTCAGACAGACTGCTTTCCCACCTCGCCGACCCTCTATTCCCACCGACCTTATCTATCTTGGGGTCTAGGATGGCATTCCAGTCCCCCATTAAAACTTAGCCAAAAGGCCAGGAAAGCATCCGAAATTAAAATTTTGGGCACGATTTCTATCAGTATTTATAACGAATCTACCACAGTACAGCGGTCTATCCACTATACACTGTTTAAATTACTTTAATAAATTAACAAGTAATAATAACTATGATTTTCTTTCAACAAACATTGTATAATACTATTTAACAACTTATTACATCAATTTTGAATATCAACACATAATTTTAGACTTCCCCAGGCCGTTTTTCTCTAATTCAACATAGCTTTTAGACGCCATTTTTTTTTAACCGAAAATTACATTAATTCACTTCTGTTGGCTGCTAAGATCAAGGTGTAGTATCTGTTCCGATGGATACTGCACTCCATAGACTGGTATCGTCTTGGCCTTCGGGGCTTCATTCCGCCGGTCTATGGGTCTGTCCTGTGCAGTTCTAAGAGGTCCACACTCCCAGGCTTTGCCTCCCCTCTTTGGGGAGGAGTAAGTTTATTGCTTACTGAGGCGCCTCTACCAAGGGAATCCCGACGGGGCGGCCCAGGCAATTTTGAATGGCCAGAGTGCTAACCTTTACGGGCGCTAGCTTTACAAGGCCAACTTGAATTTATTTGTTAGAGGATAACTAAAGAATAGCGAGGATACCTAATTGATTTCAGTAGTGCTCAGGAGGCCTCCTTGATTTTCAAAGTACTCGGCGTTGTCCGGGAGAAAAGTGCTCAATATCCTAGATAGAGCTACTGTAGTGATAGGTTTGGAAAATATTTTAACGCCATCTTCGATCCCCTTTGGACTATTTTGCAGATGAAAAGGAGGGAGGATACCTAAGTAATTTCAGTAGTGCTCAGGAGGCCTCCTTGGTTTTCAAAGTACTCGGCGTTGTCCGGGAGAAAAGCGCTCAATATCCTAGATAGAGCTACTGTAGTGATAGGTTTGGAAAATATTTTAACGCCATCTTCGTTCCCTTTGGACTATTTTGCAGATGAAAAGGAGGGAGGATACCTAAGTAATTTCAGTAGTGCTCAAGAGGCCTCCTTGATTTTCAAAGTACTCGGCGTTGTCCGGGAGAAAAGTGCTCAATATCCTAGATAGAGCTACTGTAGTGATAGGTTTGGAAAATATTTTAACGCCATCTTCGTTCCCCTTTGGACTATTTTGCAGATGAAAAGGAGGGAGGATACCTAAGTAATTTCAGTAGTGCTCAGGAGGCCTCCTTGATTTTCAAGGTACTCGGCGTTGTCCGGGAGAAAAGTGCTCAATATCCTAGATAGAGCTACTGTAGTGATAGGTTTGGAAAATATTTTAACGCCATCTTCGTTCCCCTTTGGACTATTTTGCAGATGAAAAGGAGGGAGGATACCTAAGTAATTTCAGTAGTGCTCAGAAGGCCTCCTTGATTTTCAAAGTACTCGGCGTTGTCCGGGAGAAAAGTGCTCAATATCCTAGATAGAGCTACTGTAGTGATAGGTTTGGAAAATATTTTAACGCCATCTTCGTTCCCCTTTGGACTATTTTGCAGATGAAAAGGAGGGAGGATACCTAAGTAATTTCAGTAGTGCTCAAGAGGCCTCCTTGATTTTCAAAGTACTCGGCGTTGTCCGGGAGAAAAGTGCTCAATATCCTAGATAGAGCTACTGTAGTGATAGGTTTGGAAAATATTTTAACGCCATCTTCGTTCCCCTTTGGACTATTTTGCAGATGAAAAGGAGGGAGGATACCTAAGTAATTTCAGTAGTGCTCAGGAGGCCTCCTTGATTTTCAAGGTACTCGGCGTTGTCCGGGAGAAAAGTGCTCAATATCCTAGATAGAGCTACTGTAGTGATAGGTTTGGAAAATATTTTAACGCCATCTTCGTTCCCCTTTGGACTATTTTGCAGATGAAAAGGAGGGAGGATACCTAAGTAATTTCAGTAGTGCTCAGGAGGCCTCCTTGATTTTCAAAGTACTCGGCGTTGTCCGGGAGAAAAGTGCTCAATATACTAGATAGAGCTACTGTAGTGATAGGTTTGGAAAATATTTTAACGCCATCTTCGTTCCCCTTTGGACTATTTTGCAGATGAAAAGGAGGGAGGATACCTAAGTAATTTCAGTAGTGCTCAGGAGGCCTCCTTGATTTTCAAAGTACTCGGCGTTGTCCGGGAGAAAAGTGCTCAATATCCTAGATAGAGCTACTGTAGTGATAGGTTTGGAAAATATTTTAACGCCATCTTCGTTCCCCTTTGGACTATTTTGCAGATGAAAAGGAGGGAGGATACCTAAGTAATTTCAGTAGTGCTCAGGAGGCCTCTTTGATTTTCAAAGTACTCGGCGTTGTCCGGGAGAAAAGTGCTCAATATCCTAGATAGAGCTACTGTAGTGATAGGTTTGGAAAATATTTTAACGCCATCTTCGTTCCCCTTTGGACTATTTTGCAGATGAAAAGGAGGGAGGATACCTAAGTAATTTCAGTAGTGCTCAGGAGGCCTCCTTGATTTTCAAAGTACTCGGCGTTGTCCGGGAGAAAAGTGCTCAATATCCTAGATAGAGCTACTGTAGTGATAGGTTTGGAAAATATTTTAACGCCATCTTCGATCCCCTTTGGACTTTTTTGCAGATGAAAAGGAGGGAGGATACCTAAGTAATTTCAGTAGTGCTCAGGAGGCCTCCTTGATTTTCAAAGTACTCGGCGTTGTCCGGGAGAAAAGTGCTCAATATCCTAGATAGAGCTACTGTAGTGATAGGTTTGGAAAATATTTTAACGCCATCTTCGTTCCCCTTTGGACTATTTTGCAGATGAAAAGGAGGGAGGATACCTAAGTAATTTCAGTAGTGCTCAGGAGGCCTCCTTGATTTTCAAAGTACTCGGCGTTGTCCGGGAGAAAAGTGCTCAATATCCTAGATAGAGCTACTGTAGTGATAGGTTTGGAAAATATTTTAACGCCATCTTCGTTCCCCTTTGGACTATTTTGCAGATGAAAAGGAGGGAGGATACCTAAGTTATTTCAGTAGTGCTCAGGAGGCCTCCTTGATTTTCAAAGTACCTGGCGTTGTCCGGGAGAAAAGTGCTCAATATCCTAGATAGAGCTACTGTAGTGATAGGTTTGGAAAATATTTTAACGCCATCTTCGATCCCCTTTGGACTATTTTGCAGATGAAAAGGAGGGAGGATACCTAAGTAAATTACGTAGTGCTCAGGAGGCCTCCTTGATTTTCAAATTATTCGGCGTTGTCCGGGAGAAAAGCGCTCGATATCCTAGATAGAGCTACTGTAGTGATAGGTTTGGAAAATATTTTAACGCCATCTTCGTTCCTATTTGGACAATTTTGCAGATGAAAAGGAGGGAGGATACTTAAGTAATTTCAGTAGTGCTCATGAGGCCTCCTTGATTTTCATGTACTCGGCGTTGTCCGGGAGAAAAGGGCTCAATATCCTAGATAGAGCTACTGTAGTGATAGGTTTGGAAAATATTTTAACGCCTTCTTCGTTACTCTTTGGACTATTTTGCAGATAAAAAGGAGGGAGGATACCTAAGTAATTTCATTAGTGCTCAGGAGGCCTCCTTGATTTTCAAGGTACTCGGCGTTGTCCAGGAGAAAAGTGCTCAATATCCTAGATAGAGCTACTGTAGTGATAGGTTTGGAAAATATTTTAACGCCATCTTCGTTACCCTTTGGACTATTTTGCAGATGAAAAGGAGGGAGGATACCTAAGTAATTTACGTAGTGCTCAGGAGGCCTCCTTGATTTTCAAATTATTCGGCGTTGTCCGGGAGAAAAGGGCTCGATATCCTAGATAGAGCTACTGTAGTGATAGGTTTGGAAAATATTTTAACGCCATCTTCGTTCCTATTTGGACTATTTTGCAGATGAAAAGGAGGGAGGATACCTAAGTAATTTCAGTAGTGCTCATGAGGCCTCCTTGATTTTTAAAGTACTCAGCGTTGTCCGGGAGAAAAGGGCTCAATATCCTAGATAGAGCTACTGTAGTGATAGGTTTGGAAAATATTTTAACGCCATCTTCGTTCCCCTTTGGACTATTTTGCAGATAAAAAGGAGGGACGATACCTAAGTAATTTCAGTAGTGCTCAGGAGGCCTCCTTGATTTTCAAAGTACTCGGCGTTGTCTGGGAGAAAAGTGCTCAATATCCTAGATAGAGCTACTGTAGTGATAGGTTTGGAAAATATTTTGACGCCATCTTCGATCCCCTTTGGACTATTTTGCAGATGAAAAGGAGGGAGGATACCTAAGTAATTTACGTAGTGCTCAGGAGGCCTCCTTGATTTTCAAAGTATTCGGCGTTGTCCGGGAGAAAAGCGCTCAATAATCTTTGATAGAGCTACTGTAGTGATAGGTTTGGAAAATATTTTAACGCCATCTTCGTTCCTATTTGGACTATTTTGCAGATGAAAAGCAGGAAGGATACCTAAGTAATTTCAGTAGTGCTCAGAGGGCCTCCTTGATTTTCAAAGTACTCGGCGTTGTCCGGGAGAAAAGTGCTCAATATCCTAGATAGAGCTACTATAGTGATAGGTTTGGAAAATATTTTAACGCCATCTTCGTTCCCCTTTGGACTATTTTGCAGATGAAAAGGAGGGAGGATACCTAAGTAATTTCAGTAGTGCTCATGAGGCCTCCTTGATTTTCAAAGTACTCGGCGTTGTCCGGGAGAAAAGTGCTCAATATCCTAGATAGAGCTACTGTAGTGATAGGTTTGGAAAATATTTTAACGCCATCTTCGTTCCCCTTTGGACTATTTTGCAGATGAAAAGGAGGGAGGATACCTAAGTAATTTCAGTAGTGCTCAGAAAGCCTCCTTGATTTTCATGTACTCGGCGTTGTCCGGGAGAAAAGGGCTCAATATCCTAGATAGAGCTACTGTAGTGATAGGTTTGGAAAATATTTTAACGCCATATTCGTTACTCTTTGGACTATTTTGCAGATAAAAAGGAGGGAGGATACCTAAGTAATTTCATTAGTGCTCAGGAGGCCTCCTTGATTTTCAAGGTACTCGGCGTTGTCCAGGAGAAAAGTGCTCAATATCCTAGATAGAGCTACTGTAGTGATAGGTTTGGAAAATATTTTAACGCAATCTTCGTTACCCTTTGGACTATTTTGCAGATAAAAAGGAGGGACGATACCTAAGTAATTTCAGTAGTTCTCAGGAGGCCTCCTTGATTTTCAAAGTACTCGGCGTTGTCTGGGAGAAAAGTGCTCAATATCCTAGATAGAGCTACTGTAGTGATAGGTTTGGAAAATATTTTAACGCCATCTTCGATCCCCTTTGGACTATTTTGCAGATGAAAAGGAGGGAGGATACCTAAGTAATTTACGTAGTGCTCAGGAGGCCTCCTTGATTTTTAAAGTATTCGGCGTTGTCCGGGAGAAAAGTGCTCAATATCTATAATAGAGCTACTGTAGTGATAGGTTTGGAAAATATTTTAACAGCATCTACGCTGAAAATGGTTGGGATAATCGAAAAGAGTGATTTCAGTAGTGCTCAGGAGGCCTCCTTGATTTTCAAAGTACTCGGCGTTGTGCTGGAGAAAAGTGCTCAATATCCTAGATAGAGCTACTGTAGTGATAGGTTTAGAAAATATTTTAACGCCATCTTCGATCCCCTTTGAACTATTTTGCAGATGAAAAGGAGGAAGGATACCTAAGTAATTTCAGTAGTGCTCAGGAGGCCTTCTTTTTTTTCAAATTACTTGGCGTTGTCCGGGAGAAAAGTGCTCAATGTCATAGATAGAGTTACTGTAGTGATAAGTTTTGATGATATTTTAACAGCATCTACGCTGAAAAGGATGGGGAAATCGATGTAATTTAAGTAGTGCTCAGGAGGCCTCTTTGATTTTCAAAGAACTCGGCGTTGTCCGGGAGAAAATTGCTCAATGTCCTAGATAGAGCTACTGTAGTGACAGGTTTGGATAATATTTTAAAAGCATCTACGCTGAAAAGGATGGGATCATCGATAAGAGTGATTTCAGTAGTGCTCAGGAGGCTTCCTTGATTTTCAAAGTACTCGGCGTTGTCCGGAAGAAAAGTGCTCAATATCCATAATAGAGCTACTGTAGTGATAGGTTTTGAAAATTTTTTAAATGCCATCTTCATTCCCCTTTGGACTATTTGGCAGATGAAAAGGAGGGAGGATACCTAAGTGATTTCAGTAGTGCTCAGGAGGCTTCCTTGATTAGCAAAGTACGCGGCGTTATCCAGGAGAAAAGTGCTCAATGTCCTAGATAGAGCTACTGTAGTGATAGGTTTGGAAAATATTTTAACGCCATCTTCGTTCGACTTTGGACTATTTGGCAGATCAGAAGGAGACAGGATACCTAAAGGAATTCAGTAGTGCTCAGGAGGCCTCTTTGATTTTAAAAGTACTCGGCGTTGTCCGGGAGAAAATTGCTCAATGTCTTAGATAGAGCTACTGTAGTGATAGGTTTGGATAATATTTTAACAGCATCTACGCTGAAAAGGATGGGGGAATCCATAAGAGTGATTTCAGTAGTGCTCAGGAGGCCTCCTTGATTTTCAAATTACTCAGCGTTGTTTGGAAGAAAATTGCTCAATGTCCTAGATAGAGCTACTGTAGTGATAGGTTTGGATAATATTTTAACAGAATCTATTTTGCAGATGAAAAGGAGAGGGGGTCAGTAAGAGTGACTTCTGCGGTATTGCACTCGGGGAGTTCTTCTGCGGTATAGGAACCTGAGGCTTCGGCAGTATGGCACCAGGGGAGTGCTTCTGCGGGATAGAAGCTTGAGGCTTCTGCGGTATGGCATCAGGGGTGCTATTGCGTTATATAAACCAGGGGGTGCTTTGCGATATAGGAACCTCGGGTTTCTGCTCTATGGCACCCGGGGGGTGCTTCTGCGGTATGGCACCCGAGGGGTGCTTCTGTGTTATAGAAACCAGGGGGGTGCTTCTGCAATATAGCAACCAGGGGGCTACTTCTGTGGTATATCAACCGGAGGGTGGTTCTGCAATAGGGAACCATGAGGTGGTATGGCACCCGGGGGGTGCTTCTGCTGTATGGCACTTAGGGCGGGTGCTTCTGCGGTATAGAATCACGACGCTTCTCGGCGTTGTCCATGAGAAAAGTGCTCAATATCCTAGATAGAGCTACTGTAGTGATAGGTTTGGAAAATATTTTAACGCCATCTTCGTTCCCCTTTGGTTATTTTGCAGATGAAAAAGAGGGAGGATACCTAAGTTATTTTAGTAGTGCTCAGGAGGCTTTCTTAATTGTCAAAGTACTCTACATTGTCCGGGATAAAATTGCTCAATGTCCTAGATAGAGCTACTGTAGTGATAGGTTTGGATAATATTTTAACAGCATTAACGCTGAAAAGGATAGGGGAAATCGATAAGAGTAATTTCAGTAGTGCTCAGGAGGCCCCTTGATTTTTAAATTACTCGGCGTTGTCTGGGAGAAAAGTGCTGAATATCCTAGATAGAACTACTGTAGTGATAGGTTTGGTAAATATTTTAACACCATCTTCGTTACTCTTTGGACTATTTTGCAGATAAAAAAGAAGGGAGGATTCCTAAGTGATTTCAGTAGTGCTCAGGAGGCCTCCTTGATTTTCAAAGTATTTGACGTTGTCCGGGAGAAAAGTGCTCAATATCCTAGATAGAGCTACTGTAGTGATATGTTTTGAAAATATTTTAACACCATCTTCGTTTCCCTTTGGACTATTTTGCAGATGAAAAGGACGGAGATTACCTAAGTAATTTCAGTAGTGCTCAGGAGGCTTCCTTGATTTTCAAAGTACTCGGCGTTGTCTGGGAGAAAAGTGCTCAATATCGTAGATAGAGCTACTGTAGTGATAGGTTTGGAAAATATTTTAACACCATCTTCGTTCCCTTTTTGACTATTTTGCAGATGAAAAGGAGAGGGGGGCAGTAAGTAGTAGCTTCTGCGGTATTGAACCTGGGGAGTGCTTCTGCGGTATAGGAACCTGCGGCTTCTGCGGTAGGGGACCAGAGGAGTGCTTCTGCGGTATAGGAACTTGAGGCTTCTGCAGTATGGCAGGCGGGGGAGGGTGCTTCTGCGGTATAGAAACAGGGGGGGGGTGTTTCTGCAGTATAGGAACCTGAGGTATTTGCGGTATGGCACCCAGGGTGTGCTTCTGCGGTATGGCACCTGGGGGTGCTTCTGCGGTATAGAAACCGCGGGGGGGGAGTTGCTCTTGCAGTATAGCAACTGGTGGGTACTTCTGTGGTATAGCAACCGGAGGGTGGTGCTTCTGCGGTATAGGAGTCGGAGGCTTCAGCGGTATGTCACTCAGGGGGTTCTTCTGCGGTATAGGGGGGTGCTTCTATGGTATAGCACCCGGGGGGTTGCTTCTGCAGTATAGGAACTTGAAGCTTCTGCGGTATAGCAGCTAAGGGTAGGGTGCTTCTGCGGTATAGGACCACGAGGCTTCTGCGGTATAGCACCTGGTGGGGGTGCTTCCTCAGTATAGGACCACGAGGCTTCTGCAGTGTAGCAACCGGGGGAGGGGGGGGGTTCTCTGGTATAGCAACGGGGGGGAGGGGGTGCTTCTGTTTGTATGGCACTCGGGGGGTGTTTTTGCAGAATAGGAACCTGAGGCTTCTGCGGTATGGCAACCAGGAGGCTGCTTCTGGAGTATGGCACCCTGGGGGTGCTTCTGCAGTATGGCACCCAGGGGGGTGCTTCTGTGGTATTGCACCCAGGGGGGTGCTTCTGCAGTATAGAATCACGATGCTTCTGCGGTATAGCAACCAGGGGTGGGGTGCTTCTGCGGTATAGGACCACGAGGCTTCTGTGGTATAGTATTCGCACTGGGCCGGTGATAGATGCGTATTTCGCATTCGCACTTGGGCTGCGATAGGTACGTATGTATCATTCACACTGAAGCAGCGATAGGTACGTATATAGCATGCATACCGGGGCGGCAATAGGTACTTTTATAGTATATGCACCGGGGCGGCAATAAGTATGTATATAGTATGTGCACTGGGGCGACAGTAGGTACGTATATAGTCTGCGCACCATTGTGGCGATACATACGTATATAGTATGAATACCAGAGCGGAGATAAGTACCTATATAGTAAACGTAGATAGAGGTGGTACTTTTTATAGAAATATGTCATACTATTGCCCTGGAAAACGTAGGAGAAATGGTGGGGAAGAAGCAGCTTTCGCAAAAGGCAAAATGAGAAAGTAGCTGTGAAATGGGGCGACCAGGGAAGAGAAAGGTAGAAAGATAAAGAGACGGCTATAGAGGAGGGGGGAAATAGAAGTTTGAATATAAAGATGTTACACACGCGATTTCTCTTCAATTATATGTTTTTATGACCCCGAGCAACGCCGGGTAGCCCCGCTAGTATGTAATAGAATTCAAAATACAACTCACTCTATGCAAGCGCCGCTAAGGCCAATTCGAACAATATTACGCGGACCTGATATTTTCGACCATAATTGTCTTCCGGTGCCGATGAAGTTGCTACAGTGAAAAATTATATTCGAAGGTAATATTCTACGACACAAGCTTTCGCAAGCTTTGCAGACAAAAAACACGGCTCCTCTACAATTTTATTATAAATTTTGTTTATTATTATTATATTTTTATATTTTTATCTTCATATTTTCAAAGTAAAGTTTTATTTACTCGCTGTACTTACATTGCGGTAATGATCCTCTGACGAGAAATATTTTTTTTTAAAAAACCCATGGGTTAACGACTTTAAATTACTTTGCTTGAACTTTGAATTGTAATATAATTTGATTCACACCTTATTTTATCTAATGCTATTAATGCCTTGTTCAGTACATTGAGCTTCATTTGTATCCGGATGGTTACTAATTAAAGATATTAATTTCCTCTTATATCTTTTGTTGTATTAACCTTATATATACTTGTATATATATACATATATATATATATATATATATTTATCTCTCTCTCTCTCTCTCTCTCTCTCTCTCTCTATATATATATATATATATATATATATATATATATATATATATATATATATATAAATATGTATATGCATATATATATGTATATATGTATCTATATATACATATATATATATATATGTATACATATATATATGTATAAGTATATGTATCTATATATATACATACATATCTATGAATATATACATATATATATGTAAATACATATATATATATGTATCTATCTATCTTTCTCTCTATACATATATAGGTAAAGTTACCTATATATATACATATATATATATATATATATATATATATATATATATATATATATATATATATAGATATTGATATATATATAGGTAAATGAATGAATGCGAAAGGTTTCTTTATTTCTCACTCCTATATTACAATGAAAACGAGTTTCTTTTATTTAAATCAGGAATACACCACACTACTTTAAACATACGGTATGCATATATTATTTACGGAAAACCCATAAACCATCTGTCAAATTTGGATAACACATTTTTAAACAGTCTATAATTAATTATTGGTTAGTGCTATGTATTTGTAATTTTATTAGGCTATTTTTCGTATATATCTGCAATGGTTTTGTCGATATTAACAGTAATTAATTAAAATAATTTAATTAAAATGATCAATTACGAAGACCTTACGTAAATAATAAATAAGATAATTTAAATGAAACTAATATGACTGAGCTAGGTAGAAAGATATACAGATGAGGCATAATAGTTTAATATAAAGGATGAGGTGAATGCTTTCTGTTTATCTTTGGATAGTGGGCTCTTTTAAAAACAATACACATTAAATGTTTGCGTCTTACTCGACACTACTCTTCCCCCTTCTCTTTCCAGTCATACATTTATTCAGCAACGTAATATTTTCTTTTTAATTGTTTTTCAAATTACCCCTCTCACACACTCCATCGCTCAGGCGAATTGATTTCTTTTTCTGTTTCATTTCTTTGGCCCCCTTTAAGAAATAGTAATTTTGTCAAAATTGCCAAAATAAACCTAACTTTTTTCAAAATCAATTACATGGTATCGTCCAAAACGTGAACAACTACGAAAATCGACAGCAGATACAATTAGAAACTTCTATAGAATGTTCACAGTCGATCAGCTCAAACAACGCGTCGACGATTCAGAACAATGTTTGCTGATGTTTCAGGCAAGAAAATGTTGTTTTTTTGCGTCCGTATATCACAAAAGATGATACGTGAATTAACCTTATCACAGTAGAGTCTAATCGGTAATCAGCTGAGTTAACAGTAGAAGGCGAAAGCCGTACAACGTGTCCAAAGACGTAATTATCAACAGGCACCGTTTTTGCAACCGTATTTCGTGATACACTATAGATTTTGTTTATCTATTGCCTTGTGATAAACGCCGCATCACTAGCAAATATGGTAAAGCAGTATTGGTGTGGTTGAAAAAAGGAACACACTACAAAACGAACACAAAAGAAGAAACAAGTGTTTTTTCACTAAGAAAATTCACCCTGTCACAAGTTGATCGCTACGACAGCAATAAACACGTGAATTACACTTCGGATTCCCGCAGGACACACCTTATTCTCAAGTTCCATACCCAGCCGCTACTGTCTCTTTGCAGACATCAGAAGAATGCTCCCGGAGAAAAGATTTTTTCTGCAATTAAGAAGGGATATACAATCACTGAGGCGTATTTAGGTCAAAGGCAAATTTCTCTACAAGAAAACTGAATCGAATTGTTAGAGAAGCGTTAGAATCTGTGTATCATCTTAGAAAAAGACTATGTAGATGAATACAGTCAATTATTTCTTAAAGTTGTCGTTGTATTAGACAGACCCGGAACTAATAGGGTGATATGTTATGTATATCGTGTTATATATATCAGAATAAGTTTCACGAAAAATATAGCAACTGAAATGATTATGTATGTATATTCAATTAGTAAATAGTGGTTGCAATTAACAGCGAAGGATATCACATAGAAGTTAAATAGGTTTTTATTTTACAGCATCGTACAATTGATTAGTAGTGCACAACTGCTTCGACACAATGCATCTTTATATAACATGATGTCAGTTAGTTTCCATTCTTTTAATCATTTCTTTCCTTCTCTCCAAAAGAAATATGATGAAATATACTCAGACACCATTGCATTAAACAAGTAATAAACATAATTATTAATACTAAGACAATCAATGTAAGCGTGTGCATTGTGCGACACGCACAAAAAGGCAGGCACCATTATTTTTTGATAGATTGTGTGTCATTCAATTCAATCCGATTAATTCAGTGAAAAGTAGAAAAAAGCATGTTTCAATTACCATGTACAGAAGGCGTGATAGAGATTTACACAACAGAGGATACAGTAATCCAAAACCTGCCGAAATTCACCTTGAATGGATGCGTTGTTTTCGTAGTCATTACCTCTCCTGGAAGTATATTCCAAGGCCCAGAAATCCTGAATTAGAAAGCGGTCCACCTTCTGTTCAATCGAAGTCAGCAGTGATATACAATTCTTGCTGGTGCAGACTGAATAGGTCCTGCTTATATGTTAATGACCATTGAGGATAGTGTAGCTCAAATTGAGATCACCGCGTATACGTCGGTGCTCAAGGGAGAACATGTTAATTTTTCCGAGTCGGTTTTTATAGGGAAAGTCCCATAGATGCTACACCATTCGAGTAGGCAGTATTTGAACTCTCTCCAGTATTGGATATAGAAAAGAGGCTTGGACACCAAACTGTAATAGTGACAAGTGAGACATAAGATGGAAGACATATTCCAGGAGTAAGTTTGCAGAAAGAGCGTCAAATGAGAAATAGACTGCCGATTGATTTATTTGCAGCATGAATGCAATGTTTAGACAGCTTGAAGAACGAGTCAACCAGAAGGCCAACATCTTTTGTCTGATTACGCTCCTTTGATAAAGCCGTATCACCACCGAAAGTAAGAGCCGAGCCAGAAGGAAAACCCACTGCAATATGGCAGCATTTTTCGACATTGAGTTATAAGTCATATTTGGGCTGGTGAATCTCTTTCCCATTTTAGGGTTCTTTATTGTGCAGAAACGTATCTGTAATATGATTGGCTGCACACTTTCTTCTTCTCTACACCCTCTATTTCGCAGATGTGATATTGCTACGCTCAGCCTTTTCTATAAATACTATTATGGCATGTGTTCTTCGGAATAGTGTGATCTATTCCCTGCTTCTTTTGTTTCAGTTCGTTTGAGTCGTTGGTCTAGTAGTTTTCATCAGTTCGCTGTACCTCATTGTAATAAAGCTTCCTATTCTAGTAGTTTATTTCCCCAAACTACAAACTTGTGGAACTCTTTTCTTGCTGACTGTTTCCCTCCTAACTATTTCCCTTGTATTTTCAAGACTAAGGCAAATAGGAATAGTCTGTCTTTGTGATGATCATATTTCGTTATTGTAAGGTCCTTACATTAAGTGACTTAATGTCTTGTCTGAAGCGATTCCCATGAAAAAAGTCGCATTCAATCGATTATTTTGAGGCATGCTGAGAGCTAGACTTTAGATTGTTAATGTTGCTTCTATGGGCTGGTAATTTGACGTCATCTGCAAATAGGAGCATACTTCTTCCAATCACTTCCGGCATGTCGTTGGTATTAAGTACAAAGAGAATAGGACCCAGCACGGAGCCTTCAAGAACACTACTGTGTTACGAAGAGAATAAGCATCGACGTCAAGTCTCAATGTGTTTTTATTTGAAAGAAAACATTAGTTGGATAAACAGACGCTGCAAAGATCGAATCGAATCCGACTTGACGAGAGACATTAAAAATAACAGATATTTTCAGATTCCTTCTTTTAATATATTGGTTTCGCTATGAGTATTTTATTTCAAACTTAAGCGTGACAGGCCGAAGGACACCAGCGCATCTTATATAGATACGTGAAGTCACTAAATAATGCTTTTTCAAAATAAAACTCCAAATACCGAATGAGCACCATAACAGGTTTATGTTATTTGGCGATCACTTATCAAGGCCAAAAGCAACTCGAAGATACGTGATAAGGCCAAGTAATTATTGTCATCCGGAAAATGAGGGACAATGAATGGTATGAACTATGTTTGAGTACATATGAAGCGGTTCGTGACAAAGGTAATTTGATTACAATACAGTCGATGAAGTCTGGTTCGAAGTGCTTTTTTTTTTAAATATCTATTTCCCCAGATAAAGTTCTGTATTATTATTTTCATTATTTTCATCGCATGTTATAAAGATGGGTCTTCGCCCAAATAAGAAACCTCAAATTTTTATAAATCAACAAAAATATATAATTTGACAATAAACAAGGATTAGAACAAATAAATGCCAGACAAACGATGGGATGTGTTATACTTTAGTCTTATAGATATGCGAGTCACATCAAACATACTATTTAAAATTTAAGTGCGACATCAGGACCGACGTAGTGGTGTAATATGCGTCCATTTAATCTGAACGCTTCGGGATGCATCATTTTATGCGGCTGTGAAACATTACATAACAAGTGACAGAAGGATGTGAGAACACATTAAATACAGACAGATTAATACAAATAACAGAAATAATAACATTAAACGGATGACACGATACATCTCCGTGACAGGATGCTAGTTTGTCGATTGTTATACTCGGAGACATGTATTTATTCACTTGGATAGCATGTAAGCGTACATCACACCTGATCCCGTCTAAGTACTGTCGATGCTCAACATCGTTTTACCTTAGTGATCTCAATACTAAAAATAGTTCAACAATAGCAACATTATAACACATAACTTGTTTGTCTTACAATCTTTGTTTCGTTCTAAATAAAAGAAAAGTGTTCATGTATGACATTACAAGTTTGATTTTTGGCAAGAAAACATTTTTTATTAAATAAAATCAAAAATAAAAATTATGAAATGTCAAACAATCTTTTTTTCGATTTATAGATTTTTGTCGTTCCGGGATATTCGTAAATCATTTGTTTTTATGTTTCCATTTTTCCGCCCGATATCAACAAATCAGTTGTCTTCTTTCGACTCCTCTGGGAAATTATAAGAAAATACACTTTCAAATGTTCATGTGACATTTATACTCAGTCTTATATTTTCCAGCAATATGGGTGCAACTTCTTTATTGTTACTCTCTTTAGTACACTAATAATAATGAATAAGCTACTAGATGTAAGGTTTAAAGTTGTACATTTTGAAGTGCTTGTCTCTAGAAGCCTTTGTCCTTACGAATCCTACACTCAAGCAATGCTAGGCTAAAAATGGCTACACAAAGTAGCCCCGGATTATTTCATTTTAACGGTTGCAAAATTAGTGGGAACCAGCGTACAATGGATTATATTAGCGACATGTCTTCTATTATGTAACACCTTTTAAAACAGATCATCAGCTGTTTACCATGTAACTGTTTCGGAGATTCAAAAACAGGACAGTTATAATATTCATGGCTCTCCAATGGTACTGATTAAACTACTATGTCGAAATAATTCAGCTTAAAATTTCACTAATATATACATAAATAAATAATAATAATAATAATAAAATAATAATATTAATATAATACCCTTAAGACTACCGTATGATATGGTAATTTGCATGTCAAATAACATTAATTATAACAATAATAATAATAATCAAAATAATAATAATACTATCTAAACACTGCACCCAATAACCATTCTGCAATATGGTAGCTAGCAATAAAAGTATATAGGAATTAAAGTTGTATTAAAAAAAAAAAAAAATAAATGAATAAATAAATAAATAAATATATATACATATACATATATATATGTACACATATACACATATATATACATATATATATATATACATATACATATATATAAACATATATATATACATATATATACATACACATATACATATATATATATATACACATATATACATATATATATATATACATATATATATATACATATACGTATATATATATACATATATGTATACATATATATATATATACATATACATATATATATATATATACATATATATACATGTATATATATATATCATTATACTTATATATACATATATATGTGGGTGTGGGTGGGTGTTTGTCTGGGTGGGTGTGTTTGCGTTCTAATGCGTTTGATTTATTTTGTACTAAATAGTTAATTGATATGTGATAAGAACACACACACTGATAAATAAATTTATTGTTAACAGTGTTTAGTGTTACATGACTGGGAACGGATGTTATGACCTGAAACAAACAGGTAGTGTGTTACGCCATTAAATAACCACACCACGGGGTTGATGATGATGATGATGATGATGATGATGAAGACGACCGCGATGACGACCACGAACAACATGAACACCCAAATAATGATTAGAGGTCCTGTAAATCTGTCCGTTTTCCACAAGTACGTTTAAAATATCTTTTTGAGAAACATTCTACATATTACAAGCTGCATTGTCTACTTTTCCTAATTTACGTTTGAAAGAAATGCATTGCACTGATATTTCTTTCTTTAAAAACACACTCAAACAAATTCCTATATCTGAGCGTGAAGTTAAGTTATACTCAACCTTTACCCCTACTAATATAGTAACTTCTATTCAATGTTTGATTGCCGGAAGCCATGATTTCATCAAGTATTTTAGGAGAAACATCTGAAGTATTCCAATGGTCTTACATTACAAGTGAACCTTTATTTCTGGTGTGTATATATGTATGTGTGTGTTTGTCGCCGCTACGTGACTTCTCTATTTTGTATTTACATTTAATCAGTTATTTATATTGAAGGTAATGCAATAGAGAAGATAAAATAAAACGAGAAAAAATACAAACGCATATTGTCGCTCAGATTCCATGGAACTCTTGTGGTCCTGGTAAAGGCCGGTAAAAAAGCAACAGAGTTACAAAAATAATTGAATGCAACGAATCATACGCAAATAACGGTGGTAATAATCGCAAGCCAAGCCATTATCTCAAGTTATGGTATATACCTCGTTTTCGTCAATTGAAAAAGCAACAAAGAACAAGATGAAACCATTTTCAAAAGGAATGCGTCGTTGATGTCTCTTGAAATCGGGCGAATCTAGTAAAGAAGGAACACAAAATATTAGTTTGCTTAACTCGGAACAGATTTCTGTAAACGTGTCAAAGAATACACGTGGACACGAATCAAATGCGTATTGTTATGTTCGGCAAAAATATGCTAATGCGTTCCTGACGTCAAATATTAAGTGGATGTTATGTAGAAAATATGAAGTAAATAAGATTTTAATCATGATTTGGTTTCTTACGCCAGTTGTCCTGAAGGAACTCTCACTGGCATTGTTTTATGGAGTCTAAGTCACAGTAAGTCTTCCCAGATTTCTAAGACTCCCCGATTCTAACTATTAGAATTACAACTTGCTTGATGTTCTCGCACTAGACGTTAAATCACTGGCAATGGTGAGTGTTTTATTTCAGGAAGTTAAGTGACAATATTCTTTAAGATTCAAGTACTCTCAAAAGTCTTTCAGTAAACGTCTAACTGATGCTATGCTTCCCCGTTCTTTCTGCCTTATCAGTGCGTCTTTCCGTAATGGTAATTGTAGAGAGGGGGTTATATCAAATACTTATATTTTACTCATATATTACCACGACTAGTTACAGTTCGCCTTAATGTTTCATTTATACTAGTTCATGGCCATCCCTACTACAGGCCACGCAATCATGCAACTGGGGTCTTTTACTTGGGGCCATGTGAATTTTCTTAATATATTCGATGTAGAAGTTGCAAACAAATGGAAAGTTCCCCTGTGAGATTAGTTTGATGTTTTTATGTGTTTTACATAAAAAATAATAAGAACCACATTGAGCTAATTGATACATTTGACAATTATTGATGAATTCCTATAAATGAAGAGACAGGTAACTTTGAATAAACAAAGACAAATGCATATTTCAATGAGTGATTTTTATTTCAATGTGGGATTTTTTTAAAGAGAATGTGTACTTGTGTCAAAAGATCATTACTTGTATATTGTGGTTTAAAAAAGGTTTTGTTCAAATGTGATGTGTGGTTTACTAACCAACAATTTAAACTGCCTTCATTTTTATTGGTTTCAACACAACATGTTGGCTATAGTATTCATTTCACATCATAAAATTATCCAAAACAAAGTTCAAACTAAACTTTCAGTATCCAAATCTCTAGTGTTGTCTCGTAGTCCATTAATCTAAGCAAACAGATTCACATAAATGGAAGAGTAAATGAGATAATACAATGTCCATAGATTAAATAGAAGGTTTAGTTAAAAATATATAGGTGATCCTATAAAATTGACAGGATTCACAGTAATAAGTTACGATAACCAGAATGTGTCAAAACAAGGATGGCGCTACTTACAAAAATGTCTAAGGAAAGTTCTTCACCTCAAAATCAGAAAGTAGTAATTAAAATTTCCCACTAAACAGTGGTATCCAGTGGAACTTTTAAATCAACACGATCTGTTCCTTTCAAAAACTTCCATACTCATGATAAAAACAGTATCATTGAATATTTCCTCCTCTGTTAGACAATCATTTTGTGTGTAGAAAGATGTGCTGCCCCTCTCGACGACCGTCGACCCCAACGTTGTGTTTCCGTGGTCTTCTTTGTTTTCGACGCTTAGCCGTGTCGTCTATCCACTGACGAATCGTCGAGGGCACAGCACTGGTCCCCAAGTTAAACAAAAGAAACACAACTCTCGAGAAAGAACACGAACACATATACGTTGTGTATAACTTAGTTTTAACTATGAGTGTGTGTGACACCGTCCTGTCGACACCCATATTGTCGTTGCTCAAGTCATCAGCTCATCTCATCGTTTTCCCGGTCCGATCTGCTCTCTCGGAAGGTTCGAACCTAACTGTTCGTCTTCTCTCCGAAACCTAAACTCGTTAACTTTTGCCATAAACTTTACTGTCGTCAACTGTCGTAAAACTTACCTACCTTACTGTAGTCAGGTGTCGTAAAACACTGTCCCTCCTAAATGTCGCCTGTCCTGAACAATAGAAATTGACCACTCCCACAATTCTTTTGTCTCTGTCTTCCTATTCTCCCGACCTTCATTGTATCACGTGTTATATATCCTGCTATATGAAAGAGCGACATTTTAATATATTTGGAGATACCAGTTTCTAGGTCTGGCAGGTGATAAAATGTTTCGTATGCCAATTCATCCAACAGATATTCGCATTGTGAGCAAGTATGGCCTGAATCATTGCTATAATTTTAACATCAACTTTCAACTGAAGAAGTAATTTTGTTTTTTGAATATGGAATTTCTGAATAACATTTTGTACCGTAATACAATAAGTACCACCAGAATCTTGTCTCAATTTACAAAATTCAGTTTCAAGACAGTCGGTGGTAAATCCTCCATAAATAACAAAATTGAACCCACTGTCAAGTAAATATGAATTAAACAATTACATGTATGCTTGATAGCCATACTAGTGTCTCTTGTGAAGGATTTTATTTTCTTCCCTCGCTTTCCCCTCATTTGTTTTGCCATACTTCCAAAATTTACAAGAAATGTAAAATTTCCATCATTTCGATCTAATAATACGCTTTTCAATGGATCATTTTGTCTTGCCCCTCCTATAAATATATTTTACACTCACTACTTTTCAAAATTTTAAAACTTCTTCGATAAAAGTAAGTTCCTCTTGTATCATCATCCTGTAATAATGGATGAGTTTTCATTGCAGTTAGTCTCATCACAAAACACTTTCAAACAGTGGGAAACGTTTTGTCTCTCAACTGGTTTTGGAAGATCCGCTACTTCTGTTAGTTGTCACAACTTATCAAATTGATTTTTCTCATGCGCAAAAAGTTGTTTCACTATTTTCCATTTTGTTATCATTTCTTTACCATCAGAATAAAACAGCAATTCTGAACAGGCCTCAGTTATCCAGTTATTTCAAATACTTTAAAATATATGTACATAATCGAAAAGCAAGTATATACCATTTTTAGTAACACAAGGCTTATTTTTAACAGTATCAAATTTCTTGAATAAAGCTTGATTAGTCCGATTATTGTCACAAATAACTGCAATTACATGACCTTTTGAATAATTAACTAAATCAACAACATTTCTAACATTTTGAAACAAAAATTCCGAGTTTAGTTTGGCAACTGGGATCATCTAAATCAAAAACTTTGGTCCACCATGTAAACATTTGATCATAATACCCAATACAGTTTTTGCTAATGCCTCTTCAGAATCTTTGGAAACATTAAATATGTTTCCCTCTTCATATTGAAAACTCACTTTAATATAAACTGCATCAACTAGGATGATACCTTTTTTCTGTTTATCTGACAGTTTGCTAAACACATCACCAAGAAAATTCAGATCATTTACCTTCGAAACTTTTGAGGTCATATTCACTAGTGTTTTCATACTGGGTAATTTGTAATGATCTCGAAGTTTCTTATAAAGAGACCGAGATGTGGCAAAATATTCAAATGCTCGGACAAGCATTTTCGACCCGTAAACATTTTTGCAAACTATTCGTGGTGACATAACTTCAATATATTGTCTCAGAACCTGTTTCCCTAGTTCAATTTTCAAGTTACTAAGGTAACGAATTGCTTTCTCAATTTGAAACTAATGTTGAAACTTATTTATTCTGTTTTTCAACAGGGAAGAAATGTGTGTGAGTATACTTGCATGGTAGCATTCAAACGTTAAGTTTTCAAAGAAATTTTATTTAAAAAATCGGATTACTTCCAGTAAAAAATGACAAGACTGGATGAACAGTTGATTGTTAGATTTGTAGCAGGTAACTGCTGGCGCAAAATCATGATGGTCAATATCAGCACACAAATTTGTAAAAATTATCAATTCTATCTTTATCTAAAAATGTGCGAACTCATAATTTTGTACACTTCGCACAGAAGCGGAACTTTTTTGTTGTCCTTGGTTTTGATAAAGGACTTGGTATCACACTTGATAGAAAATTATTTAATATTGATGGAGGATCTTTGGGTCGTGCTTTTCCCATAACAAACACAGTTTCAAAACCATGTGGACAATACCTTTCATAAACAACAGTGTCTGAGTGGTTAGGAGTGTTAGCTCTTGGTATTACCTTTAACCATCTTTCTATCTCATCTTGATCATTTGGGATACGAAACACTCAAACCTCATTTTACTCATTATAATTGCCTTAACAGGCTGTCACACAACACTTTTTGAGCATTTTGAGAACTATTAAACACATTATATTAAAATAAAAAAATAAAAGTGATATTTCGTGAATTAACAGTAAATAAAGTAAACTTCCTAAGAATATGTAAATAATTTTTAATTCAGAATGTACGATTTCTTAACAAATTCTAAAAGAGAATAATTTTTAAAACTTAAAAAAAAAGTAAAAGTGATATTTCGTCAATAAACAGAGCTGTTTAGATGTAAATAAAACGTTAAAACATTTATAGTATACTTTCTAAGAATATATAAAAGATTTGAAATTCAGAAAGTACGATTCATTAACAAATTCTAAAAGACAATACTTTTTTAAAACTTAAAAAAAGTATAAGTGATATTTCGTCAAAGAACAGAGCCGTTTACATGTAAATAAAAAAGAAAATCAATTATGACTTTTAACTCACGAACTTATAATCCAAATGTAAATAATGATATAATAACAGAACCTCAGCTGAAATAAATTTGATGAGTTAAAATTTAGTTTCGAAATGAAATTTGCTTGGACCAGTGACAACGAAGTGCTACCAGCTAAAAGTTTATCTGGTGACTGACTGGCCCCCAGTTCAAACAGTCAGATGTGTGTCTAGCCGGTCTGTTATCGGTATGACCATGTACTAGTTCCAATGTTATTTCAAACTAGCCGTCCAAACTTGGTGCTGCCCAGGAGTCTTTTGGTTGAAGCAAAATTCCTTTAAATTTAAGTTTAGTCTATTATTAGTCCGTTAGATTGCCAAACCAATTTCGCCGAAATGAAATTAAGAGATAATAAATGCTAGAAATTAAAACATTGAATTTAATTTGCTATTTGATCTGATTAGTGAGTTATTTAATTATTACATTTATACATTTAATATAAACCATTTATACATTTATACATAATATAAACCTTTTCTTAACTGAATTTTGGATAATGAAACAGAATAATACTGTTTACGAGTGATAAATGGTTCGGTAAATTCTAAATTAATTCAAATAAATTAAATCATGAAAGAAAACAGACAAACCCCAATCAACTACTGAACGATGTTTATAGATGTGTTCGTTACACAATAAATTCAGCAACACTATAGTTAATTAAAGGTATGGTTTAAATTGTTTCGTTACATAATCGATGCTTTATTTTGTACTTGACTGTTTAGTAATGAAAATATTTATGTATAAAAAATAAGTGATTGTTCGAACGCAAGAAAATTATTTACATGGGAAAGAATCACGTACATAGTGGTATTTGCAAGCAATAAAACATGTTAAAAAGGGTATCGTATTTGTTTAATACCGTATAACTAAACACAGAATATGTCCAAAGTAATTTATTTCATTTTGACTAAAAATATAACTCATTGTTAATTTTGATTTTTGTGCACGTGCTAACTTTCCAGCTCCGTATTTGTGACATATTTGTGTAATTAAAAAAAAGTATTTAAAAATAAATCGTCGAAACTAACTAATAAAAATTGAAATAATTCATAAAACATCTCCGAAACAGAATAATTCCGATGGTATATTTTATTTTTATTTACGTAAGAAGAAATCCTTCAGACTGAGGCAATGTATAATTCGTTTAGATAGCGAGATTTGCCACACCTAATATTGTAAATAAAGGAAAAGCAAATAGCTTTTTTTAATCGAAAATGTAGTATTTTTTCTCCGACAAATAATTCAAGAAAACATTACTAATACTATTTGTTTGCTTATTAGAATTAGTGTTAACATGTTTATATTTAAATTGTTTTTTTAATAACGTATGATCTTATACAAAACATTCCCGAATAAATTAATTATATTCGGCCAAAGAAGAAACCCCACTGTGTATTTTGATTTGAAAGAATCATTTTCCATACGTCGTAATGTCCAAGCTATATATTTGTGACCTATTTGTGACATTTAAAAGAATATTAGAAAATGTATTGTTGAAAGTAACTCATAAAATATTGAATAAGCTTAGAAAACGTATCCAGAACCGAATAATCCCGGAGATATCCTATTTTTATTCGCGTAAGAAGAAATCGTTCTAAACTGATGCAATGTTTAATTTGTTTGGATAGCAGGATTTGCCACGACTGATATTGTAAACAATAAACACAAACATCTTTTTTTACTCGAAAATGTAGTATTTCTCTCTGACAAATAATTAAACCAAACATTTATGCATAATTGTTCATATTTTGTTTTTGGTTTAGACAACTAATATTCAGAGTAGTTTTTAAACACGCTATTGTGAAAATAGTTAAATAACTTGTTTATAATAAGAAAGAATTGTCTAATTCATGTTCATTAATACAAGATATCGTTGAACTGATAAATTGTTCATATGAATAAAAAAATGTTACCTGTTTTCAGCGCGTCTATGGAGATGCGTATCGTAAGATGTAAATAGCCTCAAGATAAATACGAAAGTATAGTTTATATTAGCAAAAAATTATAAATTCTTACTAATTTACGTGAACAAATTTTGGAAGCAGATGTGTGGAATGTGTTTCTTTGTTTATTCCGCTCTATTCTAGAATGTTGGAATAGTTTTTTCAAGTAATATAGTGACAATAAGATAAACGTAATTTGTTGTATAAATCTAAGTAAATACATATGTTTCTTTGTCTACAACTCAGGGCTTAAGTGTTTTGCAATTCAATAACATTAGAAATGTGACGATGCTTCTAAATATGATAGATTTAATTCAAACAATATTAACCGTTAACCCTAGTAACGAGTACATGATCAAATATTTTATTTGAAAATAATATTTTAAAGGTTTTAGAGTGTATGTGATCAATCTTAAGTTCGAATTTGTTTTTGTAAATTGAACATGCGATAATTACTCAGAATAAAGTTTTCATGAATTAAAAAAATGTTTTCAGACCCCAACTCAATTATAGCTGACGGAACGATAACAATCTACCCCGTCGACTGAATAATGGATTCAATTCAAAATTTCGTGTAGATAACACGAAATTCAGAGATTGAGAAGACGCATCTGAAGAAGGTCTCAGTTTACATCCACTGAAAAGTTGTCAGAATAACACCAAACATAAACATCATGGTCAAATTAATTTAAATAATGCAAGTTATAAATCCACATAACAAAAAACTCCGAAAAATAAAACATTCCACTTTAAATTAAATGACAAATTTCACTGTTCGACTTTTATTTTTTTTACGTCGGATTTGCTATCTTAGGAATCCCAATTGTTCGATCGTTTTTGGCTACACCTTAGGTGTACACTTACAAGGACTAATGCTATCTCATATTGCTTATCAAAGGATCCTGGAGTTCGACACGAGAATGCGAAATTGGAGAGAAATATGACAAATGCCCTCCTGGTGCCAACGTCTTAATTCTTCTATTGTCTCTAAAGCGATTCTCCGGCCGTTAGAATACTAACCAATGGGAGGAAGCCAAATAAGGTTGCTTAGCAACTGACATTGATGGATATTACCCAGATGATCTCGTCTCTCGAGTAAGGCTGATCAGGAATCGCTGTGAAGGTAGGCCGAGCGGATTCTCATAAAGGATTTGAGCTCCTTTCTAATATACGTTCAAGAGATGGGCATTGTGGATACTAAACGTGTGGTGATAATAATGTTTATTTGTGATGAATGGGAAGAATTCACTTGCATGGACAATTCTTATATAACAAGATTATTAGCAAGCAAGAACCAGACGATAGCTTTATGCATTACAAGCAAGGCTTTTCGGCGTTGACTGGGTTGAGGCTTTACACAAAACAAGAGTTCTACCTGTCTTAAATAAAATATTAATTCAAGTGTATGAGAAATAGGTACATTTCGTAGTAACATGTTTTTCTATGGAACGAAAACCTGAAAAATTGCTATCGCATTTACCAAAAAAAAATAATTTCAAACATAAACGATTACAAATTGATTTAGCATGGTATATTGTGTACCAGAAATTTAAAAATAATAACAATTACCGAGATAGAATGTATTAGTACGCAGGTATCGAGCATCAGACGTCTAACAATAGTGTATATCTGAAAAGTCCATAAAGTTTGGTTGCGTTTGGAAATTCGACATTTACACCGGTTAAAAGTACATTACTTAACATTTGATATTTGTGAGTGGCAATAGTGTATTAATATTTAGTTGACCTCCTTTGGGAAAAGCGGCTAAATACAACAACAAAGATCAACATTAAACCTTTCGAAATACTTTAAAACATTCAGTTAAATGTGTATACAAGTGCAATTTAAACGGTAATTTTTACAAAACATTACTACCTTAACGTTATTCCAATGTAATGTTTGTAAAATGATTTTGAGGCTAAATATCGCTCAGATCAACTTCGAAATCTAATGGGGAATTACCTCTTCTATACAGCACTTTTCTCACAAAAGAAACGTTGCTAGCCATTCTATTCTCTATAGTTATTTCCATGGATTGTGTTCGACTGAGCTCCGATGTTTTGTGAACCCTGTAAAATATTCACAGCAAGAACTCGTTTCGCTAGTACTGCTGCAAATTGCTTTTTAGTCATCCTCTGTGTACCTAAAATCAAACGGAACTTCCACAAACACTGGTTCATTCTAATGACGTTCGATCTGTGAAACACAATACTACGGGACTTCTTTCTTTCTGAATACAAACTGCTCGTCTCCAATTCCAATGTCAACAAATACTTACCGATACGTCCTTTTAAGTAAATATAATTTGTTCATTACATTTATCGTTTCCAATCGTCTCATAGTATTGCTCATCATGCAACTGACAAACTCTCTAACCCTTATCCGCGAGCGGATTGTTCTATTAATAAGTGCTGATTCATTCGTATTAACTATTTTACGCTACATTTGCATACTAATTGAAACAACCTCTGCTAGAAATTTAAGAACATAGTTTTAATACTTTGATAATTTAAAAATGTGGGGTTTAATAATAAGTTTTGCGAAACAATGTTTTTGAATAATTTAGAGTTAATGAATTAATTGTATATATAAGCATTTACAGAATTTTCAGTTAGAGGTAAAATCAATCACAGCTCTTAAAATTATTCTGGAATGTGGCATTCGATGTAGTTATCATCAAATTATTTTCCAAAACATTAAATGAGAGAATACTTATAAGGTGCGAAACAGATCATCGTATTAATGCCGGAGGGCTTTCTACTCAAATAGCTTCTTTCCTCGTGCTGCTGGCCTCTGGAACTCTCTCCCTGCCCCCTCTTTCCCCGACGGTACTGACATGCAGACATTTAAAACTAATGTAAACAGACATCTCGCTGCGCAGATCACAATTTAGGGGGACTCCCCCAACTTTCTCCCTTTTCTTTCTTCTCAGTGGCCCCTTACGTCTACGGTGGCGGCCTGCATTGTCTGGGGTGAACTATGTTAAAAAAAAAGAAACTAACATAGGTAATTAAACCACGTGAAAATTGAAAAAAAAATATTTTAAATGACTAGCATATTTAGAATATGAGAAGTGTGCGCGTAATCGATAGTATTCCGATAAAATAAAGTCAATATAAGAAAAGCAGTTTTCAGAGAAAGCGTTTAAATATACGTCTATGCTCAGTGCGTTGTAATTTTTAACATGGAGGCTAATGAATACATTTTATTAATTTCTATCATTTATTATATCGAATCTATGAAATTAAGTCATTCGGATTCTCGACATTTTAGAGAAGGATTTGAATCTGACAATTCGATATTAATTTTGGAACGCAGTTTCTTTTTTTTATACTTGAAACATGTTATTCACAATAAAAAATGAAACTCGCTTTCGTTATTTTATTTAGACTAGAAATAATTTAAGAAGATAAGCATTTTTTATTTATAAGCTAATCAGCACCAGTCGCTTACGAAATAATTAAAATGAAATGTCTGCATTGCTCTAGCTGTGTCCGATTTCAGATAAATAATGATATTTAATAAAAAGACATGGAAGATGTAAACAAGGCAAACCGTCACTGTAGACGTAAGGAGCTACTTAGAAGATAGGTGATAGTTTTTTTATGGGGGGGAGGTCAACCTAAATTGGGAGCTGTGCATTAGTTTTGAATTTCTGCGTGTCAGTACCGTCAGGAAAACAGGGAGCAGGGAGGGAGTCCCAGAGTCCAGCAGCAAGAAGAAAGTAGCTTTTGTAGTAGAAAGCTATTCGGCATCTGGTGGTATCCACAGTGAATTGATAAGAGTTGGCAGATTGTCGGGTTGGTCTAGTGAATTTACGTCGTTGGGGCATCAGAGCAGCAAGTTCATGAGAGCACAACCCATTGAAGTACTTGTAAAACAGGCACAAGGAAGCAACATTGCGGCGGTGGGATAGTGAGGCACCTATTAAGTTGGCGCCTATTTTTTGGACTTTGTCTAAGAGGGAGAGACTAGTGGATGATGCACCAGCCAGCTGTGGGAACAATACGCTGCATGGACGGATGGTGGCATTGTAGAGATATAGGATAATGTCAGGTTTGAGAAGTTTACTAGCACGGTAGAGGGAGACCACCTTCTTATCAGTAGTTCTGGCACGATCTTCAATGTATTTGTTCCAATTCATGCTATCTGTGAAAGTTAGACTGAGGAGTTTGAATGATGAACTCTCAAGTAAGGTGTTATTTGCTATGGCAATCGCTGGTTGAAGAGGTTTCTTGTAGTTATTGATAGAAGTTACCATCAATTGTTACCCCAATCCATTAGAGACTAAAGGTCATTTTCTAAGGATTCAGCCATTGCCTCAGATATGTGCGCGTCGGTTTTGCCCCATGACGAGAGTAGAGCGTGGTGTTGTCAGCAAATATTCCTATCTCAGTCTCAATTACATCAGGGAGGTCATTTATGAAAATCAGAAACAATAGATGTCATAGGATTGATCCTTGGGGTACACCAGCATTGATGTAATGTTGCTTAGATGACAGCCATCGAGGACAACATGGATCTTTCTTTTTGTTATGAAAAATGTAATTATATTAAATATTTGTCCAGTAATACAATATGAGTGCAGTTTTATTAGAAGCCCTTCATGCCAGACCTTGTCAAAGGCCTTGGATATGTCAAGCGCTACAGCCTAGCTTCACCTGCCTTGTCCAGTGTATGGTATATGCGTTCAGCAATGACCGTTAGGATATCTGCGGCAAATCATGCTTGTCTAAATCTGTATTGATGATCAGAAAGACGTTTAGCATTAGCTAGGTGCCGGACTATAGCAATATTGATTAATGATTCAAAGATTTTAGCAAAGATCGAGAGTAGACTGATTAGACGGTAGTTTAGAGGATCAGTTCAATCTCAATACTTCTTGAATACTGGTACCACAGAGGCAATTTTCCAATTATCAGGGAAACAAGATTCAGCAAGGAATGTGTTGTATAGTTTGGAGAGTACAAGGTCTAGCTCAGCAGAACATTGATTTATTATTATTACTGGTATAAGATCAGGCCCACAGGCTTTGGAGGTGTCAAGGTTTTTAATGATGCCTTTAACCTGAGATGAGGTGATGGCCAGGTACTCAAGTCTGGCTTCAGTCCTCAATGGACATTTAGGGAGGGGTGGTTTGCCGAGTCCAAAGTGGGGTTTAAGGCGATACGCTTGAGCAGTAGTTCAGCCTTATCAGTTGCCGTGCAAATAACATCGTTGTGATTTGATAGCGGGAGATTTGGCGATTGTCCATTGTTCATCACACTATTGTAGATTTTCCAGAAGTCACGATTACCTCATTTCTGTGACTGAACGCGTTTTTTGGTTATCTCTGTATACCGTCTCTTTGCTTCATCTATCACTACTTTGCAATCATGGCTTGCCTCTACAAATTTTTGTCTGTTCGCAATTGACTTGTGGCGGCTCAATATTCGGAATGCATTCTGCCTCTCAGCAATAGCAGCTTCACATTCTGAGGTGAACCATTTAGGAGAGTGGGGTTTCTGAAGAATTTTCGCGTGGGGACATAATCCTCAATGCTTGCTTTGACCCATTCAGTTAGCTCATTTGCACACTGATTAGCAGGGGATGAGAAAGTTTAACCGCATGGTGCGTCGCTGATGTGATCCCTGAGGTATTCAAAATAAGCCTACTCACAGCTTCTCGTAGTTTTGAGCAACGGCTTTTCAGCTTTTGGACGAGTTTTTAAGGTGATAAGTATCATTAGCACAACGTGATCAGAGTTTCCGAGCGGGCTATGGGCATTTGCCACACACGCATCGAGTGGTGAGGTCCAGAATAGGTCGAAAATTGAGGTGTGCTGGTCCGCACGTTCACGAAAGCGGGTCGGAAAATGATTTGCTACGTCTAGCCACATTGATGAGATGTAGTTGACGAAACAGTTGTGTGGATAAATATCATATATATATATATATATATATATATATATATGAAATAGATTCAACTCCATTCGCTTGACACTTTAATATGAATATATTTTCTCGATAAGTAGAAACGATATGTAATACCAGCCACCACGAAATGATATTCTTGGTGTAAATGTTCACGCTACAGTCGTACATTAAACGAGATATGCAAATCCCCTTGCGTGCAACGTATTTTCGATGGCTGTTTTGCGTTCGTGCAATATTTTTTACTGACTTATGTTTATACGTCGGAAATTATTCTCTGAATTGGAATACATAAAATTACTTACACGAGATAAATCTTCGGACGTTATGAATTTGAGAAATATGTTAATATATTTCGTTTGAATGGCTACATGTTTACGATATAGTACATTCTCAGCATAATTTCACATCGGCGTAGCAAACACGTCTGGATTTTAGTCTCACTTCTACGAAGGATATTTCGTTTTGAGTAAGTTTATCAGTATTCCATGATAAATGCTAGTATACTGAAATCATATGCCCTTCATAGGGTTAAGATGAAAATTCATATACACTAAATGTACAAAAGCAAGGAAATTACAAACTTTTTACACTTTTATTGTCATTAATTAAGAGTATGACTACATATCAACCAAACTATTTCATTATCACATCACTACAGTATAAATATCTATGCATGAGTGGATGAAGTGTGTGAGGTGCGCTGAAGAAAAATTCCTACCAGTAAAATACATAGCCCTGTTGTGCTCGCATACCCTTAATGACAATAAAAGTGTAAACAATTGTTAATTTCCTTGCTTTTGTACATTTAGTGTATATGAATTTTTATCTTAACCCTATTAAGGACATATGATTTCAGTATACTGGCATTTATCATTGAATGTCACTACTTTTGTGAAGGCTATTCCTCAATACAATGATCATTTTTAAGGTTTTTTGGAATTCTCTGGAAAACTAAGGTATATGGTAAACTGAAATTAAAATGCCATCAACTAGACCCTAGGACCTCTATCTCTACCAAAAATCATCTGAATCCATCAAATAGTTGATGAGATACACGATGGCACATACGTACATACGTACACACGGATAACAAAAAATCATGCATGACCTTTCTGGATCTCTGGGTGGCCTTGACTAATGATGCTGAAATTCTACATACTGATAGAACCTATAAAAAAAATTGTGTGCAAAGTTTTAACAAATTTGGTTCATTGGTTTTTGAGTTATGATTTATCAAAGAAATGAGATTTCTAGCATAGGCCGTTTTTGATGTCCATTAAGGGATAGAGCCATCTCGCGCCTCCCTTCATTATGATGAATTGTATTACAACCATTATCACATTGGTATTATCGTAAATGCGGTGCAGTTATGTGTAATAGCATAGTGTACCTGCATATATGTCTACACTTGCTAATACTATTATAGCTTTTCTCTAGCAAAATTATTCTTACTCTGGTCACATATAAAATATAGTATATATGGCGTAAGAACATATACACAAATATCACCGAGGGAGAGTTAATATCTTATAGGGTTGTCTCATGACAACAGAAAATATACTTCACTAGTTTTGAAAAGAAGAGATAATGCTTAGAATATAAGTTCATGGCAGCAGAACAGTTACGACACTAACCACCTCCCCTACAAACGGAGCATGTAGTACATTATAAGTTGATATGACAGCCGAACAAATACTACACTACCCCACCTCAACGAAGCATATAATGCATGAAGAGATTGTAACATGACAACACAAGAGATACTACACTAACCACTATATATAAAAAAGAAGCAAAGTATGATTTAATGCCAACTGAACATATAATAGACTGCCCCATCGCCGTGAAATGAAGAACAAATTCATAGACAAATGGAGAGTATAATGTTTACGAACATTAGATCATGCAACGCCCCACTGAATTGAAAGATAGTATATTTGTCTGAAATAATGAAGCAAAATTAAATCCGCATTAACACATAGTAATAATATAGCTTTGACCTCATACATATACCAAATCTCTATTATTAATAATATAAGTAATAGAATAGCTATGCCTCCGACAGCCAGAAACTAAATTTTCATTCGTCATGGCTTATTATAATTTGCAGTAATAGTAGTAGGCATAGTAGTAGTAACATGATAAGTATTATGATTTTGATCAGCCAAATCCCACCCATATACTGTGATGGTCGCCAGATGCCGGAGAGCCTTCTACTCCAATATCCTTTTTCCCCACGAACTGCCGACCTTTCGTACTCCCTCCCTTTTCCTTGTTTCCCCGATTATATCGACATGCAGAAATATAAAACTAATGTGAGCAAACGTCTTGCTGCACAGCTCACAATTTAGGATGACACCAAACACTTTCACCTTAATTCTCAGTAGCCTCTTACTTCTTCAGTGGCAGCTTGCCTTGTTTAGGGTGAACTAAGTTAAGAAAAAAATTAAATGTTATTTCCTACGTAATTAATATCCAATCTGGCGGAATTCTTCAGAATAATTGTATCACATTAGTATGGTGTATAATTATTAACGCTAGTATAATACTACTAACAATATTTGGTTATAATTATTAACGCTAGTATAATACTACTAACAATATTTGGTTATAATTATTAACGCTAGTATAATACTACTAACAATATTTGATTATAATTATTAACGCTAGTATAATACTACTAACAATATTTGGTTATAATTATTAACGCTAGTATAATACTACTAACAATATTTGGTTATAATTATTAACGCTAGTATAATCCTACTAACAATATTTGGTTATAATTTTAACCCGCCTTTGACACATCCATAATTCCAAGGATTATTCATATCAAAATAAGCACAATTCTAACGCACACTTGTTTAGCATTTTCGTATAACTACTTTTCGGCATTTATATTATTTTTTATTAGTACCAGTATTATCGACAACATAAATATGTTCGTGCAATTCTGCATAGTCCTTGTAGCTTATAACTGGCAGCAAAACAGATAAACTATCAAAGATAAATTCGACGGTATAAGCTTGCATGTCCAGATATTTAATAAAAATGTGCAGTCATAAATTAACAAAATACTTCTGCATTTACAGACATGTTGGCATGTCAAAAAACAAATTGAACATTTAATACATACGAAACTTTATTGTCGGCGGTTTACTGTCATTGTGGAAGGGTCAAGGCCTACATACCACCACTAGATGATAAGGGTAATATGTTTGTTAGATAGACGGTTAGATAACACCGTGATGATTAGAAACAATGGTTCACATTAGACAGAATTTGATTATTTAAAACAACGGCTTAACAATAATTTGTTTACATTGGACTTGAAACGATTATGTGTTATTGCGCTGAGAAGCAGCCCTGCGGTTTGTCTTCTACGAACGAGTAGTTGAATGCAGAAAAAAACAATTTAATAGAAGCGCCTTTAGTTTTAAATACAGAGAGAGAGAAAGGTGAATTAGTGACAGTGGTTGCAGCTAGACGAGTTTTTGTTGTATTTTTTTACAGAAATGAACCATAGATTAGAGCTAAGTCGAGGAACTACCATGGAAATAACGATAGGGCAGAGAAAGACTAGCAACATTTCGTTTGTGAGAAAGTGGCTGTAGGAAAGAGAAGGAGGCACCCTACCTGATTTCGAAGTCGGTGTTGTACTCTGTCGAGACAGAAAATGGCGCTATGAGCGGAACCTTTCAATATGTGGCAACAGTACTCAACTCTAAAATCTAGAGAGAGATAATTGTATCTTCTGGATCGGTAGAATGATACAACCATTTTTCCAGCGATCTTAGCTTATCATAGCAGGGGGCTTGCTGAAGTGAAGTAAGGGTTCGAGCGTTGGTGGTTAGATGAGAGAAGATTGGTTTTAGACGCATTAAAAGCAACCAGCCAGCCTTTCTCCGAATGCACCACGTGCTACGGGTCTGAAGATAGACACTCATAAAGATCTCGATCGTTAATGCACTTCGAAGTGTTGGCATAGATGGTTGTGTCATCTGCATAAATGTACACGAATCATGTTAAAATGGGTTTACGGGGATCATTGATTAGTATCAGTGATAGGGTTAGTCGTAGAATAGATCCCTGAGACACGCCAGCATGTATACTATGTGCTTCAGACTTCTGCCTATCAACGACTCCGTTTATAAACCTCAGGTTACACGCCTTTTGTTTGTATAGTAGCCGCTTAATTTTGAAGATAGAAATGTGTATCTGCAACATTTTCATGACAATATAGGATTCTATTATTGCTTGTTACATTTCATTAAAATGATGGTATGTTGCTCTTGTTTGTGACAAAAGACCAGTTGATGGACTTAACTCGTTCTACGTTGGGAAACTTTATGATTTACTTCGGGTTTATGTTCCTTAGAAAGTATCGAAATGGAAGAATTATTTTGAGTCTTTTTTCTGTTCCTGCTTTCGATCAGTCATCGACTTTTCTCTCTCTCTCTCTCTCTCAGGTGTTCTGTATGTCTATCAGACTGAACGACGGTCTCCTACATAACTCACCAAGTGTCAGTACTTTTATTGAAAACTTTCACTTGAGACATGTTTAATGATTCAGTAATAAATCACACACTATGACGAATTTTCTCCTTCCACACGATTCGTCTGTGGATAAGGGTTTTTGTCTTTAACCCAAAAATGTCGAATGTAAACCAAGATACCAAAAAATGTAAACCTGCTTTTATTTTAAAAAATAGAACGCCTGACTATGACTGAGATATGCTTCAGACATGGCTGTTGCACTGATTACACTTTTAAATTTGATTGTTGTTTGAATATGTTGACCTTCACAATTCATGATAAAAGTCGTTTGTTCCGACTAAAACGCCACATTTTCTAGACATCAAATTAAATGTGGCAGATATGCTTCCGTGACCATTTTAATTTACAAAGTGTGTTCTTGAAAACATTGTTATCATCAATCTAACATGAAAATGATCTCTAGAAAATTCTCTTTATCAGAACTATTAATTCGTAAATTAAGTTTGAGTACTTTGCCTTTCAAGTTTCTTCTTAGACATAAAAATAAAACCTCTAGCAAATTACGATAGCATTACACCGTAATAAACTTAGCGCCGATGGTGTGTGTTGTCATTAAAATACAACGCGTATTACACTTTAACTGCGTCGTTCATTTGACTAGATTTGAGCGATAATTTTCTTTTTTTTTAATCGCTATATTAAATTTTTATCAAAATGTTCAGTAAAACTAAAAGTATTTGGTATAATTAGTTTACAAAAAAGATTCGAGAAATCGATAATATCGTCGGGAAAAAGGTGCTGATTACGAATTTGAGGTTTGTTCGACTTACAAACTAACCGTTTAACAGTGATGTCGCGACACACATGACTCCATACAGGAAATTCGTATATGATGTATAGATATAAATATGTTATTTATAGATTAAACTCTCTAGCAGAAGAAATTAAGGTTTCTCCTTAGCATACAAGTAATCCTATTTTATAAAAAGGAATAAAGTCATCAGGCTAAAAATACCGGAAAATATATGTAAATAAAGAAAATATATAGCGTTATAAATTTCCTGCTGTCAGTAGCAGATTTGTTAGCATACAAATAAGATATCGAATATCGCTGGTGTCAGTCTGAAGTTATCTTGTGTTTGGGTTTCGAATATACGCTTGTATACAAAGCTATGCCGCTCTGAAGAGTTGCGGCAAGACGAAGACGCTCTCTTTGGATGACTATATGTATATAGTTATTTTCCCTTTCGACCCTAGAGATACAATTACATATATACATGACATTATTTCCGCGATTCTATATCACTAATTAAGCAGCCTGCTTTTGAATAGCGGTTTTTGATGCATATCTCGCGTGTAAATTTTGGGGTTAGATTAAAAATCGCTGCAGTACAATCAAGTCCCTCTGCAGTTATTTCCATAGCAGTGCATATTCTGTCAGGCGAACATTTCTTGCATGGTGTACTTTGTTGTAATTCATCCGAACGAATTAGTTAGGGGTGCTCTCCTGTGAATTGAGATCTGAAACATGATTGCAGCGCCTGAATCTCGTTAATGCGGACATTATGAGTAAGATATTAACACATATTATATATATATATATATATATATATATATATATATGTATATATGTATGTATATATATATATATAATTTATACAAACATTAGAGACACACCCACGATAATGTGTCTATCATTAGCTCTAAAAGCCAAAGATATTATAGGGCTGTTAAAAAATGTGTGTGTTTTTATCATTTAATATTGAAACTTCAATATGAATGACTAAAAAAAATTGACCCGTAGGGTCAGTCCGATGAGATCCTAAGCATTTAGAGGTAAAGATCGAAACATTATCCTGGATGTGCTGCTTATCTGTAGGTTTTCATTAATATAAAATGTTCATATAAATAAAAAGCTCTACATATTATTGAACACTATTATATATATATATGTATATATATACATATATATATATATATATATATATATATATATATATATATATATATATATATACACACAATATAGATTTTCTGAATGTTTACCGTGAATACAAAGTTAACCTGGATTATATAAAAATATATATATATATATATATATATATATATATATATATATATATATATATATATAGTCTAAAGAAGCTTTGAGTCATTTTAAGCAAATAAAAAAATAAATAAATAAAAAAAAGTAAAATGCAGTTTAAATTCCCAAGGAAACTAACTAAATCCAAGATATTGCAGACTTAACATTCGTTGGTAAATTAATAAATAAAAATAATAAGTAAATAAAAAAACATAAAAAGTGTGGGGGGGTTAAGTATCTAAGAGTGAAACAAGAACAGGAGACCTAAAGCGTCTAATATTAACACGGGGATCATCAGCTGTTTACCATGTAACTGTTTCGGAGATTTAAAAACAGGACAGTTATAATATTCATGACTTTCCAATGGTACTGATTAAACTACCATTTCCCCAATAATCAAGTGTCGAAATAATTCAGCTTAAAATTTCACTAATAAATACATAAATAAATAATAATAATAAAATGATAATAATTATTATATATTACCCTTAAGACTATAGTATGATATTTTAATTTGCATATCAAATAACATTAATTATAACAATAATAATAATAATAATAATAATAATAATAATAATAATAATAATAATAATAATATCTAAACACTACACCCAAGAACCATTCTGCAATATGGTAGCTAGCAATAAAATTATATAGGAATTAAAGTTGCATTAAAAAATAAATAAATAAAAATAAAGCTTAAATACATTAGAAACAGGAAAGGTAAGTAGATAAGAGGAAGGACACCTAGCCATACAGATCTAAATACCCAATATATAGTCTAAAGAAGCTTTGAGTCATTTTAAACAAATAAAAAAAAATAATGAAAAAAAAAAAATATATATATATATGTGTGTGTGTGTGTGTCTCTGTATGTATGTGTGTATTACGTGTAATTGAAACAATGCTGATATTAATATATTACGTTCAGTAACCGGAATAATCGGTAAACTATTTTTAAGTTATCGGAGAGAGCAACTTGACAATTTGTAAAAATAATCCGCTACCTATATGTGAGGAGACATATTTACATTTTGTATAACATAGATATATATTAAGTAACAAATACCTACTTCATGAAATGTTTATGTACTCTTGATATACACGAAATTTTGACAAATTTAAATATCATTTTTAGAAAAGAAGAAAAATGTGTTTCAATATTAGCCGGAATAAACTAATCTGCCATGCAAAATGAACTCTATCAGCCACAAGTGAGCATAGTAAAAAACAAGGTCGCATTTGATTCCATATTCATGTGTTTGGCCGTCTGACGTACGTTAATAGCATGACACCGTGGTTATTGTTTATTAAATACACGTTATTTTTTAAAATATTACGTAGATAATTCCTCAACAGTCTCTATAGTGAATATAAAAATGTTACTTATTTTTCATTCTGAGATTATTTTATAGTGCTAAATATTATGACTTAAAAATTATGAAACAGAGTCGAAGCAATATTTAAAGTTACAGCTCACTTCAGATAGTTAACATTACATAGACGGACATGCATCCGGGCGCAACAGTGAGATGTTTCTTATGTTTAGTGTAGTTGTTCAGTTCTTATTTTGAATAACAACTGAGGGAACACTTAAAAGTTGATTCTTGGACGCATGATACCACTTAAAAAGTTGGATCTCTTGGGTGAGTCGTGACTTTAAATATTATATATATATATATATATATATATATATATATATATATATATATATATATATAATATATATATAAATATGTATATATATATATATATATATATATATATATATATATGTATATATAGTACGTCACGTTATATTGAAAAGACTTCAATAAAATGTGCGATCGCAGAGGAGTGAGGGCTAATATAATTTATTTTAAAACTATATGTTACATATTTCAGTAAACGTACAACGGTTTCATCCAAATAGGCTGACTTTTTACATTTAAAAAAAATAAGCCCAGTAGAATCGTCGACGTTCTGTACGAGTTGAAACCACGATGAGAAATGTCGTTATCGATAAAAAAAAAACAGTGCATTCCCTGAAAGTTACTTTGGAAAACAATTGGTTGGGAATCAATTGAGTTTTATTTTATTTATTATTTATAGTTTATATTTCATCCTACTAAGTGTTTAACTTATTTATTCTCTTGAAGTTTGATATTTTTAATTTTATTTAATTAAAGCTGTGGTTTGTAGATCGTAGTAGATAACAGTGTCCTGGTAAGTGACAAGACAAAAAAGGGTGTATACGTCGTTTAAAGGTTGTCATATTGAAATCTCTTTTTGATGATGATACCAGATTTTTATGAATGTATTGCATTTATTGTTAATTTTATTTCTAGTTTGTTGTTTTTAACTGTTTTATTTTATGTTATTTATTTGCATATTTATAATTGGTTCTTTCGTTTTTTAAAAGGATCACCAGAACGAAAATAAAAAAAGCTGGAGTCTGAATATGCCGTTAAATACTGTGCGATTGTTGACGTGTCCCTTTTAAAATAACAACTGCGTGAGTATAGACATAATAACCGAAGTTGAGTGATATTGAAATTGATTTCATGATTTATGCGTACTGGTGTCTGTTTAACTGATTCAATGGTGTTTTTTATATTTGGGGATAACTGAGTTGTATGATTTATTTATTAGGCTCTGAGAATAATTCGTAACATTCTATTATTTCTTTGTTTATTATTTTTATCGATTGCTTGTATACTAAACAAGATTGATTTTTATAAAATATTTATATGACAATTCATATATATATGTATATATATATATGTTCATACGTATACATATACATATATGTATATATATATATGTATATATAAATACATATGTATATACATTTACATATCTCTCTCTTTCTATATATATATATATATATATATATATATATATATGTACCCATATATACATATGGGTATACCTATACATATATATATTTATATATATATATATGTACATATATTTATGTATATGCATATACATATCAATAAACATATACATATATGTGTATCTATGCATATATATGTATGTATATATATACATATATATATGTATATACATATACATATATGTATATATGTACATACATGTATATATGTATGTATATACATATATGAATATACATTTATGTGTATATACATATATACATATATATATATATATATATATATATACATATATGTATATATATATGTATATGCATATACATATATGTATATATATATATGTATAAAAATACATGTATATACATATACCTATATGTATATACATATACCTATATGTATATACATATGCATATATGTATATATATATATATATGTATATACATATGTATATATACATATATATATACATATATATATATGTATGTGTGTATATATATATATATATATATATATATATATATATATATATATATATATATATGTATATTAGTAAAGAGCCCCCCTGTATAGAATGCATTTACATTTTGCAGTTGTGGCGGGGGTGCTTAAATAGTAAAATGCAGAGGCGTTTATTTAAATGTACATATTATTTATTTAAATTCAAATTATCGACTCATTCACAAGAATAATTAACAATTTTTTTCTCCATTTTTTATCGACATGGTGTCGCTTAATCTTGTGCTTTAGATGTTAACAAAGCTCATTGTGTAATAATATAAATAATCGGTGTCTGCTCTGGTCGGACGTTAAAGTACGACTAGTGCACATATCACTTGTAGACATTATTACATGATGAGCTTTGTAGACATCTGACGCAAATGATCAAGCGAAACTATGTCGTTTAAAAAAAAGGCAAGATATAATTATCTATTATTCTGATAAAAAATCCTGTGTGAATCTAATATCTTAATTTAAATAAATAACATGTTTAAATAAAATAAAAAACTAAAATTAGTTAAATTTTATATATATATATATATATATATATATTTATATACATATATATATATATAAAAATATGTATATACATACACACATATATATATATATATATATATATGTATATACATATACATATATGTATATATATATGTGATTATATATTTATATATGTATATATGTATACATATGTATATGTATATACATATATGTATAGATATATATATGTGCATATATATATGTATATGTACATACATATATATATATGTATATACCTATATATAGGTATATACATATATATATATGTGTACATATATGTATATACATATAAATATATGTATATACATATATACATATACACATATATATATATATGTATATACATATATAAATATATATATGTATATGTATACACATGTATATGTTTATACATATGTGTATACATATATATATATATGTATAAATGTATATATATATATGTATATATGTATATATATATATATGTAAATACATATAAATACAGGTATATATGTGTATATATTCGTATATATATATACATATACAAATATGTATATATTTACATATATATGTGTATATATACACATATAGATATATGTATATATACATATATATACACACAGATATATATATATATGTGTGTTAATACAAATATATATACATGGGTATATATACATATATATACATATATCTATACATATATATATATATATATATATATATATATATATATATGCTAATTGATATGTGCTGGTGATGCTATCAATTGTTAGGTGTTTATATTCATCATGTAACATTTACCAAGATTTCTTGTTTCATCTGCGAATATGAATTCCCGACGAATTATTTTTAGAGAGCCTTTCCTAGAATGCACTGGTTTTCATCGATAACGTCATTTCTCATCGTGGTTTTACTTCATTCAGAACGCCGATATATATATATATATATATATATATATATATATATATATATATATATATATATATATATATATATATATATATATATATATATATACATATATAATATTAACCAAGTTCAAACGTGTTCATACAATTAACTTAAAACTAATATTTCTCAAAGGTGTTAAATAAAAGGTAGAGTTGTATAAATATACATTATATAAACATTTGAAATTTACTACACAAATCAATTAATATTTTAGTATTTTTGTGTACTCTGTCGAAAACACATTTTCATAATTCAATAGAATTATTCCCCACCAAAAGTTATTAGATGTCGTGGATACAGAAAAACGAACGATGTAGCATAAGCAAATGGATATATCCGACATGCAAACATATTTACTTGCTGATAACAGTGGGAAAGAGGTGAAGGGTCAAGAAAAATGTCATTATTTTTCTTTTCTCAACAATTAACAAAATTCAAAGCTTATTTAATTACTGTACACAATCATAAAAATGTATTCATCACAAGGACCACATAGACGTAACAACACACATGCGTAACATACTATATATTTATACATGCACACAATAGAACACGCGCAAACAAGAACACGATTCAATCACTATTTAAACATCTTACATGCATACACGCATGGAACCACCGGCATGGTTAATATCCAAATAAAACCTATCGAGACATTTAAGATACAAACAAGCACCTTTCATTGCTTATCTCATTAAATCACTATAGCATACACCTACATACAATTTACAGGCGACATACTTACATAAGTAACAGATATTAACGGATATATCAACATCGATTATTATACTGAAAGGCAATACAACACTCAGTCACGTAGATAATATATTTCAGCATTAACACTGTTGTCAAAAATCCGAGAAAGTTTATTTATACTTACAATTTACCTACGTAGAACACGGTTAAAATAGAATAAACTCAATCACCTTCTCATTATATTAGATTGATACATTAACACTAGTTTACAACAATTCTCTATATTTAATTCATATTAACTGCATTTAAGAGAAATTTAGAATTGTATCTATCAAATCTATCTATTTTATTCATTAATAAATATTTACATATATATAAGATATATATATATATATATATATATATATATATATATACAGGGTGTCTCAAAAAATGTATTCACTCTTAGAATGACGAGAAAACCTTTATTTACCTTGGTGCGCGTTATCAGCTTTGTTTGAACAATAATGATCATCAGTTTGAACATTTGCGAACATATTTCTTCAATTACATCTGTCTCATGTATTCGATGCTATTTCATTTCACTCTATGTTCATAAATAAAAGTTTTCTCGTCATTCTACGAGTGAGTACATTTTTTTTAGACACCCTATATATATATAAGTGTGTGTATGCGTGTAGGTGTGCGTGTGTATATACATCATACATACCACATTGCCACATACAAAAATCTGTGAAAATAAAATTAGAATTACTCGAACAAGCGCACACAATTACCCCATTGACTTTATAACGATAATTATAAAGAAAACCATCTATATACACTCACATTCAAAGAATCAAGCTACATATACACAATACTACATCACTTATAATATAACTTTCATAAGAAAAGTCTTACTTTCATTATGTATATTACAATGTAAGTGAAACGGGTTTTATTAAAAATACAATTATAATCTATTCATTTATAAATATTTACTAAGGGATTGGAATTTATCTCTGTATTTAATTATTTAATAAAAATAATTCGAATTTGATATAATTTGCATTTAACTACGGATATAACTATTTATTGCAGTTCTGTAGAAAATTACTCAATTATCTATGAACTTATTTGCTTAATTATATATTAAATATGAATCACATTTAGTAAAATGGTAAACTGATATTTATTACATATTCAACTTGTGAGATTAGTATTGTAATGTTACATGAGATAACATATTTATGATAAAATATCAAGGTTGCTATATATAATGTTATACTAAATCCACTTAGTTGCTCTATATTTATAAAAGGTAAACTGTTTGAAATGTCTACAACTAATCCCCATTTCATTTATTTGGTTACACAATTTATCTCTTACAGAGCACGCAATAATATATATTTTTTCAATAAGAAAATGGCAACACGTGGGGTTATTTGTTGTGGTTATCCTTGTTTAGTGCGCTCTGTTTCATCACAGGTAGATTAGAATTCCTCTTTAGAAACTCTATGTATTAAGATAATAAGTTCTTATCCTTTTTTCCCAGCTTAGTTGAATATATTTTATGGTTCCACTACATGGTCATAAAATAATTACTTGTGTCATCTAAGTTTAATCTTAAGAAATGTAGATTATAATGTTCCTAAATATACTATACTTTTATTCAAATACCATTTTGTAGCAGACATTCATCTATATCTCTGCATTGATTATTTCTGTAATTAGTACAATCTTGTGAATTGTTTATTCTATTGCTGTTACTATATCTATTATCCTGGTTTAGGTTATGTCTGTTATGACTCTTAATTATTTTTCAGGTCATATGTACAGCTATAACTGAGTTTATAATGTGCCAGTTTTTTAGGATATCATTAAGACGGAGAGCGTATTAAATTTAGCTAGTTGTGGTTAAAAAAGAAATGATGTTTCTTGACACTTTGCCTCCCTCCCAACTGCCATGATTTCCAAACACAGTAAATATGTGAGTGGGTAAGATAGAAACTGCTGCTGTATGAATCTTTCGTCTGGTTGAATCTTGGACACCTAGCTTTTTTTTATATGGCAGTCTGATTTCATTATAAACGTGTGGTCCCGATGAGGTACAAAAAGTAGTACCGGAACATTAATTGTTTTGTGTACACAATTGTTAATGTTTATATAAGGTATATAATACGCATATATATGAACATATGTATGCATATATATATATATATATATATATATATATATATATATATATATATATATATTGTTGATGGTTTTATTCCATTTTGCTACATAATATATTGTGTTTCATTAACGTCTAAAATATATGTCCATTTGTCAGGCATTTTGGAATCCACTGTTCAAATTTCTTAATTCAAAAACAACAGGAAATTGGGGATGGATAAGAGGGAGGGGAATGAAGACGAAGTTCGCATATAACAAAAGAAAGGAAAGGAGGAGGGGGAGATTTTAACGGGTGATATTTTAAGAAATTGGGTGGGATGGTATTTAGTGTCTGGGTTATTGCGACCTTAATCTTAACTGGAGCAGAGAGTGTGATGGGTTTGAATGTATTCTATATAATAAAATTAAAAATATTGTCGCATATCTTACTTATTTTTATCGTTTAAAAATGTTTGATAATTTTATTTAGGATATTAAATGCCGTACTAGCATTCTATTTCTATATTAATTAGTCGTCATTATCCAATAATATTACTAGTTATGGCTTTTATAATGATATTCATATCAGTAATAGTAGTAGTAGTAATTCTCGTTGTGATAATATTTGTTAATTGTTTGTTAATTGTTTGTTAATTGCTCGTTGAGCACTCTCATGAACCCGGTTTCAACTTCCTTCGCATTTATACCCCTTGGATATTTGTAACAAGTGAATTATATATATATATTTATATATATATATATATATATATATATATATATATATGTAAAGGAGTATGGCTACAAACATTTGTGAAACGTTATTTTAAAAATTGATTTATTAATTTGTTATTTTATCCTTTTATAATTTTATAGTTTTATATTATAATTTTATAAAATTATAAGATTATCAAATAATAAAATGACAAAATGATAAATGAATGGTGAACAAAAACATTTTAGAAATGTTAGTAGCCGTACTCCTTTACATGTATACTTGTCTCTCGTTTGAACTTCACTGATACTGCACTACCCTCTTTATATATATATATATATATATATATATATAGTAGAAACTGAAATGTTGTGAAAAAAATATATATATATATTAATTGATGTATAATACTGATGGTTTAAATTTCATAAAGAATTAAGGTATCTGAATTTTCACAAACATCTTTAACCCTTTTTTCTCACTTTTAATCAATTTTAATTAAATATAGCTTACATTAAGACAGTTAACACATAGCAGTTGTATTATAAACTTCATAATGATCTGGTGCTTACTTTAAAAGTGAATCCTGTACCTGCCAAAATATATACATATACACATATCAACTCAATATATATATACATATACATATATATATATATATACATATATATATATATATATATACATACACATATATATATATGTATATATATATATATATATATATATATATATATATATTATAATATGAAATGAAATAATAAAATAAGGTGTCAATCAAATTTTATTATAATTCAAAGTTCAAACAAAGTATCTTAACGTCTATTCCATTCGCGAATAAGGGTCCTGTTTGATCTGGCTCGCGGGAGCGAATATTTTCAAAATTGTATTATTTTTATTCGGCTTGGAGGAAGTAATGACGGTGGTTATTGACTCAATTCTGTTTTAATTTTGTTCAATTCGGATTTTACGGATTCTCCATTTATAAGTGAACTTGGTTTTGCTTTGTACTGCGCAGATCAAGTTTTTGGAATTTGGACTGTGTTTATTGAACTTTTTTATATCATTTGATTTGATTTATTTATCGCTGTAATAATCAACTTACACATTAGATACTTTTCACTTCATCGATTGCTGACGCATCTCACGATTGGACAACTTTTTCAGTTCTTTTAATTCCTCTGTCACTCATTACCTGGATCGATCTTCAGTGAATCTTCTGGATATCTTTCCTGATTATGTTTTTTTTTAATTGTATGACTTAGATGGATTATATAGATTTAACAAAAAAGTATGTTTTTGGGTTGATATATTTAATGTTATATATCTTCATGTATTTTTGTATAAATTTTTTATATATTTTCAAAGTGTAATCTAATTACCGGTAGTAATACAACTGCGGTAATGATTCTCTGAGGAGAAGAATTATCTTTGAAAACTCATGAGCTAAAGCCGTTAAGATACTTTGCTTGAACTTTGAATCATAATAAAATTTGATTGACACCTTATTTTATTATTTCATTTCATATTATAATATTAATGCTCTATCCAGTATATCGAGCTTCAGTTTTTTATCCGGATGTTTCACTAATTATAAGATATTAGTTGACGCTTTATCTTTTATTCGATTACTTTATATATATATGTATATATATATATATATATATATATATATATATATATGTATATGTATATATATATATATATAAGGTAAGTGAAGATAAATAATAAGTATATATATATAAATATATATTTATATAAATACATGCATTGTTTTCATGAATCTATCTTTTTATATAATTTTCCTAATAAGAGCGGGTTGCTTATATATGCATGTCAAATAATTGCATTGTTTTTGTTCGTTCGTAAGATCTAAATAATAAGTGCCTTCTTTTTCGCTACAAACAATGCAATCTAAGTGCACCTGATATTTCACATGTGCATGATAGAACAATACATTTCTCCGATGCTTATATAATTAGAAGCAGATATGAACCTATATGTATCCATGCGTATAATCCTCTTTTTTCGTACGTGCGAGCACACACCTATATGTGTGGGTAGATCATCGTTCTTTTATATTTAAAGTTAAGCTTTACGAAATCGTTTTCAAGGTAATGTTACTTCAAAGAAACAGGTCACTAAATATGTTACGAGATGATAAAACAAAATAAGAATTCTCTGAGATAAATAAAGCCCAGCAAAATGAACACGGGACGCGTGTAAATTACACGAAATTATGTTTTCAATAATAATTACCTCGTTCCTAACCCATGCATTACTTTGTAAATGCTTTAAATTAAATTAAATTTAGCTCCAATTCTTGAGTAGCATACAAAGATTCGGAAGGTCGTTGCTTTTGATGTAAGCGTGACACACAAAATAACACACACGCTATCGTATTAATGTGTGTCTTCCAGGTTGTAACTTCTAGACCTCCCTCATAACTCTTCTATGTAGAAAAAAATCTTAGTTGTGGGTTAATCTTCCTTTGTATAATAATAACGGTAGAACACTGAAAAATAGAAAGAATGCCACAGAACGACAGCGAACTTAAGGGAATATGAAATTGGTAGAATACATATGTAATGAAAATAAAAACAGGGACACTATTAACAGTTGAACATTAGTTGGAATCAAAGGTAAGATTGAATGACTACGGCACTGATGAAAACAGCTAACATATTAAAAAAAAACTCTTCAAGCGTAAACTAAATAAACGAATTAGAAAACATCAGACAATCACATATATCCTGTAATAGAATAAATACTGCGACAAACACAACTAGTAACATTGAAGGAACATTGAACGAAACCGATGGAACTGAACCTATCGGATTTGGACTCCTCCTCAACTAAAAATAAAACAGAAGTGTTTAGGTAATAATTGTTCGACGACTTTACGCGCCTCCTTCAGAACAACTACATTCACAACTTTCTGAGATAGTATGAAAATCATCCGAGATGAATACAATTACTACTACTACTACTACGACTACTACTACTAAGCTGATAGGATTAAGAAGACATAGAACACGCAGTTGCATAAACATAGGTTCGTATCGTAGTAGGAGTTGAGATGAAGAGCATAACAAACAGAAACCTGAGATCGCATATTGTCATTTAAATGTATGAAGAAGTCACCGATCGTGATTAACGAACACATGGTGGCAACGTCCTGGTACGCCAACACGATGCGAATTGCAATGGCGATCAAATAGAGTGGATTTTGTAAGGCTTATCAAGACCAGGAGCCACTCGAGGATAAAAGAGCTAAAAAGAGTGTTGTTTAGATGATGATCGCCGGCACGGGAGGATTAGAAGCAAAATTATTAGTCACGATTAGTTTATTTTCCAAAAAGACTGCTCGACAAGTATTTGTTACCATTAGACTTATCGACGATCATGCTGTAGTCTGTTGTGGTATCTTTATCTACAATTGGGTTTTTTAGGAATTAAACGTTGTGCATGGAAGGTCTGTTAGTTTTTTTAGAAAAGAGATACCGAGAAAGAGAGAGAGATAGAGAGACGGAAGGAGCGAAAGGGATATTTTTTGCTGTGGTGGTAGCAAGACAAGTTCTGGTTGTGAATCTTTTACAGAAAGGGGCAGAGACTTGACGTCGTGTTAGCACCTGTCATGAGCATCTTGATACAGAAGAAAATAGCTAGAAAACTCTCTTCTATGTACAAAAAGCTGTAGGGACGAGGAGATATCCTACCCCACTAGATAGTGACGTCGATTTTGTACTCTGTCAAGAAAGAAAAAGAGTGCTTCGAGCGTCCCTCCACGAGGTATGAGAGTAGTACTCAATCTTAGGACGAATCTTGATTTTATACAGGAAGAGGATTACATCAGGAGTCAGGTACTTTCCGGAGTTGTAGAATGATCTAACTATTTTTCAAGCAACCGTAGCTACATATTTGATGTCAATCTTTCACTTCATATATGGTTAGAATTAAGTCCTAATCGAAGAAGGCCTTTCAAAGAAGAGGGGTTCCTAGAAGAGAGAGTTATTTATTTCGAGTGTAGGGAAGTGAAGATCCGGATGTAGATGGATAAAGGAGATCAGCTTAATTTTAGAGGCATTAAACGTAACAAGCAACGTATCCCCCATTGCACTACATGCTCCAAGTCAGGGGAGGCAGAGTCACAAAGATCTTGCTCATCAGTGCTGTTTAAATTGTTGCCAAAAATATTTGTTTTGTCTGCATAGATATAAACTGATTATCTCAGAATATGACTTAGAATATCATTTATGATGGTTAGGAATATGGTTGAGTCCAGAAAATATCATTGAGGCACGCCGGCATTCGTGCCGCGTGCTTCAGAATCTTCTCTCATCAATAAATACCTTTTTAAATCTATCGGAGAGAAAAGCTTTCGTCGTTGAGCAGAACATTCCCTGATATTCGATCGCTAACCATTATTATTAATATAGATATTTGTCAAACCTTAGCGAAGGTCTTTTATCTATAAAGAGCTATAACCCTAGAAACAAAGTGATCTTGTACGATATCACTGTCAGCACACAGGACGAAATCGATATTATTTGTCACTAAGTAGATTCTATTTGCTGGGGTGTTTGGCAACTTTTAATTTATTAACGATTAAAATGTCTTACTCAAGACGCACAGGAGACTGATCGGTCTGTACTGGAATGCGGAGGATTGATCTCCCGTATTTTTGAATACAGTGTAGACTAACGAAATTTTCTCTTTAAACAACGATTGCCCCGTTTACTTAGGATATGGGATTGTTCGGGTTTCAATTTATTGAGTACTATGATCTGATTGTTCTTGGGGCTAGTTGCCTTGTTGACAGTGACGTTCTTGATTAGTTTGGCGAAATCTTTGTCGCTTACAGTATTTTCTTGCATAAAAAGGCATTCTGGAGATAGCTTTCGCTAGTCGCAACGTTGTTTGAAGACATTTTAACATCATCAGCTGGTACACGTAATAGTTGGGATATAAGGCTTACATCTGTTCAGGCCTTTGTTATTCTCTAAAACTCATGAGAGTCAACCTAATGATCGTCAAATCTGGATATAATGGATTGAACCTAAAAGTATTCTGCGCCTACTTTGATCTTATTGCAATTGTTCCTGGCAGTTCCTAAATAGACTTTGGTTTCAGAGTATCCATTTTAATGAAAGCAATTGAAATAGTGGTTACTGCGAGCAATACGATGGCACATTAAAGGAATGTTCGGTATGTTTAAATAGTTTTAGGGTATTATTCTCTCAATACTAGCGGTAAACAACTCAAATATATTAGATTCAGTTGAAGATATATACGAAAGCGATTACACACATTAAGGATATCGATAATCTCTGCGAATGGAAAGGATTGATAAACTTCGGTTTGCTCTAAAATGAGTGTCCCGAGAATCCCAATAATAATACCTTAGAGTAGATGTATATTTATCAGGGCAAGTTGTCAGAGAAAGATCCAAAAGGCTTGTCAACAATTTGAGTAAGCTCATATGCAAGGGGGAAATTGTAACATAACCATTTGTCATTACCAGGTTTGTTTGAGGAATTGAAGTCACTACAGATAACTGACAAAATCTTGTCAAATTTATCAGGGTCTACATTAGAAATGTCCCTTTCACATTTAAAAATGTCCTTCATGTCGGCGCAGATTTCATTAACACGGTGATCTTATGGGTCGGGTGAAATTTCATGTTCGATTAAGCTGGAGCAATCAAGTTGTCGATAAACGCTGACGGGCCGATCCTAGTTTCGCACACACACAAAAATGGTCAGGTTTAGTCGCCTGAAAATGTATTTTAACATGTGAAGGATTGAAACGTAAACCTCTAATGTTGGGAAAGAACATCTGATGGTAGGATCTAGATGACAAGTTTGGGTTTGGGGGTTTGTGTTTACGCTCATGTGTTATAGCTTATTATGTTGGAATTAGAAGATTTGTGAAATAGCGCTATAGATGGGTAAATAACAGAACAGAGAGAGAATGAGGAACATAGTAGTTTTGTAAAATATTAAAGAAAGTAAATATCAGTTCTCACTAATAACATAGCATCAAAATACTCGACCAGTTACTACTGCATGGTGCATACCTGTCTTCACAAAATGACAATACAGCAGCTCCATTATTTTTAACCTGCTGATCAGACAACCTCTTTGGCAGTTACTCAAGGTTCGGGTTCATAGACTAGTAGACAGATAATGTCAGCCAAGTAAAACGTTTACACCCATCACCCTTATTAGTGATATGGTAACAAACATATAAATACAGAATTACTAAAGCCATCTCCAGTTACTGCATGCACAAAACTGCCGACACAGGGGACATCATTACATGTCTTCTCTTGTCAAGAACATCACTATTCGAAAATAAGTTATGAGGGACAAAGTACAAGAAGCAAGAGTGACACGGCTGTCGAATATTAATCCACAGTGCATTTTCCATTCTCCATTGATTTGGTCGAACAAAAAGATGATAGCGATTGTACGATAAAAAAAAATAAGTACGTACTTTAAGTTTTTTTCTATATACAGGGTGGCGCAAAAGTCACGCATTAGTTTGAATCAGTAACACCTTTCACATTTAATCAAATGTTCTTCTTATTTTTCAGAATATTACAGATATAAACATTGATAATTTATCATGGAAAAATATTGCACTGAACAACGTACCACAATTATTGAATTTTACTTCGGAAACCATCGTTCAATAACCTTAACCCAAAGAGCCTATCGTCGACATTATAATGTCAGACAATCTCCCAGTCAGACCACAATTGATCGTCTTGTGGCGCGATTTCGGCAGCAGGGTTCAGTCAGTGATCTTCCACGATCTAGCAAACCATGTTCAGTACGGACAGCGGAAAATGTAGAACTCGTTGAGGATAGCATTGCTTAAAATCCAGACACCTTAACTCGAAGACGAACCACTCAGATTGAGATGTCCAGAAGGTTACTTCAAAGAATTTTGCGTGAATTGCATCTGTTTCCATACAAAATTCAATTGGTACAGGCATTACAACCCACAGATCTGCAATCACGTGTAGCTTATGCTGTTCACATTCAACAATTAGCCAGAGAACAAAATGAGTTCATCCATCAGCTGATAATGAGCGACGAAGCCCATTATCATCTGAACGGGTTCGTAAATAAGCAAAACTGCAGAATATGGGCCATTGAAAATCCAAGAACCGTTCATCAGCGTGAATTACATCCACTAAAATGTACCGTATGGTGTGGTGTTACTTCGGAAAGACTGATCGGTCCATATTTCTTTGAAGACGAAGAAGGTGTCGCGGTAACGATAACGGCACAGCGATATCAACAAATGATTGAACATTTTTTTAAGGCCAGCTGTTTAGGACAACCCAGAAATGTGGTTCCAACAAGATGGAGCTACTGCCCACACTGCCCGACAAAGTATGGCGCTCTTAAGGGGATTGTTTGGCGAGCGCTTAATTAGCAGATTTTATGTTTTTAACTGGCCTTCACGTTCACCGGATTTAACAGCCCTGACCTTTCCCTTTGGGGTTATCTTAAGGAAAGGGTATATGTGAACAAGCCTACAATGATTCAAGAGCTTAAAAACAATATCAGACATGAAATCCAAGAACTAGAGCCAGTTATTCTAAGGACTGTAATGGAAAATGCCCTAACTAGAGCCCATCTTTGTGAGGCCGAAAATTGTGCCCATTTAAAGGATATTATTTTTAAAACCTACTGCAACAAAATTACCAAGTAAATGTATTATTTATCAGAAAATCCTAGTAAATCACTTAAAATGTTGTAGTTTCTATCATCTAAACAAACCAATGCGCGGCTTTTGCACCAGCCTGTACTTCCAGCAGATTTGGAAATACGTTCTTTTTCCATACCTTAAAGTGGTAGCATTCTAGATAGTGTATATCTGGTTAAGATTTTCTAAAACATTATTTTAATTCTATGAAAAACACTATATAAATTTTAGCAGATCACTTACAGTATCAATATTTAAAGCTCGTTTTGATTTGAAAAAAAATTTTTCACAGTTGAAAATAAATAAAATTAAAGATATTAGTTTCTGTGAGGTTATTAAACAAGAATCGACGATTTGTAAATATACAAGTGAAAAATGTACACGAGGAATACATTGTAAAATAAACGATGTATGGCTTATCGTATTCTGATTTCCTCAGTCTCTGGCTCTCCTCGTTCTTTTGAATTGCCTAATCCAAAGATAGACGTGTCAGTGCAGTAGGTGCGTGATAGTAGAGGGGGCCCTTCTTCTAATATGGAGACTTGATATCACCATCTCGACTGTTAACTTACAGAAAATGTTGAAATATCAATCTGGTTTATTGTTACGCAGATTCTACTGTTAAACTACCGGTCATAAATAAATCAGTACTAAATCACTGGTAACGGCCGGGGCAATCATATAAATTATTTATAATCTTTATACAATGTAATGGAGAGTACTGGGTTATCTGAGAAAGTTAGCTGTCATTTACTTTTGGGAAAGCCGACGGTAGTTATCATCATGAAATCATTAGTGACAACTGATGTGAGAATTCTTACAATAATAAAAAAATAAGAGTAAATTCATGGCATTTTAGATTCGATAATTATTCATGAATTTCTAAGCGTGAATACTCCATAACTTTATATGTTTTTCTCTAGTGTCTTGGTATATTGTGGACTTTTTCAATCCCGACTTGTGTAGTATGGGAGCCGATACCTTTGTTTCTGGAAATTGTATCGACTCCAATAGGACATCTATTTTATTAGTTTTAATTTATTATCTAAATGTTAAAGTTAATTGTTTTAACTATCGTATTATATTAGCGCTAAATTAAAAATAAATTGTTTAATATTTCTTTGTATTGTTTTTGGCTTTGGAAATCTGTTCAAAGCATCTTTATCCACGACGAATACGTTATTTTTCTTAAATTGGGAAGCTTGACGATTTTCTCATTTATTTATTCCTCTTTTTCTGCATTTGAAGGTATTATCCTATTAATGTTGTTGTATTCATTAGAGTCAACATAATTATAAGGCTAACAGTCTTTAAATAATCAAAGCAGCAAAGATAATTAGCTGAAACATGACAGTAATGGATACATTTAAAATAGAACTCTATTAGAACAAACCTTTTTTTATAATCTTTTTTTCGTTTAGAAACTTTTAAATCTTGATTTTATATATATTATACTTATAATTAATTATTAAAAATACCTGCGGATGAATCCTCATTGTACGTAACAATAAAATATTTCACATAACAATGAGTTAATATTTATATTCAAACTGAATTACCCGATTGACGGCTGATTTATAATACTGAGTCAACTTATGAACCATTAATACAATTTGCTATGGTATGTTAGTCTTACGGAATATAACACTTTGTGTGTTATTTAATACGATAATACGAGACAATTTATGGAACTGAAGTTATTATTTTACCTGAGGCTGGAATTCTGGGGTTATACACAGTTAACGTGAAAAGATTCAGCTCTATGTTTCCGATGACATAAGGTCCGATGTGATTCATATACCATATACTAAATGCGAAAACTAAAGGTCTGAACGTTCAAAGCGAATATATACTACCATACGGAAATTGGGTGACAATAAAGTATACTTATGGCGTTGAGATTTGTTCGTATCCTACCTTTAAGCCGCCATGATGTTCCTTTAATGACCATTACTTCCGGAAGTATCGGAATGTTGTACTAGTCAATATGAAATTAAAATGAAATGTAACCTTTTTTAATACGGACAAATTAATGATACAATACTAAATATTCAATGTAAATTTAAGCCGCCCATGTAATATAATGCATTTTTCACATTCAATAAAAGATAGCTTTAATGTGTTTGACTGTTCATCAAATAGTTACGACAATCCGCATTTGTAAGTTATAGTTCATATCAAATGTTATAATACAAGGTTTGTTTATGTAACCCATAATCTGGTATTAACAAAAAAATATTGAACGAATACAGAAACATACTTTCCGGTGTTCACATTGATATCAACGTGTAATATTGAGGATTATACTTGGTCCTTCTGAAATGTTTCATGACTGCAATAGGAAACATTTACTTTTATTAGTTTTAATTCTTCTTTTTCTCAATTTGACTGTTAATTGTCAAAGCCAGCTAATTACATCAACGCTAATTTAAAAATAAATGGTTCAACCTTCCTTTGTCTTTTTCTTTGTCTCCAGCAACTCTTGTGCAAAACGTCGTTATCCTCGAAGAATACGTGATCTTTCTTAAGCATAAAACCATTAGGAAGCTTGGTAATTTTTCTTTTTAATGTATTCCCCGTTTTCTGCATTTGAAGTGATTATGCTATTCATGTTGTTGCATTACTTAAAGTCGAAATACGTAAAAGACTAATGGTCTTTAAATATTTGAAGCATCAACAATTAATAGTTGATTTATAACACTAGTGTCTACATTTTAAGGGTAGTCCAGTACCTGTTCTGTCGGTTGATGATAAATTATTCTCTGCTGGGAATTTAAACATTCTTAGTTTGATCTAGAAAACTCCTTTTTTTGACCGAGCGGATAAAACCCACATGAAACACTGACTTTGAGCCTAACTCTTTCCGTGGTGGGGAGGCAAATAAATTGCGTTATACGAACTACATAATATTATAAACTAGCAGAACGCATAAATAGGAATTAATCATGGAAATATAAGAATCTAATAAAGTCAAGCTCACACTTCTGAATGTTATATAAATATTTTACTCGTTTTTTACTTTGATATAAAAATAAATGTTAGGGTTCTCTAAGTATTTAAATTATCAATATGATTCAATAGATAGTATTAATTCATAACAACGAAAATACACCTTCGTAGCAACGTACAAACGTAGAGGCTAAGAAATTTGTAATTCTTAGTGGGTAATTCTGTGCATATACACGCGAGGAAGAAAGGTAATATCTTCTGTGAATGAAGAGAAATACATATATTTCAATAATCTTTCGAATTCCGATACGATCAGGCTGAAGTACTAAGCAATATAGAAACTGTGCCCACGTATTTAGCGTAAAGGAATCATTAAACATCAAGTTAATATCGACAAAACCGTTCAACCTAATTTTCGGCCAAACATATCCTGGTCGATTCTGCCGGAACCTATCCACATATTAGATCGCATTAGGCAACTACCACCCTTTAAAATGAGTTGTCAACACGCGGACTTTCGCAAGTCTTCATGATCTTTTTCTGACAACTTTTCCTGGACAGTTCACATTTACGCCTCGTCTTCGCTGAAATATTCCAATCACTTAGTTGTTAAAATCTAGATCAAAACGAAGTTCAGCAATTCCCAATGAATCTTTTTCCATCGCAGATTCTATCGATATTCAAGAGCTTATTGGGCCTGATAAAGATCCCTCACACATCCATTTTCTATGGGAATGTGTCATGCATCGTGTATGATATATCCAGATGTGTTACCGTTAGTATTAAGATATGTATACACTAAAAAAAATATGCAACAGACCGAACAGCTAGCCTTGGTACAGCTCGAATGTGGTGCTGTTATTGCTTTTAGACACCACTATTACAAATGCTTCCAACGACAGAAAAGTGCTCTGTAACCAAATCCTCTTTAAAAATGCCCGAAACCACTGTCCAAAATTAATACAAAATGCTACAGTCCCACGCCTAATCAATTAAATCTAGAGAGGCTGGTCAGAGAATTGTCTCCTTGGAGTTTTAGAGAATAAAACCAACGTATTGAACAGAGGTAAGACTTCTATCCCAATCATCATTTCTGGACCAGAATCAATCTCCTGAGCACGTGATGAAGCCAGCATTTTAGGAAAGAACTTTGCAGCAAATTATAGCTTTTACAATGAGGTCTATCTCCGAAAAAACTATAACCGACATAACTGTCCAGGATGTTTCCAAACTTATAAAGAACGTCAACGTCAACAAGGCAACTGGTCCCTAACAATCCGGTCATACTAACCAAGAAATGCCAACCTGAAAGAACCTATATGTCTTTACAAAGTGGTTCAATCGTTGCTTAAACAGAAATTCGTTCCATTACCTTTGACAACTTCGTTAGTCTACGTAGTATTTAAAAATACCGGTGATTGGTCCTCTGCGTCCTAGTACAGACCGTGCGTCATGAGTAAGATCCTTGAATTATTAATAAATTTAATAGTTGCCAAGTTCCTTAGAAAAACAATATTCTTTGTGACAAGCAATATGGATTTATTCCTGCAAGATCTACAGTTTCCATGCATACTGTGATATCTCCCATGATCAGTGGATCAGTAGACGAGGACTTCGTTTCTAGGTTGATAGCTCTTGATATATTAAAGGTGTTAGAAAGGATTTGGCACAAATTGTTGCCCAACAAAAGTGTAAGCTATTTAATATCCTCCCAGATAAATTTATAAACGTAGTCATTGACGGGCAAAATTCTGAAGCACACAGAATTAATTCCGGCGTGCTTTAGGGATCCATTGTGTGTACAACTCTCTGCCTGATTTTAAATGATGTTATGATCATACATTGAGATCATTACTTTATATATATGCTAATGCCACTGCTATCTATGGCAGATAATCAATATCTTTTTATTTTCCCATCCGACTCGGAGCACGTGGTGACATTTGTGAAGAAGTGGGATGTTATTTTAACACCTCTAAAACTACTTTTCTTTTTTTTCATCACGAACGCTCAAATCGTCGTGTGTCCTAGTCAAAGGCAATGGCAATCACTACGAGTATGACCAATCCACTGATACGCTTCTAGAACTGACTTTCACCCGGACTTGAAGTGGAAGACTGACATCAAATCTGTTGGTAATGATGCTGGAAATAGTTTTACCATACTACCGCTCCAGAAAGTGGCTGCGCCCTGATGCAATAGTCTACTTGTATAAGAGCACAATTCGTCTCAGGATGTAGTACTGCTGTCATACCTGTGTGTACGGAGTAAAGGATCGACTTCGCAATTTGATGGTTGGTGATCTTCTCTCGTCCCTACAGCCTCTTTAACAAAATATATTTCGGTAGTTTCTCTCTACTGTACTGTTATCTTCATAGTAGGTGATAAACTAAGATAGAATTCCTGCTTTCCCTGTAAAATATTCACAGAAGAACTCATCTGGCTACAACAACAGCAAATAACTTTTTTTCTCTTCCTTTGCCAAGACCCAAACGGAATTCCACGGAGATATGTTATTTTTCTAGATCATGTCATCTGTAGAACAAGATAACACACGTGTGATACCCAACCAACTAGAGACTAGTTGTCTTCAAGTCTGATGTAAACAAACACTTGTTGAGCTGTCCTCTTTAAAAATAAAGTCATCTTAAGGAATCCTCTGCTTATTCCGTCCATTGTTTTTAAATCCCTCCTGACGGCGGCCAACGCCAAACTAGCAATATGTATCCCCTATTGGAACGGTGTCTTGATAAGCAGTAAAAAGGAAATTGCCTCCCGTTACTCTTACAGCTGTGATTACACGGATACCGTGTTTGTTTTAAATTTCTCAACCCTTATCTTAAGTCTGAATGGCAATACAAAAACAGAAAAAGGAATAAACGGAAACAGTATGCGTGCAGTGAATGTAATGGATTGGACGCCCCAGGCGACATGCTATAAAGCAACAACATCTCCTAAAAGAGTGGATAATGACTGGGGCAATGTTCTTCTATTACAAGGTATAGTTAAAAGTCAGTTTCTTCCCAAAATATCCCGGTCTGTTCGGTCAGCATTCCACCACGCATGATAGACACAACAATTATCGTAATCATGGAAACCCGTCTAATTACTTTTGTATTACGCAAGCAACATCGAATAGAATAGAGTGAATAAAGTAATGTGGCAATGTATTCCAATGCACTGAGAATATAAAAGGATCTCGTCTTGTGCGATGTGTTAATTCGTTTGCAAATAGATACATTATTAAGTTCGGGAAAATAAAATGAGCAGTTAAATCACCTATCATTTAGTGGAAGTTAGGCCTTAATAAGCGCTGACCTTTAACGTAAATATATATATATATATATATATATATATATATATATATATATATATATATATATATATATATACATATATATAATAGAATTAACGATAGTATCGTTAAAGTGATCAATCGTGATAAAGTAAAGCTACATTCCATTGTTGTTCCTCTGACGAGAAGACGTTTATCTTTGAAAAATCATGGTTTAAGAATTATTGTAACTCCTTGCATCTGAACTTTCGATGTAATAACATTTGTATCAATTTTATGTAATTTTATGTAATTTCATGCAATTTTTTATCTCCATCTTTCCTTCTTTATATATATATATAAATATATAAAGTATTTTACAGAAAGTATATTGTTCGTAAATAAGTTATTAGAATGGCAAAAAAAATCCTGAATATTTATCTTAGCAAAATTAAAGTAAATATTTGTGAACATTTATGCTATTTATTCTGAACACCTGAGAATGAAAAATTATTGACTTGATATGAAATACAAAGTTTAATTTTGGTATTCGTAAGCTTTGTGCCATCGACACTGCAAGAGATGAAATAGTTAAATAACTAGTTAAATGTACTTGGCGCGATCTAAGAATATTTTACGAATACTTTTATATTAAATGCATTTTTGAATGTAAAAATAATAGAAACGGTTGCCACCAAACAATTGGAAAATCTGTTAATCAGATATTCCGGCAATCGCTAATATAAAATAATGATTTTGGAATGTTTTCCATAGGCGTGTAGCGTATATTTGATTGCCTTTAATTAGAGGATTTTGACCAGATATTACAATCGATATCGTTTATATCTGTTAGGTATAACATCTACAGCACGCACAAAAATAGTAAAAGACAATCGAAAACATAACGATGTATGACCACGCATGTAAAACCAGCTTGCACAACTAAAGTCATCGTCTTTTCAAAGTCTCACGTTTGTGTCCATTCGGAGAATTAGAAATAACTGTAACATTTTCAGATTTTGAGAATCTTTAATTTTGCATCATTTTCCGATGGTTTAGAACGTATTAACACAATAATTATTGCAATGTGCATATTTTCTGGATATCTCTATAAATTAAAAAAGATGATTATGACTCATTTATGCCGCTTAGATATTAGCTAATGCATTGTTGACATGTGGGTTTAAAAGGCATCGCCGAAAATAGAAATTAAAAAAAAAATTCTATGCCAAAGGATTGCAAACTTTGATTTTGATAACGATTGCAAGATAACATTTTGTTTTTGAGAATTCAAGACAAAAATGTAACATGATTTACGCGATTTAGCGGGTAGTGTGTATCTTTCGTCAACGTGCGTAACCGATTATACTGACGATACCGAACGTGTGTCGGATCTACTCTACTTTGTGTTAAAAAATCCACATGTGAAGCGAAATTATAATCCTCAAAATATTCAAAAAATCGTATATTCATTCATGAACGTCTCGTTGCTTTCAGCCGTACACCATCTGCTTGTATAACTATCTTGGGGTTACGTTCGCCTTAATAGAACATGCTCTAGAAAAAAGACTATAAAAACGTGCACATGTTATCTATATACTATGCTACATGTGCCTAAGTATTTACTATATACCTTATTAAATATATAATTTATTCACTTCGACAGGGTGAAAAAAATATTTCTTACATAATAGATCCCGCATTGTCTGAATATTTTCAGCCCTGTCGCATCGCCACAGTGTTGCAGCCATGTACTTATTTTATAATACTTTCGATGAAATTACTGCACTTGTATCGCTCCGACACACCAGACTAGCTACAGAAGCTGATCTCCTAACTGTAGAGGTGTCTAGTTGTCGGAAGAGTTTTCACTGTGATGAAGTCCTTCAGTCGAACCGTTTGCCGTCAGAATATCAATGTTGTTCCCTATTTGTCCGACGCTACAACCCTGCAGATCATTAAATATAATGTGAACAAACATCTTGCTGTCCAACTCCACACCCATGATATCCTCTATTAATCTGGATCCTACCACAATTGTACCTTATGTTTCAGTGTCAATATGCCTTGTTTTTGGATGAATCAAAGTAAAACAAATTGTGAAAATTGCCAATATCCATAGTGAATGTTGCGCTTTGGAATCGACAGGAATCGAACACGGAACGCTGAGACGTCAATTCGCCATAAAGTCAATCATAAGGTCCTGCTATATCGTCATAACACACACACACTATATATATATATATATATATATATATATATATATATATATATATATATATATATATATATATATTGTTTGTTTATCTGACAAGTCACAGACACTTTTATGTAACAAACTAAAACATTAAAACTGACTAATAAAATGTTAAGTTACCTTACCGCCCACTAAGACTACGTTAGATGTCAACTTTTTACTCTGTCTCAAGCAGGGATTTTGTACTCACTTCACCGCTTATACCACGACCTGATCACCATCACTTTTACGAAGGGGGTAACAGTCGACAAGGTTCAAGTGATCTTTGCCCGGCAAGTACCCAACCGATTCTTGTGTCCTTTTCTATCGTTCGATTTCTTCAAATTACGGTCAATGGAGTGAACTTTCCATCTTTGCTGTCTCTTCGAGATCCTTTGGTAAGAAACATTGATTTATTAGTTGTCTATTAAAAGAAAGCGAAAAATGAGAATAAAAATCTCATTTATTCGAGACGACGGTCATTATGTATTCTATCACGACTTTATTAGATGCGGCTCGATTCTTAGTTAACTGCTTTGTATGTTAGTTTGTTTATCTGTCACGCTGAGCACCGACATTAGATGGACACATCTAAATACGATACGACAAATTATCTGATTAAAAGGCACACGTCGTTGTTTCGTTTGTGACGCTTATGTTTGCTATAACATATGCTCCACTCTGTCACTTTTTTATTCTGAATTGCATTCTACGCCCTGTCACATTACTCTCTAACATACAGTTTGGTTGATATGTCAGGCGTAAGTTTAAAATGGCATTCTCATTGGTGTGTAGCGAATACGTTTGAAATGTATATTTGTTGCTCTGTCAAGTTAAAATAGCATTTGTTATTCTGTATCATGCTTAAGTTAAACATAGCCTTTATGCAAGTTAATCTCGTTTAATCCTTACAGATCATCAAGTTTTTAATTGAATTTTTGTTGCTCAATCTCGGTTAAGCTTCACATATCGTTAATTTGTCGAGCGTAAGTTTTGAAATGCATTTACATCGGTCCATCATATTTAGGTTTAAATTGCAATTTCTGTTGGTAAGTCAGAAATAAATTTTACATAGCATTCGCATTGATGTGTAGCGAATACGTTTGAAATAGAATATGTGTTCTCATGTAACGTTTAAAATAGTATTTTCGTACGAATGTCACGGTCAAGTTTTAAAAAATATGACACAAGCAAATTAAATGGGTATATCTCAAGACAAGTGTTTTATAAAGTTGTGACGAATTTCCTTTCATCAAATCCATTACATGTTCGCGTAATTTTAATTTCTTTTTTTTTTCTTAATTTCTCCTTTGTCATTGAACAAACAATTTTCTATTTTGATGACATAGAAATGCCTCCGTTTTATCTTTATTCTCTACAATATTGATTTAATTCTGTTGTCGATTTTTAAATTACCGTGTTATTAATTCTTAGGTTAGTCCACACGCATCTATGGGACATTTTCTCTGTCGGTCTTTCAGGCCGTCTGTCTGGCCGTACATGTGGCCGTCGATATGTAACGTATTATTTGGTAATATCTCGAGATTTAATGCTAGTGGCTTATTTGTATACGTGTCCAAGCATTCGTATGACAGTTTTGTTCTTCAGTCTTTTAACGCTTAAGTCTTGAATAGGAATGTTATCGATTTGTCCTGACTAAGACAGTAAGAGGATTTTCATCGCTAAACACGCAGATTAATTGACACAACTTAAAAACATGTAGTCTTATTTTCTATAATATATATATATATATATATATATATATATATATATAACATATATGACGTTAGTTTGCCTGAGAGTTGTATTGACGGTGTTATTTTTAATAATCAGGTGTTTTGTGTTACATTTTAAATGTTTATTACTAAAACCAGACGCACCCAAACTACAAACTCGACGAACAAGCTATACTTCACATAATAAAACGTTACACTAAACTTAACGACCAACAAAAGAAGATAAAACTAATAATTTACTATACCAAATTTAAAACAAATAACCAAATTATTAAAAAATAACACCGTCAATACAACTGTAAGCCAAACTAACGTTATATATATATGTGCTCATGCCCTTTTAATGAATGTCTCCCTGCAAATCAAACAGAACAAGTACATCACAGTTACATTGACCATACTACAACGACTCTCTCCCGACGTCTAACCTACCATTTATATATATATATATATATATATATATATATATATATATATGAGGAATAAACAAAACAATGTTTCCGACAAAATGTAATATTTCGGTAGAACTTTTCAATATGTGTTTGTGAGTTTATTTTTGCTAGTTGTTGATTTGCTTATTCTTTATTACATTTTTATTTTTACATATATATATATATATATATTATATATATATATATATATATATATATATATATTTGTTATGAACATTGCTACAGAAAGAACATAAAGCCACTTTAGCTAACAAAAACGGTATATATTTATCGCAATAACGGAAGATGCCTATTAGCCTAAGTCCTTTCAAGACAAAGGCTATAGACAGGAGGAAATCAGTCCGCAAGAAGCGAGTTTTACAAGCCTGCAGTTCTTATAAATAAGCTATTGGAATAGGAAGCTGTATTAAAATGAGGTATCAAAACAGCGAATTGATGGACACCACTCGACCAATGAGTCAAACGAGCTGAAATAAGCAGGGAATATATCACATGATTCTGATGAACACATTCTATAATGCTACTGATAGAAAATACCGAGACTGCAATATACCGTCTGTTAGAGAAGGGGTGCAATGAAAAAAAGAAAATGGTGGGGTCAATCAAATTACCGATACGTTTCTGCACCTTATCAAGAACCTTCAAATGGGACAAAGATTCACCAGTCCAAATATGACAACTGTAGATTTGTAGAGATAGAGAATAACCTAAGGTCTGAGAAAGTGTTTGGAGCTATAGAGAGAACCAAATTTACGGGAAGTAGAAAAGGCAATGGATGTAATGTATGAACTTGATGAGAATGAAAGGCCAATAAGTTTCAAAGTCTATTTCTCCTCAATAGCAGAGCCATCCATCAGAATCACAAGAAAAAGGGGCACGCCTACGATTGGAAGACACGAGCTCAGCCTTGGCAGAATTAAACGAAACAAGCTATTCCATACCCCAATCAACAACTGAACTCAGGTCAACCTCAATATCAGCTGCATATTTCGACTGATCCGAGGGAGATGGGCGAGAAGCAACACCAGAATAGAGAGTGGGATGATCAGCATAGATGTTAATATGATTGATAATATTATCCGGAAGATATTACCCAAATTTATGTTAGTATGTTCCTATTTGTTTTGGGTAAACTCCGAAACTGATTAACCTCGATTATACATTTATTAGCACAGTTGTTAAGCGTATGACTGGTTAATGTTAGCTATATTTCATGAAGATTTAATCAATTAAAATACGGCATAATTACGTTGACACATCGATTCTTGTTTGATCACAAGTTTTAAGCGATGTGGAGCCTGTGCCAGTACTAAATTATTGACCATTTTGGAATACCAAGTGTTGTATGTGGCCTGAGAATGTTATAATAGAGTATCTGCATGAGTCCACAACGACGTCCTATGATGTCATGGGATATGGATCGATGGATACTCAAAGGGGTCAAATCAGCCTAGACGTCCTTCGTTAACTTTCAGATAGATCCAATTTTGATAAAATTTTAACCAACGATATTAAATATCAATTAATAAATGTTCTCCAAACTTTACAGTTTCTTTGGAGTATTTATAAAGAGGTTGGTAGTAGCAGATATGCAGGACCTTTTTATTTATTTATATGTGTTCGATTTGCATTACATTTAATCGATAAATATTAACACCAATTAACTAAAATTCGATGTATTTAAATTTCTTTTTAAACTCACTTAAACGTAAACTAAACATTTTCGACATTACTTTAAAATTAAAATAATACAATGGATTTTGATCCAAATTAAGATTTGAATTTTTGAAATAACTTTATTTAGCAATGTATATCTGGATGTTACATTTCATCAGGGGAATAAAACCGGCCCAAAACTGCTATGTTCTGTGAACTTATTTATTTAACTTACAAGATATATTGTATGGGATGAGTATTCTTATAGTGCTTATATTAAAAGTATAATTTTTTTTCAATTTTTAAAAATTGTTTCTTCTTTTTTACCTGATTTGTTAAACTTTGACTTATTGATACCTTAATTTCGGCTCATCTACTTTCATTTGGTAATTCTTTATTTTTATACATTTAGATTATTCACATTTTCTTTCCTTTGTAAATATTTTTTGTCTGAAACTCATCTTTCCTTCTTTACTGTTTATTTATTCGTTACTTTGATAAAATCCTTAATATGGTTTCTCTGCTTCGTGTAAAATTCATAACATGTCTATAAGCATTGTGCCAACCTGAATTAATACTCTGAAAGACGTAAATAAGCCTCGCACAATAGTTTCTTGCTGTAACATTGCGGGGCATTAATAAAAACGACTGAACCATTCGAGAGAATAAACATCGATTTTATAAGCCCGCTACAATTTAATAATGGGAATCGTTACATTCTAACCGTCATCGACGAATATTCGCGATTCCTATTCGGATTTTCTTGTCCGGACATATCGACAAAATCGGTGATATGGTGATTGTGCTCTTTGTTTGCCATTTTTGGTGTTCTAGCATACATCCATTCAGATCGTGGACCCTTTTTATGTCTGACACGGTTTCTTCATTAACGAGGAGTAGCCTCAAGCCGGACGATGCCGTACAACCCTCAGGGAAACGCCGAGTGTGAGCTCTATAACGGTATAATATGGAAAAGCATATAACTAGCTGTCGCGAACCGCAAATAGGCAATTACCCACTGGGAAGATCTCTCCCCTGAATCTCTGTACGCTATTAGGATGTTCTTATGTAGAGCCACACATGTCACGTATCACGAGAGGTTTCTTCCATTTCAACAAAGAAGCTCGGTGGGAAGTTCGCTTCTTTCATGGCGCTTGATACCTGGAACGCTTCTTCTGAGACGTTTCAAGCGTGATAGTTAGAATGACTCATTAACAAACCAAGTTGAACAGATTGAGACGAATCAGCATTATGCATTGATAGAGCATTTTGCTTCCATTTAACGGCCTTGCACATGTAGGGGATATACGTACATTCGATATAACCCCCGAGAAGACGCCTACATCTCGAGACCTTTCCACCTCAGCTTAAGTTCAAGCTGTACCATATGATTAATCTACAGACTCAGTTCAACCATCAGATACGAAGTCAATAACATCTGTAGAAATCCAAGGTACTCAGAACGAGCCAGAGGTGAACGATCATCGATTTGCTCCGAAACGAGCTCATCTCCGGACCGATTCAGAACACCTGTCTTCAGAATCACAACCACCTACACGCAGACTGACACGGATTTATACTCGCTGACGACGGAGAGAGAACATCGACCCCTGTGTATCGTCAGACTCGGAAACCCAGAGTCCTGATTTTACTCCCGATACCAGACTACCGAGGCGTTCCAACAGAAACAGGAAAAAGCCTAGTCGTTGGAACGACTTCGTTTCCTTATTATTGAAATAGAATGGGGGTGAATGTAATGAACAATTACGAATAACTTTCCCTATTTTGAATGATCTTTCTTTTGGGAGAAATCTCGTTTTACTAAACAATATAAATAGCAGCACTAATATTGTATCGACATTGTATAATGTACAACTTAAATGTAGTAGAGGTCAATGATGCTATAAACTTTCAGCTAATTAGATTCCTTTTTTATTTACAATTCTCGAGTTTTTATTATTATTTCAATTAAAAATTTAAGGATTTAATAAATTCTAGCACGACTCCATGATTAAAGAACGTCATGTGTCAATATAAAATCACATGCGTATAATTGTAATGTTTATTATTCGTCTTCCTTCTATTATCATTATTACTTTTTCATAATTATTATTTAATTTAAACTACATCACTGATATTTATAGCTTCCGGTTTTATTACATTCTTATTTTAATTTTAAATTGGCAACTGTTTATTTAAATTGTTTTTTTTTTATTCGAATTATTAGTATGATTAACCTTAAAAGAAATGATATATACCAGAACCGCCGCCAATGAATTCAAAATACGGTTTCCATATAAACTTACTTACGAATTATTTTAATTTTATGTTTTCCATGCCTCTTATTTTTATTCTTGATTATAATTAGTATAATTGAAATATAGAGTGGTTATAAATACCAGTGTCTCCGATCATAAACAAACTTCCAGTTTCGCAATAAAAAATGTCCTATGTATTATTTTAATTATACTCCATCATATTTTGTATCTATCATGTAAGTCTTAAATGTAGTATAAATACTTTTGAATTTACTGTGTGTTAAATTTTTCTTCATCATTTACAATTCATTACTTCTTTTACTTATTAAGAGTTTTCAGAGAAGTCAGTATCAGTGATTGTTAACTAACACTAACCGGTTGTGATCCCCTGTAGTCTGAGTGGCAACAAGTCTGCACAGATTTCAATCACGATTAACGTTTCTTTGTCCGATTAGTGTTGAACACCAGGTTGCGTTATCGCAACAACAGCTTACTATTGATTTATCGCTGGCACCGACCATTAGTTTTATCTGGAATTTGGGTCGCAAAATATACCCCGAAAGTTCTAGTACTCTCGGCAGACTTATAGTTAACGCTTGAATTGTACTTTAACCACTGAGTTATTCAACATTCCTTCACCAGTCAGGATCATTGTGTGCGATACATGCAGTGGCTGCTGCAACAAGATTATGTGTGATTTTCAGGGGTGGGGGTTAGTTTATGAAATGTTTGTCAATTTCAGTTTGTGAGATCTGCTTTCAATGTTTTCGTTTCATTTCTATTTCATGTTTCCTGTGACTGGTTAGCGTTAAGTAGTTACGTAAGTGGATTCAGACATTCGAGGATATTTCTTAAGGTTCCTGCTGTTTTAATCATTGCAGTGTGGTAAATCGTGTCAGCTTTCTCTTCGATTCCAAGTTAACCTACACTTTGTTCCAGGTTTTTCGAGATTGCACCTAGTGCTCCTTAAGTCATCGCTCTTCTGTTTTCATTTGTTTTCATCTTCTATATGTCTATTAGTGTTAAGGAAGGTATTTTTTAGCTTCAGTTAATATTGACCATTCTATTTCGTGCATTTAATCTTTAAGTTCTGCAGGTGAATGGATTGCCATGAATCGGTTTTAGACGAAAAGTGACGTCCATTTGCAGAAACATCTCGTTTGATGATAAACCAACAGTTATCTATTGCTTTTAAATCTGACGAGCATTGAAGTAAGATAATCAACTATGTATCTGTGATGTCCAGAGATGCATGTGCAGATTGAGTCGTAGCATTGTCGTACATAAAACAATGCCCCTTATTAGACCACAATTCACATCATCTACTTAATGAACCAGATATTCTCTAAAGTTACTGCAATAAGCAGCATAAACAGTTTTTACTTCTCGGATACTCTTATTGAACTAACAAGTCTATCACAAATGATACCCGCCTATATCATAACGTGTCTATTATGTTGTTGTCGTCTCAAATGATGGCCACTAATTTCCGTAATAAATCCATTCTTTAACTCAACAATCAGGTCCATCAAAGGTTACTTGGTTCTCATCAGTGAGAAGAACCTCATTCATATCCATTTTTATATTTGTTATTCCCAATTCCATTTGAACATCTTTGTGTTTTTGTGTAAAAGGAGGCTTCTGCAGTAGATTTTTCACAGAAGCCATTGTTTGAAAAATTGCACTATTTGTTGATTTTGATGCGTAACGATTGCTTGCCTATGTTTTCTACAGAGTTGACGATTAATATTGACCAAATATATGTTGAAGACAGTAGTGGATATTCCAGCATCTGTTGTTTCCTTGGGGAATATCATTTTAAATTATTTTACAGTATAAACAGGATGACTTATGT
>OY744527.1:66785088-66860088 GCA_963556195.1 Sepiola atlantica | reverse complement strand
ACCACAACACCCCCTCCCAAGATTTGAAGTCACACAGATTTCAATATCTTTTTCTTTTTGGGTTTACCACCAATGGTTCATTAAATTTTTTTTTCCTATCTTATCTTCGGGGTTCAGGTGTATATTGAGGCGGTTCCAAATTAAAGGATTCGTATATGATATCTATGGTTTCCTCCTCTTCGACTGTTGTCGTATAATCATCATCTTTGATATGACGTTTTTTTATCTGATTTAGGTGCCTTTTATGTATACTCTGTGGACCTTTAATCCTATATGTACAATCACCAATGCGTTTATCTACTACTCCACATTCCCAGTAAGATGTGTTATTCTTATAGCACTTAAAATATACTCGATCTCCCGAGTTATATTTCTTTCTTCTCGTGTGTGTAGTGTTTCGGATAATTGCCTGTCTTGGCAACAGTTTATCAAACGCTGATTTTACCTTTCTGGCAAACATTAGATCAGCTGATGATATGTTTGATGGTGTACTAGGATGTGGTGTGATCCTATAAACTTGCAAGAATTGTTGCAAAGCTTTTTCTGTTGGTGTTCCAATGGACTTTTTTAACGCTCGTTTTAGCGTGTCCACGAACCTTTCCGCAAGGCCGTTCGACCTTGGATGATACGGCGGAGTCGTGATGTGCTTACTCGGAACGTGCCGCAAAATTTCTTAAACTCTGCGGATGTGAACTGCGTTCCGTTGTCAGAGACCAGTGTGTCTGGTACACCGAATCTTGCAAACAACTCGTGTAGGAACCCTATTGAGTTGTTCGTTGTTGGATTCCTGCAACGCATTACCTCCGGCCATTTGTGTAACTATCCACTACAATTAAATAATAGTTTTCTCCTACTGGACCAGCGAAGTCCATGTGGATTCTCGACCATGGTCGGTCGGTTTTCGGCCAAGGTTTGTGTACTATAGGTGGGGATTTTGCTGCTAACTGGCATCCTTTACATTTATTTATTGTTGCTGCTATGCTGGTCCATGTTACGCCAGTAAACGTAGCTTCTCATTAACGACTTCATTCGATTTATCCCCGGATGTCCCGTATGGAAATCTCTTAACATCCTATTCTGCAATGTTTTGGGTATTACTACTCTCTCACTGTACAGTAACACATCGTTACATATGGAGAAAACTTCCTGCACCTTTGTGTCCGTTATAATTTTCTCTTTTATGTCCTTTATGTATTCGTCTTTCTCGGCTTCCCTTTTAATGTCCGACAAAGTTACGGGTAGTTCCTTAATGATGTTTGCTACCATATTTTTTACTTCAACATTTGTCCGAATTGCTGCAATGACTGATTCTTCCAGATTGTGTTTCTGTGGTATCAGTCTTGACAGTCCATCCGCATGGCAAATCTTTTTTGATGCTAGATGTTGTAGCTGGAAATCGTAATTAAGTAAGATTGTACCCCAGCGCAGCAATCTATTTGCGGTGTATACCGGTAATCCTTTTTTTGATCCATAGATCGTGACTAACGGTTTATGGTCGGTTTCAAGTAAGAATTGTGTACCGTATAAATATCGGTGAAATTTAGTCACGGAAGAGATTATGCTCAATGCTTCTTTTTTCGATTTGTGAATATGCCCTCTCGGCTGGTATCAGCGTTCTCGAAGCGTGCGCTATTGGTTTTCTAGACCCATCCGTCATAATATGTTGAATGCATGCTCCTAAGCCGTAGGAACTAGCGTCACTAGCGACGACTATTTTTAATTTTGTGTCAAAGTGCGTTAAGAATAATTAGGATGTTAGTGCGCTCTTTATTTTGTCAAAAGCGGTTTGACATTCTTTCGTCCAGTTCCAAGGTGTATCCTTTTTAAGCAGATTATTTAAGGGGGCTCGCAAGTTATGCATTCCTTCAATAAAAGATTGAAAATAATTTGCGAGTCCTAAGAAACTCTGCAAGGTTGTTACCTTATCAGGTGCTGGCATATTTTTTTATTGCCGCAGATCTGTCTGGGTCTGGACGTCGACCATGTTTGTTTATTATGTGTCCAAGATACTTAATCTCGCTCATACAAAAGTCACATTTACTTTCTTTTACTTTAAAGCCGAATTCTTGTATTCGAGTAAATACTTGTTTCAAATGTTTCTTATATTCTTGTAGGGATTTGCTCCTGACAACAATGTCATCCAGGTATGCACATGCGCACTCAATACCACTTAGCATGGTGTCCATCGCTTGCTGAAAAATGGCAGGCGCTACTTTGATGCCAAAGGGCAATCGGTTGTATTTGTATAATCCCTTATGATTGATGCATAGTATTTTTGAGCAATTTTCCTCGACCGGTATTTGCAAATATGCATCGCTCAAGTCTATCTTGGAGAAGATATTACCACCATTTAACTTCGTGAATATTTCCTCTGGGCTTGGTAGAGGGTAATGGTGATCTTTTAATAGGGAGTTGACCCCGGTCGAAAAATCTGCGCACACTCTAACTTCGTCATTCTTTTTCTTTACGTATACGGTGGGGGCTGCCCACTCGCTGTGTTCTATTTTTGATAGAATTCCTGTCTGTTCCAATCTATCTAATTCTTTATTAATCTTTTCCAACCCAGCGAACGAAACGTTTCGCTTTTTTCTAAAAATTGAGCTAGCGTTTTCTTTAAGTTCAAACGAGGCCTTGAATTTATTACAGCGACCTAAGTTAGTCGTGAATGCTTCAGGAAATAATTCTTTTAAATCGTCTTTTATATTTACTGTTGTTGGAGCAGAACATTCTATTTTTTACAGAATGTATTGATTGGCTTATCCCATAGTCCAAATTTCTCAATTAAATCTATTCCAAACAGATTTTCACTATTTTTCAGTACGAATATTTTTAATTTCTTCGTAATCCCTTTTCATTTTATCGGAAGGACAACTTCTACTTCAAATTTTATACCACCACCAGTTACCGTCCGGGCTGATTTACTCGTTTTCATCATGGTTGTTTTTTTACCCAACGTTTTCCATGTATTCAGGTTTATAATAGAAATATCGGAGCCGGAGAAGAGTTGTAACTTTATTGGTGTTTTAAATATTTCCACTTTACGTATTTTCGCCGATCTTTGTCTAATTTTGTATTTGATTTTGTTTGCTGTACTCTCTTTCTGGTGTAATCTTTATATCTGCAGCAATCGCTTTTGTGTCCCACCTTCTTACAAATGTAGCATTTTTTCTTTTTATAAGGACAATCTGATTCCCAATGCTTTTCTGTACATCTCTTACACTTATATCTAGGAAGAGGCTTGTTATATTCTGTCCTATATTTATGGTTATTAGGATTGTAATATCCCGTTCCATTTCGATTGCTTTTCTTTGTAAAGTTCTTGGTTGGTGTGTATGGTTTTCTAACTTTTCTTACATATGCCACTCCGGATTCTTCTATATTTTTTGAATCATTTTTAGTGTAATGGCCCTTTCACAGTCCTCTGCTAGTTTCTGGAGGGTTAAATCTTGCTCAGATTCCAGCTTAAACAACACTCGTCTGCGTATTTCTGCATTTTTCGTGGAAACTAACCCTTGTGCGAAGATTAGACATTTAAAATCTTCTACCGTTAGTTCCGCAAGCTTAAAATTATCGCAGTTTTTATTGACAACTGATGCGTATGTCAAATAATCTTGGTTGTCCATCTTTCTTAGATTCATGCACAGCCATCTTTTATGAAAAAGAGATATATTTGGATTAAATAATTCTTTTAGTAATTTCACAGCTTCCATGAACTCTAATTCTGCAGTTTTTTTAGGTAATATGTAATCTATGAATTTGCTGTGTTCTGATGTACCCAATTTCCTGAGTAAGAGGCTCACTTTCTGGCTATTTGGCCAATTTTTGCAGTCCAGTTGAAAGACATCCTCGTATCTTGTATAGTATGCTTCAAAAGTCTTTCCTTCCTCCGGCACATAATTATATGTGTCCATACTATTAAATATAGTTGTATGGGAGAAATTAACACTGTCGACATTTTCTAGATTACTCTTTAGTAGTTCCAGTGTTTTAGCAAAACGTTCATTTTGTCTTTCCTCGCGGTCAGCTTGTGCCTGTAAAAATTGCATGAACATTTTTGATAAGTCTTCCATTTTTTTTTTTTTTTTTTCGTGACGTTTTACTGTATTATCCGTTATCCAGTGACAACTTTTTAAAAAAAAATCCTTTCCTTGAGCTTTAATTTCTAGCTATGGTATTTCTTTTTAGTACCGCCGCCAAACAAATTATTAATTAAAAGATTCCTTTAGTTGTTGTTTTGCTAACGGGGAGCAGTAATTGAAATCCACTGGTGAACATTTTTTTCGTAGGTTACTTCCTTGCTTTTCGTAATACGATGTTGTTTTGCGACAGAACAAAATCCGCTTTTCGTTTGCAAGTTGGTCCTTTAGTAATACAAAACAGATTTGTCGTTTAGCGACAAAACAAAAATTCACTTTTACAGTCGTTTGCAAGTCGGATTCCCAGAAAACGGCGTAAATTGTCGCTTTTGCCACGTTCGAGTTTTTTGGGGTTTTTTTCACTTAAGTTGAAACTTTTTTTTAGCGTAAACTCCGTTTGCTCGTCAACACTTTGCATTGTACTTTTTTTTAAATAGTTCTTCGTCAAACTGTTATATTTGACGCTTCATATCTCGTCGCCAACTGTTGTGGTTGCAAGGTTGAACAATAATTAGTGAGGAATACAATAAAGACGCAAACAACAAGGAGAATGCAATAATAAGTGTATTAAAGAAAAGGTATAGTTACAGTATGTACAAATGAAGGTGTCGAGTCAGAGAGTCTTGGTGGGAGGACATGTACGCTCTTCGGCGTCACTTCCGGTGGCATTTAGGTAACACACACTAAGGCCAACCTAGGCTTGCCATTTATAGTGTAACGTTATTCGTATATGCAAATGAGTGGTTGCCACCACAACAGTAAGTAATCAGGAAACATGGATTAAACAGAACAATAAGAATGTTGTTGTCCCGATGGGACCATTTAACTAAGCACAGATTGCTGATCTGGTGGGTATTTTATAATGTACGCAATTAGTACAATTGTATAGCCTAACTTAGTGGGGTTATACAGTGATAATTGACTATTTTTTATCCCCAATAGTAACGGCCCTATGGTATCTAAAGCAGACACAAAACTAATATGAGCTTCTAAATACTTAGTATTGAAAATAGATATAATCCCAAATTGTAAGGAAGTAAATTATCTAGATATCACCCTGAACTTGAAAGAGGGGATATACAAACCCTTTAATGAAGATAACAACACACCATATTATATTAATATTAGATCCAACCACCCGAAGTGCATAATTACACAAATACCTCCACCGATTAACACTAGAATTAATACTCTCGGCAAACAAGAAAATCTTTGAAGCGAATAAACACTCATATAATAGAGACTTAGATAGCAGTGGTTACATTGAAAAATTCGAATATATCGCGAAGAAAAATAAAAATAATCCGGGAATAGAGGCCGGAAAATAATATGGTGCAACCAGCTTACTGTCCACTATCCAACATTAACATCGGTAAAGTGTTCTTGAACCTGGTAGACAATCATTTTAACGTAAGCAATCCCCTAAATAAGATATTTAACAGAAAAAAACTATTAAAATTAGTTACTCTTGCACCAAGAACATGGATAAGATAATTAGCACCCATAATTATAAAATATTGAATAATTCTAATAACAATAGGCCTATAGTAAATAAATGTAATTGTCAGGTTAAGAATGAATGTCCACTGGACGGTAACTGTAAAGTAGAGTGCGTGGTTTATAAGGCCACAATATGCCCGGAAGAGTACAACGGATGACCAAGTATACATCAGCATTTCCGCGGGAAACTGGAAACAGCGTTTCTATAACCACAAACACTCATTCGTAAACCCATAACTTAAGAACAAAACGGAGTTAGCGAAACAATGGTGGCTACTGTAAAATGAAAACCGGCCCCAGTGGTTACTTGGTCAATCCCATGTTATTCTGATGTTCTAAATGGATGTAGGCAAATATGCAATTTGTGTTTGGAGGAAAAACTAAACATCCTGAAATACAAACACGGTAATCTTCTGAATAAAATAGAGACTAATGGCAAAATGTTGACATAAATGTAAATTTAAAATAACCAACAACTCGCAATCCGGGATACATGGAGAAACTGAATTGGATCTGATTAGATTGTTTTTTCCTTTAATCTCTTTCGTAATTCTTTATCTATGTATCTCTTTATGGACACATGATTGTCTACTTGTGTATATTGGTGTGTTTACCTATATATGTGTATGTATATGTACATATGTGGGTGTTTATATGTATGTGTATATGTTTACATATGTTTGTAATAGTATATATGTATTTGTATGCATATTGTATATATATATGTATATATATATATATGCATATGTATGTATATGTTGTGTATGTATATATTAGTGTATGTATGTGTATGTGTGAGCGTATGTAGTTGCATGTATGTATGTATGTATATATGCATGTATAGGTATATGTGTATGTATGGGGTATAGGTGTATTGTGCATGTGTGTGTATGTATGCATAGGTATGTAATGACTATATATTTTTATATGTATATATTTTATAGCTGTTGTATATATATATATATATACATATATATATTTATATATATATATTGTGGTGGCTGATATATATGGTCATGTATATATATATATATATATATATATATATATATATATGTATATATGTGTATATATTATATTATAGCTTATAGATACTATTAATATTGTCGATACTTTCTTGAATATTATTATGATTATTATTAATGGTGGTATTATTATCATGATGTTATGGCTTTGTGATTTATTTTAATTGATCGAGTGGGCAATCATAGCATGTAGTATTATTATGATTAGTATTAGTATTAATATTGTTATCATCATATAATCTGATTAATTATTTTAATTGGCAATTTGGGATATTGTTGATAATGTTACCAGTTTATTTCTTAGAGTTTAGTGTTGTCATATAATCAAATAATTTACTTAACATAATATGTTTTGTACGATTGTCTTCTCTAGAAAACCCGTTAAAATTTTCTTAGGGTGGTGAATTAAATTGCTTTATTTGTGGATAGATGTGGACTGCATATATATATATATGTGTGTGTGTGTTTCTGTAGATGTATATATATATATGTAAGTATATATATATATATACATGTTTATACATGTATGTGGTTATGTGTGTGCGTGTATGTATATATATATATATATATATATATATATATATATATGTGTGTGTGTGTGTGTGTGTGTGTGTGCATGTATGTATTTATATATTGGTTTGTATCTACGTGTGTATACATGCAAGTGTATGTGTATAAATGTGACATGGTCTCTTTCCTTGGATGTCTGGTGTCTGTTTTCAAGGTTCGTTTTTTCTTATGCCCCTCCCACCCCAGGATACTTCTTTAGTCGCCAGACAGCGGATGCCGCTTTCTAAGGGACAGAGGCGGCTGTTATTGCTGGTGATGGTTGACACGCTGACATGATTTCTTAGAGAGGCATTGAATACCCTCTCTACGACTTTACAGGTTCTTAATGTCTCTTGATATATATGGCCTTTTCTTCCCTCTCCTTCATAAATCATGTAATCCCCCTATATAAAATTATAGATTAAATATGCTGTAAATTTCCCCCTCTCTTTAAATATGTATTAGATGTGTGGTCACTCTCTCTCTAATTATATTTGAATTGTCGAGTGTGTATTTCTCTTTTCTCAATTTCACAAATGTAATCATCTAACTTGGATGCTTGACAATACCACAAGGTTGAAATAAATGATTGCATCGATGATTATGTAATTTCGTGTTACTATATTTTATTTCATATATATATATATATATATATATATATATATATATATATATATATATATATATATATATACTATTTTAATATTTTAAATTCACAAACGTTCGGTTAATAGTCTAAATAGTGTATATATTGTAAGATTACAATATAACAATGTAATTACTGGAATTTATTTTTATGAAGTAATGGTAATTATTACTAAATTAAGATAATAATTTATTAAGTTGAGTTTAATTTAAATAAATAATTTAACAAATAAAGACCATTATGCCCATTGTATCTTTTGATATAAGTATTTGGTTATTTACGCCCATAAGTATGCAACTATGATACTTTTGATTTGTTTTACTTGTAGAAAAGTGATAAATAAATGTGAAAACTACAACACTTTGATATTAATGATTTTGTCTGCGTTTAATTTAATCGGAAATAAGAATTCATAAAGGAAAGCTATTTAAAACATTTTGAAGTTATTATTAAGAATTAATGGGTGTTTTGAAAGGGAACGAAACAAGAGTGTGAATAAAGATGATTTTTAAAAATGAGAACATTTATTAAATAATATATATGTAATAATATGGCTTTGTAACAAAAATGAATAACATTGCTTACACATTGTTTATAATATTTTTAAATTATTATTTATCTTTCATTTTTGTTAATGCTCTATCTTATCTAGATATTAAGCCGTTAATCTGTACATGTTCTCCTGTCTTCATTTTATTATATTTCAATGTTTAATTTATTTCAGTTGAGTTATTTCAGTCTCATTTTCTATGATATTTATCATATTTTCGGCTATTGAATTTACACCTAAAACTAATTAGGAAATAAAAAATATATTCTCAAATAGGCGATCTCTAACAGGGTAGTTTTGGATGGCTGACATTTTCGAGTTTACAGCGGAAATATTTCGTTACAATCATATATTAACGAAAGAATGGCAGACAAAATGTCACATGTACGATAACATAATAACATATATGTACACTAACATACATATACATACACGCTTATTTATATATACATATGCCACAAATGGGTTAACGCCGTGTTTATTGGATTCAGATTAAAGCTCGGTTGATATTCTTATTGTCTAAGTAAATGGTTCGATGTTAACAGCATATAGTTTTTGTACTAATGAGTAACCTGCCATCAAGCGCTTCAGGCATTAGAGTTAAAGAGATTATCATTTGACGATGAACAAGAACTTTGAAATGATTGGAAACCATGTCTTAACTGGTCAGAATGAATAATTTAAGTGGACGGGTCGACAAAAATTTGTTAACTTTTGACTTAAAAACGACCATGTTGTACTAAGTTGAGAAACACTCCTCTGCTATTGTATTCCAGATACGAGAGGTTCTTGGAAATACACTTTGTTCATGAAATCTTCGTTTAGTGGTAGGTACATAGAGGGGAAAAAAGAAAAATTCGTTATAATTGTTGACACTCGATTAGTTTTTTCAGTGAATGTTTTAGCAGGAGGTAAGAAAGATTTGAGCTCAGTTGAGAACCTTCCATGATAATAACGATACCTTATAGAAAGGCCATCAACGTCTCTTAAGTGAGGAACGAGCTGCACGGAAGATAAAAGATGTAGATTTTAAAATCCATTTTGTACTCTTTCAAACAAAAGAGAATGCTCTGTGCGGAACCTCCCCAGATGTGACCAGAGTACTCAATAAAGTAGAAGTTTTTTTTTATTGAAATAGTCCCAGACAAGGCATGACGCCACTTGATGTAAGGGGCTAAAAAACTACAACAAAGTCAAAAGTAGACAACGATAAGTTTTGGAGAACTAGATTCTAATCTAGAAAACATCAATTATTCACTTTTTGTCTGACACATGGCTAATGGAATGCGGGGACTATAGAACAAAAAAAGGATTGCCTCAGGAATCAACTACTTTCTGAAACTGTAGAAATATTCGACCACTGTCGCTGCTACTTATACCGTGATGCCACGTTAATGATTATATACAATGCATCTGGCAATTATGTGGCAACACCTGGAAAATAATTTCCAGGTTGTTAAAATACTGTGCTTCAAAATAGATATAATTTTAAAAATTAAATCTGTTAACTTCCTAGATGTCATTTTCAATTTAAACTTCAGTACTTGTGAAATATGCTAAACAACTGACATCTTACATACAATCTAACTTAAGGAACCACCACATTTTATCAAGTGTATGAGTACAAATAATTTACCCCAACGAATATTTTTTGTAGATATTTAAGCTAAACTATGATAAAACATTAACGAGAGATATAAGAGACACTTTAGAAATGGAAAAGGAGTTAGTTCGCAAACCAACGTGTCAACATATACTTTTTCCTAAATAATTCTATCTCAAAATACAATGGAAATCCAGTCAAAATCGGTTACACTTGTAAGCCGAACCTTTTAAACAGTATTTAAATATACGGTAATAACTAAAAAAAAACTAATAACGACAAGGAACATGCAGAAGGAAACTCTGTACAAATGAAATTTCATATCGGGAGTGTTCACTCATCTTTCGAAAGCAGAGCAAGTAATGACTTACATTTCTCCACGACGAATATACCGAAAAACTGAACCTTTTTCAAATAACTTATGTGAACTGCAAAAGCAGAATTTAATTGAAAAATGCAATATCGTCCAAAAAATGTGATCTTTGCAGATTCTTCAATCATACGCGATATTTCTGTTCAGAAACTCGAGATTTTGATATTTCATGACACCACCAACCTTTTAAATGATCGATCCGAACGAAAGGTCATTTGTTGACAAATATCTAAACCATAAGTTGAATATAAAATGTTATAAAGGAGAGCATTATAAGACTAACTGTTAAATGCGATATATAAAAACACGAATATGACAATAGGAGTAATTTAACGAAAAATACTAAGTAATCAAATAATAAGTTTAGTGGGCGCCTCATTGAAAATTAGGTCTTAATTTTCGGCAAACTTTGCCATAATATTAGGCTATGCATTATCATACATCTCACTATAAATAGCACTATCTGAAGTTAAAAATTGACTTCTTCGGGTTTTCGTTTGTCATCATTTAATTATGATGTCATACCAGAATGAAATAAGCCAAACATTTTTTTGAATGTACTATCTAATACTCACCGATTCGAAATCTTCTTCCAAACTTCATTCTTCCAAATAACATATGTGACACTTTACATTTGCCCATTGTTTTTTATATATGACTAAACAATATATATATATATATATATATATATATATATATATACATATATATATATACACATATATATATACACACATATATATATAGTCTACCACATACATATTGTTTCGCTGTATCATAGCTCTTCAGTGCGGCTAGACTAGTTGTGCCTCAAGCCGGTATTGAAACTGACAGTCGGCTATATAATACAACACTGACTGATTGTAAGTAATATGTCAATGTAAACATTGTACAGTACCGGGAGTACGGATTAGTTTCACCCAATGAGCTATGCTTTAAAGCTAATGGCAGTTGGTGTAACCCTTACAAATGAACTTTACCTAAGAAGGGAGCTTTATATAGTCATCCACATACATACTATTTTTCTGTATCACAGCTGCTCAGTCCAGTCAGAAGAGTTAGTGTCTCAAGCCGGGACTGAAACTAAACTGTTCAGCTAACAGTTGGTGCCCCTTCATCTGCGCTATAATAACGACACTGACTGATTGTAAGTGATATATCAATGTAAACATTGTCAAGCGCCAGGAGCTCGAATTAGTTTTACCCGATGAGCTATGCCTTTATATATATATATATATATATATATATATATATATATATATAGATATATATACATATATATGTGTATATATATACATATATATATACACATATATATATATATGTATATATACATACACATATATATATACATATATATATATGTATATATATATTTAAAATATATATATATATACATGCATATATGTATATATATATGCACATATATATATATGTATATACATATATACATATATTTTATATATATATATATATATATATATACATACATATATATATATACATATAATTATATACATATACACTTGATGCGGTATTTTGAACTAGAATTGACTAATCGCAAGCCTATATGGAACATGAAGAAAGTTGAATTTGGTCCAGTTGTAAAATAAATTATTCAAAATATGTGTGTTCATCAGCAAGCAGGATCACACCTCCCATTAATTTTGAATGACCATAACTTGTTTTTATTTAAAACCAATATTTATTTTTATACCGATAATGTTGCATACAGCACAAGGAATCTAAAAGTATAGATATCTCGAAAGGAGGTTAATATATGAGAGGGTTGAGCAGCTTAAATTAAAAAAAAAACAAATGCCTATTGAGTAACCCGACATAACTTTTTAAATTATAAATATCATTTAAAAATGAAACAATAGAAAGATGAACCTGATGAGTTTATTCTAAACAGGTTAGTATTAAAAGATTGATGCCATAGACACAGAGCTGTGTGGCTTTTAGTAGAAGAATAAAAAAGTGATAATTGACTTTTGAAGATCAATTTGTCAGGAAAAAATGCCCCTAGAAGCCAAACTGAAAACTGAAGCCAAACTTTTAGAGGAAAGAAAGCCACCAAAAATGCCAAATTTTAAAATCGCTTCATTAATGAAGAAAATGGAGAAATGTGGCTATATTGAAAATATTCACACTTGAGTATATGGAAAAATGTTAACCCCGAAATATTTGTACCCTTTTTCTATTAGTTTTGTATTGTTTTCTTAGCGGTGAAAGCAAAGATGTTTTCTATGAAATTGAAACTGGGTTTTTAAAGTTTTTTTGTGGAAAATAACAAAAACATATTTATATTTATTGCGCTAAAAAATAATACTTTCAACAGTATACATACTACTTTTTATATCGTAGTGAAAGGCTTTAAAGAATATTTGAACATGTTATATTGAAATAATGGTGGATAAATGTGTAGATAGATACCCTCAGACCCCTTCCCCTTTCCCTAAACAAACATGAGATAAACCATTTTCTAGTCGATTACGTGTTGAGTACGAAACACCATTATTTCAGAATTTAGAGTTTTGCATATACATTTAACGTAAAATCTTCACCCATTTCTAGTCGATTTCTATTGGGATGGCGTTTTAAGAGCGTATTACCATATTTATTTGCAAAGGAATATAAATTGTGATTTTTTTTTGGGGGGGGGATCCATTAATCCTACTACTAAGCTTAAGTCCACGTGGAAGCAGTATCTCCCCAAATCACTTTACTCTATCAATAACCTTAGTGCAGGTGGCAACGCAAAAACTTTAACTAGAACGGTTACATATTTTCTTGGCCTTTTGGCTAGGAGCTAAATGTAGTATCAATGTTTGTACAATTTGGTATTTTTTGTGCCACTAAATATTATGAAGTATAGCATCTGTTCTGATACTACACTTACTCTTTTCTGTCCTCGGTCAGTGAAGGAAAAATTCTTCAGGACTAAGACAATTTCCATTTTTGTTATAATCCAGAGTTACCGTTTTTAGAAACCTGGATTTTCCACACATTCACAACAGACCTTATGTTTTCATCGGTGCATAGGAACATTCGACAAAAGAAAATACGGCCGAGGACAATTTGTCAAGTTTGTCAAAGTAGGAACATTCGGTAATTATGATTGAAAATAGTTTTTAGAACCGTTCTTACGGGAGACATAGTTGTAAACAAAAAAAGAACAGTTCTTGTATTTTTTTATGTAATTGTGCAGTTTACGGACATAGTTAATTTTAAGATGAGATTTTAAAGTTAAATTATTTTTTACGATATATTTTGTTTATTAAATTGTAAGGTGAAATTACAGAATCGTTAGCAAAGCCTCCTCTTGATGATAAAAATGGCTTTCTAAATAATGTTATTATTTCAACACGGTCCATAAACAACAGAATACCATTCTTTCTAAATATTATATTGAATAACCGGAGTTGATTAAAATTTAATTACGAGAAAATTCATTTTGGTTTCTTCGTAAAAAGTCGGCAATTAATACGTTGTTAAAAGTTGTAAATAATAAATCCATTACTTTATGTTCGACAGTTCAAATGCATTTGAAAGTATTTAAACTGTCGAATAGAAAGTCATTTACACTTTTTGTAGTAAAATTTCCCTATATAATATATGATAAAAACATCTTTTAGGAGAATATAGTTGTATAAAGGTGGGTTCCCACCAAATTCAAAAATAAATATGAAAAAAAAAAATAGTTTAGAATATTTATGGTTTCTTTAATATAAGAGCTGCATGCGTTAAAATGTGTTTTTTTGATTTTGGGACACCACGTGCCACACGATGTCGTTAAATATTAAGTTCCACATTTTAAAAAATAAGTTCAAGATAATAATTGAATTGTCATTGACGAATGAAGGTGCACGCAGCAGCGTTAGACTGTTTTTTTTTTAATCTTGAAAACAAAACAAAATTTTGCTAGATTAACATCACATTTGCTATAAAACAATGAAATAGATATAATGAAAATGAGTGTAAAATAAATTGAATAATGTTATCTTAATCTATTCTGAAATACTTATAAATTGTTTGAAATTATTTGAAACTCAGAACTTGAAATTGATTCTTATTATTCTGCAACTTATTCTGAAAATAAGTTTTTCTGAATATATTAATATTCGAATTCAAAATATTCAGCATATTTTCATTTAATTTTACTTTAATGTTGAATTAAAAATTCAAAAAATGTCAAGAATGTTTGCAAATGATTTGATTTGAATAGGAATCAACGGAGGCGCGAGAGCGCTCTATCCCTTAATAAACATCAAGAACGGCCTATGATAGAAATCTCATTTATTTGATCAATCATAACTCAAAAACCAATAAACCAAATTAGTTAAAAGTGTGCACAATATTTTTATTTGATAGGTTATATAAGTGCGTAAGAATTTAAGCATCATCAGTCAAGGCAACCCAGAGATGCAGAAAGGTCAGACATGATTGTGTGTTATCCGTGTGTACGTACGTATGTGCCACCCTGTATCTCATCGACTATTTGATGGATTAAGTTGATTTTTGGCAGAGATAGAGGTTCTAGGGTCTAGTTGATGGCATTTTAATTTCAGTTTACCATATACCTTAGTTTTCCAGAAAATTCCAAAGAACCTTAAAAATGACCATTGTATTTAGGTATAGCCTTTACAAAAGTAGTGACATTCCATGATAAATGCCAGTATACTTAAATCATATGTCCTTAATAGGGTTAAGATCAAAATTCATATACACTAAATGGGCAAAAGCAAGGAAATTCCCAAATGTTTACACTTTTATTGTCATTAATGGTATGCGAGCACAACAGGGCTATGTATTTTACTGGTAGGAATTTTTCTTCAGCGCACCTCACACACTTCATACACTCATGCATAGAGATTTATACTGTAGTGATGTGATAATGAAATGGTTTGGTTCATATGTAGTCATACCCTTAATTAATGACAATAAAAGTGTACAAATTTGGGAATTTCCTTGCTTTTGTACATTTAGTGCAAATGAATTTTTATCTTAACCCTATTAAGGGCATATCATTTCAGTATACTGGCATTTATATTTGAATTTGGATATAGATTTTGTTCAAAAACATTCAGTTTCTAATATTATATATTGCCAATTCACTAGAGATATTAATGATTGATATTTTTAAGTTTGATATTTTTCGCATCTCATTGAAAGTTTTGCAATAAAAAGATTATACTGTATAAAACGTTTCAAAATTAGAAATCTCCGTGTGAAACTCTATTTTCGTTTTGAAATGTGTCCACTATTTTCCATGAAAGGCTTTGTCCGTCAGTACGATCGCTCGATCTGAATGTGTCATACTTCAGTTTGATTTAGCATCTTATGCAAGATGAAGGCAAAATAACATGCTCATGGTTAGTCTGTCACCTACAGGTCATTATTTACAGTCTCGTTAATTTGTAATTGTTCTGTAACCCTTAAGTCTAAAATTAACTTTTCTCCAGTTTGTCACTATTAGTTTTAATAGTATATTCGTTGTTCTGTCACGTTTAAGTTCAGCTACCCTTATTCGGAGAGCAAGGGTTAAGTTTGAAATACGATTGTGTTGGTCTGTCACGGTAAAATTTCAAATAATATTGTAATCGTCAAACTTAAAGTATTGATGTACGCATCTTAAAATATCTGTTTTAGTTTTTTTATATTAGTTTCCTTTTAAAATGTTATCATTTATTTTAATTTGTATGGTTCTCTTTCTAAAATTGCTTGCTTTAAAAAAAAGAATTTTCTCGTAAAAATCTTAGCGTCAAGTGATCTCATCCTACCTGTCAAATGGTATACGACTTTAAAACTAAGATAACATACAAGTATCTTTCTTTATATTTTGCAAAACATTATTTTGGATTTGTTGAATAAACATCTGTTTTCATATTAAGTTAGGACGTGATTGCTGGAGGACATTTTCGAGACGCATTCAAAAATCAATGAAAGATGAAATTCTATTAATAATTTAAACGTTGTTCATTTAAGAGATAGAGAAGAATCATACTCAATTTTTTTTCCGATAAAAGATTCTCAAAGAAATACATGTTAATATTATTTTAGTATAGTCTTACAAACAATGTGTATAACTAAGTATAAAAGAAAACAAATAATGAAACAACGTTACAAATATACGAATCGTGTATTAATTCACAATTCACTTATATATATATATATATATATATACATATATATATATATATATATGCATACATCGATGAGTATTTATAATACGAAAGAATCGCTTTTCTTTAAATATACATATTTTGTTATTAAAGCATAATTATTGGCCCACTAAAAGGGAAAGCACTCTGATTAAAAATAAGTGTATTGATTTTAGTATGTAACGCAAAGTTCCTATTTCTAGTCAACAGCTGAGATAAAAGCCCTTTAAGAGGCAATTGATCGTACTAATAAATGCAGCATTAGTAATCTTAATTCGTACAACTTAATTGTAGGGCGCATTGATACAGTTGTCGGGGTATAATACATAAGGTATAAGGTTCAGTGGTGATATTCCGGGACTCTAAACACTAATATACCAATAAGTGATCATATAGTAATACATCTTTCCATATTTAATCCTTTAAATTATGAATTTTGTAAAAATAAAAAAGTACCAATTTAGCTGCCCGACCCTGTATATATATAGTAATATATATGGGAATATACATATATAGTAATATAAATATATATATATATATATATATATATATATATATATATATATATATTAATACATATATAGTAATATATAGTAATGTACAGGGTGTTTCAAAAGTCTTGGGAACATTACAAATGCGTATATCTCATGAACTATTCCAGGTAGAAAAATGAAACTGGTGCGATTTTAAAGCTTGCTTAATCAAGTTTTTGGTCATACTAATGATTTTCGTGTTATCTTTCCAGGTGCAGTAATAGCGTTCTCTAAACAAGACAAGGCATTTTGCGTCCTCCAATTTGCAAAGACTGAATCGTGGACATGTGTTCAGCGTGCATTTCGCAGGAAATTTAAAAAAGAAGCCCCTGAAAGGAAATCCATTGTCAGATGGCATGCTAAATTTGTGAAAGATGGGTGTTTGTGCCCAAGTAAGCGAACAGGTCGCCCTTCTACTTCAGAAGATGCAGTTGAGCAAGTTCGGACAGCCTTTCAGCGGAGCCCCCGTAAATCAGTGAGAAGAGCCAGCAGGGAACTTCAGCTTGCTCCAGCAACTGTCTGACGTGTCTTAAGGAAACGACTGCAAATGGTACCTTACAAGCTCAAGTTGGTCCAAAAGTTGAAGGACACTGATAAGCCACTTCGCCGTGACTTTTGCATTGCAATGCAAGAGAAGTTGGAAGATAACGGCTTTGATGACCGGCTTGTTTTTAGCGATGATACGACCTTCCATCTTAATGGCAAAGTTAACAAGCATATCACTCGCATATGGGGTACTGAGAATCCTCATGAACTTCTTGAGCACGAGCGAGATTCACCAAAAGTGAACGTGTTTTGTGCAATTTCCAAGAAAGGTGTCTATGGACCGTTATTCTTTGAAGAGGCAACTATCACTGGTGAATCCTATCTCAACATGCTAGAAGACTGGTTAATGGCTCAGTTGGAACAAGCAGAATCTGATGACTTCATTTTTCAACAAGATGGTGCACCACCACACTGGAGTCTTAGAGTAAGGCAGTTTCTTAACACAAGGCTGCCTGGTAGATGGATTGGGAGATCTGGGCGAAGTGATGACGTTCTCATGCCCTGGCCTCCTAGGTCTCCAGATCTTACCCCGTGTGACTTTTTCCTTTGGGGCTTTGTCAAGCAACAAGTCTATGTGCCGCCCCTTCCAAGAGATATTGACGAACTAAAGGCTCGAGTAACGGCAGTTGTGGGAACCATTGACGTCAAGATGCTGGAACGCGTTTGGCAGGAAATGGACTATCGACTAAATGTCTGCCGTGTGACGAATGGTGCTCATATTGAGCAACTTTGAAGATTCCGCACAAAACTTGAAACTTTAACCTTTCCAACGGTACCAATTTCATTTTTCAACTCCTAATAGTTGTTGAGTTATCCAAAATCGTTATGTTCCCAAGACTTTTGAAACACCCTGTATATATACCTAATAATAATAATATAGGTATAGTAATATATATAGTAATATATATATATATATATATATATATATATATATATATATATATATATATATATATATATATATAGTAATATATATATATATATAATATATATATAGTAATATATATATATATAATATATATAGTAATATATATATATATATATATAATATATATATATAGTAATATATATATAGTAATATATATATATAGTAATATACATATATATATATAATAATATATATATGTACATATATTCTAATGTATATGTACATATATTGTAATATATATATATATTTATAGCAATATACATTTATATATATATATATATATATATATATATATATATATATATAGTAATATATATGTAGAGTAATATAAATGTATAGTAATATAGATATAATAATGGAATTGTCTGCATCTTAATCACTTAGGAAGTGAGACAATCAAAATAATAGTAAGCAAAAAAAAACGAACGCTGCAATCACCAATAAAAATAATTACATAAAAATACATCAAATATTTACGTGATGAAAATCGTACATATTCTTTGACAAGCATCTTAATCCAGTAGTAAAGACGCGGGACTATAGACATCGATAACGAAGTTTTGATCCCTGTCTAAGTAAGCCATGCTGATATCGAAAGAACACCCAGCGTCTAAATTCTGCTCTCTATCTGTGTCTATTGCCGTATGATTTAGGGAGTTCACCCGCCCTTTTGCAGTGTTGGTATTTTGTATTGCTGAGTGTATATGCAGCCACCTTACTGCCAAGGCAAGGTCTGTTTGATGGTGTGCCACTCTAGTCGCCAAAGATTATTCATATAATCAAATAACATAAATACCCTTCTATAAAATACATAGTACAAACAACTAAATGAATAAGGAAACATAACATCTTACAAAACATATGAATAACAAAAATATTTTAAATAATTAAAATGGATAAAAATATAACAATTGAACTCGAATTGAACAAAGTAATTCATTTCTTAGACATTATAAATCTTACTTAAATGAAAACATCATAATGCAGAAATATATTGTGTTGATATATATAGGACAGTAATTGAATATCTACTGACTTATCCTTGAGTTTCGAGTTTTAAAATATAATACCCGCTCTACCAGCAACCACTTAAGGGTTTAAGAGAATAATTCCTCCACGTTCATTTCACTTACATGCTTCAAAAAAACAAAAATTACAAGAAATTAGACTGTTCATAATTAAATTGCCATTTAGCAGCCAATTAAAACTGACTTCATATCAAAGTAAGCATTTATGGCAACTTCAGATAACAATTTGTTTAATTAGAGTCATCGTCTCTTCGATATACCCGGTATCAGCCATATTGTTGTAATTTGTCAATTATTGTTTGTACTATACTACAAATGATAAGCGTTACAATCATTTTAATGAAGTATATATTGAATTGAAAGAAAACGAAATAATAAAACACTATTTCAGCTGTTGTTTTTTTAGTTCAGGATCTCCTGGTATGTTGGGTAAAGAAGAGCCCCCATAGCAATATGCCTTCTGATGTAATATAGGCAGGCTACTTGGATAATTATATTAAATTTTCATCAGAATGGGTAAAACATCATCGTAGATCTGCGTTCTCGCTTTACATTAAAAATAATAGAAAATCGCTATTTTACTTTATTTGATTTATTATTTGAAAATTACACAGATAAATTTTGAAAAAGAATTAAAATATTAATAAAAGTTCATGTCTTTTGACAGAAGTACACATGGCTGCTCATTTATTCATCATAAGTGCGGAGTGTGCCTTTAGTATATAAAACAAATAAATTTATAGAATATTTTTTCAATAAATATCAATGTGCGTACGAACCCTCTTACCATATAAATATTAAATAGATTATTCGCCCCACACCTAATATTTCATGTTACAAAGTATGAACAAATACGAATAAAAACGGTTTTATAGAGTTATGGGCAAGAGGCTAGAGGAGATGAGGTTCCTCATTCAGAGTGTTCTGTTTATCATGAATAAGGATAACACTCAAATGAGTAATACATTTATCCATCGGGAGGAGATGTAATAAACGTAATCAAACTGTTACGGCCTTAAAAGGCCGCAAACAAGTAAGACGAGAATGAGTTACTTAATAAGAATACCTATTTACATGAAAATATAGAAGTAATGCCTTGCAAGAGAGAGCTTCTGCGTTGGCCATGCTGACTGTATCTATACCAACCACTATGTATTGTGTCGAAAAGAGTCGATGTAGTGACGCAATAGTAAAATAAATCATAACAAAAACGTTACAAATACTCACTATTTTATTCTATGTAAAAATCTATGCATCATGATTAGAATATGCGGTGTTCTCTAGGTACGAGTTTACGATAGAAATAGATGTTACAAAACCTATGAGTCACATAGACTCCTTAATTCCTCTCACAAATTGAATGAACAGCATCTAAATTATAAACAATTGATATGCGTACATAGACAAATCTATATTGCATATTTTAAATGTAAAGTTACTTATGCCTGATGCGTGTTTTTAAAAGCTGACTATTAAACGCGTTAATAAAATGCTACCTCAATAATGGATATTCCAGTTCTTTTTTCTCCAAATATGCTAACATTTAGCCTTTTGTTAAACTTCAAAAAATATAACAGTAATTTTCCCCTTTATCCGGAATTTAATTAAAATTAATCCAATATCTGAAATTAGAAAACATATGCTTTCCGAATCAAGAATGAATTTCTCTTGGTTTCCTAATTCTGCTTTTTTTTAAATATTTATCGAATAACGTATATCCTTAGCAACTCAATTTCACTGTTTCTTTTTAATTGGATTATCTCTATGAGAGAATACGTGGGAAAACACACAAAAAAATTTTAAAAAGCAAATATTGAATAACTTAATAAGATCTGCTATGTTTTATTTAATGAGATTATATTATCGCATTTTTATTATAAAGCGATTTCCTGTAAATAGCATGGATACGCTTTTTAAATATGAAGTTACATCATCTGAAGGCAAGACTTGTGTGCAGTTGTTGGGTAGAGCGTTCGAATACTGTCGGAGTTATTTCATTAATTTCCTTTATCAATTTGGAAAAGTCATAAATATATTTAATCATACGTTAAATAGTGCGGCAAACTAGTTTTGAAACGCAAAATACTATTTTAGTAAGATGCGTTTACGACTGAATAGTATCAACCTGAAATTTACCGAAAGAAATACGCTAGTGGTTTAATGCTATTTCAATTGTTATTCTTATAAAAACTACCATAGATAAATACTAGCTAAATATTATTAAGCAACTGGAGGTAAACGTGTTATGAATCGACACAGCCAATTCTATACTTGTTAGATGCAATGGCAATGCTATTTAGTGTTCTGCTCGATAACAGGGGGATGCCATAGAGTTTAGTGCTTTTATTGGACAGCAATGACATCTCAAACAATACTATGAAGATACAGTTGATTAAAGAAGACATTGTTGTTGATGTTGGTTTTTAGCTTAAACAGACAATGCTCTTAGGTGTGTTGTGTATCCATGTTTAGACGGTTATAAACGTGTTTATCCAGAAGGGAAACGCTATTAAAATTGGTATAGACTGCTCTCCAACTCAGATTGAGGTTCGCTAAATACAGGGTTATTAAGATGGTTGTTAATTGAGCCCGTCGTTTCTCATAAGAGACAATAAGACTTGACTATTTATCAGAGAGGATAAATATATTAAGCAAACATATTATCGCTCAAAATCGCAAAATTTAAACATCAATTTCTAATTCTTTACGGATGAAAAAGTGCATGTATTGTAAGAGCGTTGATATAACACAATTTCACAAAACATGAATCCATATTTATTATTTTATATGAACCCAAGATTGAGTTTACGAATTGTTTTATTATTCTAGTAAAGTGTTGTATAATAAAAGTTAGAAATAATTTCCCAAATTAATTTTGTTTTTATTGTTTTGGATAAGTTCTGGAGAGTAGATCAGCGTATTGTCCTCAACCACGTGCGTTATATTCAGAGGAAAAGTTAACTTACATTACTTGATTCATTATTTGACGTAATGATACGATGATCATTTAAATAACAATATATAATGCTACACAACTCCTCAGTGTGTTACCATGGAACTAACATTGCAAATAAGAATGTGTTAAAAGGTCATTCTTCTACAACTGACTCAGTAGTAGGATTAGCTTGCTTTATTTGTATGTATAAACAAAAAGCAACTGATTTACCGAGTTAAATACATCCAATTATTCATTAACTGAATAAATTATTTACCAAAATGTGTAGGAGCAAAATGCGTTAAACCAATAATACAACATACAAATAGAATAAATACAACTCTGTACAGAATATATAGAATGGTCGGACAATAATATGTTTCATATATTTATATCATCTACATGTAGTACTTGGTGCATATTTGTGACAGTTACGCAATAGCCACTACCGAACGCGAACACGACTCACCGAGTTCACAAACCGAGCCCCTAACACATGAACCACCGCCACTGTAAATACAGAATAACATTCTATAGTGTAATTTATCTCATGCGTATTGGTAACTGTTAGGCCCGTGCTGAAAATAATGGGGGAGAATTGTTGCTAACGGAGAGTGTTCCCTTTGATAGTTATTACAAGAATATACTTCACTTTTGCAGCGACTGAATGTTTGGTAAAGTATGTAAAAATTAAAAAAAATTAAAACATTACTAAATACGAATTTGTCGATAAGATTAGCTAAAGGCTGTAATAAGCAGAAAACATAACTTTAAATTATGCCATCTGTTTAACACTAACCCTAACGTCAGAAGTGGAAAAACAGTTTGTATATATTCTCATGAATTATTGTTACTTGAGACTGTCATAAATTGTGTATATATATATATATATATATATATATATATATTCACTTGGAGTTGTCGTCACGTTTCTCAGGTTGAATTATATTTCTTTTACGGACTAGCTTCAGAAATTTCAAGAATGCAAGACACGTCTTTAAGAAAGTGCCGCGACGACTTATATTCACAGGATAGACTTTTGCAGATTGTCGAGATCAACAACACAACGTGGCAGGAATCTCATCGGCGTTCAAGTAATTGTATTGTACAAGTTAAAGGTAACGTCACACCGATAGACACCATACCTAGAGTCAAAGTCGTATCAACGATAAAAAGTACTGTTATGCTATATATATTTTATAGTTTTATGGCTTCTTTATTCTCGTTGATTTCACACTGAATACTTATAGTGGTGATGTATATATGATTAAAAGGGAGTGTAGTGTTAAAACAGATACCATACTTGGCTCCAAAACTGCAACTTATAAATCCTAAATAAGCTCATTACAAAAGGTATTACATTAGTTTAAACGTTTATTTCGAACATTTAAATTACATCATGTTTTATATTATTAGATTCTACAAGGGATGGATGTCCTGTGTTACTCAGCTGGTTTATCTAAAAAATATTACTATTAAGAAAATATATTTGTGTACATTCAATATTAAAATCTATACATTTTCAGTAAATTAATTTTAATAAAATAAAAAAAGAAATAAATCAAGTCTTTATAAATGTTAAGCTAGAAAAGTTACGAATATTCATTGTATATATATATATATATATATATATATATTAAATATATATATATATATATATTATATATATATGTATATATATATATATATATATATATATATATATATATATATATATGTTAGTTAAACGTGAATATGAATTGTTTTGAATTACTTAATTGAAAAATGTCTATCCGACACAAAGTCAATTTAAAAGATATGTGATTTTTGTGTATAAGTTTTGGAAGGTGTGGCTTTTGGATGATATGGGATACGATGGCATTCTTAACTCGTTCATGCCAGCTGAAGGTACTTCCTAATGCGTTTATATTTTGTAACAATAAAGACGAAAATGAAAATGTCCAGCCTCAAAGCAGATTAGATGTTTTGCGTGTCGACCAACTGTATTTCACATTGTTATAGTTGCAACTACTATGCATCTGTTAAAACGAAATGACTTTAAAAAGAGACGGATTAAATGCTGACGGTAATTCGAATTTTACAGCTGCGAAAAAGCGTTGGTGTAGGGAATTTGTGATTTTCATGACAGTGTAGTGAGGTATGTTTGTAGTTTAAGCCGTTGTTTTAATTTCATTACGGCTACAAGACAAATCATTCACTTTTAAAGTATTTAAATATATATGATGTAATACAGAATTAAAATTTATTTCATTTCATTATTCGTTGAATATTCGCACGTTTTTTTTAATATTTTGCAAATAATCAGTTGCATGCGTGTGAGTGCACGTGCGAGTGTGTGTGTATGTTGGAGTTGACAGCCATTGTCAGCTTTCATATGCCTTAGTTGTCAGAAAACAAAGCAATATTTGTTTACTTGACGGTTGTTTGCGTTCATCATCGTCTGTTTCCGGCAATCGTCGTAGTAACAATGTTCTTGCTCTGAGTATTTCCTGACGAATCAGAGGAAAAGCTGAAAAACAGACATCATTTCGTGTTTGATTGATTGCCGGACATTCAAAGCGAACGCCGTCGATTCTTCTTCCGAAGAATTCATTCCGCTTCCTTTAGCACAACACGGAAAGGACACGCGTATGTGAATGCGCGCGGACAATTTTGGACAGTCCAGAAGCAACAATGGTCGTGTGAATTACTGGCACCTTAAAGTCGAATTGAACATATACAGCAAGATAACATGAGTGAACCTATTTGGCCGCAGTTCGTCAGTTCGATATGTTTACGTGTCTTTTTCAGTTGCGCCACAGTTCAGGATAAATTATTTGCACGAGATTGTATAATTTAACTGACTACACACAATATAGGTATATGTTCTTATATTTATATTTACTATTACCTGCATATGGTACTAGCCTTCAATACAATTGCGTTCGAGTTCAATTTGATCAATTTTAAATGCTTTAATTTCGGAAATATGGCAATTATTTAATAGCGGTAAAATGCAAGCGTAAACTGTGTCTGTCTACTATTGTTAGTGTAGCTGCCTTGGCTCAAATAGGAATCCCGTGAGTAACGACATTTAATCCCTAAAACAATATTATAGATCTCCCTGGTGTGAGGAAGTGAAACAACTAAGGCCCGTCTCTTATTTCAGAAGTTGCTGACTGACAAAGAGGTAGGCTATCTTGGTACAGCTCGTTTCCATTGCGGCATGTAACTTTCTTGCGAAACTGTACTATAAAGACACTAATAGGTTTACTATATTTATTTTATGAATTAACAAGAACACCCGTCCAGGACAGGTAAAGATTTATCCCCGAAGAGAAGCGTTTTGCACAACTTTTATGCCCCCTTACGAAAATTAAAATATAAATATAATGCTACTACACCTCATGTCTGGAATCCATATTCCGATTTTGAAAAAAATGTCTAAAATTTAAGGAGATTAAAATTCAGACAGTCTTGCTTAATTGGTGTCTAATGATTATGTAACATATTTAATTCAAATCTGATACATTTGAATAATCGAATGGGAGGTTGTAACTATATTATGCGCCTTAATTCTACTTGACACGACGTAAAAGAAAAGCGAATTCAAGGGAATTTGTATTAATTGATGTATATTATTCAACGTAAAAAATCACAGAATTCTGAAATGTCTGCATTTTCACGACGGGTACTGGCTATCATCGCTATTAGTACCCCCTTTACATAGAAATAAAAGTACCTAAATAGATTACATATAAACTAGTTTAACACCTAGAATATGTATTAAAAAATCATAATCGGTTACTTAGTAAAGGCGTGAATCGTGTAGATACACAAATATAAATATATACATATATCTAACTTTATATATATATATATATATATATATATATATATATATATATATATATATATATATATATTGCTTATAAAATCATCCCACGACTACTTACTTTATTATTAATTAAACTAAAAACAAGGTCCTTATGTTTTATCCGCCTTGCAAGCAATGCACCTTCTTTTGAGAATAATTATTCCTACTGCCAACGCTGTATATTGAAATATTACATGTGCTCCGTATATCATGTATCTTGAAAATACCTACATAAGATTTGAGGCGAAATATCGATTCATACATGTCTTTGTGTTGAATTATGAGTATTCAATTTGTTTAGTCTTTACTTCAGCCTCCTTTTCTACGAGTGTTACATATTTATTATTTCGGTTTTACTCCATTAAATATATATCAGCCACAGGAATATAAATATATATATATATATATATATATATATATATATATATATATATATATATATATATATATATAATTAATAATAAATATACATTATAAATATAGATACTATATTTTAAAGTGTAGGTAAGCAAGATAATATCGTTACACAATACATGTGAGTCATTCTTGGCAAAGATAATATAGCGCTGGGCAATGGGATCACATCATGAATAGTTTAAAGTAGATTACCTCTTTTAGAATTCAATTTTCTTGTTTAATTTAAATGTGTATGCAAATTCTCTCAGCATTTTCTGAAACACTTCTGATTTTGTGATGAACCATGAAACTGTGATAAAATGTTAAAGTATATAATTTCTTATTGCTAAACAAACACTTTGTGTGTAAAATGTCAGCAGTCTTTACTGGTCCTGTTTATTTTTTGCATTATTGAAGATTTTCTTTGTTGTTTATCTGTATTGTTGCACTACTACGCATATATATATATATATATATATATATATATATATATATATATATATATATATTTGTGTATGTGTAGTTGCCTGTGTGTCTGTATCTGTATATATATATATATATGTATATATATGTATATATATTTAAGTTTTTGTATAAAATATAAATTTTATAACATGAAGCAATTGTAATAGTGTGAGGCTACAGCTATCGTATACACTATTTTATTTAATTTAAACGACGTCAAATGTTAAGATGCTGCGACGCGAGACTTTTCGAATTTAATAGCTCTATTAGCATTAAAAAATTAGAAAATGATTATGAGTAGGGACTGTAATCCAAGCTTTACTTGCCTGAAATTTCCTTTTTCTATCTCTTTTTTCATTGCTTCTCTTTGGTGTATTTGTTTATACACAACCATTGAAGATATCCTCCCTCAAGAAATAAGTGCATAGTATAGAGAAGCATTTTATATATATATTGTTAGAACCCGAAACAATTGTATGCTGGAAATAAATATTTATTGTTATGGTATGAATCTGTTCTTCTAATCATTTGACGTGGTTTAAGTTAAATACACATATTGTATATATATATATATATATATATATATATATATATATATATATATATATATATGTATATATATATATGTGTATACATATATATATATATATATATGTATATATATATGTGTGCATACATATATATACATATATATATATATATATATATATATATATATATATATATATATATATATATGAGAATGTTTGAATATTGCGACAGATCTCGATTATTGTCGACTCTTTGGTGTACTTTCGAAAATGCTATATTTAAGCGGTATTGAAAGTAGTTGAATAGTGATAGGAAGACGAACATATGCGGAAGCTTATACGAATGTCGTTAAACAATTTAATTAAAAATCTTAATATTATTAATTTGACCGAAATCTTCATGAACATTTAACTTTATAACATGAATTAGACTAAATAGGGTATGATATGGACTCCTACTAATCAGATTAATTAGAGTTAAATTAAAATGATAATCGTCGATAACAAGAATAAATAAGATAATCATAGAAGCAGTTTTATAAACTGCTCCATCGTCACAAATACTTAAATAATTCGATATATTTACTATTGAGAAAACTCATGATTGCTAGTTTGTGCAACCATAAAACTGTACAGAATGCTAAATGTAAGTACATTTCATGATGATTTGCTATTCTTACAGCTCTATGCGATAGGATCGCCCGCAATGTAGTTATGTTCCATTTAGATTTCTAGAGTCTTTTTCTCATTTGTATACATATGTATGATATATGTATGTTTATACGCGTCTAAGTTTGCAAAAACGTGAGCGACATGTAGACAAAGCGTACATTTTAAATGGATTGATAGTATGAGTCTTTGAGTTATATAAGACAATAGAAAAGGCAGCTGTGAAAAATGGTAAAAAAGTGCTTTTTTTCACTATCGCTCACAACATGGCGCTATCATCGGTAACATTTTTTAATGTACTAGTTGACACTGGTTTGCGTAAATGTAACTCGTTTTATAATATCTTATTACAATAGTAATGGTTAGTACTACAAAAAAAGTTGCACATACTAAAATGGATCACGTGTTTTTCTTAATTTATTAATCAAAATACAATTTAAAAAACAGAGATAGAAAAAAAACTATCACATAGTTAAGTGCAGTCTATATTATATATATATATATATATATATATATTGGAATTGCTTTGTTATTATTGACCAGAACATCGCGGGTACATCGTTATGTGTGCACAATAACATTTTATTATGATGCAAGCTGTCACTCGCTTGGGTGTATGCCACTTATTTGGCCTTGCGTCATATACAAGTTAGACATTTTTCTTTAATTTCTTTCTATGCTCTAGGTTACGTAAGTTCCTCGTCTGTGCGGAGAATGGCGATAATACATTTCGTATTGTTAGCCGGTTTTTCAATGTTTTCCGTTCATCATCGGCTTCTTTCGGTTCTCGTACAACTATAATTCTGCCAACAGTATTTGCTAACAGTCTAGCAACCATGATGAAATGAAAGCGAACATTGTGTTATGCATGATCGGACATATTTGCTTTGTTCTCTCCCAAAGAAAGTAATCCGCTTTCTTTCTCTTTACACGCATCTGTTCCGTGCATTTGAATCCGCTCAGATAATTTCCGATCGTCTTGCAGGTAGAAAAGATCGCATCATTCGTTGACCTCTTAATGATTACATACAACACACACACAACGATATTAACTGGTGGGAAAGCGGATTTGGTTTTCAGTATATATCGCTATTCGAACCAGGAAACGTTATCTTTCGAGAACGTGTTCTGTAAAACAACGCGAATTGCTTTCTGAGATTTTAAGATAATAAATAAGCATCTACTTCGTGGAATAAGAAACACGAAGACATACTTGATAGTAGCCGATGCAATACTTAACAACAAATACTTAAAAGCGGTAAAGTATTTGTACGGAAACACATATTATCTAGTATACGTATATAGAAGGGGAAGTCAATTTGCTAGTGTTTGAAACAATTGTGAATTAGATATCATATAGACACACTATGAGTAAGATGTTGTGCAACGAGATATCTGTTCACATTACATTTAAATATATGCACGTTAGTATAGTCAGCGAATCAGGAATCGAAGCTAGCAGTGACTAAAATGAACTATTCAAATAGAAAGCTTTTCGCCATACTGAGATCTCTACAGTGAAGTGGTAAGATTTATCTGCTTGCCGAGTTGATCTGGAGTATTTACGTCGAATGAGGCATCAGTGCCGTGAGTTAATCGAAGCAACCCCCATTGAAGTACTTGTATAACAAGCACAGGGATTGCAACTTGGTCGATATTGCGGACCCCATGACTCTGGAAACTCTTTCTTGGACCCTGTCAAATAGTAAGAGACTAGACGTTGATGCTATAGCCCAGATGTGGCAACACTACTTCATGCATGGGAGAATAGTAGCTATGTAGAGATATCGGATACTGCAGGTTTGGTTTGCTATTCGCCATGGCAATCAGCAGTTGATAAGACGTCTTATAATGGTTAAAGGAAAGTTGATTTGCCTTTGAAGCATTAAATGTTACTATCCATTTATGTCTCCACTCATCTACAAAGTGGAAGTTATTTTCCTAAGGAATCAGGCATTGCGTTCCTTTTGTGTGAGCTCGTTTTGCCAATATGTCCAGGGTAGAGCGTGCTGTCATCAGCAAATATACTCTTCTCGGGCATAATTTCATCAGGGAGCTTATTTATTTATATAGGAATAATACACGCCCAGGGAATGACGCCTGAAGCACACCCGCATACATATCATATTGTTTAAATGTACAGTCATCGAGAAGAACCTGGATTTTTCGTTTAGCTAAGAATGGTCTTATTATATTCAATATGTGCTGAAAGTCAATAAGTGTTTATATTTAATTCTAACATAGAGGTAAGAAAATTATTACTGTAATGCGTCTGGTTTTGAGTACGATCTCTAGGTGGCATTGTTAGCAGAAAACATATATACATTTACGTATATATCGAGTCGTATGTAGATAGCGAATCCATGACAGGTTTCAAGTAGGCGTCGGGATCCTATTCGAGAGCAACTATGAAAACACATTTGGCTTCTGCATCTATTTATATTTTGAAGCGAACTGGATTGGCTTCATGATAGGTGATTAGGAGTTTATCTTAAATCGTTGTAATTGCTTGTGTAATATAAATATTTATTATTAAAATTCCAAGATAGACAGGAGGTCATGTATTGATCTATATGCTTCAAAACTATTTTGTGAGGTTGCGCTTGACCATAGAAGAATAAGTTTCATAGTTGTTAAAATAGAACTCTACTAAAAATGACACTGTTTTATTATAACAAAAAACGAATTAAATATGTTTGATTCGAATGAAATATTTGCAATGTAATTGTATTAGAGCAGTATTCATGCATTTGCTTACGTTACACTTCCGTTTTGGCGTTGTGCATGTAGCCGAGTGATAAGGTTGCCATTCCAATGAATCGAAGCATGTTTTACACGAACGTTATATTGAAGTAATTTACCGGGTTTTAAATTGTTTTTTGTTTTTTATTGCATCATAGTTCTATATTCTCATTCTGGTAACAAACAAAAAAGTCATAATTGTCCAAGGGAGATGGGCCTTTTATAATTGATAGATATGCATACTACAATCGATAAATGTGAGTTTGGCTATATGTCGTGGTGCCCTCTGTTCAGGCCTATCGACAACCATAGTAGGAAATCAAATACAATGGAAAAGAGCTAGATAGAGAGTGTAGACTCGTTTTACTTTTACGTTGTATTGACAATTTACTAGTCAGCGCTTGTTTTCATAACTGCATTGTTCTAACAAAGATCACGTGTTTTCCTCCAGACATATGATTCAATTATGGTATGAGATGAATGTAGTATATTGTCATATTTTTAAGATATGTTTTCGATTATGTGTGCTAAAGGAGCTATTCCATTAGTTTCTGAACTTACAATTCTCTAGTTGATATATATCTGAAATAATTAATGTTCAGATTAATAATTTTAGAGTATTACAATTGTGCCTAATCGTGTGCAATACTCATGCACATCACTTATGAAACCTACACAATTTAATATCATAACTTTTTTCTGAGAGCCCTTGTTTGTCAATCGACCGGTTACGTTTGAAATAGTATTATTATCGTTAACCGTGGATATTGAATGCACGTGTAGTAATTAAAAGTAACAAACAGTCGTAATCATCTCGGGCATGTGGTTCTGAGAGATACGCATAATATAATTTATAAATATGAAGTCGGTTTTCTTGTGTACGTATCGTCTATACATCCTTTTATGGATATAAGATAACAGAATACGAGACCATAGAAAAGAGGTAGATAAAGAAAGTCGACGCCCATGTAATGCATACAGTACACAATTATCGACTAATATAATAACCAGAGCTTGATTACATTGCGATTATTATTGAGATATGACACAGTAATTGCATGAAATAGATAAAGGATATTACAATGTTTGTAAAATGTGTGTGTTTTTTATTTGTGGCGAATGATCAATCTCATTACTTTGTGAACATAAAATGTTTTCAGTTGATGGATGCATTTCAGAATGTATGTACAGAAAGTAATTTTAGATTATTAAAACTAAGTTTATGTTTGCAACACATAACTTTCAAAAGATACATATTGAAAGTTTATGCCTACCCCTGAGGGATCTTGTCTGTTGGTTGTTCGGTAAGTCACGTTTGAAATAGCAGTATCAGTGCACTCTGTGCAGATTGCATGTCAATGCGACCTGAAATATTAATAATAGTCTCTATCCATTGGTTTCATGTATCACTGTTAAGTCTGAAATAGCATTCCTGTTGTTCTAAGAAATGTATTTTAAAATATCATTTGCATTGATGTGTATACAGCGTAATGATGTATACAATAAGAACCTGATCTTGCACTGATGAGAATGCTACGAGGATGAGTAAATCTGCTCAGTATAGGAAGATGAGTGCAGAACATAAGACTTCGATCGTATGACCATGTTGAAGAGAACGAAGACGACTTTTGTCGGTTAGTTAATGGTGTAGTGTTAGGGAAACTGGGTCAGTTGCATGAGTAGAACAAGAACACACATGGGAGGAAATGCTAACGAGTGACCCGATGTAAATTAGTTTGGAAGTCAATTCATAACAGCCGTCCAACACATGCCAGCATTTAAAGTGGACGTTGAACTGAATACGATAACGTCACGTGTAAGTTTGACTATCGTTTTTTCCTTGGTCAGTTACGCCTAAAATTCAAATTGCATTTTAATTGCTAAACTCGCATATGAGAAGGACGCATCTTGCGAGTATCCGTTCATGTCTGAAATGCACTTTTCTTAAAATAATATGGGAAAGAAAAAGAGTAAACACATACATTTCTTTTTTTCATATTTTTCTCTTAGTTATGTGATTAAAATGGCCCAAAACTATTTTGTCGTTCTGCAAAACGCTTTGCCTTATAATCGATACGATTAAGCGTAATGAACGTCTCTATTCGAATCGTTATTTATGCGAACGACTTTGCACTTAAAACCAAAAGCACACACATTATTTTGACATTAAATACCAAATATTTCAAAGCTAATTACGCTAAACTAAGATTTTCTCTATATTTTATATATTTTCTATTATCTTGTTTTTAAGATAATACACATTTTTGAAAGCAGTTTTTGTTCTTGGAGCAAAAGATGAATTAGCTAATGTAAATGTGACAAGACTTTTACATGATGAATTAACCCAGGTCATATTTATAATTAACAAACATCAGAAGATAGAGACAAACCAATGAAAATAGTGAACACATATTACGTAATTGTTTAGTTGAAGTTGAACGCAAAGAACACGTAGAAAAAAGGAGAGGGATTTCTGACCCCTTTTTGCAATTTCTAATTATTCAGTTTCGTTTACCAAAATGGATACATTTGCTACCATACATTTATTTGATGTGTGTTTTGTGGCCGAGCGGGTCGATGCGATATTAGTAACGGAAAAACACGCATGTTCAACTCAGGTACATACATGTGTCTGTTTATTTCATGAAATACATTGTTTAAGGTCTTAGAAATTAAATAATTCCCACTTTAAAATAAATCTGCTTTTAGGTGATTCATGCTCGAATAAAATCTATTGTACGCGATTAATTACGATTTTTACGCGTTTAATTCAGACTTCAACATTCGTACTAAATGGTAGGTGCATCACCTTTTTCTGAAAGGAAAAGTCAATTTCAAGATATACATTAGGCCAAACAGACATCGATCACGATCATATTTCTAGTAACGTCACTTTCTAGGGCGTTGTACAATGAATACAAATATAACTAAATTATTATATTTGATAGCTTTACACTTGTGAATATACTTGACACAGCAGGTCCTAGGAGCATATACCAGGACAGTTGGAAATAATTTATACACCATCCACTATGACTATGCAATCCCTACAGCTACATATCTTGAAAACGGAGCTGTTAAACTGGTTTTACAGGTTTACTGACATCGGAATATGACAACAAAAGGGAGAAAGTATCAACCCTAGTTGAAGTCAGTGCCCCTAATGATGCAGGATTAAACAGAGCTGAAAGGGAAAATATTACGAAATACAAAGGTCTTATGTACGACATAAAAAGTTACTGGAATCTTAGGAAAATCTCCATCATACCAGTAATTATAGGAGCAACAGGACTAATGCAAAAATAATTGAAAAAGCTATCTGGTGAGTATACCCGGTGAACCGAGTACAAGAGAAATACAAACAATTGCACTTAAATGGACGGTTAGAATCTTAAAAAGATCTCTAGGCTGGAGTGTCTTAAATAGCCGGTTAATGTCTGACATCCGATAAAATGCCTGATCCCCAGCAAAAACGGAAAGATAAGAAAAGTAAAAAAAGAGAAACCCATATATACATGATTTATGATTTCATGTATACACATATTAAATTATAACATGATATATACTTGTATATATTGTTAGTGTTTACTTCCACAGTGATCAGTACGTGAATAGAGCTTAATAGTAGCCGTATTACTAATATATATATTTGGTAAGTGTAAGCTACATAGGCGTCCATGTTTCATTCCCACAAAGAAATGATTAGCTTAAATGGTCCTTATTACTAACTGTTGTGGACCTAGGTAAGGCCGAATGAATGACACAGGAACACATGGTTTAAATGAACAAAGGTATATATTATATAATAGAAAGAAAGAGATACAAGGAGATGGTGCTCTCAACCGCCATTGCCGGTTTGCCGGGGAAGAAGAGAACAAGTGTCACATGCTTCCCGTATTTATAAGGTGGACGAGTCCATTAGTTCTCCGTAGGTAGGTACGGCACCATAACACCCCCTTCCAAGCCTTACCTCCTCAGGAGTTATAATAACGTTACCTTTTCGGATCTATCTCTAGGTAGTCCGGAGCCATTCGTTTTCTTTTTGGTTTTCGTTTACGTGTGACTACCTGGGGTGCTGGTAAGTTGAAGGTGTCATATATCACGTCCATCACGTCTTCTCCTTGTGGGGCGCTGTCAGTGTCATCTGACAGTCTTTTTCCGATCTGATTTAGATGTCTCTTATGCGAGAACCGTGGTCTTTTTATGATATAGACCATCGATCCGATCCTCTTTTCAATTGTACCGGGTTCCCAGAACGATGCATTGTTTTTGAACATCTTAAAATATACCCTATCTCCTGGGTTGTATTTTTTCTTCGGTACCGTAGAGATTCGGTCATAATTATTATGTTTAGGTAATAATTTATCAAACACGGACTTCACATTCCGCGCAAACATCATCTCTGCGGGGGATAATGATGATGCTATGTTCATGTTTTTTGTAATTCTATATACTTGTAAGAATTTTTGTAAAGCCTTCTCCTTAGGAGTATCACCGGCCTTTTTTAATGCTCTTTTTAATGTGTCTACGAAGCATTCCGCCTGGCCTTTTGACCTAGGATGATATGGGGGCATCGTTATATGTCTGATTTGAAACGTCGCGCAGAACTCCTCAAAATCTGATGACGTGAACTGCGTCCCATTATAACTCACCAAACAATCCACTACCCCAAAACGGGCAAATAGTTCATGTAGGAATCTTATCGTAACCTCTGACGTGGGACTCTTCCAACGTAGTACCTCGGGCCACTTTGAAAAACTGTCGACTACGATTAAGTCGTAAAATCCTTCCAATGGTCCCGCGAAATCCACGTGAATTCTTTCCCACGGACTGTCGGTCTTTGGCCATGGGCTATGCTTTATATGCGGTTCTTTTGCCCCTAAGGCACAGCCTTTACACAGCTTTACTGCTTTTTCAATGTCGTTGTCCATACCTGGCCAGTACACAAAACTCCTCATTAACCCCTTCATCCTAGTTATCCCTGGATGGCCAACATGAAAATCTTTCAAAATTTGCTTTCGTAGTTTTTCTGGGATGACCACCCTTTCGTTATGCATGAGTACGTCATCACAGAGTAAGAAACTCTTTGCCGCATGTAAATCCTTATCTACCAATTTCATTTTTGTTCTGGTGATAAATTCATCCTCTTGAGCTTCTTTTATTATCTTGTATAGTGTCACCGGGAGCTCTCTCACTGCGTTGCACAAAATCTCTTTAAAATCTCCTTCTGTTTGAAGAGACGCAATCACTGTGTCTTCTAGAATCTCTCTCTGTTTTGGCACTAATCTCGACAATCCATCTGCATGATAGATTTTATTTGAATGCAAATGTTGCATTTTAAAGTTGTAGTTTAATAAGATAGTTCCCCATCTTTGTAGTCTATTAGCTGTATATACAGGTAGGCCTTTTTTAGATCCATAAATTGTAATTAGCGGCTTATGGTCTGTCTGTAAGGTAAATTGTCTACCATGTATGTATCGGTGAAACTTTGTTACTGCAAATATTATTGCTAGGGCTTCTTTCTCGATTTGAGAATACTGTTTTTCCGCTGGGAGCAAGGTCCTTGATGCATGTGCAATGGGTTTATGGGTTCCATCAGGCATTTTGTGTAGGATACATGCTCCCAAACCATATGAACTAGCGTCGCTAGCTATGATTATGTCCAATTCTGGGTTGTAATGTGTTAGAAATAACTCTGACGTAAGTCTTTCTATGATTTTATTAAATGCATCCTGACATTCAGGTGTCCATACCCAGGCTTTACCTTTTTTTAATAGCTCATTTAATGGAGCACGCAAATTATGCATTTCTGGGATAAAAGCCTGGTAGTAATTTGCTAGGCCCAGAAAACTCTGTAATGTCATGACGTTTTCTGGCGCCGGCATGTTTTTTATTGCGGTAGCCCTTTCTGGGTCTGGTCTTCTGCCGTCCTTGTCGATCACATGACCCAGATATTTTATTTCCTCCAGGAAAAAATCACATTTTTCTTCTTTTACCCATAATCTTGGATTCTCGCAAACACTTGATTTACATGTTTTTGGTGTTGTTCGATATCTTAGCTGTTAATCAAGATGTCATCGAGATACGCTATTGCGAAATCCAGTCCGCCCAGCATTGTGTCCATTACTTGTTGGAAAATGGCTGGCGCGCCTTTAACTCCGAACGCTAATCTTTCGAATTTATATAAACCACGATGTGTGTTTATACATAACAGCTTAGAACAATCTTTATCCACCGATATTTGTAGGTATGCCTCACTTAGGTCTATTTTTGAAAAAAATCTTCCTCCATTTAAGCTTGCAAACACTTCTTCCGGGGTATGGAGTGGGTAGTGATAGTCCGCGAGGGCAGTATTCAGTCCTGTTGAAAAATCTGCACATACACGAATCTCATTAGATTTTTTCTTTACATAAACCGTGGGTGCTGCCCACTGGCTGTGTTGTACTTTTGATAAAATACCCATCTTTACCAGTCGGTCTAATTCAGCGTTTAATTTCGGTTGTTTTTTTTGTTTGTTTTTTTTAACTAGTTTTCCGAAACTAGAGGAAACGCGCACTTAATTTCAAGCTGTTTTTTTTTTTCGATAAGCAGTTTTCAAAATTAGAGGACATGTCCATTTCAGTTTTCTTTTTCTTAAAAGAAAACAATTTTCTCGCACTTAAGAATTCAACGTGTTTTTTTTTTTGTTTTTTTTTTTTTGTTTCAGTTGAGTTCCCTTTTCTTCTCTCGACCGTTCGGCAAAAACCTTTGTTTTTCATGCGTGCGGCTTCCTGCATAAACCGTGTGAGTGCATTTTCACGTGGTATTTTCAGTTTTTTGACCCAAGAGTTCGAATTCCTTCGTCGCCATTTGTTGTGGACCTAGGTAAGGCCGAATGAATGGCACAGGAACATATGGTTTAAATGAACAAAGGTATATATTATATAATAGAAAGAAAGAGATACAAGGAGATGGTGCTCTCAACCGCCATTGCCGGTTTGCCGGGGAAGAAGAGAACAAGTGTCACGTGCTTCCCGTATTTATAAGGTGGACGAGTCCATTAGTTCTCCGTAGGTAGGTACGGCACCATAACACTAACTAATTACCCAATTACCTGGCAGACGATAAAATAAAATAACTATCAGAAACGCAGATAAAAGTAACAGCTACACAATTCAGACCATAATAACATATTTATCGTAACCAATTGTATTATAACTTTAGACTAGACGAAAAAGTCATTCGAAACATAATAAACAGGTATATATTTTCTGTTAATAAAGGATTAGATTCATAACTTACTATGAAAAAATTCACACCCTTCTCACCTCATAATCAAAAATAACACATCCAGGCTTAAAAAAACAAGTAGAACAAACGAATGTAATTTATTAGTGTCAGTTCCCCTTGGGAGAATGTATCTCCTCCAATAATAACACTGTCACATCGGCCATACTTCTAATACTCTTTCCCGAAGATTCACCTTACATATCAAGTTTAATCTGTCAGCATTTGAAGCGACACGACTCCTCTCATTCGCAATTAAGACAACTGTTAGGCAATAACACGAACATTCTACACCGCGACTCTGATGTAAAAAGACTTAAAAACTTAAAAGGCCTTGTACATAAAAAGCAAACGTCTCATAACAAACAACATTTATCATCATCCAATAAAAATGTTTTAGAGTGCCTACAATAAATAAAAACTCTATATTTAACCCTTTTCAAATGTCGTTAATCGTAAATTTTAAATATTATAAACATTTTTTAAATACTGTACATTTCAATCAACCATTCGACTAACACGTTATCAAATACAAAATCTAATTACAGATACGTTATTGTCAAACTTTATAAATTTCTCACACAGCTCGAATCTAGCAGTCATAGAATATGCAAGTCCAACCCTCCGCTTGGAGACGATTGAAGTGAGTCAATCGAAAGTACTCACGAACAAAAATGAAAAGAAAATCGGCTACAGAGCCTACATCCGAAAACTAGACAAGAATACAAGAAATATTATATATATATATATATATATATATATAAAATATAATAACACGAAATCACATAATTGTCGATGCAATAATTTATTTCAACCGTTCGGTTTTTTCAAGCATCACTCAGACAATTACATTTTTGAGACTGATAGAAAATTGAATTTCCCTACCACAGTTCCAATACAATCATAGATGGTGGTAGTAGCAACCAATTTGATACATCTTTTATAGAGAGGGGGAAAATTTAAAACTTATATTTAACTATGGCGGGCGAAGGGGAGGGATCTTTAAGTTAATCAACTAAAAACTGCCATGTCAAAATTATGACACATACGACTTGGCGATATCAACCATATAGGCAATTTTACTCACGCGCATACACAAAACTAAATACGCACACATCATATGCGCACTCACATACATAATCTCACTCGCACATTATCATAACTAAACATAATCACATACGCAACTTTTATTCATCTCTAGCCAGAATGCGTCCGGCGAAACTCGTGTTCTCAAATTCGGTTAGAGAAAAGAAAGAAACAAACAATTAACAGGCACAGAGAAGATATAGACAGACCGCGTGTCATAAATTCTCAGTCCGTCTGCAGACATAAATATAAATTTAAAATAATCAACGACTAGTAGTATTTAGTTTTGTGTATGCGCGTGAGTAAAATTGCCTATATGGTTGATATCGCCAAGTCGTATGTGTCATAATTTTGACATGGCAGTTTTTAGTTGATTAACTTAAAGATCCCTCCCCTTCGCCCGCCATAGTTAAATATAAGTTTTAAATTTTCCCCCTCTCTATAAAAGATGTATCAAATTGGTTGCTACTAGCACCATCTATGATTGTATTGGAACTGTGGTAGGGAAATTCAATTTTCTATCAGTCTCAAAAATGTAATTGTCTGAGTGATGCTTGAAAAAACCGAACGGTTGAAATAAATTATTGCATCGACAATTATGTGATTTCGTGTTATTATATTTTATTATTGCTCTGTTTACTACATTGAGCTCTCATACCCGGATTTCCTCCTGGAATTATTCCACTATAACACAAATATATATATATATATATATATATATATATATATATATATATATATATAAATAAAGGAAGAGAGAGAAAGATGTGCAAATGATGAATCTATTTTATTTTCGATTGTTCAATACAAAGCGTACTCGATAAACAAACATGTATTTTTAATTCCTTAAGCCAGGTTTTTCAAAGATTAAAATCGTATCATCAGAGGAATTACATAGATTGATAAGTTGGCAGGGAAATAGCCAAAATCTAACATTTGAAAAATGTAAGAAATAGATTGGATATCAACACATCTTTATCTCTTTTCCTTCATTTATCTTTATAATTGCTCTATCTCGTATATTGAGCTTAAACCATTTTACTATAGGTTCAATTCTCTAAAAGTATACGATTAGTTTCATATCTTATTTGATATATGTATATATATATATATATATATATATATATATGAAATTATATTTTAATATTTTAACTACATACGATATTGTTTCGAAATTTATCTCTGTAAGGAAATAACAATATCAGACGGTCACGGGCGCGAATCCGATTCACAGAGACATATTAAATCTGTAAGCGCTCTTTCTATCCCTTAGGCCATGGGAGGTTGTCACATGATAACGGAACACATTAAGTTATATATACGTTGAAAGAGGTAAGTCTAATCATCAAGATAATTTAATAGAACCAAACGGCATAGTCGGAGTATTGGACTGAGGCTTTACGTAAATAGATATTTTTTAATCTCTTAAACGGTGCAATATATATATATATATATATATACACAACTATATATATACATAATATATACATATATAATATATATTATATATATTATGTAAATTATATATATATATATATATATATTATATATCTATCATATATATTATATATATTATGTATATATATTATATACATATTATATATATACATATTATATATATTATATATATCATATATTATATTTATTATATATGTACATATCATATATATATTATATATATATTATATCTATATATCTTATATATAAAGTAAAGACGTTTTTTCCCCTGTACCTTCACGTTGAATAGGAAAATAACCACATACATCACAGGTTACTAAACTCAACGCTATACTACACTTATTCACTCGAGCGTGTTTTAGTAAAGTTGTTATTATTTTTTCCAACCTAACACTAAATATTATATTTGGCCCACCATCAACGTCTCTCCGAAAAACCAACTCCATATAGGTGGTAGCAAAGACTTTTCCCCCTAACAATTGTGTACTGTGACTACACTCATCGACACCGGGTACTCATAAACACAGTTTACTATTCACAAAACAGTCCGTCTTTATTTATTATTTGCCTGGTATTATTTTACAACACAATATAAAGCAACACGCAAACAAATAATGTCCGCTCCCGTTCAATCCGATGATATTCCGCAAATATCAGATTACGTTTTTCCTATATCTAACTATGATTTACACATTTACATTCATTCCGGAATTAAGCGAATGACATTAACGAACACAGTACCTGCAACATTTATTCTTCAAACATGACGGCTAAAATTCCTACATTAAATCGACTTCCTACTTAATTCAATAGCCGCCAAGATACTACATAATAACAAATATATTACATTTCATCTCTAAAAAATAATATAAAAAATTACGTTTTCCATACTAAAACAAAACAAATAAATTTACTTCTACCGATTTTGACCCACCGTAATACTTTACGAAAAAAAAAACAAACACATTACGTTAAGACAAAAACACACGGTTACAGAATAACCGAATTACATTCCCAAATTCTTGCTTCCGGAATTAAGCGAATGACATTAACGAACACAGTACCTGCAACATTTATTCTTCAAACATGACGGCTAAAATTCCTACATTAAATCGACTTCCTACTTAATTCAATAGCCGCCAAGATACTACATAATAACAAATATATTACATTTCATCTCTAAAAAATAATATAAAAAAATTACGTTTTCCATACTAAAACAACACAAATAAATTTACTTCTACCGATTTTTACCCACCGTAATACTTTACGAAAAAAAAACCAACAGATTACGTTAAGAAAAAAAACACGGTTACAGAATAACCGAATTACATTCCCAAATTCTTGCTTCGCACGGATTTTTCACATTCTTTTAATGTCTATTCATTTAAATGATAACAGTTCATTTCCAAAAATAACTGTTGACTATTTTGAGAAACTTTTAATTCGTACAATAACAAAAAAACAAATATTCTTTTTATAAATTATTACTAACTAAAATACAATAACAATTGCTTCTTTGGGAAAACTTCCCTAACCGTTAAATACTTTGATAAAATAAACAAAACATAAACAAACCGAAAAGATACATTTTTCCTTTACGTTTCTCTCATTATTACACTTAAAGGACAGCGATTACATAATAACAAACATGAAAACTTCCAACTATAAAAAGTAAGATAAAACAATTACGTTTTTACTTACTAAAAAAAACAAAAAACTTTACTTCTACAGAATTTGACCCAACGTAATACGTTCGGAAAAAAATATATATAGATTAGCCAAATGACTTCTTCCTTCGCACGTATTTTTCCCATTCTTTTAATGACTACTCATTTAAATGATAACTTTTTATTTTCACAATAACTGTTTACTATTTTGATATAGTTTATTTCATACAATAAAAATAAAATACATAATAACAAATATATTACATTTCATCTCTAAAAAATAATATAAAAAGATTACGTTTTCAATACTAAAACAACACAAATAAATTTACTTCTACCGATTTTGACCCACCGTAATACTTTACGAAAAAAAAAACCAACAGATTACGTTCAGAAAAAAAAACACGGTTACAGAATAACCTAATTACATTCCCAAATTCTTGCTTCGCACGGATTCTTCACATTCTTTTAATGTCTATTCATTTAAATGATAACTGTTCATTTCCAAAAATAACTGTTGACTATTTTGAGAAACTTTTAATTCGTACAATAAAAAAAAAAAAAAATTCTTTTTATAAATTATTACTAACTAAAATACAATAACAATTGCTTCTTTGGGAAAACTTCCCTTACCGTTAAATACTTTGATAAAATAAACAAAACATAAACAAACCGAAAATATACATTTTTCCTTTACGTTTTTCTCATTATTACACTTAAAGGACAGCGATTACATAATAACAAACATGAAAACTTCCAACTATAAAAAATAAGATAAAACAATTACGTTTTTACTTACTAAAAAAAACAAAAAACTTTACTTCTACAGAATTTGACCCAACGTAATACGTTCGGAAAAAAAAAATATAGATTAGCCAAATGACTTCTTCCTTCGCACGTATTTTTCCCATTCTTTTAATGGCTATTCATTTAAATTATAACTTTTTATTTTCACAATAACTGTTCACTATTTTGATATAGTTTATTTCATACAACAAAAATAAATATTTTTTTTTAAAATTATTAATAAATACATTACACTAACAATCGATTCCTTGTGAAAAGTTCCCTCAACGTTAAATACTTTGAGAAAATTACCAAAACATACACAAACACCATAGATACATTTTTTTTATCCAATGTTGGGGGGGGGGAATTAAAATCTCAGCGATTAATGAAAGATGCCTACAGATCTTTGTATAGAAATTCCATTTTCTTTGGCTGAAAAGACAATTGTAAAATGAGCATTACAAATTGTACTCGGATGGTCGGGGGGAAATAAAATGACGATTATATGATTCTTTTCAATAAGGAAGACTATTCGCTATTTTTTGAATTGACTGCGATTGAGTGACATGAGTCAAATGCCTAGCAGCGGGGTGTGGCGCGATTGATAGGTTGATGTGGTGGACCTGTTTTGAAAAGTGACAAAATATAAATAAACCGAAAAGACAAATATCGTATTCGAGGGAGGAGGGGCATAAAACACCGAATTGTACAATATATTTAAATCGACAGAAGACTCAGGAATGTGCGGAAAATCCATCAACGTTAATTATAGTATTTCGAAAAGTAAAACAAATAAAACTAAACCGAAATAAAAAAAAACATGTATTGGGGGGGGATTGCCTATTATATGATTATTTATAATAATAAAGACTATTCTCTATTTTTAAATGACTGCGATTGAGTCATATGAGCAAAATGCCTGGTGGCGGACGATGGTGGCCGTTAAAAGTCTGCATGTTTTATGTTACGATTCACCTTCTTGCGAGCAAATGTATGGGGCGATTAGATATAACTCTTTCTCAAACACTAAATTAGATATTGTTCTTGCATTGCAAAGCATGCTTCACAGAGAAAATGTATATATCCAACAATTTCAGATGGCGATGGAGCATAATGGAGGTGCAACAAAAATTGAGATCCTCTGACATAGATTCAGTTATCAGTGTGGAAATTCCGGATTCAGTAGGCACCATATGATTCATGGACCATGTGGAAACATAAACAGATGTTCACTCTGTCTCAAAGATGGACACTGCAGTAAGAGATATCCCAGACACTTCTTGAGTGAAACTCAATCGGATACAAATGGCTACCCACAATATCGACGACGATCTCCTTCAGCTGGAGGTTTTGTAGACGACAGTTACCCTACCTGGCAACATAACAGTTCCTGTAGACAACTGATGCGTTGTACCACATAATAAACTGCTTTGTAAGATTTGTGATGCACATATCAAGGTTGAATATTGCAACAGCATGAAATCACTAAAATACATTTGTAAATATGAAAATAAAGGTAGTGTTCAAGCTATCTTCACAATTGAAAGTAATGCTCATGATGAAGTTAAGAGATACGAAATGGGACGTTACATATCAACCAATGAAACCATTTGGAGAATACTTAACTTTCACATACATGTATATCATCCCCCACTTATTCACCTATCAGTTCATCTAGAAAATGGACAGTGGATATACTTTACTGAAACTACTGCGGCAGATAGAGTTGCTTCTGTTTGAGACTAATTCTACACAATGTTAGAAGTACACAGACCTTTAATGACCTCAAAACGATCAATGGTCAAGTTATGACTACATTCAGGGATGCATGTAGTGCACATGGACTATTTGAAGATGATAACCACTGGAATGCTACACTACAGGAAACATCTATATCTGATTCTGCAAACCATTTGAGACATTTGTTTGCAGTCATGTGCAGTGTCTCATCCAAAACGACTTTGGGATGCACACAAAGAAGCTTTTAGTGAAGATTTCCTTCTTAGGAAACGCAATCAACAGCCTGAAGTTGATATAACACTTTTAGACGACATCTTCAATATGGCTTTAGTACATACAGAAGCTATGACTTATAGGATTAATTGTAAAACACTGACAAAATTGAGTCTTACCTCATCTAATCGATCTACCCGGAGGTACATTTGTTACCAAGTTAATTCTTGCTAAAGTTAGGTCAGAAAGCAAAGTAGCTGTGGCAGTGGCATCATCGGGCATTGCAACCACTATTCTTCCTGATGGTAGGACAGCTCACTCCACATTTAAGTTGCCATTATCCTTAACACAAGATGTTGATCCAATTTGTCAAATAGAAAGAGGATCAGATCCAGCTAAAGTTTTACAGATCTCAAGAAACGTGATGTTGTTATGGGTGGCATAACACTTTTATTATCAGGTGACTTCCGACAAACGCTTCCTATTGTTCCACGTGGAAGTCCCGCTGACGAGCTAAATGCTTGCATTCAATTGTCATATTTGTGGAAGTACATTAAGACTGTAACGTTATTTACAAACATGCGTGTACATCTCAATAGTGACCCAATGGCTGGTGAGTTTGCCTCCCTACTCCTTAAAATAGGTGATGGCTAGCTTGCAACAACCAATAATGGCACGATTGTTATTACTCCAGGTATTGGCTCAATTGTTTCATCACTCACAGAACTTAGTAGCAAAATTTATCCAAATATAGCCGAAAACTATGTGCATCCTGAGTGGCTAACGGAGAGAGCAATTCTAGCTACTAAAAATGACATTGTACATGTCGTCAATCAACAACTGCTTGATGAAATTCCAACGCATGAAACCACATGTGATAGAAGCTGTAATACTAACTGGTGTGGCAAGGAGCAAACTGACATTCTTTCCCAGAATACCCATTATTCCGTCGGATTCTGCAATAGAATTTAAAAGGCTTCAGTTCCCAGTTACATTGTGTTTTGCCATGACAATTATCAAGTCCCAAGGACAATCATTGGCAGTGGTTGGTCTAAACTTGACTTCACCTTGCTTTAGCCATGGGCAGTTTTATGTAGGATGTTCAAGGGTAGGCTCTCCACAATGTCTATACATATTGGCACCAGAAGGTAAAACATCAATCCTATTTTAATTACTTGAATTACTTCCAGTGAAATGCTTTATTTTCTGAATCTATTTATTTTACTTATAAATTAAAATCAGGCTGTTATATTTCCCCGGGCAACGCCGGGACACGGGTCCTGCTAGTGTTATATATATATATATATATATATATATATATATATATATATATATATATATATATATATATATTATATTAATTATATCTATTAGATATATCCATTATATATATATTATATATATATTATATACACATTATACATATATATATATATATATATATACATTATATATACATTATATTTATATGTATATGTATATATTTCATGAAAAATGACAGTATACTGAAATCGTATGCCCTTAATAGGGTTAAGATGAAAGTTCGTATACACTAAATGTACCATAGCAAATACAATTCCACAATTGTTACACTTTTATTGTTATTAAGGGTATGCGAGCACAACAGCGCTATGCATTTTACTGCTAGGAATTTTTCTTCAGCGCACCCTACACACTTCATCCACTCATGCATAGAAATGTATACTTAAGTGATGTGATCATGAAATGATTTGGTTGATATGTAGTCATACCCTTAATTACAATAAAATTGTAAAAATTTGGTAATTTCCCTGCTTTTGTACATTTAGTGTATATGAATTTTGATCTTAACCCTATTAAGGGCATATGATTTCAGTATACTGGCATTTTTCATGTAATGTCACTCCGTTTGTAAAGGCTAAGCCTCAATACAATGCTTTCTTATAAGGTTTTTTGGAATTTTCTGGAAAACTAAGCTACATGGTGAACTGAAATTAAAATGCTATCAACTAGACCCTAGAACCCCTATCTCTGGCAAAAATCAGCTGAATTCATCAAATAGTTGACGAGATACAGGGTGGAACATAGTACGTAGGTACGTACGTACACACAGATAACATGATTTAATGATTGAACCTTCTGGATCTCTGGGTTGCATTGACTAAGGATGCTGAAATTCTACACACATATCGAACATATCAAATAAAAAATTTGTGCAAAGTTTTAACTAATTTGGTTTATTGGTTCTTGATTTATGATTGATCAAATAAATGAGATTTCCAGCACAGGCCATTCGTAAGTCTATTGATGGATAGAGCGCCATCGCGCCTCCCTTGATATATATATATATATATATATATATATATATATATATATATATTGGTTTGGTTTGGTAGTTTTGTTTTACGGCATATCAACCCTTTTTGGGTTGTTTAATGCCGAATCTGGTCATTATAGTAAATGTGTTTATGCTTCAAGTTCTTTATATCTTCAAATGTTTAATCAGGGTTTTTGGTTTGGTAGTTTTGTTTTACGGCATGTCAACCCTTTTTGGGTTATTTAATGCCGAATCTGGTCATTATAGTAAATGTTTTTATGCTTCAAGTTCTTTATATCTTCAAATGTTTAATCATCGTTTTTGCTTTGGTAGTTTTGTTTTACGGCATATCAACCCTTTTTGGGTTATTTAATGCCGAATCTGGTCATTATAGTAAAAGTTTTTATGCTTCAAGTTCTTTATATCTTCAAATGTTTTATCAGGGTTTTTGGTTTGGTAGTTTTGTTTTACGGCATATCAACCCTTTTTGGGTTATTTAATGCCGAATCTGGTCATTATAGTAAAAGTTTTTATGCTTCAAGTTCTTTATATCTTCAAATGTTTAATCATCGTTTTTGGTTTGGTAGTTTTGTTTTACGGCATATCAACCCTTTTTGGGTTATTTAATTCTGAATCTGGTCATTATAGTAAAAGATTTATGCTTCAAGTTCTAAAAATAAAATAAAAAAGGGGAGGGAGAAAGAGAGATGGGCTGTTGTTTTTGTTTTTGGTTTTGTAGAACATAATTAAGTTTTACAAAAAAAAAAAAACGTCGATGTAGGTGAATTTCGTCTCAGGGAGCCACAGGGCAGCCTGATCTGGTATCACCAGTATATATATTGTATATTATATATATATATATATATATATATATATATATATATATAATATATATGATATATATATATATATATTATATAATATGTATATATATATTATATATATAAATATTGTTTAGATAATAACATATATTATATATATATATATATATATATATATATATATATATATATATATATATATATATATATATATATATCAGATGAGGACTGTTCATTGCACTTAATACTTAATGTATTAATATAACCGTCCTCAATAATGAGTAGAACGATATACTTATTTCGTATAAATGTTTATTCATAAAATAGTTTTGCTAAACAGTTTTCTACAGGTTTTACTTCGTCGTTCTTGTATAACGGCAGCGATGCAAATGCTTTCAGAGAGTTACAAGCAGTATCGACACAAGGAACACGTTTCATCTAATTGTTTTAATATAACGATTGATTTTTTTTAGTCTGTTATTTATTTCATTTTCATTTCTATACTACCTGACCCATGCCCCGATTCTTCCCGGGAGGGTCAAATAACTCAAGAAATCCCTTGCAAAATATGTAACTATTGAATTATTTGGTGCTTATGATTGACCAGCGCGAACACAGACACCACAATGTAAATGTAAAACAACAGCTGAAACAATTAATGTAATACGTAGCATTGCATGGTTTGTTGTTGCAATCTTGCCATTGAGAGTAATCTTTCTAGACTGCGGCAATTATTATTTTAGTCCGAATCCGAAGTGTCCCTATTTGGGGAGAATATTTGTTACCCACATTAAACACCGACCTTTTGTCTTACTGTGCCCTCGTGTGGGAAAAAGTAAGCCCGGTCTGTAAACTGCATAAGCACCATAAAGAGGCATATAACGTATTATGTAATATAACAGTGCTCGTGTGCTGACGTTGCACGGAGGCGATATATAAGTATTATTATTATTAATTCCTAAAAAAAGTTTTAAAAAAGGAAATTCGTATGAATCAACGCGGTACAACTTTGTTGGCCGGTTTGATTCTCTGGTCAGCATTTTTGCAGCAGGAATCATGCAATGGTTGCCAACATGCCTAAGTGGAGATGGTACTATCGAACCAAATAAATTCGAACTTGGAACACCCAGGTCGTCAGCCCATGTCATATCTACTTAAATACCGTCACCTCCCTATGAAGTTGAAAATAAACCAGTAATTAATTTATGAGAGTAAAATAGGATTTATCAAGATTTTGAATAAAACGAAAAAGTTTTCTCAGTATTGCGTTACACCACTTGGCCTTTTGACTAAGATAAAGGGTAGTATCTGTTCCGATGGATACTGCACCCCATAGACTGGTATTGTCTTGACCTTCGGGGCTTGATTTACGCCGGTCTATGGGTCTGTCCTGTGCAGTTCTAGGAGGTCCACCCTCCCAGGCTTCGCCTCCTCTCTTTGGGGAGGAGTAAGTTTATTGCTTAATGTCTGAGGCGCCCCTACCGGGGAATGCCGACGGGGCTGCCCAGGCAATTTTTAAACCCCACTTTCCCGACCCGACCTTGGGTCACATCTTACTTGTGGGAGTAAGATAAAAAAAAAACTGGCCTTGCGCCTAACTCCTGGAGAGGGGTAAATCAATACTCCACCGCCACTACAAATGTAAGTAGCGGGTTACTTGTAAAAATAAAAACGATCCCCCCTAAAAAATAGTAAATGTGAACCAATAATATGCGTGAATGTTTCGAAGTTCAGTAAAAGAAAAAAACCCTTCTAGACTGATACAATGTTTATCCCAATCCAGAGTGCACTGTTTGGATATAGAATGAATTTACCAACCATAAAAAGCAATGTTGAGAGGAAACGAATAAAAATTGCCGTAGTATAGAAGGAGTACTTCTTCCCTGAGAGAGGAGAGAAAAAAATAAGTTAAATTCGTCCCTGGCCGAGAAGACAAGAGGTTAAATAACAGATACTACACCGTAAAGTTAAGTATATTTCGAAACTTAAACTTGAATAAGTAAAATACACCGAATTAAATTAACGTTTTCGTTTATTGTACTAATTAAATAATGAAGTTAAGATATATAGTTTTTTTGGTTGGTGGTGCGGTGTCACAATTATTAATCGTTAAATAATAAGATTAAAAGAAGCCTATACGTAATTAAGGTGATTAAAATTGTATGTATCAATGTTTTGAATCAAACAAAATGAAGTTTTCTCTGTTTTGTGTTATTGCCCCCCCCCCTTACTACGTTTTTTTTTGTAGCGGGTCAGTGGTAAAAAGGAAAAATCCTTCTAGACTGATACAATTTTTTATCCCAATCCGTTTTTTGCTGTAGAATGAATTTATCAACCATGAAAAGCAATGTGTGTGTTTTAATGCGTTGAAAATCAATCTACTGGGGGAAAGTTGCTGCAGTCGAGAATAATTTCTTCTTCACTGACATAGGACAGATAAAAAGTGTAGTACGTCACAGACTTAGAAGAGAGTAAGTAACATATACTACACTGTAAAGTTAATTATATTTTGAAACTTAAAAAAACTAAGTAAAAATAAATCGAATCAAATAAACTTTTTTGTGTATTGTAGTAAGTAAAAAAGAAATGAATATTTTTTTTTGGGGGGGGGGATGCCACATCCATCTGTTGTAGAAAAAAACATTGGCGCAGTGTAAAAGGATGTATTCTTAACTATGAGGAAATAGTCTTATTTTTATTGTAATAAGACATTTAGAGTTGATGGTTATGATAGGTTAAGATTGAAATAAAAATAAGAGATGATTAATAATATATTGTGATGTTTTGTGATCCTTGGAATTATGTTGCGAAAATCCGGATGGTCAAAATCGAAACAATTTGCCTGTGTTGTGTGTGTTGTTTAATCGGTAAATAAGCCAGTTTTGTTAGAGGAATATATTGCAGGTCTCCATAAGATTTCTATGAGCAAGTTGATGTTTTTTAACCGTGGGTCGCTGTTTGTTTTACGCTGTTGTTTTTATAATTCAGTTATAAACCATAAAAGTGTTATGGATAAATTTGCTGAATTATTTAAGGTTAAAAAATATAACATATAAAAAAGTATATATTTAACAATCGAAGAACTGCAACTGAAATGAATTGCATTGAGGAGATTGATAAGTACGTGACACCATTTTGAATCAATATTCGCAATATATTTGCAGTTCGTTAATGTAAACCTGAAACAGGAATGATTTTAAGTAACGACGGGCAATACGTAAGTATATGTAGTCATATATTCTATAATTTTTAAGGAATATCAGAGAGCGCTTATTAAATTAGCAAGCAGTCTTGTATATTATGTAGGACATTATTAGAAGAATAAAATGAAATATGTACGGTGATGATTCTATGAAGTATCCGATGTAATTAATTTACCGACGTTAAGTGGAAGGATAGTAGTAGATGAAGAATAGAGAAAAAAGTGTTTGCTACTATCTGCTTGGGGTATATTTTTGTGAGCGTTTGAGATGGCGGTCTGAAAGTAGCATTTTGTGTTAGATGATTAAAATAGTCATACATTTCTTGAAACATGCTCGAGTGAATAGCATGCTGGGGTTAGTATTCTATGATGCATTTGGTTATTTTCTTGCTCTCTTTAAATGCACAGCGGAAAGAGTCCACTTTATATAGATGTATTTTTTGCTACGACATTTTTTTTCATTTACAGCTTGGCCTCCATACGAAGCTGATCTCAAGCCAGTGTAGTATCTGTTCTGTTTTCCCTCGGCCCTCCTTCCGAGAATGATCTTTTTATTTTCGCAGGCGCATCTCAGTCATTTTCGCTGGTACTAGCTTATGCTGATGCTATCGTATTGCAACTTTTGTTCGCTAGTGTAAGATTATGAGATTTTGATATATCAACCCTCGTGTTTTTATTATAATTTATTAACGAATTTATTTATTTATTTACAATCTTATTAATATTATCATCATAACTACAGCGTTTCTTATCAGTTTTTGTTCATATTTCTGATTTTATCCTATCACTAGCATAAAGTTATGACGATGCCCGGGATTTTATTTTATGCCCTGTCAATAAATAAATATTAATTTTTTATTGTTATTTGTTTCTATATCAAAAATATTAAATTTTCGAGGTGAACGAACGTAGAATTCATTTGGTATAGGATGTGGTTAGTAAATTGGAATTCTATTTAAATTACGGTCGCTATATATACTGCCTTAACCCATGAATGAACAACTAGTGTTTGGCGTGGATCAACGAGGACGCATATAAACTCACACTCGAAGCCCGGAACTATATATTAACATATGTATTCTTATTTATATTATTGATAAACTAAAAATTATTAATAAAATAAAGTTTAACATCTTATTTTGTTTCGATGCAGACCTCACCCACACCCGATAATAATATCCCATTTTGATTAAAATGAACTCTACTTCTTTAGTGGCATGTGTAACGCAGTTGCGGATATATATAGTTATTCGAGTATATTTTAAAAAAAAAACTATACTAAGAACTTCCAATCACACACTGTATACGAACACACACTGCATCGATTGTTTCCTTATCCTCACTGTCAGGGTTATTGTTTAAAATTGAGAAGGAACCCTCCTTGGTTTACGCCCACGTTATTGGTGACTGGCATTTAGGAGTGTTTGCAATAGTCTCCACGCTAGTAACTGTGTTTTGATGACAATATTTTGAACATATGTAGGTGTCAATATACAGCACCTGCTATTCTCAAATAGTCACCTATCTTGTACAGACTAGGCAGAACGTCGCTTAACTTTGGTAATCTGGCGGGTACCGGTGTTCCAACGTGATTATCCGTAGGTATAATTATAATATATATATATATATATATATATATATATATATATATATAAGTTTTAACATTTTATGAAGAGCCTATGTGTATGACTATTTGATATTGATGTTTAACAGCTGAGAGAATGATACAATTATTAAATAAACATAATTATTTACTTGTCCTTTTTTAGTCGATGAACATATAATTCTAAAAGCATTTGACAATGATATATTTATCGAAAGCTTTAGCCTAAAATTCATTTATTAATTTTAAAACTGCATCGTTGTTTAAGTTTTCAAATGTTAATATAAAATATTCCTATAAAATGTGACCAGTTTCCTTATATATATATATATATATAGCAACCATCATTTAATTATGTCCGCTTAACACATAAACATAACTTTATACGCGTGCTTCAATGTTTATCGAAACTTTATTTATAAGGATCTACTTTGTATTGAGGTATTTTGTTCAAGTTTATTTCATCAACATATACCAAATGTTAAGTTTATTTATTTTCAAATATATATATATATATATATATATATATATATACAATAATATTTTAATAAATAAATATTAAATATTTAAATACCTAGAGACATCGATGTTTCATGCTAACGCAATCTTCAGTCTAGGAACTAATTCCCGACGGTCGGTGGGCGCGAACCCCGAACACAAATCGCCACTGATTCGTATTCGGTGATCTTAACCAAAGGGCCATCGTCAATTAGTTAGTAAATATAGAGTAACTTTAACTGTAAATAGCGACACGTGGCCGCCATCTACCAGGCAGCTAGAGTGATCTTACGAAACGGTGTTCGGATCGCGCATATAGCTATTAGTACTGCTTGTTATTAAAGCTACTCGAATATATATATATATATATATATATATATATATATATATATATATATATATATATATATATATATATATATATATATATATTGGTACAGCTAAATTAGTACAACACTCGTACCGTCGGTTTACAACACAGGAGAACTTAGTATATATATATATATATATATATATATATATATATATATTTCTAAAAACATTAATTAATAAATATGTGTTTCTGTGTAAAGCGCACATAATTAAGGGCAGTTAATATATATATATATATATATATATATATATATATATATATATATGGGGAAAAGAGAAGGTGGAGGGGAGATTTTAGTTAATTAAAATAGAATGATGAATTGATTTACATAGTTTACAAGTGAATTTAAATTTGGAGTTTACAAAAACATTCTGGTTTAACCATATTTGTTATTATTATGAGAAGATTTGAATAATTAAACATTTATATGACTTTTCATCAGACATATGTATAACATATTCCACAATCATTGAACATTATATTAGTCTATTAATTGTTCTTATAAAGATAATAATAATTATTTAAATAAAATTTCTTCATAAAAATTAAAATTCGTAAAATAAATTGAGTTTGAAACAACTGTAAAAGTTCTTGATATTAGGATTTGTTTTTAATAGATAAAAAAAGTTTATATGTTAAAGGTGTGTTTTCTAATTAGGAAACGGCGAACAAATTTTTCAAATATTAAACTAATATTCCTTCATAATAGATTTGTACAAGAAAATGTTGGATATATATATATATATATATATATATATATATATATATATATATATATATATATATATATATATGAGAATATTTCACAACTTATTTTTACGTTCGCTAAAATGGTATTAATTAACAGAACTGATTTTAACAAAGTAATCGTACTTTTGCGATTAATTAACTGTACTTTATTTTAGTAGACGTTACGTTATTATGGGAACCAATGTAGAAGATGATCTATTGACGATAATGTATTCTTACTTCACATTATTAATTCATGTTTTGTTTATTCTAATGCTGGTGCGATGCAATTTCCGCCAGTTTGATTGTCAGATTCGTTCAATGTGCATGAAACCATGGCATATACTTCATAAATATTGAATGTAACGGGAGAGCCGCCCCATCATCGATGATGGGTTATATGTCTCGTGATGAATCCTGCGAAATCCATCAGTACAGTTTCAGCTAATGTTAAATTAAAATCCCAAACTAAGCTTCTATTCTGAAAACAGTAAATAAATGTTTTTTTCCGAGAAAAAGTTGTTTGAACCCAATGTAACAGTTCAAATAACTAATACAAACCTTAAACAATAGTCAATTATTAAGTGATCATGGTAATGTAAAACGAAAAGTAATCACACCAACATTGTATAAATCATGACAAATCACAATTAAACCCTTGCAATTGATGGAAAGTGACGTTGTAGCAATCTACTGTTGTAATATTATTAATAGCAGGCCACGGATTAGAATTTTGGACGTTGCAAGTGTAATTTAAGATCAAAATAAAAATACAAAAAATAAAGAATTACTTTGAAAAGAAATGAAAAACCGTAAACATTCCTTTGTCACTGACATCAGTATGTCGAAAACACAATCAACAAGAGAATGTTACTGCCATAAAAGCCGTGATTGGAAATTTGGTCGACAACTTTTACAACAGAATTGACGTCAAATGAGGTAAACACATTTTATTAACTTCGTCAACTTTTGGTGCGCAGCGAAGCAAGATACAGTCCTACAGACATAATAGTTAGGATGGAGATAAGGGATGAAGCAGACAGACTAGTTGTAGATTAATAGATGTGCACACTTCTGAGATTATTTTTGGATGTGTGGATAACTTGAACAAAAAGTAAAAGCATTATTTTCATAACAAAACAAAAGTTGACGAGAAAGTTGTGATGTCTCCCTTGCACCGAAACTTTGGATTAATTAGACAAAGTCAAAATATTGCTTCACTGATTACGATATACTGTCTGCTCTGTGTGTATACCGTTTCGACGGGTTTTTCAGGGTTATTACCCTTCTCTCACTAATACCGTTACGAAGTGTATGTATGTTTCGTCTCTTCTCAATCGAGACTCATCAGCATAGAAGTATGACTATTCACTACTGGTCACACGATTCGAAACCATGCATTACAAGTATTTTTCAACCCAAATCCAACGTCGCTAACCGATCGGCCAATTCTGAATAGCTTATAAACAATGATAATTTACACTCATTTAAAGCGGCGAGACATACAGGCATTCTACTTCTATAAGGGACGGAATGATGCATATAAAGCAAGTGACGTCACGCTGTGTTAGTACTAACAAACACGGTGCATATATATATATATATATAAATTTTTTTTTTTTTTTTTTATGCAACCTTAATTCCTATATAATTTTATTTCTAGCTACCATATCGCAGAATGGTTCGTAGGTGTAGTGTTTAGATAGTATTTTATTATTATTATTATTATTATTATTATTACTAGTATTACTATTGTTATAAAGAATTTTATTTGATATGCAAATTACCATATCACACGGTAGTTTTAAGGTAGTATATTATTATTATTATTATTATTATTATTATTATTTTATTATTTATTTATGTATATATATAAGTAACATTTTAGGCTGAATTATTGGGGAAATGGTAGTTTTATCTGTACCATTGGAGAGCCATGCATATAACTGTCCTGTTTTTAAATCTCCGAAACAGTTTCATGGTAAACAGCTGAAGATCCCCGTGTTAATATTAGATGCTTACGTTAAGGTCTCCTGCTTTTGTTTCACTGTTAGATACTAAATCCCCCTTTTTATTTTATTTACTTACTATTATATATTATTTATTTATGAATTTTCCAACAAATGTTAAGTCTACACTATTTCGGATTTAGTTAGTTTCTCTGGGAATTTAAACTGCATTTTCCTTCTTTTTTTTTTTGTCTTTTTGTTTAAAATAACTCAAAGCTTCTTTAGACTATATATATATATATATATATATATATATATATATATATATATATATATATATCAAGGGAGGCGCGAGAACGCTCTATCCCTTAATAGAGTCACATATGGCCTATGCTGGAAATCTCATTTCTTTGATCAATCATAACTCAAAAACCAATTAACCAAGTTAGTTAAAACTCTGCACAATTTTTTTGATAGGTTCTATAAGTGTGTATGATTTCAGTATCATTAGTCAAGGCAACCCAGAGATGCAGAAAGTTCAATCATGAAATCATGTTATCTGTGCGTAAGTACTACGTACGTATGTGCCACCCTGTATCCCATAAACTATTTGATGGATTCAGCTGATTTTTGGCAGACATAGAGGTTCTAGGGTCTAGTTGATGGCATTTTAATTTCAGTTTACCATGTACCTTAGTTTTCCAGAAAATCCCCAAAAACCTTAAAAATGACTAATATTAATACACTTTATTCTTTATCTTATCGACCATTTGATGTATTCAGCTGATTTTTGAAAAATATAGAAGTTCTAGTGTCTAGTTAATGGCATTTTAATTTTAGTTTACCATATACCTTGATTAGTCAAACTACCAACTATATTAGTTATGAGAAGGCATTGTATTGAGGAATAGCCTTTACAAATGTAGTGACATTCCATTATAAATGTCAGTATACTGAAATCATATGCCCTTAATAGGGTTAAGATGAAAATTCATATACACTAAATGTACAAAAGCAAGGAAATTCCCAAATGTTTACACTTTTATTGTCATTAAAGAAATGCGAGCACAACAGGGCTATGTATTTTACTCGTAGGAATTTTTCTTCAGCGCACCTCACACACTTCATCCACTCATGCATAGAGATTTATACTGTAGTAATGTGATAATGAAATGGTTTGGTTGATATGTTGTCATACCCTTCATGACAATAAAAGTGTAAACATTTGGGGATTTCCTTGCTTTTGTACATTTAGTGTATATGAATTTTAAACTTAACCCTATTAAGGGCATATGATTTCAGTATACTGGCATTTTTCATGTAATATATATATATATATATATATATATATATATATATATATATATATCTATATTAATTGATGATACTAAATAAAGGAAATATATGAAAGTGAATTTTAGAAATTTGATATTATATTCTAATCATTACTTTCAATTTTAATGATAAAAATAACATCTTTAATTCTTATTTGTAATTCCGATCTTACATCTGCTAATCATACTTCATCTGCACACGATTCCCTTATTATGTGCTACTATCAGAGAGTCCCGACGTTCTTCGGGATTGCATGAAGATCACTACAATGTATTTCAAAACTATGCTCAACACCACATTAGTATCTTTGTTTTTACTGCAATCTTCTCCCGTTTCGTCGCTAATATTGTCGAAAGAAGCAGAAGTGCTAAATAAAACCGTCTTAATAAGTGTCTTATGCATATTATTTTAATTTCATTAAAATTAGATATGCGTATGTAGAGTTTTAAAGAGGGGATTGTCTCTATGTGCTACAGACGTGTGGGCACGTAAATAATCGGCACATATGTTACGAAGAGATTCGGTACTACTTTAATTTCCTTCACGTAAAAATTTGATATATATGATATAAATTTCATTAAAATAGGATATATTTGAAGTGTTAAGGAGAGTATGTCTCTATAGCCCGATTTAAGATGCACTTTAAAATTTGTGATTACGCCCATTGTCTTCCCCGTTTAGTTTGGCATGAGAATACACTAGAGATCTTATGTAAATTTTAAAATCTCTCTTGTTATAAGGAACACACACATGAAACACGCATACACCGATATTTAGTTATATATATATATATATATATATATATATATATATATATATATATATATGGTACGTCAATGAAAATTAGTAAGACCTGCAAATGGAAGCAAATCGGTATTTTCAGTTGTTCAAAACAAGGAGTAGTTTAGTTAATAAAAACATTTATTTTTCATCTCTTGCTTTCCTTAAACCAGGCTTTTCAATAAATGTTTTTATTAACTAAACTACTCCTTGTTTTAAACAACTGAAAATACCGATTTGCTTCCATTTGCAGGTCTTACTAATTTTCATTGACGTACCATATTTTTGCTCTATCCAGTATATTGAGCTTTCCTTATTTCACAATAGGTCCAACTCTCTAAAAGTTTACCTTTTAGTTATAATTTACATATATATATATATATATATATATATATATATATATATATATATATATACACATATATATATATATATATATATATATATATATATGTATGTATCAATATTTATCTTTATATATTTGCCATCACATTATCGACTTTACACATAATCAGTATAGATATCGTTATCAAGCTTTCATTAGAAAACTAACTTCGAATGTCTGTCATTTAAATGTATTTAACGCAAATAAAACTAATTATTGTTTGGCTTGTATTCCCCCCCCCCACTTTGCACCCCAAAAAGGCATATTGGCAGCGACACGTAACGGGTACTGTGATTAGTAGTCAGCTTAATGATAGGTACTTGCGCAGGTAAATGTTTGTTAAAATTACGTTGAAATGCCTGTTTGTTAGTACAGTCCGGTACACAGAGAAATGAAACAAATAGAGTAGAAAGTGTTCAGGTAATCTGGGTAAGATCTGCAGTGAAGTGATTGATTAGGCAGCTGGGCGGGGTTGCAGTATTTTTATCGGAGCACAATACATGGAAGTATTTGTAAAATAAGCACCGGGATGCAATATTGCAGCGATGGAACAGGGAATTAACTTCTGTAGCAACTTAGAGAGTTATTTGTTTACAGACTATGTTATACCCTGTCCACTGGAGAGAGACTAGGGTTGGTGCACCAGCCCTTATATGGCAGAAATTCTCCATGCATGGGTGAATGGTGTCTTTATGAAGATATAGTATACTGGCTGGTGTGAACATTTTACTAGCTCAGTAGACGAAGCCCGTACTTAATTCAGCAGATCTTGCAGTAGAGTCTATGTATTTATTCCAATGTTGTCTGGGCATCTTAGACCTAAAATAGTAAAAGAGAATTATAATCTAGATGGTTACGAGGTGTAGATCGGGCGGCGTATAAATCGCGTTTTGAATATGACTGCAATTATTTTATCATGTCACGTTTGAGATAAACATTAAAATGTGTAAACATAGTATTCTATTTATTTTGACGTTTGTCGATTAAGAAATGTGTCAAAAGCAATTGAACAATAACGTTTTCAGTGGAAATATAATCCAGAAAAATATCAGAGTAAATTTAACGATGAAACTGAGCTGACGTTCCCTACTTTCCGCCTTTCTAGCTTGCGTTGAGGAGTGTAGTGTATCGTCAAAACAAAGTGTAATCACAAGATTATTGACATTTAATTGCAATAGATGGTAAGCTATATAAAACTATTTCCTTAGTGCGACTCTTCATTTCTGCTGCAACAGTTATCGCATTTGGGTACCAGTAAAAGAACGGGTAACACGTTACAAACAACCGACACATGTAACATGATTTAAAGGATGAAATGAAACGCAGAAATTGAAGAATTCATATGTGAAGCAAAACAATTTTTAAAAAATTCAAATGTATCGACTAGGAAAATCAGAAAGAGAAGTTTAAATTTAAGTCTAATTAACTGAACCAAAATTTCACCATCTAAAGAATCTTAAACAGAAACCTCATTTAAAATGTTAGAAGAGAAAACGATATGGTAACCGTTCTAATTTCTATCGACAAATTAACATTATTTGTACAGAACCATTAGAAAAACATCATGTAATGAAGGCACTCTCTATACAACTTTTGAGGGCGTTTTGAGATGGCATTCTGTACAACCGGCTGAAAAAGAAAAATAATGCATCATAAATCAAAGAAAGAGCGATCAACCTTTACAAAAAACTGGAAATATAATAACGAATAACTGTAAAAAAACTCTGAAAAATCACCAATGACAGCGTATAAAAAAAATCAATGATAATAGAAAACAAACAAATTGCAAAAGGGGTCATATTCCCTCAACCATTCCTTAACCAAATAAGTATATTTGGATTAGGACCTGTCACTGTGCGTTAGGTCAGCATTCTATATAGATGTAAATACAACAATACATTTAAATTTATTTTTAAAAAAAGCAATAATACCAGACTACAGCGAGAAAGATATAGTGTTACTTGCAACATTCTTTTTTCTTATATATTTTAAATAAGTACTATTTCGATTAAACGATCCTCACTCAGGGACCTAGTGATCATTGACTCACCGCTAAAACGACGTGCAAAAGTGCAATCACAAGTGGTCAATGTCCTAATCAGCTTGACCTGTAAAATGCTGTAAGCTTGTTCATTTCCTTTTTGATCCCCCGATTTATAAAATCGTGGACTTATGTTTTGAGGCGTGTCCGTCCGTCCGTCAAGATTTTTCTCCGCAACCATCCATAGAATTTCCATGAAATTTTGCATGAAGTTGTAACTTTGGTGAGGTTAGAAGGTGACATTCTCCGATTTTTGAAGAAAAATCTGGTTAGCCCACCACCAGGGGGTCAAAACGCCCCCGAAATGGTAAAAAATGACATTTTTTGCCCCATAACTTTTCATCAATTCAATTTCTCTGAAACTTGGCCAAAATGTGCAAGCAATTGTTCTTAATAGAAAATAAGTATCGCAGACCTAGGGAAGATCTAGTTCGCGCCCCCAGGGGGTCAAAACCCCCAAAATGGCAGAAAATGAAATTTTACTCCCATAACATTTGATCCATGCAGTCAATATTTTTTAAACTTGGCCAAAATGTAAAGGCAATTGTTCTGAATATAAAATGAGCATCCTTAACCTCAGAAAAATTCTGGTTCGCGCCACCAGGGGGTCAAAGGGGAGTCAAAAATGTCCCAAATTGCCCAAATCTATTGCATTTTACATTCGCCACATCGAGTCACATACAGAGGGGGATTCACGGACGCACGGCTTGTTGTTTTTGTTTATGTTTGATTCCACAGATTTGTGTTGTTTTTATAGTTACATTTATTTATCTATTTGAATTGTAGTTGTGTCGCTTCGTTGTAAGGTATGATAAAAGAATTGGCTTATGAATCGAGGTTTTTAAGTACCTTTGGGTTAATGCGTAATTGTTCGCAACTTTTTTACTGCCATCGGTAATCGATTATACTTTAATTCATATAATTTATTCATTTAGAATGCGGATTGATTAATATTATATTTTGTTTTATTTAATTTATTTGTTTATCACCACATAGATTGTGTTATTATTAATTAATTCGAAGTTTGAATAATTGGGGAAAATATTTGATCAAATTAAGATCGGATATTAATTATTTACTTATGATGTGCCTTTGACTGATCGGTTGAGTTTATTGGAGAATGAGATAAAATATACGTATCAGGTTAATTAGGTGCTTCTAAATTATGGTGTGAGGCTCTTACTAATTGGCTAATTTACCTTGATATAATTTAATATGGTAGATTCTCAAGTATGATATAATGTGTGTATATATTGAGCGTCTATGGATTTAATATCTTGATTACTGATAAGATGTTTAGTGTAAATTTGACTACTATAGTTAATCGTTAAGATAATGTGTTTAATTGGCGATACGTTTAGATTAACGTCTACCATTGTTCCTTTCTAATTTATATATATATATATATATATATATAATTATTATTTCCACAATATATATATAGCATTTCACATTCACATCTAATGTTGAGTTACTCGCTTGGTAAGCTAATTGAATGACATCGTCCAAGCGAGTATAAAATCTTACTTCTAAGACATCAGCCTGGGTGATCAATTGTTGGATGACTACACCTATTGTCGTGAAAAGTAGATAAATTGCATGCAGCCACAGCTGAAGTTTTCTTAATCTGTGTTAGTTAATAGACTGTATCGTGTGTAGCATCGTGGATCAGTTGGATAATATTCGCCTCGCAAGTAAGTGACTCGGGTTTCGAATACCGAGTTCAGATATGTCCTACCGAAAAGCTCAAATGATTGTGAAACTATAGTCTTTAACTTCCGGTGTGTGGCTTTCATCGTTTGTGTGGCTATGGCGTTGTCTGATTGTTGCAATATATATATATATATATATATATATATATATATATATATATATATATATATATATATTTATTGAGGCATTTGCTTGTCAAGCCACCCAAGGCAGCCGTAGTACAACGAATTAATCTGTATTCGAATGACTAAAATACACCCCCTTCTTGGATTGAGCTCTCTTACGGCAACACATCGAAGAAAACTGATGATGAACATTTTGCTGACAATCTATCTTCTTATCTGGAACAAGTGGTTCAATTTGGAAAAATATAACATTTTACTATTTATACTTGTAAAATATACCTCCTCCTCATTCACCAGAAGCACACGAATCTCTGTTTTTCCTAATTGGCAATGCATTCCCCTCTTATTGAGGAAACCCTTTGCTTTGACAATCTCCTAAGACTGATTTACACTCCAGATCTAAAATAGAAGACTTACATCAAATCCGTTGATCAAATCCGTTGATTAAGTAACAGAGTAAATGGGTGGATCATTTTTACGTCTACTCAAAATTCAATACTCTACCTGTATAAGTGAGCTTTTTCCCCAAGATCGAGTACTGAAAACGTTCAGATGAGAGCACTTTCTATTGCTTAACAGAGTACATAATTGATTTCGCAATCTCTTCTTTACCCTGCAGCCCGTTTTTCACAGAAGTATAATTGCTAATCTTTCACTATTTTATCTATATTACTATGGTAGGTGGTCGAAGCTCTTGTTCTCACGATAAAACTCAACTCGTATTCTTACGAATACTGCCTAGGGCTCTCCTTTTTTCCTATGTGTACTAAAAATCAAATTCCTTTCTAAGAACATCAAACACAGTATCATTTAAATGTTTTCCTACAGTCTACAGCACGGGCGTCTTCAAGTTCAATGTCAGTAAATCTATGTGTGCCGTCCTGTGAATTAATAATAGTTCTCAATGTTTAATAGTACTATTCAATTATCCAATTGAAATCTCACTCTTATCTTTTAATGGGTGTTGCCATTGGTAAGTGATGAACCGCTCGTATAAAAGAGAAAACTCCACATCAGCGTATTTTAATGCCCATTTTTTTATTTTAAAATATTACCAAAGGTATTTAGTAAATGCAATATTAGATTAGAGCAAATTTACTTTCACATATTTACTTGACTTTATAGGATAGTTAAAGCATTAATTACTACTATATATTAATGTGGGTTGTTATGAAAAATATATAATTGAATAATAAATAAAACTAATTACACCCTTTTACTCTAAAGTTTTACACTATACTGAAAACTATTACCACGTTCGGCTGATTACAACTAGTTCCCGATTGGTTTTAAATTCCTTATATTCAATATGTGCACCGTTGTAAGTTTATTTTCTTAGTTAGATCTGGTAATTGCTTACCACCAAATTCTGGTTTATCCTGCTGATATGCATAATACCGTTGTCATTAATATTTTCAGTGCGTCCAGATTTTTAACAATGCCATTATGCTTACGTAACGCCGCTAGCACTTTTCAATGTTTTATCAACGAAGTATTTGGTGACATAGATTTTGTACAAAATTTTATAGAAAATATGTTAATAGCTCGCTTCTTGCCACAATAAGAATGTATGCATCTCCGTATTTCTTTTTAAATTGGGGCGTTACAATGTCTGAATAAACCTTGATAAATATATTTTATGCAACAAGACTAGACTTACGTTCACAAAGTTATTGTCGCCAGCTACGACACATACGTGGACTGTTAATGCCGCATTGCGCAAATATCCATGCTATTTACACAGACCCTTTGAACAATAGGATGAAAAAGGATAAACCAGTCTCATCGGATGAACGCCAGCTAAATTCATTTCTAAAGGCGACGAAAAATTATCCAGACTAATATTTGCAGTCAAATACCATGCTCTATTGTATCGGATGAATCTAGTTCTGAAATCGCTTCCGTTTAACAACAACAACAACAACACCATCATCAGCCAGTTCAATCATTGTACTACTTTTCTTGTCGATTGACGCTTACAAAAACCTGCTATACTAGTTTGGGACGTGACCCGTTAGCAATTTAATTAGCTGTTAAACATTTTCGCACCATATTAAAATATCCGGGATTTACCATTTACATGGCTCATCGTCCTTGAAACCTGCACTACGTACCCAGCCGTAGAAATATTCATTTCGGAAATATATGCCTCTGGAATTAATTTCCCAGTTCTCCAGACAGTCAACAGAATGCTGCTACAGATGCAATGCCTCATCTTCTCATAAGCGCCATTTCTTCACTCGAGCACATCAATTTTCGACAAATAGCTTTGGATCAGCCATCTCCCGATATTTTTAATCTCTCAACTCAACAATTTGCTAACTGCAAATTTTCGTACGTTGCCACTCCTATAGCAGATAAACAGATCCTGAAGAAACACCTTCAATTTACCTCGCCCCTTCGTTCCTGAAGCTCGACCAAAACTGTCTTTACTTCGTTCTACTGGAACTTCTACAACTATGAAACTCATTTATACTAAATTCTTCTGCCCAAATAGTAGGCGTTAAATAACTGCCTGGAACTTTTCTTGTCTATTCTCATAGAAATCTAAAGGGCGTAGACGTATACAAGTCCCATTCGAAACATTCTGCTGATATGTATTGATAGTTTTTTCTTGTTAACCTGAAACAAGTCACAGAGTTATATTTCTGCCGAAACTGTGACGCGTGCCCAATTCTCAGGCATGATTTTGCGTTAAGGTGTCCATGTAAAAATTACTACTAATCACGATAGGCAGTTTTATCCTACCTATTCCAAGAACTTTCACAAATCCTGTGTATTAAGTGCACTAGGACCACTATTTTTTACTAAGCTTATAACTGAATGAGCGAGCACTTTCATCGGCAATTAAAAGCTGCTTTGCGCGCAGTTCGTGATTCGTAACTACAGATTAAGTATGTGCTTATTGGTCTCCTTAGTTGACGCTTTTCACCAATGAAGGTTTGATATATTATCTAGCTGAAATGGTGTCCAGAATTACTTTGGTATTCCATCGTTATATGTTTACCCTCTTCAGAGTCCTGTGTAGTTGATATGGATTACGACATTCAGACACTCGGATAATACTTTAACAGTCTGCAGTCGATGCATCTTCGGCATCAAAGCATCAAATCAGTCGTTCCTAAAGATATTACATTATGAAAACATGTCTGTTGAAGCAAGACTGCGAAAGTTCCACTCAATCAAATTTATTCCGCTCTAATCGTGTGTTTTCACGGAATGGTATTATTTTTTAAACGTTTACCTGAGGAAGTACAATATAAACTGAGTCGGTAAATAGATTGAGACGACCATTTCTGGACAGCCACACCCAGGAATCCTATGTTCGCTTACTTTTCCCAGGAAACTGAAACGAAACCTTCAGAGACGAAGAGGTCATGTAGTCCTACTCACATCACAACTATACGTTCTTGGTAGACCTGGCGAAAAAATATACAAGATCGTTTGTATTTAATTACTACATGTTTATTTTATCAACAAAATAACATGCATTTGTTTTCTATTTTGAGCCATAAATACTAACCTTTTAGATCAAACTGAACATTTATATTACCTGTAGGTTTAAATGTATTATCTTATGCTGCTACGTCAATAAATAATATTTTGTTATCGTCTGCAAGCATAAGCAGTGGCTAATGTAGCAGTTACATGATTGAGGTATATTTACTTTTTTATTAAGTTCTAATCTCTCGTGTAGCAATGTATAGCGTTCCCGGACTTGCGCAGTTTTGTGCTGAACGATTGGAGCACATTGCGCATTTCTGAAGTTCCGTGCAGCTCTATTTCGCGCCTAATATAAACATTTCTAGGGAATAACTGAACGTCAAATCACTCTCTTGTCCCGCGCTATGGCGCAACTAAAAACCTAGTCTAATTACTTTTCTCTCATACATGTCGGCCGAACCAACCTGTCCTATGTGTTTGTGTTCCTCAGTTGATGAATCTGTTAAATAAAGTTAATATTAATTGTAGAGAAGTTTTATATATTTAACTCGAACGCTGGTAATTTTTTTTCCTCATCCGGAATTTTTAAATCGTCGAATGAAATACATGCGACTGAGGATTGTTCGTGAATTTGATACTCCCATGAAACCGGTTCAACCCGCCCAGGGTTAATGCCGCCCCAGGTAGATAGATGCACTTAGATGAATACAGCTACGTTTCTACAAAATAGCTATATCCAACACGCATCTTATCATTTCATCACATCTAACTCTACAGATTGAAGTGTGCAAATTTTAATAAAGCAAACATGTTTTCATTTATTACACCATCAGTTCTGTTACTTTTCAAACATTGTAAAGGTTTAATTTTGTGTACTATTCAGTCACCTCATACGGAGGCATACACTAACTCGAGAAAATAGATTAATGAAATTGGATGCTGGATGATTAAAATACTATGAGAGAATTGAAAAAAAAATGGAGGGAATATAAAATATTTGATTACTTAAGATTACGACTAAAAAGTATATTTTGTAATTAGACTGGAAGACAACCATCTTATAGTTTCCTGGGAAGCAGTTCCGTGATGATGTGTTCAATGTTATAGTCTGAAGGGATGCATTTCCGTGGTAATGTGTCCCACATATTAGAAGTTCACGGAAATTATGTTTGGTGTAGCCACACAGACGAGGAAAACTACTTGCAGTGTTAATAGAATATTAATCCAAAATCTATTCCTTAGTTGATACAGTTTTTTTCTGTTAATTTGAAATTATATTTAGCGTCTATAATAGAATATATAAAACTTCATATACGTAGTGTCGCATAATAAAAAGTAAAAGTAATTGCTTGTTGTCAATTTCGAATATCGTTTTCATCTGTTGTTCTCACCATCATGGAAATATATTACATCAAAGCAGTGGTCATTGGATACCGCTTATTTCAAATCAATGTGAGTTATTTATATCGAATTTAAGTTGCTTGTAATATTTATAGTAATTTATGTTATTTCAATGCATTAATTCTTGTCGCGTTCTAATTCAAAAAGGTGTAATGAACCTAGTCTATCTTACTATTCCACCTACCACCAAAGAGCGGAGATATAAATTGATACCATTCTAAAATATTAATAACTAAGAAGCACCGATATGAACTGAAACACTGAATGTTCAACGTACTATCTTTTCAGGTAAACATTGCAGCACCTACATTTGTCACTACATAACGAGGATAATGGATAATGCCATTGCCAGTAAAACAATAAACAAAACTGTGCGAGGATAGAAAAAGTAATAGGTAATTGACAATGCTTTATTACTTCAGACGGCTTCAGAAATATTTGTTTACATTGGACTTGAAGACGATCATGTTTTAATCTGCAGGGAAGCAGTTCCATGGTTGTGTTCCACAGACGAGAAGTTCTTAGAAAGAAAACTGTTCATGGAAAGTCTGTTTAGTGCGGAGTTACTAAGAGAAAGAAAATAAACTTCTCTTGGATTAATTTTCTCATTTATTACAGGTACTTTGTTTTCTTCTGTTATTTAAAAAAAATATATTTCGGTTAACATATCAGGTGTTACATTATATTTAAATGAATAAATGAGAAAGTATTTCCATTTATTCTTACTATACTAACATAAAAACTGCTTTTACTTATTTGATTTTAAGATGTTGCAATACTGGTGATATATTAATCTGCAAACGCTAAAATGTTTAATTATTTCTAATTGTCATATTTATTTTTAAACAGTTGTTAATGAATTATTATGCTTTAATATGCATTTGCCAGTGTCATTGTAACTTATTCTTATATATATATATATATATATATATATATATATATATATATATATATATATATATATAAATAAATATTAAATTGTTAATACCTTCAGACGCTAGCGTTTCAAGCTTATTGCTCTCATTTTGGCGTAACTATTTCATATATATGTATATATATATATATATATATATATATATATATATATATATATATATGCAATAGTTACATCAAGAGAAAAACGTCTCATGTTGAGGTGACGCAGGGAACAGATACCACACTTTGATGTTAGTCAAAAGACTATGAAAATGTTTTTATTACTAGTCATTTTTTAAGTGAATAGAAAACCCTGATTTCATCTATTAATGGATTATTTTTATAAGGATAAGTAGTGGAATATAGGTTTCGTTCTCATAAGACCGTCCTCTCATGAATTACCTATTCTTTTGGGGTAGGGTAATGTAGTATCTTTTCTGTGGACACAATTCAATCCTCGTACTTATTACATTATTTTATAGACAAAAACCTCACAGGTTTAACTGCTTCTATTTCTGAACGAGTATTGTAGTATATTTTGTCATAATACTAGCTCCCAGGATTTACTTTGTTTTGGACGGGCAGTACAGTATACCGTTCAATATAATCTTTTGGGGGTAAGGGCGGTAGTGCACTGTCTATTCTTTTGTCATGATATCATCCCCTCAGTCATGAGTTCGTCCCTTGAGTTCGTCAGTGTGTGTAGTTTGTTCACAAGTGTATCATCTTTGAAGAGCTATGCAACCGGAGGAATCAAATTTTTGCTAATAATATATATTAGATTAATATACGTGTATACGTATAGTTATACATATATATATATATATATATATTTATATATACATATGTATATATATGTATAACTTGGTATAAGTAGTGTAACAAAATTAATTGTGAAATGAATGGTTTGCTATTAATTTCGAACCTTTTCTGCGTTAGATTCGACATCTTACATGATCACCAACAAAGTGCTTACTATAGACAACATTTCGAGTCAGATAATGCTAAAAATAAATGCTAAAATAAATGGCAAAGAAGTGTCGTGGCAAGTCTCACGTTAAGTAAATGATGGTGTTTCGATGTGTTCATTCCTCCAGACTTGTTTTTCAAAGGTAGTAAAAACTTAATGTATCCATTCATGTCTCAATATAGGAAAAAATAGATTCCTAAAAATATTAGTGATTAAAGTGAAGCGATTTAAACTTGAACATTGAATGCCCACCGCTCTTTCTGTATCGGTAAACATTGCAGCACTTAGCATCGTCATATCGTTCTTCCCCCTCCGAGGTATTAGTTCGTGCTTAATGGTAGTAAGGGAATCGATCGACAAATAGCTAGAAATAAATTAAACTCATACACACATTTGCGGGATACAAAAGCAAACTAAAATTGTGGGGCATAATTTATGCGAAAACGAAATTGCAATAAATGTTTTTGGCCGGTAAATCTATAGCACAATAAGGAAAAATGGAGGTATTATTCATGGATTTAAGAGGAAAATTAATTCCACGATCATCTCAAGGACTGACTAAATTTTCCCTTGGCGCGATTAAAATTGACTAAAATAGAACTGAAATCTTCTGATTTGGAAACAAAATATAATCTATGCAAATTTGATTTAAGTTCGCATACAAGACATTTGCCAGAAAATCAAATCGATAATGTGTTCTTTTGTACTGCTCGATCGGAAGTCCTAAACATGTTGTAGTAGACAGATGATCGATATACTTCGGGTAAAATCTTACGCGATGGCGGATAAAGAAAACCTGAATATGCATTCATTGTGTTATGTGATTCTCCCGATAGTATACTTACTCTATTATGCGATATTAGAATTTGTCTAAGTAATATGTGAAGTTGTCCGGAACCGACATGGAATTTTAAATGGTTCCAAAGAGTCACGATTCAGCGCATAGTAAAAACATCTCATAATATAAGTTGAATATATGATAGAAATAATATGAGTGATTCTTTTGTTACATGTTTCAACCTTTTTTTTATATTACGTTTCATGTTTCAGCCGTTTTACTCTTTCAATGATTATTTTTCTTGAATAAAATGTGTTTTATAATGTAATTCGTCTACATCAATGAAACCTAAGTATTTATATGCAAGATAATACCCATCTCCATTTCTCCCAGATCTATTATACGTTTCACCTCCATATCTTTCCTACCAATCTAAATATAACTTATATCCCCATCCCCATTATCGCCACTAATCACAAAGAAATTAACGTTCACTTTACAATATTCTAATATATTTCCTAATAGAAATATATCAAAACATATTACTAGTTAAATATCTAGAAATATATTCAAACAAAATAAATATATATATATATATAACCAATAATTAAATCACACGGATACACACACGTCTCCTGATAGGTACATACACGTAATCAGATAAAGGTTAACACAATTAATTAAAGTAAAATGACTCAACATTATTCAATACGGAAACAACTACATACATATTATCTATATAGAAGCCCTATAATAACCCACTCGCTTGTCAAAATAACCCTTAACGCCAGCAATTATCGCTGAAAAGGATAACCGAACTTCTATTTAATATCAAACCCGTACTTCACATATTAGCCTAACGATATTAAAAAACAGTAATAAACTACAATATAATACACCCTATATACGCATCCCCTAACGCTATTTAAAAAAAATGTTTTAATGAATAAATGCAAATTATTTTTTTAAATTCATCCAAACTGACCTCTCGAAATTCATTTACATTATAATTTTTAAAATACTCTAATAAAGTAACATTTTGCACAATTCATTTGTTTTTGTTCTCTAATTTTCTTTTTATATATGCAATAATGGTCTTCATTTTCGTAGGAGTAGCAGTAGTAGCAGTAGTAGTAGTAGTAGTAGTAGTAGTACTACTAATATTAACTACAATAATTTAATGAAAAAGGTTTAACATTCAAAATGATTATTATAAAATTGTAAAAATAACTCTGGTCCTGTTTACGTATGCGATGTTTAAACGTACAAACAACTTAGATTACCTAGGAATTATTTTCTTTAAAAAATAAACCGTGTTGAATGCAAATACTAAGAAATATTTTTTTTAGTAAATAAATATATACTTTATATTTAAATTTTTACTGTATTTTTCAAACTAAATTTGTTTTTATTGTTTTTGACAACGATGATGATGACTTATTTTTCAAAATTGTTTATAACATAGTTCACACCAAACAAGGCAGGCCGCCACTGTTGACGTAAAGGGCTACTGAGAAAAAGGGTGACATTTTTTTTTTTGGGGGGGGGGGGGGTCAACCTAAATTGTGGGCTGTGCAGCGAGATGTATGTTTACATTAGTTTTAACTTTCTGCATGTCAGTACCGTCAAGAAAACAGGTGACAGGGACGGAGTTCCAGAGTCCAGCAGAACGAGGAAAGAAGCTTTTGAAGTGGAAAGCTCTTCGGCATCTGGGGACCTCCACAGTGAATGGATAGGGATTTGGCAGATTGTCGGGTTGGTCTTGCAAATTTTCGTCGTGGGGGCACCAGAGTAGCCAGTTCATGAAAGCACAATCTGTTGAAGTGCTTGTAAAACAGGCACAAGGAATCAACATTGGGGTGATGGGACAGAGGGCTGTAGCTTGGTAGATAGTGAAGGACCTTAAGTTAGCGATCTTTTTTGTGGCTTATCTAAGATGAAGAGACTAGTGGATGATGTCACAGCCCAGATGTGGCAACAATACTCCATGCATGGGTGGGTGTTGGCTTTGTAGAGATGTAGGAAAATATCAGGTGTGAGAAGTTTACTAGCACGGTATAGGGATCCCACATTCCTTGAAGCAGCCCTGGCAATGTTTTCAATGTATTTATTTCAATTCATGTTACCTGTGAAGGATAGGCCGAGGAGTTTGAATGTTGAACTCTAAAGTAGGGTGTTATTTGCGATGATAATTGGTGGTTGGAGAGGTGTCTTGTAGTTATTGAAGGAAATTACAAGAAAAATAGAATCATATCAAAAATACAATCCTCATTAAGTTTTAAAAAATGGTGCTGTTTTAAAATAAAGACAAAAACGCATCATGAGGGGGTAAGGTGTATTGAAGTGCTGTTTAAATAATTTGAAAGAGGGCCCTCTGTATAGATTCACACATTTATTTTATTTTGCAACCGCCTGACGACGACCGAAACTGTTCGAACAAAATACAGAGATTTCTTACACTCCTTGAATTAAAACATCAACTCCGTCGTACGAAGACTAAAAAAACGGATCAAAAGCTGAATAAGCAGAAGTTGGCACTCCTGTTTAATCAAACATGCATATATATATATATATATATATATATAATGCACATAGGCGTGTGAAAAATATATTTTAGCATATATTTTCTATTCTTCATGTATAACAACCTCTTCAAAGTGAAATCTCGAGGATTGTCTGCATGTAACACCACATGTATATTGTAGCAAGTGCTTTTGTTTTGAATAAAAAATGATTCGAAAGATGAAAAAAATCTTGCTATTGTTAACATGGTGTAGTTAGTAACATGGTGTTTATTTATATCTATATCTATCTATCTATTTATTTATCTATCGATCTATCTATCTATCTCTCTCTCTCTCTTTATATATATATATATATATATATATATATATATATATATATATATATATATACTACAGAAGTTAGATAAACACAGTACTTTAGGTTTCAAGCTTAAAGACGGATGCAGGCGGAATAATACTTGGTTTTTGAGAGTTGTAATTATAATTATCCATCTCTCACTAGCTGTTTTCAACCGCATTTGATATTATTGGACAAAAATCAATGTATATAGCTGATAAACGTCAGTGACTGGTTTCCAATTATAATTAAAACTAAAACAAAGTAATCTGTCGCCTGAGTCCAAGGAATGAAACGAAGAATTTATACATACATATATATATATATATATATATATATATATATATGTTCTCCCTACCAGCTCTTGGCTCTCCTGATGTTTTACTATTTGTTTCCTAAGTGTTCTTTTTGGGCCTTTTCTGTATAACGTGTCGATGCAGGCGCTAATGAAGTCACTTTTGGACAATCTTTAAAAATTATTTTTTTAAGTATAAATAAAATAAAGTATTTTCAAAATGTTTTGGAAACGATTGTACGCAAAATCGGACTTGTTGTTAGGACTATAATAATAACGAAGATATTTTTTCATAAAATATTTAGAAAACCTTGTACTAACTCCGCACTTAGTTTCGTATTTAAATGAAGTCAATAAATACTCACAATATAAATGAAGTAAATTATGCAATGAGACTTATCATTGCAGTAATTTAAGTATTATAGAGAAAAACAATTTAGTTTGCATACTATATATATATATATATATATATATATATATATTTATATATATATATATATATATATATATATATATATATATATATATATTAGTAGGTTCTTGTAAAGAGTGTTTATTTTAAATGTTACACACCTGGCAGTGGCCGAAAGTATCCAATTCCAAGCTCAATGTAGGTGTGTTACAAAGTTCAGAGAATATATAGTATATTGATTCATTCAGAAAACCTTGCAAAGAGCAATCCGAAATCATAATTATTAAGTTAAATCGAACCAACCTAACAACAGCTTAACCAATTAAGATGCAACATTATACATGATTATCTTAAATTCCCCATCCACTTTATAACTTCATAGACAATACAGAAAGGAAAACGACTAATATCAAAAGGCCCTCCAATGCTCAAACTTCGCTATGATTTTATCGTCTACTCATTTGGCTATGAAGCTGAGTTTTGATGATAAATAACTTTTTTTTATTAGGCGCTAACTCACTAACCCAGTTGGACGGGACTCGATTTCCTGTAATAATCAAGTAGTCCCCCTTCCAAAATATTTATCTCAATATACCATCTGTGACAAGAAAAGTTAACATCCCCTAACAGCAAAACAAAACAAAAAATACTCATTTAATTTATTCTTATTGTCCCAT